>CM038678.1:491575693-492175693 GCA_021605205.1 Aegilops longissima
CTTCTGACAATTGAAGGATCTTGAAGATTTATTTATGCTTTTTTTTCAAATGAAGATTTATTTATGCTCATCCTTCCTTTAAAAGCATAACTGTAGGCATGCATGAGTTTACACGTTTGAAATGAAGTAACTTGATTCTGTTTAATGCCGATCCCATTCTTGTTACTTTTTACAGGTCTTATTAATGTTTTAGAAGGGTCTAATCTGGAGCCTGGAGATGCCGCCAGGTAGATGAGATGCACGCTGAGGCTGAGGATACTGTCTGAACATATCGACTGATTGACAGCATTCCGTGGAGAAAGTCTACTTTGACTGTACAAAGGGAAGTTGGCAAACACAAATTCAAGTTCCGTGTAGTGTACACCTTTGAACTTTTGGTGCATTGACCCCGAGTCCTATGGTTGAGCTGGCATTTAACATTACTCACGCAAGGAGGTCGGCAGGATTCGGATCAGTACAGAATGTAAATAGCGCGGGCTGACAATATACTACTAGCTCAAGGGCTATATTTTACAAAGTGCTAAAAATTGATATATATTTCCATTGACCCTGTTCAAATGCCACACTGGAACGCGGTCTGCATGTGTTGTGTGGTGAGTTTAATACACCGCACCATGTGATGATAATGCACCGGTGGCGATGACATGAATACGATGCTTATCGTTGACAATGAGAAGAAGAACAAGTAAAGAAATTGACACTATGCCATCACTAACGGAATGGCTAAAAGTGGAAGTGATGGAGCTTGCCTGTTTGTTGGGATAATGCCAACCTTCTCAGGTGTAGATGCCTCCTTTCTTCTTCTTGCTAGATGTGGTAGATTCCTCTGGCGCTGTGTTGATGTCATTGGCATTCAAGTGGTACTTTATTTACAAGAACGCCCCACCAACCACGTATGCATTCCATTTAAGCTGCGCATCTACAGCAACTCAACTCAATAGGAGTGTCAAGTGTGTCATGGATTCCACGTGATCCATTGAAATTGAATGGTCCCTCCTGCGCTGCTGCACTGCATCTAATAACTGAATGCTGCAGAGGAAAAATATGGGGCAGCAAAAGGGAAGAAGAAAACATCATCATCATCATCATTGCCACGGCTCACAAGGAAGAAAGTACATTCATTTCAACTAAGCAGGAGTTTTGTTCTTTTGCTCTCTCCTTCCATTCATATTGCTGGCCGTGGCCGTATCCTTCCGGTCACCGAAAAGAATCCTAAAATGGTATCAAAATGGAACCTACATCGATCAATAATAATAATAATAATAATAAATCCCCCAAAAACAAAGAGCCAAAAGGTGGACAGGTGATGGTCGCGGTGCCTCCGACGCGTCGGCCCGGAAGCATTTCTCGCTCCACCACGCACGCGCGGACGCGAGTTCCCGAAAGGCTCCTACGACCGCGAGTCAACGCTCTCCGCTGCTGCCCTTCCTCAGAGGCGGAGGCGGTGGCCGAGCCGCGGCGGCGGCCGATCGGGCGCTGGGCCGGGCCTGCGGCGGCCCGGGGACGCGGTGGCGACGCGGCGGAGCGCGCCGCCGGCCGTCCAAGCGGCGGCAGGCGCGGCAGAGGTGGCGCGGCTGCCGCACGTTGTAGTTGTTGAAGTAGCAGAACTTGGTCTCCCTGCTCCCGCCCGGCGCATGGCAGCAGCTCGCCCCCGACCGCGGCCGGCTGCGTCGTCGACGGGGAGGAGGAGGAGGCTGAGCGGCGGGGCCGCGGCGCTCTGTCCCGCGGAGATGGAGGTGGAGGCGGGGGCGGAGGCTGAGGCGGCGCGGTAGGCGTCGGGCTGGATGACCTGGCCGAAGAGCTTGAAGCCGGAGGCGTCCGCGTTGCTGGCGTGGGTGGGGAGGTTCGCCATGGAGGGAGGAGGCAGGGAGATGGAGGTGGGTGGGAAAGTGCCCCTATATAGAGGAGGGGCGGCGGTGGTCATCCCATCCCATCCCCTTGCTTTACTCCTGCTTTGCTTAATAAACCTGACTTCTTTGTGTGACATGGGTGATGGCCGGCCCCATGGGCGCTCTCCTCTCCCTCTCTGTGGATATTTTCTCCTTTTTAGTTTTATTTATTTATTTATGCAGTAGTAGTGATAGGTACTAGATAGTAGAAATCAGTTTATTAAATCTTGGACGGGAGATATGAATGGAGTCATGGGCTATGCATGGTCACTAGAAAAATCCATGTGGAAGTGCGGCATCATGTGACGCCCAGGATTTGGCCGGGAGCCTGAGACTGTTCAAAGTACCAATGAGTGCAACTTTCCACGCTTTATCGCATTCCGATCGTGTTGACTTTTAGTGATCTCTTTTTCCTACTATATATATTCTTCTTGTCGTTTGACTTTTCAAACTTCTGTGGTGATCCGCTCATGAGTGGAACGGACTCAACAGATGAAGCAAAAAAAGTGCCTTGGTTGATCCTCTACGCAACAGGGGAGGAGTCGTTGACTCAGATTCTCTCTTGTGACGTTTTCCTCTGCAAAGCAAACGCAAAGGTGGGCAAAAGCATCTACAACCGGACATGGTAAATCCGTTCTTCTATCGTCCGCGGTAAGTCTATGGATAATGACCGGTTAGAAAAACCTCCGTTGACGTCCATTCGTCCTGCGATCCGTTGGCCTTGAGACACAAAAGCGACCCAACGCCCGACCTAGCAGCAGCACGTCGCTTTCATCCGCCTGCGACCCATTTCTGCCCATTTTGGCCGGATTCGTCGGCTCGGAAAAAACGAACCTTGCCGCCTCTTCCTCACTAGGCCCGCTCCTCGGTGGCACATTGGATTAGCCTCCACATCAAACATCACCCTCGCCCGCATGTTTAATGCGCCGGCCGCGGCCATTTTTGGATAAAATGGATACATAAATAGTTCTAGCGTCACGAATAAAAAAGACCAACTACTGTCGCTTTCGACTCCGCCTTAGTAATGTCCTTCTCGGCGTTTGAATGTAGGCGTCGACTTCTTTCGTCTTGAAGTCCCAATCCGATGTTTAACGGTTTCAATTGAGCGGCCCTTCGCGGAACTTCTTCCGATAGGCGGCTTGCTTTCCTTCGCCGCTCTCCAACCTCCTTGCTTGTAGAACTAGCACTGCGTCGGCGATGTCCTGCGGGGGCGTTAAGCCATACCACCATGGTTTCCACGTGTTGGAAATATGCCTAGAGGCAATAATAAATTAGTTATTATTATTATATTTCCTTGTTCATGATAATCGTTTATTATCCATGCTATAATTGTATTGATAGGAAACTCGGATACATGTGTGGTACATAGACAACACCATGTCCCTAGTAAGCCTCTAGTTGACTAGCTCGTTGATCAATAGATGAACGGGTTTCGACCATGGACATTGGATGTCGTTGATAAGGATCACATCATTATGAGAATGATGTGATGGACAAGCCAATCCTAAGCCTAGCACAAAGATCGTGTAGTTAAGTATGCTAAAGCTTTTCTAATGTCAAGTATCATTTCCTTGACCATGAGATTGTGCAACTCCGGATACCGTAGGAATGCTTTGGGTGTACCAAACATCACAACATAAGCGGGTGGCTATAAAGGTGCACTACGGGTATCTCCGAAAGTGTATCATTGGGTTGTACGAATCGAGGCGAGATTTGTCACTCCGTGTGATGGAGGTATCTCTGGGCCCACTCGGTAGGACATCATCATAATGTGCACAATGTGACCAAGGGGTTGATCACGGATGATGTGTTCGGAACGAGTAAAAGACTTGCGATGCGAGATTGAACAAGGTATCGGCATGCAAGCGATTGAATCTCGGCGATACAATACCGCTAGACAAAGGGAAATGTATACGGGATTGATTGAATCCTCGACATCGTGGTTCATTCGATGAGATCATCGTGGAACATGTAGAACCAACATGGGTATCAGATCATTGTTGGTTATTGATGGGAAAACGTCTCGGTCATATCGCATAGTTCCCGAACCCATAGGGTCTACACTTAAGGTTCGATGGGCTGGGTTATAGGGAATAGATATCGTGATTCTTGAATGTTGTTGGTCTGGATGAGATCCCGGACGTCACGAGGAGTTAGGAATGGTCGGAGGTAAAGATTTATATATGGGAAGTCTGTTTTGGTCACCGGAAAAGTTTGGTGCTATCGATGCCTCTGGGACCATCGGGAGGGTCGAGGTCCACAAGTGGGGCCACGGCCCCAGAGGGCAACATGGGCCAAGTGTGGGAGGGGGACCCAGGTGGGCTGGTCGCCCCACACCAAGGCCCAAAGCCTAGGGTTTTAGGGAGAAATGTTGTTGAAATATGTCCTAGAGCAATAATAAAAGCATTATTATTATATTTCCTTGTTCATGATAATTGTCTTTTATTCATGCTATAATTGTATTATCCGGAAATCGTAATACGTGTGAATACATAGACCACAATCGTCCCTAGTGAGCCTCTAGTTGACTAGCTCGTTGGTCGATAGATAGTCATGGTTTCACGACTATGGACATTGGATGTCGTTGATAAGGATCACGTCATTAGGAGAATGACATGATGGACAAGACCCAATCCTAAGCATAGCACAAGATCGTGTGATTCGTTGCTAGAGCTTTTCAATGTCAAGTATCTTCCTTAGACCTTGAGATCGTGTAACTCCGGATACCGTAGGAATGCTTTGGGTGTACCAAAGCGTCTAGCGGGTGACTATAAAGGTACATTACGGTATCTCCGAAGGTGTCATTGGGTTGACACGGATCGAGACAGGGATTTGTCACTCCGTATTCGGAAGGTATCACTTAGGCCCACTCGGTAGTGCATCATCATAATGAGCTCAAAGTGACCAAGTGCGATCACGGATCATGCTGTGATACAGTCTGAGTAAAGTGACTTGCGGTAACGAGGCCAACGAGTATTGGGATACCGGCGATCGTGAGTCTGAGCCAGTAACATACCGTCGACAAAGGGAATAGTATCGGGGTGCTTGATCCTCGACATCGTGGTTCATCGATGACATCATCGAGGAGCATGTAGAACCAACATGGGTATCGGATCCGGCGTTGGTTATTGACCAGGCGTCGGTCATATGCGCATGTCTCCGAACCGTGGGAATCTACACACAAGGTTCGGTGGCATGGGTGTGGGAAGACTTATGTGATTACCGAATGTTGTTGGTCCGGATGAGATCCGGACGTCACGAGGAGTTCGGAAGGGTCCGGAGGTAAGGTTATATATGGGAAGTTGTCAGCGATTGACAGGAAAAGTTCGGGCATATCGGTGTACGGGGTCAGCGGAAGAGTTCGGAGGTCCACAGGAGGAGCCACCCTTCGGGGGGCCACTGGGCTCTTGATGGGGAAGGCCAGCCCACGGTGGGTGGGCGCACCCCACGCTGGGCCCATCGCCTGGGGTTGGGGGAACCCTAGAGGCGCCCCCTTGGCAGAGGCAGGCACCACCATGGCCTCTAGATGCATCTAGAGAGTGACCCCCTTCTCCCTTCCCCTATATAAATAGAGGGGTGAGGGGAGGGCAACCCGCAAGCCAAGGCTGACCCTCCTCCCAACACCTCTGTAAAAATAGATAATCAAGAATTTAGAAAGCACACCACATATGTGTGATCACCTTCCTAAAATGAAAACATAAGATTTTTCTCGGTAACCTTCCAAAACAAAATAACATATTCCTCAATGTGCTCCCATTTATTGTTCTCATTATCATATTATTAAATGACAATCGTAACTTTTCTAATACAAAAATAACATATCTTTTTATCTTACCAAATCGCATATATCTCTACTATTAAAGGTGAGTTGGTAAACCGATACACATGGTTTATTTTCGCCTTTACAGTTTATTTTCGCGTTCACCTCCGCCACTATCCCTTCATGCTGATTTTCTTCCTTGCACACTCCGCCTCCGTAGTGGCGGGTAATTAATCGTGTCGAATGATTTTAAAAGCGTATGTGGGCAAGGATGGTCGACAGTCTCGGCGACATGGTCGAGCACCGCTTGCCAACATGGACACGACCACCATGCGCTCGCGACATGTGTGACTAAGTGTTAACAAGATGGATGACGATCATGCTCTACAGGATGTACACTGCGCTGATGGTTGCCAAAACATTCATGGGCGAGGACAACATGGCACTACATTAGCTGGGTGATTTATGTTATAGTAGAAAGGAAGAGTGTTCCAAGAATAAGAAGGAAAAAGAACTAAAGTGGCCAAGTGATCCATGGTGTTGGAGAAGAAAAGAGCGTTCCAGAAAATAAAATGAAAAAAGAAAGGAAGAGTATTATAGGAAATAAGTTGAAACAAGAACTAAATTTGGTGACGACCGAGGAAGGAGAAGATGTGGCGTTGCTGTCGAACGCATTGATGTTGAGGTGGTGCTGGTTGGCGCCAATGAAACGGATTGGCAAAGAGGCTAGGAGTAGAGGATATAGGGGAGGACAAAGAAGAGAAGAATGACAAGTATCCTTTCTACTCCCTCCTGTCCCCACAATATAAGATCTTTTGGCACTATCATAGTATAAAAAAGCGGTCTTATATTATGGAACAGAGGAGTTGCAATGAAAGGTGTGTGTGTGGGTTAGAGGTGAAGCTTATTGGTGAATAGGAATATGTTTAGGTTGCTACTCGCCTCCCACATTAATGTGTATGCACGTTTTTTGTTTCATGAGTTGCAGAATTCAAGGGATAGATGATGTCGTTTCTATCATGAGATTGACATGTTGAACCGAAGGCGTGCAAACTCTAAATAGATGCGATATATGATAAATGGGAGAAAAATATTGGCACATGTTGCAACATAACAAGAAAACCTAGAAAATATGATATTTTACTGCGTGCATTTGCAAAGTTGAATGGACCTTTGAAAATGATATCTATAGTTATTTGAAAATGATATCTATAGTTATTTTTTGTTTTGTGATCTATTATATTGTAAATAAGAAAAAGAAAATGTCCATGTTATAATGCACGGTGAAGGTGAGGTGCGTGTCATCCGATTTTAAAGAAGAGGGCTCCAGCGAGAAATGTCCCATGGCGGGAAACCGAGCAGGGAGGGGGGTCCGACAGGAAAAAAAAAGGATATGTCGTGTGGTGGGTTTTGTGTTGGGCCTGCGTGTTGAAGATAACATAGCGGATGGTCCGGACAGTGGCATTTCTCCTCCATATATGGTCCAGATTTTGGGGTGACCGGGCTGCGAGGCAATTGAATTTTGGGGGCTACTGGGCGCCCGTTTGATGTACTGACGCATGAGGAAGAAATAAACTTTGACCTTAAAACTAACTAACTAACTTAATCATTTGTTTAATTCATATTTTTATATGGGTCATATAGGCCATAGAAACGCAGCGTTATACTAGTAGTAATCTTACAAACATTGTGGGATGGAGGAGGTAGATCGGTCAAAAGTGAACGCACGCAGTATTTCCATGAGGACAGGTCACAAGCGGGGGGCAAAGTGCAAAAGCTTTCTATTTCCGGGCAGACACCCCTTCTTCATCGCCCACCGAGCAAAGCACCCGCCTCGTCTCCCCGAGAACCAAAATCAAGAAGAGGAAGCGAGGAGCCAAGAACCACACACCCTCCTAGACGCCTCCGCCTCCTCCCCACGGGCGCACCCGAGCTCCAGCCCTAGCATTTCCGCTCCCCCCTCTCTCCCTTGTTTCTCCTTCTGCAGGTATGTAGTATGCCCCAACCTGAAATTTTTCCTCCCTTCCCTTTTCCCCTCTATCTTTATTTCCAGATTGTTCGTGCGCCTGCGCGCGGCTTCTTGGCCCGGTCAATTTTTCCTCCCGGTCATTCAATAACGATTTAGTGAGAACCACGAATCAACAACTTTTTGTTGGGCGCCGAGATCACTTGAATCGGGGATTTCTGTCCCACGCCACCAGTTTTCTTGAGCTTCTTCGTGTCCAATCGCAGAAAGGGGGCGAAAGCTTATCCTTTTCTTTTCTTTGTACTAAAGAGAAGTTGCAAGATGCTATATTGACCCCATTTTTGCAGGAAATGGAGGTGGTGGATTGGTGTCATCCGACTCCGAGGACGAGGCGTGCGCGCACTCGCCTGACCGGAAGCGTCCTGCCTGGGAGCCCGCGGATCCATCCCGCGGCCCCGGGAGTCTTCCCGAGCAGACAAGCAGAATGGCCTGGCCGCCGCAGCAGCCAAGCAGAATGGCCTGGCCGCCGCAGCAGCCAAGTCAGGCGGTGAAGAAGGACAAGGAGAAGGCGGGCGAGGGGGGGAGCGCGTGGGCAGCAGGACCCCCTTCGCTCACGGGAGGATCGCATGGTTCTGGTGCAGGTATCTTGGGAGCTAGGCCTGCGGGTGGGATTCATGGAGTGCAGCGGCACACAAATCTAGAGATGAAAGAAGTGAAACGCCCGAGTGTTGTTGGGGACCTTGGGTTGATGAGATTTGCAGATCAGTCTCTGTGCCCAAGGAAGATGGTGCTGGACAGAGCTCTATGGCCATTCCTGAGCTACTCATGGAAGACAGTAGCGCATGGCTGTCGAGGATCAAGGGGCTCCATTTCCCACTTCCTGATGAGAGCCAGTTGAAGGCCAGGCAAATTCAGTCAGATGAGATGCTTGCTCTTAAGCTTCAAGAGCAGTTCAACCAGGAACAGCCAGGCTCGCAATCTTCCCAGCAGGTTGTTTCTGTTGGTTACTTCTCAATCTTGCTGTGCCTTTTTTCAGTGAAAGTTCCGTTTCTTAGTTGTTGTTTTCTTTCCTGCCAGTCGTTTCTTGGCTTCTTCTGATGATTCACTACTGATGCAAGTTTACTAAACGGCCAACCGATTGCTGACATCTTGCAGGCTGATACGACTCTAGCTTGGACACTGCAAGAGCAAGATACTGCGCGTGCCAGAATCGCTGCGAGAGAGGGCCAATCTAGTTCTGTAAGTTGCCGCTTTGTCTTGATGCATATGTTGTGGGGATTCGCTTACTGAAAAATCTTGCAAGAATCATGTGATCATCTTCTTATGAAAAGTGGCATGGTTTCAGTTACTTACTCCCTCCGTTCCGAAATAATTGTCTTTCTAGCCATCTCAAATGGACTACAACATACGGATGTATGTAGACATGTTTTAGAGTGTAGATTCACTCATTTTGCTCCATATGTAGTCACTTGTTGAAATCTCTAGAAAGACAATTATTTGGGAACGGAGGAAATATGAGTTATGACTGAACTGATATGTTGATGCCCATAACTCTCAGTTAAGTTTGCCGGAAGCCATAGCTACCCTCTCTGTTTTATTGATGAAATCTTTGCACTTTGCAAATCAGGTAGCTGAAAGGAGAATTACATTGCACCAACTAATATTTGAGACAAAGTTAGCATGACATCATATATGCCTGCAATCACTTAATACCTGCTGTTGGGTTACTTAACTTGGGAGAATACTCAGTACCAAAAAAAAAAAACTGCATATTAGCAAAACACTTAAAACTTGATTATTTCATACTGCTCTTACTCTTGAGTTTTGTGGTCTTGACTTGTATTTCAAGTTCCAACTTCATAACTGCATTTCCCTGCTGTCACCTATTGGCTATGGCATTCTGTTGATTATTTTCCTCATTTATCTGCACCCATCCTTCCTTTAATTTCGTAACTGTACTTTGTGCTCAGAGCCAGAGGGACCGCTCAATGGCACACTTGTATTCGTCCGGCTGGCGCTCGCAAGTTCAAGGTTATCCTTCATGGCCACCTAGTGACACATCAGCTCCAATAACAAGCAGACGGTGGTTGCCAAGAAACAGCAGCCCAGGATCAGAGCAACAAAATGTAGGACTCCTTGATAAGCTTAT
Source organism: Aegilops longissima (assembly GCA_021605205.1). Classification (NCBI taxonomy): domain Eukaryota; kingdom Viridiplantae; phylum Streptophyta; class Magnoliopsida; order Poales; family Poaceae; genus Aegilops; species Aegilops longissima. The sequence goes on from CM038678.1 coordinate 491,585,458, forward strand.
TTTTTTCAACCTTCACTTAACTGAGGACTGACATTTGCTTGTTTCTCAGATGATTATCTCTCAATTGACCAAAGGGTGTTTTGGACAAGAAAACATGGATTTAGAAATGGTTAGTCTTTACCCTGTATTGCAAAAGAACATCTCTACTTTGGAATATCGAGGGGCCTTTATATTGTTGACTACTTGTCCCTCTCGTTTACTTATCATGTATGAGCAGCTCGTGAAAACCTAAATATTCATACTTCTTGCATTTTATTGGTAGTAATAACAGAAGTATACATGTCTCCATTCCTTTTATCCCAACAACACATTTGATTAATCAATGTCTCCCCCTAAATAATAATAGACAACATACTTTAAAATCCATAAATTTTCCTTGGGGTGGCGTACTAAAGCAAAACCCTTCTTTCCACCCCTTACCTGATCAGGCCACATCAGCATAAGAGGATACTTTTTTTTTCTCTAGTCCATGTAATAATATACTAAAGTGTGATGTGGCAACAATCATGTTATGGGATTTCAGTGAGTACGAAAAAGGGGATTGAAGGAGCAAATCGTCTCAGGATGCAATCATAAAGGCTCTGAGCAGTGCGGATATTGGAAGTTTATTCTTTGGTTGGTTTGCAGATTACATGCAGATATTCTTTTAAAGAATGGACTAATCAGCTAACTATTCTTATCGAGGACTCAACTACTAGTTGCCAACTAAACAACTAGCCAATTGTATCTGGAAAGCATAAAGTAATTGCCAGCTAGGCCATTGCAACTACTAATGCTTGTATCCTTAAGGGGTGATACCTTGTAACATATTGAACATGAATACCTAAACTAGTCTCCTGATGTGCCTCTATTACTGTCTATGCGACACCATCTTTGCTGGCATGGCATGCCCAAAACTTCTACTCATGTTTTTGTGTTTCTAATGTAGAGAATGGCTGTGCTGGACTCGCTCCAAGAAGCACTTGAAAGCTGTGCAGACACCTATCCTACAGATTCAGATGAGTAAGTTAATGCAGAAAAAAATTCATCGGTGCAATGTTGTTTTGATGGAAATGTCTGCAGCCAGGCTATATAATTATTGTCATAGTTGCATACTTGTCCTGATTTTGCTATACTTATTTGCATGTGTTGTTTGTTTCTGCTTATGTTCTGGATTGTTTCATATTGCTGAAATGCTAATTCCTAAAACAGCTTTATCGATGTTTACATTTTTTAGACAGCCAAAGGATCACCCTTCCAGCCTCTACTTCTATGTGTGCAATAGTACCCAATAGGTTAACTTAGATGGCTATCCTTATACTCCCAATAGGTTAACTTAGATGGCTATCCTCATACTCCCACAGATTCATACTACTTGTTGGTTCATGCATATTTATTATGAGTTTCTGACTAATATTTTCTCGTTGCTCACATGTTAGTGATGACTATGAGAACCTTATAGCGCTTGATGACAACAACCACCGCAGAGGAGCTTCGGACAGTGAAATTGACAGCTTGCCGCTATCTGTTGCTGAGGTTCTTATTAAGTTTCTTACTAAAGACAAGATGGATGTGCATTATCTATGGCGTTTGGAAGGGCTAACTTACTTGCCTCTCCCTCTTTACATTGTCAGGGAGAAAGCCGCCGAGACGAGCCCTGCCCTATATGCCTGGACTGCCCTGCTGATGGTGCTTCCTCCGGCATCTGCCGTGCGCACAAAATTCCATAAAGAGGTACGCATGGAATTTGTACATTGAGCTGCTCTGGGTTCTAAATTTCCATTCTAACATATATTTGTGGGTGTGATTTTCTTGCGCAGTGCATTGACAGGTGGCTTCGGATGAGGACCTCGTGCCCGGTGTGCAAATCTGCTGTATTTTGACAGGGCGCCGCCGTACCAACTGCAGCACCTGTTGGAATATATAGCATGAAAAATAGATTAGGAGCCATTTCGACACTCCTGGTACCGCCGTGCGTAGACAACTTTGTAATGTTGCGTTACACAATGCTGGCCGGCTCTCTGTGACTCTTGAGCAGTGAGCAGGGGGTGTTTGAGTGATGCGGAGCCCCTCTCTCTTTCTCTTCGGTTGCCTGCGAGAAACAGGGCATCACGAATATTGTGTTCCTTTTTGTTGCAATTTTTTGTGCAGGGGAGATGTATGATATAGGCCGATTTCCATGTCATGTGGGCCCTGTCATGTACTAGTACCGAAGAGAAATGGAAGGTTTATTCTGCTGCGGATCCAGAATTATTATTATCTTGTTGTATCTGGTCCTTGAGCTGAAAGCATCCAAGCTGGTTCTTCAGTAATTTGTTCCACGCCATAAGTTCGAACCAGTAAAGTAAATTTTCGAAAATTGCATTTTACTTTGCACTTGCCAAGCACATCCCCATTCTTCACATCATCAGCTGTATGTAATCATGGTAGTGGCATAAGGCAAATGGAGGTGATAATCAGAAATGTATATTTTCCCAAGCTGGCAACTGCAGATATTTTCCAGCAGTTCTGCAGGCTCGATACGTTGATAACTCGCAGACGCGACTCGACGCCTCTCTCCCGTTCACCCGTCCCAATTCCGGATCACTCCCTCTCCTCTCCACTCCCCCACCGAGATATTTCACGCGGCCCGCCCGCCATGTCGCTGCTCGCCGTCGTCACCAGCCGCGCCGCGGCCGTGCGCCCGCTTCGCGCCTCGGCGGCCTCGGGAGAGGCTGCGGCGGCCGCCGCGGACCAGCCGGCGGAGCGGAGGCCGGTGAAGATAATACTGCCCAAGAAGAAGCCGCAGAAGTGGTCCACGGGGATGGAGCCGGGGTCGTACGGCGGCGGCCCGACCACCATCAAGCCGCGCAAGTACTGGATGGGGAAGGAGGACCGCGACCCCATTGGCAACACCGACGACTTCATCTGGAACAAGAACTTCCTCCCCCACATGGAGCGCGTCATCGCCAACGGCGGCACCGACACGCCCGCCACCATCCCCGCGTCGCGCCGGTAAGCCCATTCCGCCCCCGGCCGGGCAGCAAGCGCACGCGCGTCTTAGTCCCGCTCAGTGAATTTGTTTCATTTGTTTCGAGCATGAATGTTCTGCAGTGGGGGCTGTTATTCTGAAGCTCCTAACCAAGCAATTCGTTTGAGCAGGAGGACGAGGACTCAGGGTTTCTAAGCTTCAACCGCGCAATGGACCTTGACAGGTTACTCTCACCTCACCTCATCTGCTCCTCACTTGGTGTCCCGAGTCCCGACAATCGTTTCGCGGCGTTTTGTAACGTAGGGTGTGCGTTGTAGTGTGGACGTTGATCTGAGCAAGGAGCTTATGGCACCAGCCAAGTCAATCTTGCAGACGCAGCTCAAGGCTGCCCGCCGTGGTCGATCCACTAGCGTTGAGGTTATTCGATCAAATGCCTTTCCCTCTGAATGTAGCCTTATTCTCTTGCCTCTTGGGGCTGTCAATGAGTTGGGTTCTTCGAATTCGAATGTAGGCTGTCAATAGATCCACCTTCATTCGATGGAAGCTAGCTCCGACTCGACGGGAGCAGGAGCAATGGGACCGAGCGACCAAGGCAACCACCGGTGGCATTGTAAGCTGTTGCAGTTCCATGACTGACTTGTTGTTAATAATCTCTTGATATCCGTTGATCTGTACAAGTGAGACACTTCTAACAAAAATTTCACTATGTTCACATTTCTAATTTTTGTTTTGGATTTTAGTCCCCTTTCAGGATGTTATACTAAAGGAGTCGCAGCAGAAAGTGCAGCTGAAAGGGGACCCTAAGGTTGTGGCAGCTGAGGCCAGAGAGCAATACCTAAAGGTAATATCTCTTTTAAGTAAATATCAGGATCGAGTACACTGCCAGTTTCCTCCTGTTCACCATCAACACGAACTATACCTTTTGGAGTTGTACTTTGGCAAGTGCTCAATGTCCAAATGTTCTTCAAGAATGAAATATGCACAAATTTGTGTTACTGTATTACTGATACTGAGGGTGTTTTGCAGTTGAAAGAAAGGTTGCAGTTGCTTACTATAGGTATTGGTGGCGTCGGGGTGGTTTCTGCTTATGTTTCATACACTCCTGAAATTGCTGCGAGGTATGCTTTTTCTTGGACGAGTTAGATTGAATTTACTTTTGATTAGTGCTTCTCATATATGATGTTTGTTCATTTTGTATCTGAAACTAAGGTTGGCTATTTATTTCTAGACAAACTTGGGATGTGGCCTTCTTTGTTACCGATTGTCAGGATTAGTTTGCGTCTTGTTCATTATGGGGCAGTTTGGTTCAAGGCCTGGACACTATGCCTGAAGTGGATTAGTGCCGGATCCAGCCTGAATTGTTGAAAAATTAGCCTGGCCAGGCTAGCCTCGTGCGAATGCGTTTGGCTTGCATCCTGGCAGTGCAGCTACTTTGCAGTATGATTAGTACATAAAGATCCCATCCCCATCCCATGTACACAAAAGAAATAGTATAATATTGCCAGGCACGACACCAGGCGCACCCAGGCGTCCCTCCTCCAACGCCTGGTCCAGGCTAAGTAGGATGCCTGGTTTATATTCCAGGCTAATCAAGCAGTCCCATCAACAGGCCAGGCTAGCACTCAATTTTTCAGGCATGAACCAAACACTATCCAGGCACATCTCAGGCAGTCTCCAGGCCAGGCATGATTGAACGTGGACATGAACCATATATCTCCAAAGTGCTGCCTTGCATGCTACACTAATATCAGTTACTCTTCAGCTTTACTGCAGGGCTGATTGGATCTCTGGTGTATCTCCGCATGCTTGGAACCAGTGTGGATTCTTTAGCGGGTGGAACTAAAGCAGCTGCCAAGTATATACTTCTAGCAGTTTCTCTTACAAATTGGATTTGAATTTACCTCGATAAGCTTAATAGTTATACTTAAAACAGTGCTCACACTTCATTTAGTTTGGGAGAGCTACACTGCTAAATCTTAATTATGATCTCATTTATAACATTGCAGTCTGTGGTCAAAATTGAAGGCTTTCATAGCCCATCTGTTAGATAGATAGACAAACCTCAGATAGATTGACAAACCTGCAAGCAAAGATATCTTTCTTATTTGAAGATCTTTCAGACAAACCATTCTAGTCTTGACTTACACCAAAGTTTGCCTAGCCTGTCCAGACCTGGTTCTGTTTTCACCTATGTAACACTGGCAGCTCATGATTCACGAAGACAAATATGACCAGTTCAGGTCCTTCCATTCAAGTTCTTTATATTGCTAATCTGCCTTCAGCCAGAGGTTTAGTCAAACAAAGATTAGAAGAAAAAAACTAATGGTCATCCTCTGAATCATGATCCCTAAGTATGAATTATTCAATGGACACTCCATTCATTATATGACTATCTCGATCACCTTTGGTTATTTCTAAAACATACTTGCAGCATATTTTGACTGCGTTTAGAAAATGCTAGGTAATTGCTGCTACTTGTCTACTTGCTTGTAATACATGTAGTAACATCTACTCCCTCCGTTCCCAAATAATTGTCTTTCTAGCCATCTCAAATGGATTACAACATACGGATGTATGTAGACATGTTTTAGAGTGTAGATTCACTCATTTTGCTCCGTATGTAGTCACTTGTTAAAATCTCTAGAAAGACAATTATTTAGGAACGGAGGGAGTAAATTTATTCTGGGATGCTTGCAGGGTGCTGCGGCACAGCCAAGATTGCTTATTCAATGGTTCTTGTGATGATGTACAATCGATGGAATGCGTAAGTAGATCAAGTCTTTTAAAATACTTCCTCTGCTTCTAAATATAAGACGACTGCAAAACGTCTTATATTTAGAGGCAGAAAATAGTATTCTGCTGAAATATTTTCGCAATATGTCAAACAAACAAACAAAAACTTACATGCATGTTTGCCTTGCTTTTTCTGATGCAGGATACTAGTTCCAGAGTACGGCTTCATGCACCTGGAGTTGATACCCATGCTCGTTGGGTTTTTTACCTACAAGATTGCCATGTTTACTCAAGCGATTCAGGAATCAGTACCTGATGTTGGAAACCGTGAAGTTTGAACACTGTTTTGGCTAATAGAAAAACAAAGAAAACTTTGTTGGTTGCCCTTGGGGGGAGATTGGTCACCGTTCATCAATATAGTAAGGTGCCAAGCCTCATCCTTTCTTCACCATAATTTCAAAGTTGCCATCAGTGCAACTCTTCTGACAATTGAAGGATCTTGAAGATTTATTTATGCTTTTTTTTTTCAAATGAAGATTTATTTATGCTCATCCTTCCCTTTAAGAAGCATAACTGTAGGCATGCATGAGTTTACACGTTTGAAATGAAGTAACTTGATTCTGTTTAATGCCGATCCCATTCTTGTTACTTTTTACAGGTCTTATTAATGTTTTAGAAGGGTCTAATCTGGAGCCTGGAGATGCCGCCAGGTAGATGAGATGCACGCTGAGGCTGAGGATACTGTCTGAACATATCGACTGATTGACAGCATTCCGTGGAGAAAGTCTACTTTGACTGTACAAAGGGAAGTTGGCAAACACAAATTCAAGTTCCGTGTAGTGTACACCTTTGAACTTTTGGTGCATTGACCCCGAGTCCTATGGTTGAGCTGGCATTTAACATTACTCACGCAAGGAGGTCGGCAGGATTCGGATCAGTACAGAATGTAAATAGCGCGGGCTGACAATATACTACTAGCTCGGGAAGCTCTATATTTTACAAAGTGCTAAAAAATTGATATATATTTCCATTGACCCTGTTCAAATGCCACACTGGAACGCGGTCTGCATGTGTTGTGTGGTGAGTTTAATACACCGCACCATGTGATGATAATGCACCGGTGGCGATGACATGAATACGATGCTTATCGTTGACAATGAGAAGAAGAACAAGTAAAGAAATTGACACTATGCCATCACTAACGGGAATGGCTAAAAGTGGAAGTGATGGAGCTTGCCTGTTTGTTGGGATAATGCCAACCTTCTCAGGTGTAGATGCCTCCTTTCTTCTTCTTGCTAGATGTGGTAGATTCCTCTGGCGCTGTGTTGATGTCATTGGCATTCAAGTGGTACTTTATTTACAAGAACGCCCCACCAACCACGTATGCATTCCATTTAAGCTGCGCATCTACAGCAACTCAACTCAATAGGAGTGTCAAGTGTGTCATGGATTCCACGTGATCCATTGAAATTGAATGGTCCCTCCCTGCGCTGCTGCACTGCATCTAATAACTGAATGCTGCAGAGGAAAAATATGGGGCAGCAAAAGGGAAGAAGAGAAAACATCATCATCATCATCATTGCCACGGCTCACAAGGAAGAAAGTACATTCATTTCAACTAAGCAGGAGTTTTTGTTCTTTTGCTCTCTTCCTTCCATTCATATTGCTGGCCGTGGCCGTATCCTTCCGGTCACCGAAAAGAATCCTAAAATGGTATCAAAATGGAACCTACATCGATCAATAATAATAATAATAATAATAAATCCCCCCAAAAAAACAAAGAGCCAAAAGGTGGACAGGTGATGGTCGCGGTGCCTCCGACGCGTCGGCCCGGAAGCATTTCTCTCGCTCCACCACGCACGCGCGGACGCGAGTTCCCGGAAAGGCTCCTACGACCGCGAGTCAACGCTCTCCGCTGCTGCCCCTTCCTCAGAGGCGGAGGCGGTGGCCGAGGCCGCGGCGGCGGCCGATCGGGCGCTGGGCCGGGCCTGCGGCGGCCCGGGGACGCGGTGGCGACGCGGCGGAGCGCGCCGCCGGCCGTCCAGTAGCGGCGGCAGGCGCGGCAGAGGTGGCGCGGCTGCCGCACGTTGTAGTTGTTGAAGTAGCAGAACTTGGTCTCCCTGCTCCCGCACCGCGGGCATGGCAGCAGCTCGCCCCCGACCGCGGCCGGCTGCGTCGTCGACGGGGAGGAGGAGGAGGCTGAGGCGGCGGGGCCGCGGCGCTCTGTCCCGCGGAGATGGAGGTGGAGGCGGGGCGGAGGCTGAGGCGGCGCGGTAGGCGTCGGGCTGGATGACCTGGCCGAAGAGCTTGAAGCCGGAGGCGTCCGCGTTGCTGGCGTGGGTGGGGAGGTTCGCCATGGAGGGAGGAGGCAGGGGAGATGGAGGTGGGTGGGAAAGTGCCCCCCTATATAGAGGAGGAGGCGGCGGTGGTCATCCCATCCCATCCCCCTTGCTTTTACTCCTGCTTTGCTTAATAAACCTGACTTCTTTGTGTGACATGGGTGATGGCCGGCCCCATGCATGGCGCTCTCCCTCTCCCTCTCTGTGGATATTTTCTCCCTTTTTAGTTTTATTTATTTATTTATGCAGTAGTAGTGATAGGTACTAGATAGTAGAAATCAGTTTATTAAATCTTGGACGGGAGATATGAATGGAGTCATGGGCTATGCATGGTCACTAGAAAAATCCATGTGGAAGTGCGGCATCATGTGACGCCCAGGATTTGGCCGGGAGCCTGAGACTGTTCAAAGTACCAATGAGTGCAACTTTCCACGCTTTATCGCATTCCGATCGTGTTGACTTTTAGTGATCTCTTTTCCCTACTATATATATTCTTCTTGTCGTTTGACTTTTCAAACTTCTGTGGTGATCCGCTCATGAGTGGAACGGACTCAACAGATGAAGCAAAAAAGTGCCTTGGTTGATCCTCTACGCAACAGGGGAGGGAGTCGTTGACTCAGATTCTCTCTTGTTTTGCGTGTGACGTTTCGTCCTCTGCAAAGCAAACGCAAAGGTGGGCAAAAGCATCTACAACCGGACATGGTAAATCCGTTCTTCTATCGTCCGCGGTAAGTCTATGGATAATGACCGGTTAGAGCAACTCCAGAGAGCGTCCATTTCGTCCGGCGATCCGTTTGGGTGGCGACACAAAAAGCGCCCCAACGCGCCGACCTAAACGGACGCGTGTCCGCTTTCATCCGCCTGCCGACCCATTTCCTGCCCATTTTTCAGCCGGATTTGCGTCGGCTCGGAGAAAAGACAGACGCGCGCGCGCTCGCCCTCTTTCCTCACTAGGCCCGCTCCTCGGTGGCACATTGGATTGGCCTCTCCACATCAAACATCACACCCTCGCCCGCATGTTTCGTCGCCGACGCCGCCGGCCATTTTTTCAGATAAAATGGATACATAAATAGTTCTAGCGTACACAGATAAAAGAAAAGACCAACTACTCGTCGCTTTCTGACTCCGACACGGTAATGTCCTTCTCTGACGTTTGAATGTAGGCGTCAGCTTGCTGCTCGTCTTCGAAGTCCCAATCCGATGTTTCTGTAGCTTCAGTTTCAATTGAGCGGCCTGCTTCCGCGAACGCTTGTCCTTCCGATAGGCGGCTTGCTCCGTCCTTCTCGCGTCCCTCTCCAACCTCCTTTGCTTGTAGAACTAGCACTGCGTCGGCGATGTCCTGCGGGAAGCGTTAAGCCCATACCACCATGGTTTCCACGTGTTGGAAATATGCCTAGAGGCAATAATAAATTAGTTATTATTATTATATTTCCTTGTTCATGATAATCGTTTATTATCCATGCTATAATTGTATTGATAGGAAACTCGGATACATGTGTGGGTACATAGACAACACCATGTCCCTAGTAAGCCTCTAGTTGACTAGCTCGTTGATCAATAGATGGTTACGGTTTCGACCATGGACATTGGATGTCGTTGATAACGGATCACATCATTATGAGAATGATGTGATGGACAAGACCAATCCTAAGCCTAGCACAAAGATCGTGTAGTTCGTATGCTAAAGCTTTTCTAATGTCAAGTATCATTTCCTTAGACCATGAGATTGTGCAACTCCGGATACCGTAGGAATGCTTTGGGTGTACCAAACATCACAACATAACCTGGGTGGCTATAAAGGTGCACTACGGGTATCTCCGAAAGTGTCTCATTGGGTTGGCACGAATCGAGATCGAGATTTGTCACTCCGTGTGATGGAGAGGTATCTCTGGGCCCACTCGGTAGGACATCATCATAATGTGCACAATGTGACCAAGGGGTTGATCACGGATGATGTGTTACGGAACAGTAAAAGACTTGCTTGATAACGAGATTGAACAAGGTATCGGCATATCAAGCGATTGAATCTCGGCAAGTACAATACCGCTAGACAAAGGGAAATGTATACGGGATTGATTGAATCCTCGACATCGTGGTTCATTCGATGAGATCATCGTGGAACATGTGGGAGCCAACATGGGTATCCAGATCCGCTGTTGGTTATTGACCGGAGAACGTCTCGGTCATGTTCATAGTTCCCGAACCCATAGGGTCTACACACTTAAGGTTCGATGGCGCTTAGGGTTATAGGAATAGATATACGTGGTTACTGAATGTTGTTCGAGTCTGGATGAGATCCCGGACGTCACGAGGAGTTCGGAATGGTCCGGAGGTAAAGATTTATATATGGGAAGTCTGTTTTGGTCACCGGAAAAGTTTGGTGCTATCGATGTATCTGGGACCATCGGGAGGGTCGAGGGTCCACTAAGTGGGGCCACCGGCCCCAGAGGGCAGCATGGGCCAAGTGTGGGAGGGACCAGCCCGGGTGGGCTGGTGCGCCCCACCAAGGCCCAAAGCGCCTAGGGTTTGGGAGAAGCTGTTGGAAATATGTCCTAGAGGCAATAATAAAAGCATTATTATTATATTTCCTTGTTCATGATAATTGTCTTTTATTCATGCTATAATTGTATTATCCGGAAATCGTAATACATGTGTGAATACATAGACCACAATACGTCCCTAGTGAGCCTCTAGTTGACTAGCTCGTTGGTCGATAGATAGTCATGGTTTCGACTATGGACATTGGATGTCGTTGATAACGGGATCACGTCATTAGGAGAATGACATGATGGACAAGACCCAATCCTAAGCATAGCACAAGATCGTGTAGTTCGTTTTGCTAGAGCTTTTTCCAATGTCAAGTATCTCTTCCTTAGACCTTGAGATCGTGTAACTCCGGATACCGTAGGAATGCTTTGGGTGTACCAAACGTCCTGGCGTAATCGGGTGACTATAAAGGTACATTACAGGTATCTCCGAAAGTGTCATTGGGTTGACACGGATCGAGACGAGGATTTGTCACTCCGTATTACGGAGAGGTATCACTGGGCCCACTCGGTAGTGCATCATCATAATGAGCTCAAAGTGACCAAGTGTCCGTCACGGGATCATGCATTACGATGCGAGTAAAGTGACTTGCCGGTAACGAGACCGAGCGAGGTATTGGGATACCGACGATCGAGTCTCGCAAGTAACATACCGTCGACAAAGGGAATAGTATCGGGGTTGCTTGAATCCTCGACATCGTGGTTCATCCGATGACATCATCGAGGAGCATGTGGGAGCCAACATGGGTATCCAGATCCGCTGTTGGTTATTGACCCGAGGCGTCCGGTCATATGCGCATGTCTCCGAACCCGTAGGGTCTACACACTTAAGGTTCGGTGGCGCTAGGGTTATTAGGAAGACTTGTATGTGATTACGAATGTTGTTGAGTCCGGATGAGATCCCGGACGTCACGAGGAGTTCTTAAGGGTCCGGAGGTAAAGATTTATATATGGGAAGTTGTCAAGCGGACACCGAAAAGTTTCGGGCATATCGGTGTGCACCGGGTCACCGGAAGGGTTCCGAGGTCCACGGGAGGGCCACCCTTCTGGGGCCACTTGGGCTGCGTGGGGAAGGAGCCAGCCCCCTGGTGGGCTGGGCGCACCCCCCTTTGGGCCCATGCGCCTAGGGTTTGGGGAACCCTAGAGGCGCCCCTGCTTGGGGGGCAAGCCACCCCTCCCTTGGCCGCCGCCCCCTCTAGATGCATCTAGAGGGGCCGCCCCTTCTCCCTTCCCCTATAAATAGAGGGGTGAGGGAGGCAGCCGCACCAAGCCAAGGCACAGCCCTCCCTCCCAACACCTCTCCTCCTCCGTTGTGTGCTCGTGAAAGCCTGTCGAGATCTTGCTTCTCCACCATCATCACGCCGTCGTGCTGCGGTGGAGCTGTCTTCCTCAACCTCTCCTTCCTCCTTGCTGGATCAAGACGGAGGAGACGTCACCCGTCTGTGCGTGTGTTGAATGCGGAGGTGCTGTCCGTTCAGCACTTGGTCATCGGTGATCGGAATCACGTTGAGTCGACTCCATCATCACCGCTCCTCGAGCGCTTCAAAGACGCGATCTACAAGTGGTATGTAGATGCAAACTCACTCCCTTGACTCGTTGCTTAGATGAACTCATAGATGGATCTTGGTGAAACCGTAGGAAAAAATTTAATTTTCTGCAACGTTCCCCAACAGGCGCCTCCACCTTACTTGGGGGGCAAGTTTCCCCCTCTCCCCCCCTTGGCCGCCACCCTAGATGGGTTTTGGGGCTGCCGCACCCCTTGGGGTGGGAACCCTAGAGGGGGCGCAGCTCCCTCCCTCTCCCCTATATATAGTTGAGGTCTTTGGGGCTGCAAAGACAAGAGTTTCCACCTCTCCCTGGCGCAGCCCTACCTCTCTTTCTCCTCATCTCTCGCGGTGCTTGGCGAAGCCCTGCTGGAATACCACGATCCTCCATCACCAACACGCCGTCGTGATGCTGCTGGACGGAGTCTTCCCCAACCTCTCCCTCTCTCCTTGCTGGATCAAGGCGCGGGAGACGTCACCAGGTTGCATGTGTGTTGAACACGGCGGTGCCGTCCGTTCGGCACTAGGATCTCCGGTGATTTGGATCACGACGAGTACGACTCCTTCAACCCCGTTCTCTTGAACGCTTCCGCTTAGCGATCTACAAGGGTATGTAGATGCACTCCCCTCTCTCTCGTTGCTAGTCTCTCCATAGATAGATCTTGGTGACTCGTAGGAAATTTTTGAATTTCTGCTACGTTCCCCAACAGTGGCATCATGAGCTAGGTATATTGCGTAGATTCTATGCACGAGTAGAACACAAGTTGTTGTGGGCGTTAATTTTGTTCAATATGCTTACCGTTACTAGTCCAATATTGTTTCGACGGTATTGTGGGATGAAGCGGCCCGGACCGACCTTACACATACACTTACGTGAGACAGGTTCCACCGACTGACATGCACTTGTTGCATAAGGTGGCTAGCGGGTGCCAGTCTCTCCCACTTTAGTCGGATCGGATTCGATGAAAAGGGTCCTTATGAAGGGTAAATAGCAATTGACATATCACGTTGTGGTTTTGCGTAGGTAAGAAACGTTCTTGCTAGAAACCCATAGCAGCCACGTAAAACATGCAAACAACAATTAGAGGACATCTAACTTGTTTTTGCAGGTATGCTATGTGATGTGATATGGCCAAAGAATGTGATGAATGATATGTGATGTATGAGATTGATCATGTTCTTGTAATAGGAATCACGACTTGCATGTCGATGAGTATGACAACGGCGAGAGCCATAGGAGTTGTCTTTATTTATTGTATGACCTGCTTGTCATTGAATAACGCCATGTAATTACTTTACTTTTTGCTAAACCGTTAGCCATAGTAGTAGAAGTAATAGTTGGCGAGACAACTTCATGGAGACACGATGATGGAGATCATGGTGTCATCTTTGGTGACGATGATGATCATGGAGCCCCGAAGATGGAGATCAGAAGGAGCAAAATGATATTGGCCATATCATGTCACTTTTTGATTGCATGTGATGTTTATCATGTTTATGCATCTTCTTTGCTTAGAACGACGGTAGTAAATAAGATGATCCCTCATTAAAATTTCAAGAAAGTGTTCCCCCTAACTGTGCACCGTTGCGAAAGTTCGTTGTTTGAAGCACCACGTGATGATCGGTGTGATAGATTCTAATGTTCACATACAGCGGGTGTAAGATAGATTTACACACGTGAAACACTTAGGTTGACTTGACGAGCCTAGCATGTACGCACATGGCCTCGGAACACAAGAGACCGAAAGGTCGAGCATGAGTCGTATGGTAGATACGATCAACATGAAGATGTTCACCGATGATGACTAGTCCGTCTCACGTGATGATCGGACCACGGCCTAGTTGACTCGGATCATGTAATCACTTAGATGACTAGAGGGATGTCTATCTCGAGTGGGAGTTCATTAGATGAACTTAATTATCCTGAACATAGTCAAAAGTTTTTGCAAATTATGTAAGTAGCTCGCGCTTTAGTTCTCTGTTTTAGATATGTTCCTAGAGAAAATTTAGTTGAAAGTTGATAGTAGCAATTATGCGGACTAGGTCCATAAACTGAGGATTGCCCTCGTTGCTTCGTAGAAGGCTTATGTCCTTGATGCACCGCTCGGTGTGCTGAACCTCGAACGTCGTCTGTGGATGTTGCGAACATCTGACATACACGTTTTGAAAACTACGTGATAGTTCAGTTAAATGGTTTAGAGTTGAGGCACCAAATACGATTTCGAAACGTCGCAGAACATATGAGATGTTTCGAGGGCTGAAATTGGGATTTCAGGCTCGTGCCCACGTCAAGAGGTATGAGACCTCCGACGAGTTTCTTAGCCTACAAACTAAGGGAGAAAAGCTCAATCATTGAGCTTGTACTCAGATTTTCTGGGTACAACAATCACTTGAATCGAGTGGGAGTTAATCTTCCAGATGAGATAGTGATGTTTCTCCAAAGTCATTGCACCAAGCTACTAGAGCTTCATGATGAACTATAACATATCAGGGATATATATGATGATCCTTGAAATATTCGTGATGTTTGACACCGTGAAAGTAGAAATCAAGAAGGAGCATCAATTGTTGATGGTTAGTGAAACCACTAGTTTCAAGAAGGGCAAGGGCAAGAAGGGGTACTTCATGAAACGGAAAATCAGCTGCTGCTCCAGTGAAGAAACCCAAGGTTGAACCCAAACCCGAGACTCAGTGCTTCTGTAATAAAGGGAACAGCCACTGGAGCAGAATTACCCTAGATACTTGGTAGATGAGAAGGCTGGCAAGGTCGATAGAAGTATATTGGATATACATTATGTTAATGTGTACTTTACTAGTACTCCTAGTAGCACCGAGGTATTAGATACGGTTCGGTTGCTAAGTGTTAGTAACTCAAAATAAAAGCTACGGAATAAGCGAGACTAGCTAAAGGTGAGTGATGATATGTGTTGGAAGTGTTTCCAAGATTGATGTGATCAAGCATCGCACGCTCTCTACCATCGAGATTGGTGTTAAACCTAAATAATTTTTATTTGGTGTTTGCGTTGAGCATAGACATGATTGGATTATGTCTATCATAATCTGTTATTCATTTAAGGAGAATAACGGTTACTCTTTTATTTGAATAATACCTTTAATGGTCTTGCACCTAAAATGAATGGTTTATTGAATCTCGATCGTAGTGATACACATGTTCATGCCAAAAGATATAAGATAGTAATGATAGTACCACCTACTTGTGGCACTGCCATGTAAGTCATATTGGTATAAAACGCGTGAAGAAGCTCCATGTCGATTGATCTTTGGACTCACTCGTTTTTGAAAAGTTTGAGACATGCGAACCATGTCTATTGGTATGTACGCATGAAGAAACTCCATGCAGATGGATCGTTTGGACTCACTTGATTTTGAATCACTTGATACATGCAAATCATACCACATGGGCAAGATGACTGAAAGCCTCGTTTTTAGTAAAATGGAACAAGAAAGCAACTTGTTGGAAGTAATACATTTTGATGTGTGCAGTCCAATAAGTCTTTGAGGCCTGCAATGGATATCGTTATGTTCTTACTTCACGGATGATTTGAGTAGATCCTGAGTATATTTAATTGATGAAACACAAGTCTGAATTATTGAATGGTTCAAGCAATTTCAGAGTGAAGTTGAAGATCATCGTGACAAGAGGATAAAATGTCTATGATATGATCATAGAGATGAGTATCTGAGTTACGAGTTTTGGCACGCAATTAAGACATTGTGGAAATTGTTTCACAATTAATACCGCCTGGAACACCACAGTGTGATGGTGTGTCCGAACATCATAGTTGCACCCTGTTGGATATGGTGCGTACCATGATGTCTCTTATCGAATTACCACTATCGTTCATGGGTTAGGCATTAGAGACAACCGCACTCACTTTAAATAGGGCACCACGTAATTCTGTTGAGACGACACCGTATGAACTATGGTTTGGAGAACCTAAGTTGTCGTTTCTTAAAATTTTGGGGCTGCGACGCTTATGTGAAAAAGTTTCAGGCTGATAAGCTCGAACCCAAAGCGGAAAAATGCATCTTCATAGGACACCCAAAACAGTTGGGTATAACTCCTGTCTCAGATCCGAAAGCAATAGGGATTGTTTCTCAAATCGGGTCCTTTCTCGAGGAAAAGTTTCTCTCGAAAGAATTGAGTGGGAGGATGGTGGAGACTTGATGAGGTTATTGAACCATCACTTCAACTAGTGTGTAGCAAGGCACAGGGAGTTGTTCCTGTGGCACCTACACCAATTGAAGTGGAAGCTTATGATAGTGATCATGAAACTTTGGATCAAGTCACTACCAAACCTCGTAGGTCGACAAGGATGTGTACTGCTTCAGAGTAGTACGTAATCCTGTCTTAGGAGGTCATGTTGCTAGACAACAATGAACCTACGAGCTATGGAGAAGCGATGGTGGGCCTGGATTCCGAAAATTGGCTCGAGGCCATAAAATCCGAGAGAGGATCCATGCATGAAAACAAAGTGTAGACTTTGGAAGAACTACTTGATGGTCGTAAGGCTGTTGGGTACATATGGATTTTAAAAGAAAGACGGACAATGATGCTAAGTATCACCATTAAGAAAGCTCGACTTGTCGTTAAGATGTTTTCCAACAAGTTCAAGGAGTTGACTACGGTGAGACTTTCTCACTCGTAGCGATGCTAAGAGTCTGTTGGAATTATATTAGCAATTCTGCATTATTTATGAAATCTTGCGATAGGATGTCAAAATATTGTTTCCTTGACGATTTTCTTGAGGAGAGGTTGTATGTGAGACAACCGAAGGTTTTGTCAATCTGAAGATGCTAACAAGTATGCAAAGCTCCAGCAATCCTTCTAAGGACTGGAGTAAGCATCTCGGAGTTGGAATATACACTTTGATGAGATGATCAAAGATTTTGGGTTTATACAAAGTTTATGAGAAACTTGTATTTCCAAAGAAGTGAGTGGGAGCACTATAGAATTTCGATGAGTATATGTTCTTGACATATTGTCGATCAGAAATGATGTAGAATTTCTGGAAAGCACATAGGGTTATTTGAAAAGTGTTTTTCAATAGAAAACCTGGATTAAGCTGCTTTGAGCATCAAGATCTATGAGGATAGATCAAAAACGCTAAATGGTACTTTCAAATGAGCACATACCTTGACGTGATCTTGAAGGTGTTCAAGATGGATCGATCAAAGAAGGAGTTCTTGCACGAGTTGTAAGGTATGAAGTTAAGAGTTAAAGCTCGACCACGGCAGAAGAGAGAGAAAGGCGAAGGTCGTCCCTATGCTTCAAACGTAGGCTCTATAGTATGCTATCTTTGTGTACCGCGCTTTGGAAGTGTGCCTTGCCATGAGTCGGTCAAGGGGTACAAGAATGATCCAGAATGGATCATTGGACAGCGATCAAAATTATCCTTGGAGTAAATAAGGACATGTTTCTCGATTATGGAGGTGATAAAGAGTTCGGCGTAAAGGGTTACGTCGATGCAAGCTTTAACACCTATCCGAATGACTCTGAGTAGCAAACCGGATACGTATAGTGGAGCAACCATTTGGAATAGCTTCAAGTGGAGCGTGGAAGCATCATTTACAATATGACCTAGAGATTTGCGAAGTGCATACGGATCTGAATGTTGCTGACCCGTTGACTAAAACCTCTCTCACAAGCAAAACATGATCAAACCCCAGAACTCATTGAGTCTTAATCACATATGATGTGAACTAGTTTAGTGACACTAGTAAACTCTTTGGATGTTGGTCACATGGCGATGTGACCTGTGAGTGTTAATCACATGGCGATGTGAACTAGATTATTGACTCTAGTGCAAGTGGGAGACTGTTGGAAATATGCCCTAGAGGCAATAATAAATTAGTTATTATTATTATATTTCCTTGTTCATGATAATCGTTTATTATCCATGCTATAATTGTATTGATAGGAAACTTCGGATACATGTGTGGGTACATAGACAACACCATGTCCCTAGTAAGCCTCTAGTTGACTAGCTCGTTGATCAATAGATGGTTACGGTTTCCTGACCATGGACATTGGATGTCATTTATAACGGGATCACATCATTAGGAAAATGATGTGATGGACAAGACCCAATCCTAAGCCTAGCACAAAGACCGTGTTGTTAGTATGCTAAAGCTTTTCTAATGTCAAGTATCATTTCCTTAGACCATGAGATTGTGCAACTCCGGATACCGTAGGAATGCTTTGGGTGTACCAAGCGTCTGGCACAACTGTGGTGGCTATAAAGGTGCACTCTGGGTATCTCCGAAAGTGTCTATTGGGTTGGCACGAATCGAGATGGGATTTGTCACTCCGTGTGACGGAGAGGTATCTCTGGGCCCACTCGGTAGGACATCATCATAATGTGCACAATGTGACCAAGGGTTGATCACGGGATGATGTGTTACTGAGCGAGTAAAGAGACTTGCGGGTAACGAGATTGAACAAGGTATCGGCATACCGACGATCGAATCTCGGGCAAGTACAATACCGCTAGACAAAGGGAATTGTATCGTGATTGATTGAATCCTCGACATCGTGGTTCATTCAATGAGATCATCGTGGAACATGTAGGAGCCAACATGGGTATCCAGATCCGCTGTTGGTTATTGACCGGAGAACGTCTCGGTCATGTTCGCATGGTTCCCGAACCCGTAGGGTCTACACACTAAGGTTCGATGGCGCTAGGGTTATAGGGAATAGATATACGTGGTTACGAATGTTGTTGAGTCCGGATGAGATCCCGGAAATCACGAGGAGTTCGGAATGGTCGAGAGGAAAGATTTATATATGGGAAGTCTTGTTTTGGTCACCGGAAAGTTTGGTGCTATCGGTAACGTCTGGGACCACCGGAGGTCCCGGTCCACCAAATGGGGCCACCGGCCCCAGAGGGCAGCATGGGCCAAGTGTGGGAGGGGACCAGCCCCAGGTGGGCTGGTGCGCCCCACCAAGGCCCAAGGCGCCTAGGGTTTGGGGAGGGGGCGCCTCCACCTTACTTGGGGGGCAAGTTTCCCCTCTCCCCCTTGGCCGCCACCCTAGATGGGTTTTGGGGCTGCCGCACCCCTTGGGGTGGGAACCCTAGAGGGCGCAGCCCCCTCCCTCTCCCCTATATATAGTTGAGGTCTTTGGGGCTGCAAAGACAAGAGTTTCCACCTCTCCCTGGCGCAGCCCTACCTCTCTTTCCTCATCTCTCGCGATGCTTGGCGAAGCCCTGCTTTGGAATACCACGCTCCTCCATCACCACTGCACCGTCGTGCTGCTGCTGGACGGAGTCTTCCCCAACCTCTCTGAGGGAGTCCTGGATTAGGGGGTGTCCGGATAGCCGAACTATCACCGTTGGCGGACTCCTAGACTATGAAGATACAAGATTGAAGACTTCGTCCCGTGTCCGGATGGGACTTTCCTTGGCGTGGAAGGCAAGCTTGGCGTCTGGATATGTAGATCTCCTACCATTGTAACCGACTCTGTAACCCTAACCCTATTCGGTGTCTATATAAACCGAAGGGTTTTAGTCCGTGGGACGAACAACAATCATACCATAGGCTAGCTTCTAGGGTTTAGCCTCTCCGATCTCGTGGTAGATCTACTCTTGTACTACCCATATCATCAATATTAATCAAGCGGGGTAGGGTATTACCTCCATCGAGAGGGCCCGAACCTGGGTAAAAACATCGTGTCCCTTGTCTCCTGTTACCATCCGCCTAGGCGCACATTCGGGACCCCCTACCCGAGATCCGCGGTTTTGACACCGACATTGGTGCTCTCATTGAGAGTTCCTCTATGTCGTCACCTATAGGCCCGATGGCTCCTTCAATCATCAACAACGACGCGGTCGGTGAGACTTTTCTCCCGGACAGATCTTCAGATTCGGCGGCCCGCATCGCGGGCAATTCGCTAGGCCATCTGGAGCGGATCGAAAGCTACGCCCACAGCCATCGAGTCAGATTTGGAAGCTTGAACTATACGGCCAATGTCCGCGGAGACTTGATCGTCGACGGATTCGAGCCACAGCCGAGCGTGTCGCACTGTCTCGGTGGGTACGATCTAGCTCTGCCACCGAACAGTGCCCTGGAGGCCGCACCAGTGCCCGCTCCGACCCTTAATCCGGAGCCGGCTCCGCCGATCGTGGACGAGTGGTTGGACACCGCCTCGGGGCTACAATCTCTACGGCGATTGAGCCGAACTCCATCCCTGTCCTTTGCGAAGACCGTGACTCCAAGGTGCCGGACTCCTCTCTGGACTCCGAACCCTCCGCGCCCCTGCCAGTCGAATCCGATTGGGCGCCGGTCATGGAGTTCACAGCCGCGGACATCTTTGAGCACTCGCCCTTTGGTGACATCCTGAGTTCACTAAAGTCTCTCTCTTTATCAGGAGAGCCCTGGCCGGACTACGGTCAGGAAGGTTGGGATGCGGACGACGAAGAAATTCAACGCCCACCCACCGCCCACTTTATAGCCACTGCCGATGATTTAACCGACATGCTCGACTTCGACTCCGAAGACATCGATGGTATGGACGACGATCTTGGAGACAACCAAGAACCAGCGCCTACATGGCACCGGAAGGCCACCTCGTCATCGACATATACATGGTGGACATCCCAAAAGATGGGAACGACGATGGAACAACGGAGGATGACCCTCAAGAAGCAGCCCAGCGCCCGGCGTCGTGGCGCCGCTCTAAATCCGCCACACAGCAAAAGCGGTGATTCCGCACGGAGATAATAACACCCAGACGGTCAAGACAACCCCCTCCAAGAGGATTACGTTGGGGAACGTAGTAATTTCAAAAATTTCCTACGATCACGCAAGACCATGGTGATGGCATAGCAACGAGAGGGAGAGTGTCCGTCCACGCACCCTCGTGAGACCGAAAGCGAAGCGTTATGACAACGCGTTGATGTAGTCGTCGTCTCCACGATCCGACCGATCCAAGCACCGAACGTCACGGCACCTCCGAAGTTACGCACATCGTTCAGCTCGATGGCGATCCCGGACTCGATCCAGCAAAGTGTCGGGGATGAGTTCCGTCGACCTGACGGCGTGGTGGCGATGTTGATGCTCCACCGACGCAGAGCCGCCTAAGCTCCGACGATATGACTTCTCCGGCGCGGGGCTTCGCCTAAGCTCATGACGATATGACCAAAGTGGAATATGGTGGAAGGGGCACCGCACACGGCTAAGGAAAGATCCGTAGATCAACTTGTGTGTCTTGGGGTGCCCCTGCCTCGTATATAAAGGAGCCAAGGGGAGGTGGCGGCCCTAGGGGAGGCGCGCACTAGGAGGAGTCCTACTCCCACCGGAGTAGGACTCCCCCTCTCCTAGTTGGACTAGGATTGGAGGAGGGAAGAGGAAGGCGCCGCCCCCTTCCTGTCCTATTCGGACTAGAGGGGGAGGGGCGCGCAGCCCACCTTGCCTGCCCTTCCTCTTCTCCCATGGCCCATTAAGGCCCATGGACCTCCCGGGGTTCCGGTAACCTCCGGTACTCGAGTAAATCCGATTTCACCGGAACACTTCCGATGTCAAATGTAGGCTTCCAATATATCAATCTTTATGTCTCGACCATTTCGAGACTCCTCGTCATGTCCGTGATCACATCCGGGACTCGAACAACCTTCGTGCATCAATACTTATAAACTCATTATGAACTGTCATCGAAGCGTTAAGCGTGCGGACCCTACGGGTTCGAGAACTATGTAGACATGACCTAGAACCATTGTCGGTCAATAACCAATAGCGGAACCTGGATGCCCATATTGGTTCCTACATATTCTACTGAAGATCTTTATCGGTCAAACCGCATAACGACATACGTTGTTCCTTTGTCATCGGTATGTTACTTACCCGAGATTTGATCGTCGGTATCAATACCTAGTTCTATCTCGTTACGGTAAGTCTCTTTACTCGTTCCGTAATACATCATCTTCACAACTAACTCATTAGTTGTAATGCTTGCAAGGCTTTAAGTGATGTGCATTACCGAGAAGGCTCGAGATACCTCTCCGACAATCGGAGTGACAAAACCTAATCTCGAAATCGCCAACCCAACAAGTACCTTTGGAGACACTGTAGTACTCCTTTATAATCACCCGATTCGTTGTGACGTTTGGTAGTACCCAAAGTGTTCCTCCGTGGCAGGGAGTTGCATAATCTCATAGTTATAGGAACATGTATGGGTCATGAAGAAAGCATTAACATACTAAGCGATCAAGTGTTAAGCTAACGGAATGGGTCAAGTCAATCAGATCATTCAACTAATGATGTGACCTTGTTAATCAAATAACAACTCCTTGTTCATGGTTAGGAAACATAACCATCTTTGATTAACAAGCTAGTCAAGTAGAGGCATACTAGTGACATCTTGTTTGTCTATATATTCACACATGTATTATGTTTCGGTTAATACAATTCTAGCATGAATAATAAACATTTATCATGATATAAGGAAATAAATAATAACTTTTATTATTGCCTCTAGGGCATATTTCCTTGATCTCCCACTTGCACTAGAGTCAATAATCTAGATTACAAAGTAATGATCCTAACACCCATGGAGTCTTGGTGCTGATCATGTTTTGCTCGTGGAAGAGGCTTAGTCAACGGTCTCGCAACATTCAGATCCGTATGTATTTTGCAAATCTCTATGTCTCCCACTTGGACTTGGTCCCGAATGGAATTGAAGCGTCTCTTGATGTGCTTGGTCCTCTTGTGAAATCTGGATTCCTTTGCCAAGGCAATTGCACGATATTGTCACGGAAGATCTTCATCGGTCCCGATGCACTAGGTATGACACCTAGATCGGAAATGAACTCTTTCATCCGGACTCCTTCATTCGCTGCTTCGAAGCAGCTATGTACTCCGCTTCACATGTAGATCCCGCCACGGCGCTTTGTTTAGAACTGCACCAACCGATGTGCTCCACCGTTTAATAAAAACACGTATCCGGTTTGCGATTTAGAATCGTCCGGATCGAGTGTCAAAGCTTGCATCGGCGTAACCATTTACGACTAGCTCTTTGTCACCTCCATATCGAGAAACATATCCTTAGTCCTTTTCGGTATTTCAGGATGTTCTTGACCGCTGTCCATGATCCACTCTGGATTACTTTGGTACCTTCCTGCCAAGCTTACAGCTAAGCATCGTCGTGTCTGGTACACGCATTGCATACATGATAGAGCCTATGGCTGAAGCATAGGGAACATCTTTCATTTCTCTCTATCTTCTGCCGTGGTCGGGCATTGAGTCGACTCAATCTTACACCTTATAATCTGGTAAAAACCTTTCTTTGCTGATCCATTTTGAACTTCTTCAAAACTTTATCAAGGTATGTGCTTTGTGAAAGTCAATTAAGCGTCTTGATCTATCTCTATAGATCTTGATGCCCAATATGTAAGCAGCTTCACCGAGGTCTTTCATTGAAAAACTTTTATTCAAGTATCCTTTTATGCTATCCAGAAATTCTATATCATTTCCAATCAATAATATGTCGTCCACATATAATATTAGAAATGCTCTGAGCTCCCACTCACTTTCTTGTAAATACAGGCTTCTCCAAAAGTGCATATAAACCCATATGCTTTGATCACACTATCAAAGCGTTTATTCCAACTCCGAGAGGCTTGCACTGACCATAAATTGATCGTTGGAGCTTGCACACTTTGTTAGCACCTTTTGGATCGACAAAACCTTCTGGTTGCATCATATACAACTCTTCTTCTAGAAATCCATTCAAGAATGCAGTTTTACATCCATTTGCCAAATTTCATAATCATAAAATCGGCAATTGCTAACATGATTCGGACAGACTTAAGCATCGCTACGGGTGAGAAAGTCTCATCGTAGTCAACTCCTTGAACTTGTCGAAAACCTTTTGCAACAAGTCGAGCTTTGTAGACGATTACATTACCATCGGCGTCGGTCTTCTTCTTAAAGATCCATTTATTTTCAATGGCTTGCCGATCATCGGCAAGTCAACCAAAGTCCATACTTTGTTCTCATACATGGATCCCATCTCAGATTTCATGGCTTCCACCATTTTGCGAATCTGGGCTCACCATCGCTTCTTCATAGTTTGTAGGTTCGCCATGGTCAAGTAACATGACTTCGAATAAGATTACCGTACCACTCAGGTGCGTATTTTACTCTGGTTGACCTCACGAGGTTCAAGAGCAACTTGATCTGAAGCTTCATGATCATCATCATTAGTTTCCTCACTAATTGGTGTAGTTGTCACAGAACCATTTCTTGTGATGAACTACTTTCCAATAAGGGAGCGGATCTGATTATCTCATCAAGTTCTACTTTCCTCCCACTCACTTCTTTCGAGAGAAACTCCTTCTCTAGAAAGGACCCGAATTTAGCAACGAAAATCTTGCCTTCAGATCTGTGATAGAAGGTGTACCCAACAGTCTCCTTTGGGTATCCTATGAAGACACATTTTCCGATTTGGGTTCGAGCTTATCTGGTTGAAGTTTCTTTACATAAGCATCACAGCCCCAAACTTTAAGAAAGCGACAACTTTGGTTTCTTGCCAAACCACAGTTCATAAGGCGTCGTCTCAGCGGATTTTGACGGTGTCCTATTCAACGTGAATGCGGCCGTCTCTAAAGCATAACCCCAAAGCGATAGCGGTAAATCGGAAATAGACATCATAGATCGCACCATATCTAGTAAAATACGATTCGACGTTCGGACACACCATTTCTCTGTGGTGTTCCGGTGGCGTGAGTTGCTTGAAACTATTCCACATTGTTTCAAATGTAAACCAAACTCGTAACTCAAATATTCTCCTCCACGATCAGATCGTAGAAACTTTATATTCTTGTTACGATGATTTTCCACTTCACTCTGAAATTCTTTGAACTTTTCAAATGTTTCAGATTTGTGTTTCATTAAGTAGATATACCCATATCTGCTTAAATCATCTGTGAAGGTGAGAAAATAACGATACCCGCCGTGCCTCAACATTCATTGGACCACAAACATCGGTATGTATGATTTCCAACAAATCAGTTGCTCGCTCCATAGTTCCGGAGAACGGCGTTTTGTCATCTTGCCCATGAGGCACGGTTCGCAAGTACCAAGTGATTCATAATCAAGTGATTCGAAGCCCATCGGTATGGAGTTTCTTCATGCGTTTTACAATATGACCTAAGCGGCGATGCCACAAATAAGTTGCACTATCATTATCAACTCTGCATCTTTTGGCTTCAACATTATGAATATGTGTATCACTACGCCGAGATTCAACAAGAATAGACCATTCTTCAAGGGTGCATGACCATAAAGATATTACTCATATAAATAGAACAACCATTATTCTCTGATTTAAATGAATAACCGTCTCGCAATAAACAAGATCCAGATATAATGTTCATGCTCAACGCGGCACCAAATAACAATTATTTAGGTCTAAAACTAATCCCGAAGGTAGATGTAGAGGTAGCGTGCCGATCACGCGATCACATCGACTTTGGAACCATTTCCAACGCGCATCGTCACCTCGTCCTTAGCCAATCTTCGCAATCCGTAGTTCCTGTTTGAGTTGCAAATATTAGCAATGAACCGAGATCAAATACCAGTGTACTACTGCGAGTATTAGTAAGGTACACATCAATAACATGTATATCATATATACCTTTGTTCACCTTGCCATCCTTTTTATCCGCCAAATACTTGGGGCAGTTCCGCTTCGATGTCGATCGCTTGCAGGTAAAACACTCGATTTCAGGCTTAGGTCCAGACTTGGGTTTCTTCTCTTGATCAACAACTTTCTTGCTGTTCTTTTGAAGTTTCCTTCTTCTTCCCTTTGCCTTTTTCTTGAAACTAGTGGTCTTGTTGACCATCAACACTTGATGCTCTTTCTTGATTTCTACCTCCGCAGCTTTTAGCATTGCGAAGAGCTCGAGAATTGTCTTAGTCATCCCTTGCATATTATAGTTCATCACAAAGCTCTTGTAGCTTGGTGGCGTGATTGGAGAATTCTATCAATGACACTATCATCCGGAAGATTAACTCCCAGCTGAATTAAGTGATTGTTATACCCGGACATTTTGAGTATGTGCTCACCGATGTAACTATTCTCCTCCATCTTGCAGCTATAGAACTTATTGGAACTTCATATCTCTCAATCCGGGCATTTGCTTGAAATATTAACTTCAACTCCTGGAACATCTCATATGCTCCATGACGTTCAAAGCGTCGTTGAAGACCCGGTTCTAAGCCGTAAAGCATGGCACACTGAACTATTGAGTAGTCATCAGCTCGCTTTGCGGGCGTTCACAACTTCGCTCGGCATCTGCAGCGAGCTGTCACCCAGCGGTGCTTCCAGGGCGTAATTTTTCGTGCAGCAATGAGGATAATCCTCAAATTCTGGACCCAGTCCGTGTAATTGCTACCATCATCTTTCAACTTTGCTTTCTCAAGGAACGCATTAAAATTCAACGGAACAACAAAGACGAGCCATCTATCTACATCAAACATAGACAAGCAAAATACTATCGGTACTAAGTTCATGATAAATTTAAGTTTGATTAATCATATTAAAAACCTCCCACTTAGACGGACATCTCTCTAGTCATCTAAGTGATCACGTGATCCAAATCAACTAAACCATGTCCGATCATCACGTGAGATGGAGTAGTTTCAATGGTGAACATCACTATGTTGATCATATCTACTATATGATTCACGCTTCGACCTTTCGGTCTCCGTGTTCGAGGCCATATCTGTTATATGCTAGGCTCGTCAAGTTTAACTTTGAGTATTCGGCGTGCGCAACTGTTTTGCACCGTTGTATTTGAGCGTAGAGCCTATCACACCCGATCATCACGTGGTGTCTCAAGACGAAGAACTTTCGCAACGGTGCATACTCGGGAGAACACTTCTTGATAATTTTAGTGAGAGATCATCTTATAATGCTACCGTCAATCAAAGCAAGATAAGATGCATAAAGGATAAACATCACATGCAATCAATATAAGTGATATGATATGGTCATCATCATCTTGTGCTTGTGATCTCCATCGCCAAGCTTACCGTCATGATCACCATCGTCACCGGCGCGACACCTTGATCTCCATCGTAGCATCGTTGTCGTCTCGCCAACTATTGCTTCTCGACTATCGCTACTCCTTAGTGATAAAGTAAAGCAATTACATAGCGTTGCATTTCATACAATAAGCGACAACCATATGGCTCCTGCCGATTGCCGATAACTTCGGTTACAAAACATGATCATCTCATACAATAAAATATAGCATCACGTCTTGACCATATCACATCACAACATGCCCTGCAAAAACAAGTTAGGCGTCCTCTACTTTGTTGTTGCAAGTTTTACGTGGCTGCTACGGGCTGAGCAAGAACCGTTCTTACCTCGCATCAAAACCACAGCGATACTTCGTCAAATAGACTCCGTTTTAACCTTCTCAAGGACCGGGCGTAGCCACACTCGATTCAACTAAAGTGAGAGAGCGAGACACCCGCCGGTCACCTTTAAGCAACGAGTGCTCGGGCGGTGAAACCAGTCTCGCGTAAGCGTCTGGCGTAATGTCGGTCCGGGCCGCTTCATCTCACAATACCGCTGAACCAAAGTATGACATGCTGGTAGGCAGTATGACTTGTATCGTCCACAACTCACTTGTGTTCTACTCGTGCACATGACATCAACGCATAAAACCAGGCTCGGATGCCCTTTGTTGGGGAACGTAGTAATTTCAAAAATTTCCTACGATCACGCAAGACCATGGTGATGGCATAGCAGCGAGAGGGAGAGTGTCCGTCCACGTACCCTCGTGACCCCGGCGAGCGTTATAACAACGCGGTTGATGTAGTCGTGCGTCTCCACGATCCGACCGATCAAGCACCGAGCGTCGGCACCTCCGAGTTACGCACACGCTCAGCTCGATGATGATCCCGGACTCGATCCGGCAAAGTGTCGGGGATGAGTTCCGTCAACCTGACGGCGTGGTAGCGATGTTGATGCTCCACCGGCGCAGAGCTTCGCCTAAGCTCATGACGATATGACTTCTCCGCGCGAGGCTTCGCCTAAGCTCATGACGATATGACCAAAGTGGAATATGGTGGAAGGGGCACCGACACGGCTAAGGAAAGATCCGTAGATCAACTTGTGTGTCTTGGGGTGCCCCCCTGCCTCATATAAAGGAGCCAAGGGGAGGTGGCGGCCCTAGGGGAGGCGCACAGGAGGAGTCCTACTCCCACCGGAGTAGGACCCCCCTTCTCCTAGTTGGACTAGGATTGGAGGAGGGAAGAGGAAGGCGCGCCCCCTTCCTTGTCCTATTCGGACTAGAGGGGAGGGGCGCGCAGCCCACCTTGGCCTGCCCTTCCTCTTCTCCCATGGCCCATTAAGGCCCATGGACCTCCCGGGGTTCCGTAACCTCCGTTACTCGGTAAAATCCCGATTTCACCGGAACACTTCGATGTCAAATGTAGGCTTCCAATATATCAATCTTTATGTCTCGACCATTTGAGACTCCTCGTCATGTCCGTGATCACATCCGGGACTCGAACAACCTTCGGTGCATCAATACTTATAAACTCATTATGAACTGTCATCGAAACGTTAAGCGTGCGGACCCTACGGGTTCGAGAACTATGTAGACATGACCTAGAACCATTCTCGGTCAATAACCAATAGCGGAACCTGGATGCCCATATTGGTTCCTACATATTCTACGAAGATCTTTATCGGTCAAACCGCATAACGACATACGTTGTTCCCTTTGTCATCGGTATGTTACTTACCCGAGATTTGATCGTCGGTATCCAATACCTAGTTCTATCTCGTTACCGGTAAGTCTCTTTACTCGTTCCGTAATACATCATCTTCACAACTAACTCATTAGTTGTAATGCTTGCAAGGCTTTAAGTGATGTGCATTACCGAGAAGGCCTGGAGATACCTCTCCGACAATCGGAGTGACAAAACCTAATCTCGAAATACGCCAACCCAACAAGTACCTTTGGAGACACCTGTAGTACTCCTTTATAATCACCCAATTCGTTGTGGACGTTTGGTAGTACCAAAGTGTTCCTCCGGTAAACGGGAGTTGCATAATCTCATAGTTATAGGAACATGTATGGGTCATGAAGAAAGCATTAACATACTAAACGATCAAGTGTTAAGCTAACGGAATGGGTCAAGTCAATCAGATCATTCAACTAATGATGTGACCTTGTTAATCAAATAACAACTCCTTGTTCATGGTTAGGAAACATAACCATCTTTGATTAACAAGCTAGTCAAGTAGAGGCATACTAGTGACATCTTGTTTGTCTATATATTCACACATGTATTATGTTTCCGGTTAATACAATTCTAGCATGAATAATAAACATTTATCATGATATAAGGAAATAAATAATAACTTTTATTATTGCCTCTAGGGCATATTTCCTTCAGATTCAGCACAGGAGGAGGGAGAAGCCAGCCCTCGTGATAGAGCGGCAGAGAGGGAGGTGGAGGACGATAACTATATGCCTCCCTCCGAAGATGAGGCAAGCCTCGACGATGCATTTAATTTGTCGTGCTGAGGATCCCGCCGAACAGGGCGTTTCAAACGCAGGCTTATGGCCACGGCAAGCAGCCTCAAGAAAAGCGCAATGACTTAGAGTGACCAAGACTTGCTAGGTAGACGGATGGATCAAGTCCTTGCAGCGAAGAGTATGAACTCGAACGCCCTCCAAGAGATACCCAAAGCGCGGGCTGCTACCCCAATTAGAGGAAGCAGCACCCAAACCTACATCACCCGGCGCATGATGATGCGGCCGACCGCCACCCGTGGGTCAGCGACAGAGGCCTCTAGATCCTCCATTCAAGCCGCACCCGGCCGCCGACCAAGGCACGGGAAGCGCGCCGGACCTGCGAGACATATTGGAGGACAAGGCAAGGCAAACAAGATCGATCACGGATCGGCGTGGGCGCCCACGACACGTGATGATAACCGGCACGCCGGATACAAAGACTCGGCGGGCCGAACACGATGAACAAAGCTCATTTGAGCTGCGTCGTGATATAGCCCAATCTGAGGCGCCAAGACACCCACTATGCTTGGCGAGGCGAAGTGATGGATCATCAAATCCCGAGGGTTTCAAACCCGTAAACATCGAATCATACGATGGTACCACAGATCCTGCGGTCTGGATCGAGGACTATCTCCTCCATATCCACATGGCCCGCGGTGATGATATTCATGCCATCAAATACCTCCCACTCAAGCTTAAAGGACCAGCTCGGCATTGGCTCAACAGCTTGCCAACAGAGTCAATCGGTTGTTGGGAGGACCTCGAAGCCGCATTCCTTGATAACTTCCGGGGCACATATAATGCGACCACGAACGCCCGATGACCTTAGCCATATAATTCAGCAGCCAGAAGAATCAGCCAGACAATTCTGGACGCGGTTCCTAACAAAGAAAAATCAGATCGTCGACTGTCCGAATGCAGAGGCGCTAGCAGCCTTCAAACACAACATCCGCGACGAGTGGCTAGCCCGGCACTTAGGACAGGAAAAGCCGAAATCCGTGGCAGCCCTAACCACACTCATGACCCACTTTTGCGCGGGAGAGGACAGCTGGCTAGCTCGAAGCAACAACTTGGCCAAACACCCTGGTAGTTCGGATACCAAGGACAGCAATGGCAGGTCGCGTCACAACAAGCATAAACGCCGTGCGGTGATAATGCTGAAGATACGGCGATAAATGCCGGATTCAGAGGCTCTAAACCGGTCGGTGAAGAAGCCATTCAAAAGAAATACCCGGGGCCCGTCCAACTTGGACCGAATACTCGATCGCTTGTGCGGATACATGGCACCCGAAAAACCAGCCAACCACACCAACAGGATTGTTGGGTGTTCAAACAAGCGAGCAAGCTAAGCGCGAAACAACGACAAGGGGCTGCATAGCGATGGCGAGGAAGAGCCCGACCGCCCGAACAATAGAGGACGGAAGGGCTTTCCTACACAAGTGCGGACGGTGAACATGATATACGCAACCCACATACCCAAAAGGGAGCGGAAGCGTGCACTAAAGGGACGTATACACAGCGATGGAGCCGGTCGCCCAAGTTCAACCCATGGTCTTCCTGCCCGATCACCTTTGATCGAAGGACCACCCCACTAGCATCCGCCACGGCGGATTCGCCGCGTTGGTTCTTGACCCAATCATTGACGGATTTCACCTCACTAGAGTCCCGATGGACGGCGAGTAGCAGCTGAACCTGCTTTATCGAGATACTGGTGTGCAAAATGGGCATATACCCCTCAAGGATTAAACCCACAAAGACGACCTTTAAAGCGCCATACCGTGTAGAGGCCAATTATGCAGGCTCGATTACACTCGAAGTGGTCTTGGATCCCGGATAACTTCCGCCGAAGAGTTAATCTTGACATAGTCCCGTTCATGGCGGCTATCACGCGACCGCTTGGACGAACCGCATTTGCAAAGTTCAATGCGGTGCCGCACCACGCATACCTCAAGCTCAAGATGCGAGCCCTCGAGGAGTAATCACGGTCAATGGAAACACCGAACGCTCTCTCCGGCCGAGGAGCACACGGCGGCCCTCGCGGTGGAGGTGCAAAGCAGCCTCTCACGGCAATTCTCGAGTCCGGCTATTAAACGTCCGCCACCGCTGCCGCGCCGGAGTAACCTACAACAAGACCGCTCGCACGATCCGAACAAGCGTAGTAATGCAGCCCCAACCCCAGCCCTCGTGAACTCGCTGGCGGTACTACACGCGCATGTAATTGCGCTCTGAAGCACCATGGGCATAGGGATGGGCCACGACCACGCACGCCCGAATGCGGCTAGACCGCACTAGGGGTCCCGCTTGTGTCATTCCTTTTTTCTTTTTCTTCCTTTTACTTTCGGACTCTGTTCTTGAAGCCTGTCCGCATTCGCGCCAATATACGATGCAACAGCCTGGGAAGCGTAAAACTGCGTCGAGTGTCCGGTGGTCTCTATTACGAGCAAGTATACTGTTTTACATACCACATCGCAAACTTACCCCGGAAGGGGACATGTCAAAGTCCTGTACCTTGCTTATCGCACAATTTGTATCGCTCGCTTTTATTTGCGCTTTTTAATAATCAATATATAGCTCTTGCCTTTTATTGCATTCTTTCCCATTACATATGTTCATTTATGACATTGCGCAACTGCACAATTTGGTGCGGCCAATACACTGAGGGCTTATGTACCCCAAAAACATGGTGTGACAAGTACGAACACTTTCACAAGTGCGGCACCCGAACTTATAGCATTATATGCATCGGCTCCGAATCATGTCTTGGGTCAATAGTTGGGTTTGCCTGGCTCCCATGTTTTGGTACCTTACGTTCCGTTATATCAGCTAAGGTAGCGCTGGGAGAACCACTGCGATTGTGCCCCGGTTGAGCTGGGTTGAGCACCTCAATGGAGAAAGCTAAAACTGACTGTCATGATAAGGCGAGAGCCGGTCGCTGTTTGAGAGGTTTCTTCGAGTCCCTAAAGACTTATGCCGCTTAGAGCGAGGAACCGGCATTGTCCGGCCAAGGCGTGGATAGCGCCCCGAACTCGGTCTTCCGAATACTAGGGGCTTCGCCGAAATTTAAAATTATAGAATTCTATGGCTAAGTGAGAGTGTTCAAGCACTATAAGTCCGGTTGCCTTGTTCGTTGCATTGAGCGCCTCCCTCGACGGACCCAAGAATGGGAACAAGAGCGCTCAAGTTTATCCCGAACACCCCAGCACTCGTGGCATGGGGACTGAAGCCAATGACTTGCCATCTCTCAAATTTGATAAACGGCCGCATGTAAGGTAATATTTAAATTAACAAGCGTTGCTTAGCGATATGAACAAGTTTTCAGCGTCTGTGATAACAAATGCGAGTCTATTCAAAAATTACATCTTTGGAGCACTCATCCACTATACGGCGGGCACCCTTGAGGACGCCCTCATAGTACATTTCGGACTTGCGATGCTCCTTGCCCTTCGGTGGCCCGTCCGTCACAAGCTTCTCCGCATCCAGCTTGCCCCAAAGGCACTTTAGCACGGCAAGGCCCGACAGGCACCTTCAATGCAGACGGAGCGCTTGATGACTTCAATCCATGGACAAAGCGCCCACCAGCCGCTACACTAGCCTCAGTAGTAGCTCCTGTGCATGGCTTCCAATGGCCACAACCAACTATGAGGCCCTTCATGGCCTGCTCGGCGACCTTAGGAGCTCGACCAGCTGCTTCAGCTGGTCGCTCAGGCACCGGACGTTGGCCTCAAAGATACCGAGACCAGAAAACCTTCTCCGTCGAGCTCCTCCTTGGCGCTGGTAGAACCGGCAGCTCGGACACACTACGGGCAGATCTGCGAATGCTCTGGAGAGCTCCAAATCCGGAGTAAGTAATAGGTAATTCACTTTCATGCTTTCTTTGCATAAAGAATGCCTTACCCGCCGCTATCTTCTTTAATGATTCAATTTCTTGGAGGGCTTTTTGGGCTTCGGCCTTAGCGGCTTTGGCACTCTCAAGAGCCGAGGCGAGCCTCGGACTCTCGAGTCTTCGATTCACGCCCAAACTCTCGTGTTTTTCCACGAGAGCCCGGAGCTCTTGCCGCACCTCCGCCACCCGCTCCTCCTGCTTCTCTCGCTCGGCGCCAGCTCGCCGCTTTGCTTCGATCATGACACCGCTTCCTTCGTGGTCGCCACCTCGCTCGTGGGCCCCTACAATACCCACGTTATTCCTGTCATTTTTGCAACCAATCCTTTCTATAAGGTATTTCTTTAATAAGGTATTGCTTACCTTCCACGTCCTCGAGTTGCTTCTTGGCAAGGCCGAGCTCGTTCTCGACCGCCGAGGCTCTTCTTCAATGCATCGACCTCCGCAATCGGTCGGCAGAGGTCGGCAGCGCAGCCTGCAATCGCATATTGACATACTTATGTTAGACTCCTGCATATATCTTTTTAGATCCTTAGTCCGGCTTTTCTTTCCGAACAATCGAACTAAGCATCAGGGGCTACCGCCTATGCGGTAATATTTTACATATTCTAAACTTACCTCAAAGCCTGTTAGAAGGCTGAGTGCGAGCCACCAGCCCGCTCTTGGCGGATCGAACTTTTCCGGATCACCACACTCATAACAGTGGCGGTGCTCCTCGTCGATGGGGCGCCGTTAAGCGCCTCAAGAAGCTATCCGGTGCCTCCGGTTGGACGGAGGACACGGCGTCTTACCTTCCTACGAAGGGGCCGCTTGCCGACTTGAAACCACTGAAGGTTCCAGTATGAAGTCCGGACAAGGGTCGGGCTTAGAGCCCCGGGGGTCTCGCTCCCTCGCTACTGAGTCCAGGAGGTTGCCTTGCGGCGCCTCCGCGCCACCTCCTCTTGACCAGGCCCCCTTGGGGCCCCACCTCGGCCGTCGTCCAGCGGTGAGGTGAGGAGGCGGCCGGAAGTGAAGTACTCTCCACTTTCGACGAACTCGGGGACCCGCTCGACGGCGGGCGAGCTGCCCTTGGGCGGGCTGCATGATTGTTCGGCATTAGAGAACGCTATGCAATGAAAAAAGCCATGGGTATCCTGGACACTTACGATCTCGCCAGGGGCTTGGCCCTTGTTGGCCACTCCTCCTCATCGTTGTCGGCGTTGGTGAAGAAGTCCGGAGGAAGGGTCCTTCCCTTCTTGGACCCTCCGGCCTTCCTTTTCTTCTCTCCCCCTGCTGGGGGAGAGGCTTCTTTTTCCTCCTCCTCTTCCTCAGAGGAGGATTCCGCCTCAGAGTTGTCGGGCGGTGAGTCCGACAGCACCTGGCGCCGGGAGCTCTTTCGAGTTCTCATGGCCTTCTTCTTGGCCTTCTTCTCCGCACCACGTGAGGTGCCGGAGCCAGCAGCCAAATCAATCGGGCGTCCGCCTGGTCCTCTCGCAAAGGGCCGGACAGTTAATCTGTTCGGATGTCTTCACCATCTGCCAAAGGTTAGGGAGTTTTAGATCCCGTGATAGAGTCAAACTATGAAAAAAGAGTCCCATAAAGGGTAAAATAACTTACCTTGCTGGCTTGACGCCATGAGCTGAATCCGCGATCTTGATGGCGGATGTGGGAGCCTCGGCGCCTTGAATAAGACCTTCCAGCGCCTTCGCACGTAGTGTCGAAGAGCCTTTTCGAGTTGGGTGTTGTGCCGGATCGAACTCCCACAATTTGAAGGCCTTGTTGGCATGGGAGAATTGGTGATGAGCATCACCTGATTACATTGACAAGCCCGAGATTCTTGTCCACCGTGTTTCGACGCAAGTTTGGAGTCCTGGACAGCTCATCCGAACCCCCACGCCCCGCCCGTCTCTTTCCATGATGTGAGCCGTGTGGGAAGCCATATCGAATTGGGGCCGCCGCCCATTGAGAGTCATGTGGCTCGGTGATGTAGAACCACCCGATTGCCACCCCTTTATGGTCTCCACAAAGGAGCCCTCGAGCCATAGGACTTTGGCCATATTGCCAACCATGGCGCCTCCGACTGCTTAGCGGCCGCCCACTACCTTCGGCTTGACATTGAAGATCTTAAGCCATAAGCGAAGTGGGGCTGGATGCAGAGGAAGGCCTCGCACACGAGATGAACGCCGAGATGTTGAGGATGAAATTGGGGCCGATCGTGGAAATCCGTGCCGTAGTAGAATATGAGCCCCTTGACAAATGGGTGAAGTGGAAAACCTAGTCCATGGAGGAAGTGGGTGAGGAACACCACCCTTTCATGGGGCCCGGGTGGAATGAGCTGCCTCGTCGGGCAGCCGTCGCGCGATGTTGCTTGGACAAGTATCCGCCTTCCGCAGTTTTTTGATGTGCCCTCCGTGACGGAGGAGGCCATCCACCCGCCTCCCGCCTCCGGACATAGTTGGAGAAGGTTGAGGTGGGGTGTGCGGACTTGGGCGCTGGAGCTCGAAAGTCTTGTGAAATGGATGAGCAAAGGAGGAAGAAGGCGAGGTGAAAAGGTGGATCCTTATCCCTTATATGGACTGGACGAAGCTATGCGTCCCCCGCCACTGATAAAACTCGCTATCTCCCAAGCGCCATAATCAATGGCGCGGATGGGTTACCCACGTCCGTATTGATGAGAATCCGGAATAAGGGGCACGATCTCGCTTTGATAAGACGTGCCAAGGAAACCGCCTCGCTAAACGCTACCGAGGTGGAACAAGAAAACGATTCAGATAAGGGCCCTCGACCGTGGTGTGATGTCACGCCCGCTGAATACGCCACAGATCTGCAAAGGTTATTCTCTCTACGGTAGTATGTGGAACTTGTTTTGCAGAGCGGACACTATCCTTGTGTTCAAAATCTTCTATGAAGTATTCGGAGGAGGAACCCGCTTGCAATGCCGAAGACAATATGCGCCGGACTCGTTGTCATTGAAGCCTGGTTCAGGCTACCGAGGGAGTCCTGATTAGGGGTGTCCGGATAGTCGAACTATCACCGCTGGCGGACTCTAGACTATGAAGATACAAGATTGAAGACTTCGTCCCGTGTCCGATGGAACTTTCCTTGGCGTGAAGGCAAGCTTGGCGATACGGATATGTAGATCTCCTACCATTGTAACCGACTGTAACCCTAACCCTATTCGGTGTCTATATAAACCGAAGGGTTTTAGTCCGAGGATCTAACAACAATCATACCATAGGCTAGCTTCTAGGATTTAGCCTCTCGATCTCGTGGTAGATCTACTCTTGTACTACCCATATCATCAATATTAATCAAGCAGGAGTAGGGTATTACCTCCATCGAGAGGGCCCAACCTGGTAAAAACATCGTGTCCCTTGTCTCTGTTACCATCCGCCTAGACGCACAGTCGGGACCCCTACCCGAGATCCGCGGTTTTGACACCGACACTCTCCTCTCTCCTTGCTGGATCAAGGCGCTGGAGACGCCACCGGCTGCACGTGTGTTGAACGCGGAGGTGCCGTCCGTTCGCACTAGGATCTTCGGTGATTTGGATCACGACGAGTACGACTCCTTCAACCCCGTTCTCTTGAACGCTTCCGCTTAGCGATCTACAAGGGTATGTAGATGCACTCCCCTCTCTCTCGTTGCTAGTCTCTCCATAGATAGATCTTGGTGACTCGTAGGAAAATTTTGAATTTCTGCTACGTTCCCCAACACCACGTCCATCTCGGCGATGGCGGGGTGACGCTGCCGCCTCCGGTGGACACGACGATCTTCGTCGGTGAAAAGCCGCGGGAGAGGCGCCAGATCCTGCGCCCGCTGACTCGACACGTCGGGAAAATTCATATCCCGACGAGGCCTCAGGAGGCGCCACGCCGCCGCCGCGTCTGGCGCGCGGCCGCCTCTCGCGGTGTCGAAGGTGCCGAGGATGAGGCGTTCTCGCGAAACCAGATCTCGGAGGAGAAGGCGCCGAGCGGGCGCCGCGACTCGCGAAAATTGGCGCCAGCGGCGGATCGACATGGTGGCGCAGAGGCGGCGAGGCTAGTGAGAGGGGGCACCATCTTATAACGAGTGCCGGCCGCGGCACGCGCGCGAATCTTTCCCGCGCGTTGGAGCGCCAAAACCAGAGCGCGCTAGGCCGCTTTCCCCCGCACGCGCGAACCTTTCCCGCGCGCTGGAGCGTTAAAACCCGGGCGAAGGCATGGCCGCTGGCATGAAATGGGTCGGCCCGTTGGACGCACTGCTGACCCAAAACTAAAAGAGGGCGGACGGCAGGCGGGCGGCCGACCCAAACAGACAAAAAGTGGACAAAAACACCGTCTCTTTGGGTCGGCCCGTTGGAGTTGCTCTTACACCTTAAATGATAACTTTTATAAATGTACTTCCTCCGTCCTAAAATTCTTATCTTAGATTTGTCTAGATACGGATGTACCTAATATTAAAACGTGACTTGATACATCCGTACTTAAACAAATCTAAGACAAAAAATTTGGGACGGAGTGAGTATACCTTAATTACGAAATCTCAAATCCATACAATTATCTGCAACGTGGAACCTAATTTAAACGGAGCTCGTCCAGCTCTGTCGTGCGGCCGGCCGCGCCCCTCGGTCGCCGACGAGATAGAGTAGGGCCATCTTCCATGCCCTACTCTTCCTCATCGGAGCCCGTGGCCTCCATGTCATTGGTGGATGTGAGGTCGACGACGAATACATCATGGTCGGAGGCCACGTTCACCACGGCGCGGCTGCGGCACCCGGGGTTGCAAGCCACGACCACTGGCCACCTGTCTCGGCGCCGGAGTGTGCGACTCCGCCTCGTCGATGTCGGACGCGAGGGCTGCCGAGGCCTCGTGCGCCCTCTACCTCGCACGGCGGGCACGCCGCGCCATACACTCAGCAGACAGGTTACAGATGACCTCGTCGTCGGCACACCAACGAATGGGGTTGCGCATCCGGCACGGTGTTCGGATGCCAGCCGAAGCGCACCACTTTCGGCGAGGTGGCGACGACTTGACTCGTGCCGGATCCACGCACGTGGATGCCAAGGATTCGCGGCGGATCGAGTCCGACTATTGTTGGGCATTCACCTCATGGGCGCGGCCAAGCACAATGCGGATGACTATCTCCTCCTTGGGCCCGGCTGGGATGAAGTCCCAGTTTACAGATCGGTTGACGGAGAACTCACATCCGTTGCCAGCCATGCCGAAGAAGGGCGGAGGAGAATGAAGTGGCTAGGATTTAATCCGACAACCTGATGGGGTTGAATATATACAAGGTCGGAGCAGGCCAGCGTGGACCAGATTCGATGTGGCGATGTAAGAGATGCCGGTCAGTCTGAATGTTTGAGACCGGTCTAAGCATTGCAGAATATTTTGATCGGTCACTAATTGAACCGTCCGGCCAGGCGTTTGGAGGGGGAAAGGCCCGCCGTGTGCGGCTCCCGGATACGGGGCATCTACCCCGAGCGTGACGAGGACAGAATTATATGGCCACGCAATTCCTCTGGCTAATCAGAATGGCAAAAGTCCGTGACAAGACGCACGTCGGGATCTTCTACTAGTACGGTGCAAGGTTAGGCATGAGAAAAGTTCAGCGAGCGAAGAAACAGCCGGCAATGTCGCTGTCTGCCGATATACATGGGCGGGCCCATCGTACGTACAAAGATCGAACGAAATCCAACGGATAAAAAGGCTGAGGTGACACGTCGGGTCCGTCTGACTGATTAGGTTCGGTCGAGCTTGATTTTTCCGCCGGGCACGTTTGCCCGATCAATCACGCGGAAAGCCGTCACCGGTATCTTCTACGCAAACGTGTACTACTACTGCCGTGTGTACATAACTTGGACGCCTTGAGTTGCTGCTATTTACTCCTAACCGCGTCGCTCCACGAGAAAAGCGATCGTGGAGGCGATCGCATCTGAGGCCAACTCCACCGGCCGCCGCCGATCCCTGCCTCTTCCGTTTGGCCGCTCCGGCCACGCGAGGAGGTGGGGACCATCGGGCTTCGACGCCGGCCTGTAGTTAGGGTTTGTCTAGTGTCTCCTTAAGGCGTCGTTGGGGTGGTGGGAGCGACGCCCGAGCAAATAAATCTGTCTCAACACCACTCTCACACCGGCGGCGACCTTCACGGCGGCG
This sequence comes from Aegilops longissima, assembly GCA_021605205.1. Classification (NCBI taxonomy): domain Eukaryota; kingdom Viridiplantae; phylum Streptophyta; class Magnoliopsida; order Poales; family Poaceae; genus Aegilops; species Aegilops longissima. Next base: position 491,625,125 of record CM038678.1, read on the forward strand.
TCTCGGAGTTGATGGCAATGTATGTTGTTCGGTCCTCTAGATCGGCAGCTTGGTCTTCTCGTCGTTCTTCAGATCTGGCGATGAATAAAAGTATTTCAGTTTCTTCCCCGATGCGGTGTTCTACATCGTGGTCGATGAGGGATCTGGACGAAAGTGTGTTCAAGCGCGGATGGTGTGGCGGCGACATCTTCCCCGTGGTGGACTTGTGTTCTGGGGCTTCGTCGTTGCGATGACGTTTTCTCCAACGCCGGAGTGGAGCCCGAGGTCGCCCAGAGTACGCGCAGACTGCTGTTTGCGCATGTCACACCGGAAGATGGTGTATCCTGTGCTGGTTTTGTGGTTGGAGGTCGATAGCTTCGGTTTCTTCCTTCGACGCTAGAAGTTGTGCGGGGATGTCGATTCTGAGCTTGATGGCGTGTCCGGGACATGTTGCCCGCCCGATTCGCTCAACGACAATGGTTTTGCTTCCGCAAACGACTTTGAAGGTCCGTAGCTGTTGATCAGCGATGGAGCCGCGTCGAGCTCGGGTGTAGAGGTGATTTGTCTTTCATCCCTTTGGTGGTCGTTTCAGTTGTGTCGAAGGAGGGAGATAGGCGTTGGTTTTTTTTGCACAGGTTTATCCTATCTTTTCAGGTCTGTAAGGTCGGTGTGTACGTGCCTTGTAACTTGATTTTATCTTATAAATGAGACACGTATTACCATGCAAAAAAAGAAGTTGCTGCTATTTTTTTTAACCCGAGTTGCTACTATTGCGGCACAAAGTGATAGTATGATAATTCTCCTAATCCTAGAAAAAAAACTGATAACGATTGAAGAGCTTTTTGTTGGTACGCCACTTTTGTGTTGTACATAAGGGCTTTCTTGCCAAATGTGCCTACATAAGATATTGCATTGTTTTAAGTTGTTAAGTCAACTCCACCACAATAGTTCTCATCCCTATAGTCGATAATCCAGAGAAGGTAACCCAGTTTAGCCTATGAGTCTATGCAACATCGCTTACAATGTTATATCCAAGATGTTGACAGCCAGACTGAAAATTTTATTGCCTGATATTATCAGCAAGACACAGAGTGCCTTCGTTCCTGGACTTACTATTACTGATAATGTCATTGTAGCCTATGAGTGCTTGCATAAAATGAAGAAGCGGAAGAAAGGTAAATTTGGGACGTGTGCGGTAAAACTTGATATGCACAAGGCCTATAATCGTGTTGAATGGATCTTTCTGCAAACTATGCTTGGTAAATTGGGCTTTGATGGGAGATGAATAGAGATGATAATGACTGCTACCTCTTGAGCACTGCGTTGGATTTCCCCGAAGAGGAGAGGATGATGCAGCAAAGTAGCGTAAGTATTTCCCTCCGTTTTTTAGAACCAAGGTTCAATACAGTAGGAGGCTACGCACAAGTCCCTCGTACCTGCACAAAACAATAGCTCCTCGCAACCAACGCGATTACGGGTTGTCAATCCCTTCACGGTCACTTACGAGAGTGAGATCTGATAAAGATGATAAATAATATTTTTGGTATTTTTGGTATAGAGATGCAAAGTGAAAAGTAAAAGGCAAAGTAAAAACAAAGCAAGTATTATAGTGATGAAGATTGATATGATGAGAATAGACCCGGGGGCCATAGGTTTCACTAGTGGCTTCTCTCAAGAGCATAAGTATTCTACGGTGGGTGAACAAATTCTTGTTGAGCAATTGATGAATTGAGCATAGTTATGAGAATATCTAGGTATGATCATGTATATAGGCATCACGTCCGAGACAAGTAGACCGACTCTGCCTCGCATCTACTACTATTACTCCACTCATCGACCGTTATCCAAAGATGCATCTAGAGTATTAAGTTAAAAATAGAGTAACGCCTTAAGCAAGATGACATGATGTAGAGGGATAAATTCATGCAATATGATAAAAACCCCATCTTGTTATCCTCGATGGCAACAATACAATACGTGCCTTGCTGCCCCTTCTGTCACTTGGAAAGGACACCGCAAGATTGAACCCAAAGCTAAGCACTTCTCCCATTGCAAGAACTACCAATCTAGTTGGCCAAACCAAACGGATAATTCGAAAAGACTTGCAAAGATAACCAATCATACATAAAAGAATTCAGAGAAGATTCAAATATTGTTCATAGATAAACTTGATCATAAACCCACAATTCATCGGTCTCAACAAACACACCGCAAAAAGAAGATTACATCGAATAGATCTCCACGAGAGAGGGAGAACATTGTATTGAGATCCAAAAGAGAGAAGAAGCCATCTAGCTACTAGCTATGGACCCAAGGTCTGAAGTAAACTACTCACACTTCACCTGGAGGGGCTATGGTGATGATGTAGAAGCCCTCCGTGGTGGATGCCCCTCCGGTGGAGCTCAAACAGGCCCCAAGATGGGATCTCGTGGATACGAAAGGTTGCGCGGTGGAATTAGGTTTTCGCCCCTGCTCGATCGCTTGGGGGTGCGTGGTATATATAGGAGGAAGGAGTACGTCGGTGGAGCAACAGGGGGCCCACGAGGCAGGGGGCGCGCCCTAGGGGGGGCGCCCCCCACCCTCGTGACCACCTCTGTTACTTCTTGGAGTAGGGTCCAAGTCTCCTGGATCACGTTCGGTGAGAAAATCACGTTGAAAGGATCGATATGGTTGACTAGGGGGGGGGGTGAATAGGCAACTAACAATTTTTAAGCTTTTCTTTAACAAATTAAACCTTGCGACAAAATAGGTTGTCTAGATCTGAAACTAAGTGGATAACCTATATGATGCAATGACAACTAGCACACAAGCAAGCAATAGATACAACACAAGTAAGCTTGCAAAAGTAAAGGCACGAAATAACCAAGAGTGGAGCCGGTGAAGACGAGGATGTGTTACCAAAGTTCCTTCCTTTTAAGGGGAAGTACGTCTCCGTTAGAGCGGTGTGGAGGCACAATGCTCCCCAAGAAGCCACTAGGGCCACAGAATCTCCTCACGCCTCACACAATGCGAGATGTCGTGATTCCACTATTGCTGCCCTTGAAGGCGGCGATCGAACCTTTACAAACAAGGTTGGGGCAATCTCCACAACACTTGAGGCTCCCAACACCACCAAGCTTCACCACAATGGAGTATGGATTCGAGGTGACCTCAACCGCCTAGGGTGCTCAAACACCCAAGAGTAACAAGATCCGCTAGGGATAAGTGGGGAATCAATATCTCTTGGTGGAAGTGTAGATCGGCCCTTGTCACCCAATCCCAGCAAATCAACAAGTTTGATTGGCTAGGGAGAGAGATCGGGCCAAAATGGAGCTTGGAGCAACAATGGAGCTTAGAAATGGAAGAGGTGGTCAACTAGAGGTAGGAGACGCCCCTTTTATAGTCATGGAAGAGATCCAACCGTTATCCACAAGTTCAGCCTGCGACATGCGGTACTACCGCTCAATGAGCGCGGTACTACCGCAAGGCCACGCGGTACTACCATGGAGGGCCACGGTACTTCAGCGGCAGCAGCAGAGGTCGGGACTAGCTCGATCGAGAGCAGTATTACGCTTGCGCTGGTATTATCGCTCCCCTTGCGGTACTACCGCAAGGCAGAAAGTCAAAGCCTCACGAAGAGCCCGTATGAAATAAAATACATCCGTGCCTACTCCGCTGAAAATGAAACAATTGCAAAAACCCGACGATGTACTACCGCAAGACGAGGCGCGGTATTATCATTGAGGCGCGGATGTAAAAATTACATCCGCTCCTCTTTGCCGACGCAAGCGGTACAAGGTATGAGGGCCACGGTACTACGACTCCAAGGGAGCGGTACTACCGTGTACACCGCTACTACCGCAAGATGATGTGCGGTATTACCGTGTGGGCGGATGTAAAAATTACATCCGCCCTACTACCGCATCGAGCAGCACTAGGCCCGGGGGCTACGGTACTAAGGCTCCAGAGGAGCGGTACTACCGCAAGTGCTTGCGGTACTACTGCTCCATAGAGCAGTACTACCGCAAGTACAGCAGTAGCCGTCAGATCACGCACAACTAGGATAACGGAGAGACGCTCCAAAGTGCAACGGAAAGGAAAGACATGTGTACGTGTTGATTCCACCCGAACCTTTCCGACGCGGACCCCCTCTTAATAGTACGGCTCTCCTACGACTCAAATCCATCAAAGAGAAACGTAGAACAACGCCGTCTTCAATAGTCTTCGAGGGGCACCGAATCGTCTCGTGCCTAGTGATGAAGCGTCTGAGAAACTCAAGGCACACGATTAGTCCGCAAAAGCATTGTCATCAATCACCAAAACACCTAAGGGATAAATATGCCCTTACAATCTCCCCCTTTTTGGTGGATTGATGACAATATGGGATTTGCACATAGATAAGATAATATTGAGCAAAGGCAAACCCCTCCTCTCTAGAATATAGACGGGCTCCCCCTAGATGTGTGCAACCTGGATGGATGCTTTGGACTGCATAGCACACAAACTAGGATCACCACTCCCCCTATATTTTTTTAGAGACAAAGGCACGAAAACTAACATCTAAGCAGATCATAGCACAAAGGTAGCACAAGATATCACAAGCTCGCTAAGATAGATAGAGTGCATATGTCTTACACCATATGAAGAAAAAGCAACTGAAACCGAGGTTCAAACGAGGTTCAAACAAGAATGAGAAAGCAGCAAACACACCGAACACGAACGACGACACACGACTCGCAAATCCCTACTCTCTCTCCCACTTTGGCATCGAGACGCCAAAAAGGCAGAGAGGACACCTACACACAAGAGGTTGCTCAAGCAGCAGGGAACTCATCCCAACCCTCTCCGTCGGACTCCTCGGCAGCAGGGATGGTCTCCTCGACGTCCTCCTCAGAATCAGTCCACCTGTAGCCTTGCTTCTCCATCCACTCGGCCTCTGGAGTGATGTGATCCTCAGAACCACCAGACACGTCCTCGTTATACAGCTGCAAGATCTTCTTGTCCCGGCGGCGACTCTCCTTAGAATCCACGTGAGTCCTATACTGTCACTTGGCTTGCATGCAGAAAAGAGTCTTCATCTTGTCCTTCAGCTTCTTGGCCCACGAAGGCATAGAGGAACTCGAAGGCCTAGCAAAGACGGCCCTCAAGAACATCCTCGGCGCCAAAGATCCTCCTCATCAACAGCAGCCCTAGCAGCAGATGCCTCAGCACGAGTAGTAGTGTTGGCCCAGTTGGGCTTGACACGCAGACAGATGGATTCATGGCGAATCCAGTCTGGAGAAAGGAACTCCTCACCAGGGAACATCTTCTCCCAAGTCTTCGAGATCAGAAGAAACAGATAAGGCCCATAGATAGGCACCTTGCGGTTGAACACCACAAACCGAAGCTCACACCACATGATGTGTGAGACATCAAGTGGTTGAGTCCGAGACAAACGAGCCTCCTCGCAAATGAGCATCATATCCACCATATAGGCATGAACCTTGTCCTTGTCACCAATGCGAGGGAACAAGGAGTTGCGGAAGATGCGATACATGATATCCAGAAAAGAGTTGAGCACCAACCCTGTCTTGCCATTGGCGAGCGCCTTCTCAACATAGTATGGCGCAAGCTTGTCCTTGTTGGCAGACACAGAATTTGCATGGGGGCGAACACCCACGGGAGTGTGGAGCCCGTCATCAGGAACCTGGAGCAAATCCATGAACTCCTTCCAGGTAGCAGACATCTTACGGCCATTGGTCATCCAGGTCATCCTCCGCTCCTCATCAGAGTGAAAGTATACTGAGGCAAAGAACTGACAGATAAGCTCAGGGTCATAATCAAGGTGAAAGGATATCACATGCTCAATACCAAACTGCTCCACCAAGTCCAAAGCCTCTCCAAAGTACTCACGGAACTTGTCCTTCCGCATGTGATGCATATCAATCCATTTCACATCCACGTAGGTATTCTACTTGTTTTTGATGACATCCAAATAGGTGAGAGTCTGTTGCTTGTTCTAAAACAGCTCACAACCTCTGACAGAAGAACGAGGGTTCACATACGGGTGGAGTTGCCTGAGACGGACGTACTCAGATTGGGGTATCTCGTCCATGCCCTTAGCGGGCTCCTTGTTCTTGCTAGCTGATGTCTTGACATGGCGCTTGGGGGCAGAGGAGCCCTCTGGTGCTTCACCTGGGTTGCGCAGACGCTTGGAGCCGGTGTCACGACTGGGATTGGAACGGCGAGAACCACCACCTGAGACACAAACGCAAAACACCAACGAAACGCAAAGAGGATCAATGCGAAGACCACGGCAAAGCACAAGAAACACATAGAAAGTATACGTGAAAGTTGCCATGAGATAGATGTGAGCCACGGTAGTACTTCCAGAGCCTGCGGTACTAAAATTTTAGTACCGCTCCAGTGTCATGTAGTACTGCGCGAGGTCTTGTAGTACCGTGGTTGGAGCGGCAGTAAAGTGTTAGTGCCGCAGTGAGCGCAGTAGTACCGCGCCAGACGGGCGGTAGTACCGGACAAGCGGTAGTTCCGCGCCAGACGGGTGGTAGTACCGCGTCGCGTCAGATCCAAACAACAGTTCGAATCTGAAAAGAACCGCGAAACCATGGCGGCGCTACGGTGATCAAATCTAGCACAGGACAAAAATACAAGTATAATTCCTACGCAAAGCTACTCTCCTTCATCCTACTCTTGCATAGAAAGAGCCTGAGAATCTCTAGAAAAACACACAAGTCTCCCCCAAAAACCTAGAGGCAAAGAACTCAACAAAACGAGAAGAGGTTGGGGAAAGACCTGGGTCCATAGCAAGAGCATGTGGTGGGGAAAGATCCCACCAGACGGAATCACGGGAGGGCAGCCGGAGGAGGAGATCCGGTGACGAACGCCGTCTCCGATCTTGAGCGTGGGAGAGAGAGCGACGTGGGGAGGAACTGCGAATGGGTATGGGGAGTTAGAACTCCCCGCCGCCCTTATCCCCACGCGCCCTTGTGGCGCGGTAGTACCGCATATCATCGCGGTAGTACCGCCGGGCGGAAGTATGCACCCGTGGCGGTAGTACCGCCACCCAGCGGCAAGAAAAATTACTGCCGCGTGGGGGATAGTACCGTGCTCCCCACACGCAGTAGTACTGGATCTGCTGGTAGTACCGTAGCTGGCCGCGGTAGTACCGTGAGCTCAAGACACAACAGGTTTCAACACGAGAAGAAGGTCTTTGCAAAGGAAACTTTTCACACAAAGGATACCACAAGAACACGCACAAACCAAAGGCATAAAGACAACAAGAAACCACCAAGCGACACAACCTTTCAAAAGGAGAGGGCGGTGGCCGGAGCCACCTATGTTTGAGTTAGATGGTATGGCACCGCGAAGAATTATCCTTGGGCCCATGACCAAAACTCGTCTTTGAAGCACAAGTACCATCAAACATGGCTAATGTGAAAGAGTTGATCTATTTATGCATAATGGGGGGAGGGGGAGTTCATTGAGAGAACAACACTCCCCCTATGTCCATGCCTACACCTAAACTAGACAACAAGTTGAGTGTGGTGAGGGATGCAAGGGTTCAAGTCACATTGCTCGAATCAATGATATTTAGCTCATGCCTTAACTCGCGAAATCTTGCTTCATCCAAGGGCTTCGTGAAGATATCTGCAAGGTTATCGTGAGTGTTGACATACTTGAGCTCGATCTCCCCTCGCCTAATGTGATCCCGGATGAAGTGATACCAAATCTCAATATGCTTCGTCTTGAAGTGTTGCACCGGGTTGAGAGAAATCTTGATGGCACTTTCATTATCACACCAAAGAGGCACATTGTCACAAGTGACACCGTACTCCTTTAAAGTTTGCCTCATCCATAAGAGTTGTGCACAACTACTACCGGCCGCCACATACTCCGCTTTGGTGGACGAGAGAGACACACAACTTTGCTTCTTAGAAGACCAACTCACCAAAGAGCAACCAAGAAATTGGCACCCTCCGGAGGTGTACTTCCTATCCACTTTGTCTCCCGCCCAATCGGAATCCGTATATCCTTCAAGCTTGAAGTTTTCCCCTCTTGGATACCATAAGCCAAAGTTTGGGGTATGATCCAAATATCGAAAGATTCGCTTGACCGCCACATAGTGACTTTCCTTCGGTGCGGCTTGAAACCGTGCACACATTCCCACACTCAACATGATATCCGGTCTGGATGCACAAAGGTAAAGCAAGGAGCCAATAATGGAGCGATATACCTTTTGATCCACCGCTTTACCATTGGGATCAATGTCAAGTTGGAACTTGGTAGGCATTGGAGTAGAAGTCGGCTTGACATCACCTAGCTTGAATCTTTTTAGCATGTCTTGAGTATATTTGGCTTGGTTGATGAAGGTTCCTTCTCTTCTTTGTTTGATATCAAAACCAAGGAAGAACTTCAACTCTCCCATCGAAGACATCTTGAACTTGGAGGTCATGAGAGCGGCAAATTCCTCATTGAAAGCTTTGTTAGGGGAACCAAAGATAATATCATCAACATATAGTTGGCATACAAACAACTCCCCTTTGACCTTCTTAGTAAAAAGAGTGGGATCGATTTGCCCCACCTCAAATCCACGATCTTGTAACAACTCGGTAAGGTGGTCATACCACGCACGTGGGGCTTGTTTAAGGCCATAGAGTGCCTTATCGAGTTGATACACATGATCCGGGAAGTAGGGGTCCTCGAACCCGGGGGGTTGATTGACATAGACCAACTCATTAATAGGACCATTAAGAAAAGCACTTTTCACATCCATTTGTTGCAACTTAAAGTTGTGATGGGAAGCATGAGCAATCAACAAACGAATGGATTCAAGGCGAGCAACGGGAGCAAAGGTTTCACCGTAGTCGATACCCTCGACTTGGGAGTAGCCTTGTGCTACCAATCTTTCCTTGTTGCGAATGATGTTCCCATGAGCATCTTGCTTGTTCTTGAAAATCCACTTGGTTCCAATGACGTTGTGGTTCCCCGAAGGCCTTGGCACCAATCTCCACACCTTGTTGTACTCGAATTTGTTGAGTTCTTCATGCATGGCATTGAGCCAATCCGAGTCTTCGAGCGCTTCATAGACCTTTTGGGGTTCAACACAAGAGACAAACGCGTGATGTTCACAATAGTTTGCCAATTGTCTACGAGTGCTTACCCCCTTTCTTAGGCTTCCAACCACATTCTCCACGAGATGGCCTTTGGTGGTGAGTTTGGAAGCAATCTTCGCGGCACGACGCTCTAATTCCTCCTCGGATGTGGAAGGAGGCGGGTTAATTTGATAATGTTGAGCTTGATCTTGATCTTGAGCTTCTTCATGATCTTGAACTTGCTCGAGGGGAGGAACTTGACCTTGGGCATCATTTGGAGGTTCACCACCATCTTGAGATTGATCTTGCCCTTGGTCTTGTTCACGAGGTTGAGGGCCTTCACTTTGTTCTTCGGAAGCGTGTGGGTCTTGAGTAGGTGATGGCTCCACATGAGTGGACATTGTCCTTCTCCTTCGGACACAAGGGGTTCCTCAATGGGTAGAATATGACCAATACCCATTCTTCTTATGGCTTGGGGAGGAATTTCATCAACTACATCACAAGTACCACTTTGCTCCACTTGGGAGCCGTTATTTTCAATCAAACTCCACGTTACATCGCCTCCTCAATGAGTCCGGTGGACTTGTTGAGAACACGGTAAGCATGAGAGTTTGTAGCATAACCAACAAATATGCCCTCATAAGCTCTAGCCTCAAATTTAGACAAACGAACACCTTTCTTGAGAATGAAACACTTACACCCGAACACCCGGAAGTACTTGAGATTGGGCTTGTTTCCGGTGAGTATCTCATAAGGAGTCTTGTTCAACCCTTTGTGGAGATAGAGCCGATTGGATGCATGACATGCGGTGTTGATGGCTTCGGCCCAAAAGTTGTATGGAGACTTGAACTCCGCCATCATGGTCCTTGCCGCATCCATCAACGTCCGGTTCTTCCTCTCTGCAACACCATTTTGTTGAGGGGTATATGGTGCAGAATATTGATGCTTGATTCCCTCATCACTAAGAAACTCATCCAAGGTGTAGTTCTTGAACTCGGTGCCGTTGTCACTTCTTATTGTCAAGATCTTTGCATTATGTTGACGTTGAGCTTCATTTGCAAAGTCGATGACGATTTGTTGAGTCTCACTCTTCCTCTTGAAGAAGTATACCCAAGTGTATCTTGAATAATCATCCACAATCACCAAGCAATACTTTCTACCCCCAAGACTATCAAAGGATGGAGGCCCAAAGAGGTCCATGTGCAGGAGCTCCAAGGGTCTCTTCGAGTAGATGATAGTCGTGGGAGGGTGAGCCGTCTCATGAAGCTTTCCTTCGATACAAGCACTGCAAGCACGATCTTTGGCAAAACTAATATTTGTTAGTCCACGGACATGGTCCCCCTTGAGAAGACTTTGCAAAGATCTCATATTGACATGGGCTAAACGGCGATGCCAAAGCCATCCCACATCAACTTTAGCCATTAGGCATGTCGCGGTCTTAGTGGGTCGCTCCGAAAAGTTTATCACATAGAGATCATTCTCGACATGCCCAACAAAGGCTACTTTAAGAGTCTTGCTCCACAAGAGGGCCACGGTATCAATGTCAAATAAGGTGGCAAAGCCCATGAGTGCAAGTTGACGAACGGAAAGTAAATTGTATGCAAGGGACTCAACAAGTATGACTTTCTCGATCGTTAGATCATGAGAAATGACAACCTTGCCAAGACCCAATACCTTAGAATGTGAGGCATCACCCCACTCGACATTGGTGGGCATAGATGGAATCTTTTGCACGTCCACCACCAAGTCCTTGCTTCCGGTCATATGATTTGTTGCTCCACTATCGAGCAACCATGATCCCCCACCGGAAGCAAACACCTACAAGAGATCAATGCTTGGTTTTAGGTACCCATTTAGTAATGGGTCCTTTGATGTTAGTAACAAGGGTCTTAGGAACCCAAATAGACCATTCAATGTACTCATAAGAAGAACCGACAAATTTAGCATAAACATGTCCATCGCTAGCACGGCACAACACATAAGAGGGGTTAAAGTCGCCAGCTTTATTGGGAGAGATGGCTTTGCCCCTTTTGGCATCACCACTCTTCACATTGTTCTTCTTCTCCTTAAGAGCACCCTCTCCCTATTTCACAAAAGTTTGCTTATGCGGGGGAGGTCGTTTGGTCTTGTTATTCTTCTTCTCTTCCTTCTTCTTGTTCTTGGACTTGGGTGAGAACCCAACTCCCTCCTTGCCCACAACTTCCTTTTGATTGCTCAAAAGGTCATTTAGGTTCTTCTCACCTTGTATGCATGACACAAGACCTTTCTCGAGTTGTCCCTTCAACTTGGCATTCTCCTCCACAAGATGCACATGCTCACAACACGGGTTAGTAGCATTTGCATTATCAATTAAGACCATGTGAGGAAATGTGGCATTTTCCTTGGTTAGCTTAACTTGGAGTTGAGCATGAGACTCCTTGAGGTTTGCATGAGCAACTTTCAAGACCTTATGGGCCTTGTCAAGTACATCAAACTCCTCCTTGAGTCTAGCATGATCAACCCCAAGGTTAGCCTTCTCGGAAGTTAGTACACGAGACACAACAAGAGCATGATCAATATCTTTCTTTAATTTGGGATGGTCATCGTTGTGTGACTCCTCAAGAGCCAAATGATGTCCACGCTCTTCCTCAAGAGCATTAGAGAGATCGGATATCTCATCGGCATAGTCACGACTATGACCTTCCATCTTAGAGATGGTTTCTTCGTGAGCCTCGATCATGTCATTGGCTTCACCAAGTTGTTCCAAGAGAGCAACGAAGTGCTTCTTGGATTTGCCCTTGAGCTTACTCATGAAGGACTCAAATTCATTTACCTCCTCATTAGACCCCTTACCATCATCAAAGCCAACCGACGAAGAAGGATTAGGAATAATGGTGGTTTTGATGTTGGGGGTTACCTTGTTGGTGGCTTTAGCCATGAGACACTTGGCGGTGATGTTCTCGTTGGGTGAATCGAAGAGATACACCCGGGGAGTTGTGGCAATGGCGACGGATGCCATGGCCATTGCTTCACTATCTTCATCATCATCGTCATCCTCACGGTATTCTTCTTGAACCACCAACCCGCTAGTAGGAGTCTTCTTGGTGAAGTTCTTCTTGTTGGGGAAGGACTTGGCCTTGTCTTTTCGGATGAACTTGCCACCATTGTCTTCCCGCTTCTCGTAAGGGCAATCCGCAACGAAATGGCTCACATTGCCATAGTTGAAACAAGTTCTAACTCGTTGCTTGCCCTTGAGGCCACTTGAGTTGTTCTTGTTGAAGTTGGGTCTTGTATTCTTCTTGCTCCAAAATTGTCTTGAGGCAAGAGCCATGTGCTCATGATAATCATATTCCGTGTCTTAGGGGTTGCTCTCCTCATCTCCTTCTTCTTCCTCTTCTTCCACACTAACCTTGGCCTTCAAGGCGAGGTTGGGCTTCTTTGCCCTTTGAGAACGGAGCACCGCATTATCGGCGGTCTTGTCCAAGATGCTCATTGCAACGAACTCATCCAACACTTCACTTGAGGTCATGGAGTGGAAGTCCGGTCTTTGACGAATGACGGAGGACATGGCCTTGTTGTAGGGCATCATGGCCTTGAGGAACTTGCGCTTGATCCAATTGTCATCCATGTCCTTGCTCCAATGATCTCGTAGTGAGACCGCGAGTTTGGTCACTCTTCGAAAGAGCTCACGGGGTTCTTCATCTTCTTTCATTGCAAACTCATCGGCTTCATCTTGTACCACTTCATAGTTGGAGCGTTGAATGCTAGCACTTCCTCGATAGAGAGACACAACGCATTGCCACGCGTCTTTGGCCATGGCATGAGGTCGAAGGTGAGGGAGATCTTCGGGAAGGATTGCATCTTGGATGATGAAGAGAGCACTCTCATTGAATTGATTATCCACGGCTTCTCGAGGGGTGAAGTTGTTTGGGTCATGTGGATAGAAACCTTCTTCAATGATTCTCTAAAGGTTAGTATTCACATGTTTTAAATGGCGCTTGAAACGATACACCCAAGAATCAAAATCCTCATTTTTCACAATTTTAGGAGGAGGACCGGCATGATTTAAATTAGTAGAGGGAATCGGTCCTCCATAAATTGGAGGTTCCACATGGGCAAAGATGCCGGTGCCATTTCTACCACTAGTAGAAGGACTCTTTTCACTGTTAGCTTCCCCCTTGTCGGAGGTAGCATCCGTCACCTTGTTAGTGGGATCACCCACTTTCATCGGCGAGGTGGACAGTTTAAGCCCTTCAAGAAATTTAGTAAGCATGCTTTCAACCTTGGTCGTCATGGAGTCTTTCAATGTGTCTAGAGCCACATTGAATTCCTCACGAGAGACCGAGGTTCCCCCATCGGCCATAGACGAGATAGGATTCACACCGGAGTGCTCCTCCGCACCGTCTGTGGTGTCAACCATACTCTTCAGACGGTAAAGTCCTTAATAAAGAGACGAGGCTATGATACCAATTGAAAGGATCGATATGGTTGACTACAGAGGGGGGGGTGAATAGGCAACTAACAATTTTTAAGCTTTTCTTTATCAAATTAAACCTTGCGACAAAATAGGTTGTCTAGATATGCAACTAAGTGGACAACCTATATGATGCAATGACAACTAGCACACAAGCAAGCAATAGATACAACACAAGTAAGCTTTCAAAAGTAAAGGCACGAAATAACCAAGAGTGGAGCCAGTGAAGACGAGGATGTGTTACCGAAGTTACTTCCTTTTAAGGGGAAGTACGTCTCCGTTAGAGCGGTGTGGAGGCACAATGCTCCCCAAGAAGCCACTAGGGCCACCGTAATCTCCTCACGCCCTCACACAATGTGAGATGCCGTGATTCCACTATTGGTGCCCTTGAAGGCGGTGACCGAACCTTTACAAACAAGGTTGGGGCAATCTCCACAACACTTGGAGGCTCCCAACACCACCGCGAAGCTTCACCACAATGGAGTATGGCTTCGAGGTGACCTCAACCGTCTAGGGTGCTCAAACACCCAAGAGTAACAAGATCCGCTAGGGATAAGTGGGGGGAATCGAATATCTCTTGGTGGAAGTGTAAATCGGGCCCTTGTCACCCAATCCCGAGCAAATCAACAAGTTTGATTGGCTAGGGAGAGACATCGGGCCAAAATGGATCTTGGAGCAACAATGGAGCTTAGAAATGGAAGAGGTGGTCAACTAGAGGTAGGAGACGCCCCTTTTATAGTCATGGAAGAGATCCAACCGTTATCCACAAGTTCAGCCTGCGACATGCGGTACTACCGCTCAAGGAGCGCGGTACTACCGCAAGGCCACGCGGTACTACCGTGGAGGGCCACGGTACTTCCGCGGCAGCAGCAGAGGCCGGGACTAGCCTGACTGAGAGCAGTACTACCGCTTGCGCGGTACTACCGCTCCCCCTTGCGGTACTACCGCAAGGCAGGAAAGTCAAAGCCTACGAAGAGCGCGGATGAAATAAAATACATCCGTGCCTACTTCCGCTGAAAATGAAACAGTGCAAAAACCCGACGCGGTACTACCGCGCACGAGGCGCGGTACTACCGTTGAGGCGCGGATGTAAAAAATTACATCCGCTCCTACTGCCGCGACGCAGCGGTACAAGGTATGAGGGCCACGGTACTACGACTCCAAGGGAGCGGTACTACCGTGGCCACCCGCGGTACTACCGCGCATGACGTGCGGTACTACCGTGTGGGCGCGGATGTAAAAAATTACATCCGCCCCTACTACCGTACCGGAGCAGCACTAGGCCTGGGGGCTATGGTACTAAGGCTCCAGAGGAGCGGTACTACCCTGACCCCAGCGGTACTACCGCAAGTGCTTGCGGTACTACCGCTCCATAGAGCAGTACTACCGCAAGTACAGCAGTAGCCGTCAGATCACGCACAACTAGGATAACGGAGAGACGCTCCAAAGTGCAACGGAAAGGAAAGACATGTGTACGTGTTGATTCCACCCGAACCTTTCCGACGCGGACCCCCTCTTAATAGTACGGCTCTCCTACGGCTCAAATCCACCAAAGAGAAACGTAGAACAACGCCATCTTCAATAGTCTTCGAGGGGCACCGAATCGTCTCGTGCCTAGTGATGAAGCGTATGAGAAACTCAAGGCACACGATTAGTCCGCAAAAGCATTGTCATCAATCACCAAAACACCTAAGGGATAAATATGCCCTTACACACGTTCCCGAAGGTTTCATTCCGTTTGGACTCCGTTTGATATTCCGTTTCTTCAAAACACCGAAATAGGCAAAAATAGCAATTACAGGCTGGGCCTCCGGTTAATAGGTTAGTCCCAAAATAATATAAAAGTGGAAAATAAAGCCCAATATAGTCCAAAACAGTAGATAAAGTAGCATGGAGCAATCAAAATTATAGATACGTTGGAGACGTATCGGGCATCCCCAAGCTTAATTCCTGCTCATTCCTCGAGTAGGTAAATGATAGAAAGAGAATTTTGATGCGGAGTGATACTTTGGCATAATTTCAATGTAAATCTTCTTAATTGTGGTATGAATATTCAGATCCGAAAGATTCAAGATAAAAGTTCATATTGACATAAAAATAATAATACTTCAAGCATACTAACTAAGCAATTATGTCTTCTCAAAATAACATGGCCAAAGAAAGTTGTCCCTACAAAATCATATAGTCTGGCTATGCTCCATCTTCCCCACACAAAATATATAAATCATGCACAACCCCGATGACAAGCCAAGCAATTGTTTCATACCTTAACATTTTCAAAACTTTTTCAATCTTCACGCAATACATGAGCGTGAGCCATGGATATAGCGCTATGGGTGGAATAGAAGGGTGGTTTTGGAGAAGACAAAAAGGGAGAAGATAGTCTCACATCAACTAGGCGTATCAACGGGCTATGGAGATGCCCATCAATAGATATCAATGTGAGTGAGTAGGGATTGCCATGCAACGGACGCACTAGAGCTATAAGTATATGAAAGCTCAACAAAAGAAACTAAGTGGGTGTGCATCCAACTCGCTTGCTCACGAAGACCTAGGGCATTTGAGGAAGCCCATCATTGGAATATACAAGCCAAGTTCTATAATGAAAAATTCCCACTAGTATATGAAAGTGACAAAATGAGAGACTCTCTATCATGAAGATCTTGGTGCTACTTTGAAGCACAAGTGTGGTAAAAGGATAGTAGCATTGTCCCTTCTCTCTTTTTCTCTCATTTCCATTTTTTTATTTGGGCCTATGCTCTCTTTTTTATGGCCTCTTTTTTTTTCATTTTCCCTTTTTTTCGCCCGGAGTCTCATCCCGACTTGTGGGGGAATCATAGTCTCCATCATCCTTTCCTCACTTGGGACAATGCTCTAAAGAATGATGATCATCACACTTTTATTTTTCTTACAACTCAACAATTACAACTCGATACTTAGAACAAAGTATGACTCTATATGAATGCCTCCGGCGGTGTACCGGGATGTGCAATGAATCAAGAGTGACATGTATGAAAGAATTATGAACGATGGCTTTGCCACAAATACAATGTCAACTACATGATCATGCTAGCAATATGACAATGATGGAGCGTGTCATAATAAACAGAACGGTGGAAAGTTGCATGGCAATATATCTCGGAATGACTATGGAAATGCCATGATAGGTGGTATGGTGGCTGTTTTGAGGAAGATATATGATGGGTTTATGATACCGGCAAAAAGTGCGCGGTATTAGAGAGGCTAACAATAGTGAAAGGATGGTAAAAAGTGCGTATAATCCATGGACTCAACATTAGTCATAAAGAACTCATATACTTATTGCAAAAATCTAGAAGTTATCAAAGCAAAGTATTGTGTGCATGCTCCTAGGTGGATAGATTGGTAGGAAAAGACCATCGCTCGTCCCCGACCGCCACTCATAAGGAAGACAGTCAATAAATAGATCATGCTCCGAGTTCATCACATAATGGTCCACCATACGTGCATGCTACGGGAATCACAAACTTCAACACAAGTATTTTTTTGAATTCACAACTACTCAACTAGCATGACTATAATATCACCATATTCATATCTCAAAACAGTTATCAAGCATCAAACTTTTCTTAGTATTCAACGCACTCAAAAGAAAGTTTAACATATCTTGAATACCAAGTATATTAATATTAAGCAAATTACCATGCTATTAACGACTCTCAAAATAATCTAAGTGAGGCATGAGAGATCAATAGCTTCTTTAAAAAAAATCCACCACCGTGCTCTAAAAGATCTAAGTGAAGCACTAGAGCAAAAATTATCATGCTGAAAAGATATAAGTGAAGCACTATGAGCAAAACTATCAAGCTCAAAAGATATAAGTGAAGCACATAGAGTATTCTACCAAATTCCAATTTATGTATGGCTCTCTCAAAAGGTGTGTACATCAAGGATAATTGTGGTAAACTAACAAGCAAAGACGCAAATAATACAAGACGCTCCAAGCAAAACACATAGCATGTGATGAATAAAAATATAGCTCCAAGTAAATTACCGATGGAAGTAGACGAATGAGGGGATGCCTTCCGGGGCATCCCCAAGCTTTGACTTTTTGGTGTCCGTGGATTATCTTGGGTTTGCCATGGGCATCCCCAAGCTTAGGCTCTTGCCACTCCTTTTTCCATAATCCA
The DNA here is from genome assembly GCA_021605205.1 of Aegilops longissima. NCBI lineage: Eukaryota > Viridiplantae > Streptophyta > Magnoliopsida > Poales > Poaceae > Aegilops > Aegilops longissima. The sequence continues at coordinate 491,642,797 of CM038678.1, forward strand.
TCAAAAGAATTTACCCAAAACTTGAAAACTTCACAACACAAAACTCAATAGAAATCTCGTGAGCTCCGTTAGAGAAAGAAAACAAAAGACTACTTTAAGGTACTGTAATGAACTCATTCTTTATTTATATTGGTGTTAAACCTACTGTATTCCAAATTCTCTATGGATTATAAACTATTTTACTAGCCATAGATTCACAAAATAAGCAAACAACACATGAAAAACAGAATCTGTAAAAAACAGAACAGTCTGTAGTAATGTGTAACTAAAGCAAACTTCTGTAACTCAAAAAATTCTACCAAAATAGGAAGACCTAGACAATTTGTTTAATGATCATAAGAAATTGGAATCAGTATTTTATCACGTTCTGGTGATTTTTAACAATTGTTTTCGTGAACAGAAAGATTCTGGAAATTACAGCAAGATCAAAGAACTATCATCCAAGAAGATCCTATAGGTCTAACTTGGCACAAACACTAATTAAAACATAAAACCACATCTAAACAGAGGCTAGATGGATTATTTATTCCTAAACAGAAACAAAAGCAAAAAAAAACTAAAAATAAAATTGGGTTGCCTGGCAACAAGCGCTATCGTTTAACGCCCCTAGCTAGGCATAAAAGCAAGGATAGATTTAAGTATTGCCGTCTTTGGTAGGCAATCCATAGGTGGCTCTCATGATTGATTCATATGGTAATTTTATTTTCTTTATAGGAAAGTGTTCCATGCCCTTCTTTAAGGGAAATTGGAATCTAATATTCCCTTCCTTCATATCAATAATTGCACCAATCGTTCTAAGGAAAGGAAAGGTCTACCAAGAATAATAGGGCAAGAAGGATTGCGATCTATATCAAGAACGATAAAATCTACGGGCACATAATTCCTATTTGCAACAATAAGAACATCATTAATTCTTCCCATAGGCTTTTTAATAGTGGAATCCGCAAGATGCAAGTTTAGAGAGCAATCATCAAAGTCACAAAAATCTAGCAATCACATAAGGTTTTGGGGATAGTAGAGACACTAGCACCCAAATCACACAAGGCATGAAACTCATAATTTTTAATTTTAATTTTAATAGTAGGTTCCCACTAATCATAGAGCTTTCTAGGTATAGAGACTTTCAACTCAAGTTTTTCTTCATAAGATTGCATCAAGGCATCAACAATGTGTTCGGTAAAGGCCTTATTTTGACTATAAGCATGAGGATAATTTAGCATGGATTGCAACAAGGAAATACAATCAATTAAAGAGCAATTTTCATAATTAAATTCCTTGAGATCCAATATAGTGGGTTTAGCAACATCTAGGTTTTTATTTCTTTCAATCCCACATTTATCAATTTCATCATCAAGATCTAAAAACTCCGAATTCTTAGAACGCCTTCTAGGTAAAGGAAGATCATATTCAGTTTCATCAAGATTCAGGGTCAGTTTGGTTGGTGCCCTGGGGGTTGTGCCTGGAATTTTTTGGTGCCTGGCCTTGGCCTGGAAAGTTGGAGTTTTCTGCCTAGACAGGCTAGCCTGGCGCAGGAGCGTTTGGTTTCTATCCTGGGCCTGGAGCTTTGTCCTTTAGTGATTAGAATATTTTATGTAAAAAGCAGTTTGTACTAATGAGTGCCAGGCTAGGTTGTTGCACGCCCAGGCGGATGGGATGGGACACCTGGGCCAGGCTGATCACCATGCCTGGGCTAAGCATCTTATTTTCTTTGGGGTTTTAAATCTCCATCAGGCTAATCAAAGGCATGGGACAACCAGGCCAGGCAGCGACTATTTCTTCTAGGACACAATCCAAACAACTACCAGGCTGACTCCAGGGACCATCCAGGCCAGACATATATTGGTGTGGACGCCAACCAAACTGGCCGTCATATTGCAAAACAAAGATTTAATGGGGGACACATCAATAACTTTTAGATCTTCATCTTGATTTTCATAGGAATTGGAAGAACACGCTTTAATAAAGGCATCTTTGGAAGCACGCATCCTATCGGTTCTTTCTTTGCACTCATCAATGGAAATTCTCATAGCTTTGAGAGACTCGTTGATATCATGCTTAGGAGGAATAGATCTAAGCTTTAAAGAATCAATTTCAAGAGAAATTCTATCAACGTTCCTAGCCAAATCATCAACTTTAAGCAATTTCTCCTCAAGCAAAGCATTAAAATTCTTTTGCGAACTCATAAATTCTTTAACACGAGTCTCAAATTCAAAGGTCATCTTATTAAAATTTCCATAAGAATTGTTGTAGGAATTTCCATAATTATTAGAGGAATTACTAGGATAAGGCCTAGGATTAAAATTTCCTCTATACGCGTTGTTACCAAAATTATTCCTACCAATAAAATTCACATCCATAGATTAATTATTATTCTCAATCAAAGTAGATAAAGGCATATCATTAGGATCAGAAGAAACACCCTTAGTAGAAAATAATTTCATAAGTTCATCCATCTTTTCACTCAAAACATTGATTTCTTCTATCGCATGCACTTTTTTATTAGTAGATCTTTCGGTATGCCATTGAGAATAATTAACCATAATATTATCTAGAAGTTTAGTAGCATCTCCTAGAGTGATTTCAATAAAAGTGCCTCCCGCGGCCGAATCTAAAAGATTTGCAAAATTCAATCCGGCATAAAAGTTTTGTATAATCATCCACAAGTTCAAACCATGAGTAGGACAATTACGTATCATTAATTTCTTTCTCTCCCAAGCTTGTGCAACATGTTCATGATCAAGTTGCTTAAAATTCATAATATCGTTCCTAAGAGAGATGATCTTAGCGGGAGGAAAATACTTAGAGATAAAAGCATATTTGCACTTGTTCCAAGAATCAATACTATTTTTAGGCAGAGATGAAAACCACACTTTAGCACGATCTCTAAGTGAAAAAGGAAATAACTTCAACTTAATGACATCATTATCGACATTTTTTTTCTATTGCATACTCCCTCCGTCCAGAAATAGTTGTCCTAGAAATGGACAGAATGAATGTATCTATAATTAAAATAAGTCTAGATACAACCATTTTTAGGACAAGTATTTCTGGACGGAGGGAGTATCACATAAATCAACGAAGCTATTCAGATGAGTAGCGGCATCTTCACTAGGAATGCCGGCGAATTGATCTTTCAAAACAAGATTCAACAAAGCAGTATTGATTTCACAAGATTCAATATTGGCAAGAGGAGCAATCGGAGTGCTAAGGAAATCATTATTATTGGTATTGGTGAAGTCACACAATTTGGTAGTATCTTGAGCCATCGCGACAAACAAGCAATCCAACACACGAGCAAACAAAAGGCAAGCGAGAAAAAAGCAAACGGGAAAAAGAGGAGGAGACTGGGAAAGAGAGGGCGAATAAAACGGCAAGGGTGAAGTGGGGGAGAGGAAAACGAGAGGAAAATGGCAAATAATGTAATGCGGGAGATAGGGATTGTGATGGGTACTTGGTTTGTAGACTTTAACGGCGCCAGAAGTGGCTTGTTGTTAGGAGTCCAAGTCTTGACTTGTTCTTGCGTAAGCCTCCCGACAACGGCGCCGAAATTCTTCTTGCTACCTCTTGAGCACTCGTTGGATTTCCCGAAGAGGAGAGGATGATGCAGCAAAGTAGCGTAAGTATTTCCCTCAGTTTTGAGAACCAAGGTATCAATCCAGAGGAGGCTACGCACAAGTCCCTCGAACCTGCACAAAACAATAGCTCCTCGCAACCAACGCGATTAGGGGTTGTCAATCCCTTCACGGTCACTTACAGAGTGAGATCTGATAAAGATGATAAATAATATTTTGGTATTTTTGGTATAGAGATGCAAAGTGAAAAGTAAAAGGCAAAGTAAAAACAAAGCAAGTATTAAAGTGATGGAGATTGATATGATGAGAATAGACCGGGGCCATAGGTTTCACCGGTGGCTTCTCTCAAGAGCATAAGTATTTTACGGTGGGTGAACAATTCTTGTTGAGCAATTGATGAATTGAGCATAGTTATGAGAATATCTAGGTATGATCATGTATATAGGCATCACGTCCGAGACAAGTAGACCGACTCTGCTGCATCTACTACTATTAATCCACTCATCGACCGCTATCCAAAGATGCATCTAGAGTATTAAGTTAAAAAGAGTAACGCCTTAAGCAAGATGACATGATGTAGAGGGATAAATTCATGCAATATGATAAAACCCCATCTTGTTATCCTCGATGGCAACAATACAATACGTGCCTTGCTGCCCCTTCACATCCTTTGGGAAAGGACACCGCAAGATTGAACCCAAAGCTAAGCACTTCTCCCATTGCAAGAACTACCAATCTAGTTGGCCAAACCAAACGGATAATTTGAAGAGACTTGCAAAGATAACCAATCATACATAAAAGAATTCAGAGAAGATTCAAATATTGTTCATAGATAAACTTTATCATAAACCCACAATTCATCGGTCTCAACAAACACACCGCAAAAAGAAGATTACATCGAATAGATCTCCACGAGAGAGGGGGAGAACATTGTATTGAGATCCAAAAAGGGAGAAGAAGCCATCTAGCTACTAGCTATGGACCCGAAGGTCTGAAGTAAACTACTCACACTTCATCGGAGGGGCTATGGTGATGATGTAGAAGCCCTCCATGGTGGATGCCCCCCCGTGAGCTCCTAACAGCCCCAAGATGGGATCTCGTGGATCTGAGAAGGTTGCGGCGGTGGAATTAGGTTTTGGCTCCTGCTCGATCGTTTGGGGTACGTGGTATATATAGGAGGAAGGAGTGCGTCGGTGGAGCAACAAGGGGTCCACGAGGCGGGGGGCACACCCTAGGGGCGCCCCACCCTCGTGATGCCTCTCACACTTTCTTGGAGTAGGGTCCAAGTCTCGTGGATCACGTTCGTGAGAAAATCATGTTCCGAAGGTTTCATTCCGTTTGGACTCCGTTTGATATTCCGCTTTCTTGAAACACGAAATAGGCAAAAAACAACAATTCAGGTTGGGCCTCCGGTTAATAGGTTAGTCCCAAAAATAATATAAAAGTTGAAAATAAAGCCCAATATAGTCCAAAATAGTAGATAAAGTAGTATGGAGCAATAAAAAATTATAGATACGTTGGAGACGTATCAATGACATGTGTGACATCGGTGGCTATTGTCACCGTACCTGTTTCTGCTATGTGCTGAGGGCTTGTCATCTCTTATTGCCCATGAGGAAGCAGCTGGGAACCTCGTTGGTGTTCTGGTGTGTCGAGACTCCGCAAAATTTTCTCACTTGTTATTTATTGACGACTCACTTATTCTGATGAGAGCAGATGCAACAAATGCAAACACCTTGAGGAACATTCTACTACTTCTGTCCTGGTTTATTAGTTCCCTTTATATTCTGTGCCAAAATTTGACCTTAAATTTAACTAAGAAAATGTTAAAGAATGTCATAAAAATAATATAATTAAACTATGTTCAAATACGAATCCAACGATATAATTTTTGTTGACATGCATTAATATTTTGTTAGTTAAATCTCTAGTCAAAATTTGGCACAAAATACAAAGAAGACTTATAAACCAGGACAGAGGTAATAGATGACTATTCGACTGCCTGGGGCCAATTAGTAAGTGAAGCCAAATATTCAATATTTTTTGGCCCCAACACCGTTGTGGAGGTGAAGGAAGAGGTGTGCCAAATCCTTAATATAATGATGGAATCTCTCTCAGATAAATACTTGGGACTCCCTTCTATGATAGGGGTAGACCAAGTAGACTGTTTTAAACATCTTATAGAGAGGATCCAGATCATGGTGAATGGATGGAAAGAGAGGACATTATCTTATGGGGGGAAAGAAGCTTTGTTGAAGGCGGTGGCCCAGACAATCACAACTTATGCGATGAGTGTGTTTAAATTCCTGAAGAAAATCTGTAAGGGGATCACTGATGTAATGTCTATTGGTAGGGCGATGATGAGAACCAACGCCGAATGCACTGGTTTGCGTGATGGAAAATGTGTGTGCCCAAAGATAAGGGAGGGATGGGTTTCCGTGACACCCCATAGTTTCAACTTGGCTATGCTCGCAAAGTAAGTTTGGAGGCTGATTGAAAATTGTAGAAGTGCATGCTCTAGCCAATGCAACGAAAAGACCGATCTGATGGAAGAGACTAGGCAACACATTATACGTCAACACTCCCCCTCACGTGTGGCTCCCTCAGGCCTAAACATGGACCAAAAGTGGGCTGCAATATAATTGCGCCAGCCGGGTCTTGAACTCAAGACCTCTTGGCTCCGATACCATGTAGAAGTGCATGCTCTAGCCAATGCAACCAAAAGACCGATCTGATGGAAGAGATTAGGCAGCACATTATACGTCAACAAAAATTATAACTCTCTTTGTGCAAAGGCCTTGAGATCAGGGTACTATCCCACGGATGATATTCTAAACTGTGAGTTGAAAAAGGGCTCATCTTTCATATGGCAAAGTATATGGGCGGGAATTCAAACTTTCAAAAGGGTAGTATATGGAGAGTTGGAGATGGAGCAAAAATAAATATTTGGGGTGATTGTTGGATTCCGAATAGCTCTTCAAGGAAAATAGTGTCAGCTTGGGCGAATCAAGTGCTTACTAGAGCGCATGAATTAAAAGACCCAGTCTCCGAGGAATGGGATGAACTGCTTATCGGTGATAACTTTTGTCCCATTGATGTGGACCACATTCTCCAAATCCCAATCCATAATCAGGAGACGAAAGACTACGTCGCATGGCACCTCACGAAGAATGGCATTTTTACGGTACGTTCAACACATTATAAACAGTGGGAAGTGTGTTATGCAGCAACCGCTGGTGCACTTCAGTCAGGTGGATCTTCCTCACACCTGGTATGGAAAAGATTATGGAATCTCAAGCTACCAGGGAAGATCGGAATTTTTCTATGGAGGTGTTTGCACAATGCTATTCCGTGTCTTTGTGTCCTCACAAACCGCCATATTGGCAGTAACTCTCAGTGTCCAGTATGTTCTTCCGGAGCAGAAGACATAATGCATGCCCTTCTTAAATGCCCCCGAGTAATGCAAATTTGGGAAGCTCTTGGACTAGCAAAGGTAGTGGCAGATGCCACGCTAGGGGATCGTGCTTATTCAACTTTGATTGAATTTATGCTAGGTGATCAAGCCTCTCAACGCATGTATATGGACCCAGTTGAAGTACCAGAGTTGTTCGCAACGGTGTGCTGGTACATATGGTGACAGCGCAAGCAATTGGTCTGTGGTGAACAAGTTCAGTGCCCAGTTCGGAGTGCTCCAGCAATATACTCTTTAACCTTGAATTTTGTTAGAGCAAGAGGGAATACGTCACAAGTTTGTTAGAGCAAGAGGGAACACGTCACAAGTTCCACGGACAAACAAATGGTCTCCTGGCATGACGGGACAACAAATACTGAATGTCGACGCGTCCTACTAAGAAGACGACTTCACGGGAGCTTGTGGTGCTGTGCTTCGGAATAACCGAGGAGGTTTCATCAGGGCAACTACAACGAGACTTGACCACGTCCCATATGCGGTTTTAGCATAAGCAACATCACTGTTGGAGGGACTAAAACTAGCACATAACACTGGATGCAACAATCTTTTAGTTCGTATGGACAACCTGATAGTGGTGGAGGCGCTACATAATAATGAGGGACACTCGATGGTGGCGGCTCCTATTTTGCAAGATTGTCGAGAGATGTTGAGAGAATTCGGAAAGGTTGTGGTAGAACATTGTATTAGAGAGTCTAATATGGTTGCGGATGAGCTAGCTCAGTGGGGCGCTGTCAATACTCCTGCTTTTTGGGTGAAGGCTCCGCAGAATTTTCTCTTTAAATTTTTAGCTGATGATGTAAGTGTCATTTGAGTTTTAGTAAAGCTAGCTACGATGGCTTTTCCGTCGAAAAAAAGGTCAACTCACCAAGGCTATGTTGCTTGCTAGTACTGGTACTACTACTCTCCAAGGAGTAGAAAAGTTTACCCTGGCCGACATCATCAAACCATTTTAATGAAAAGTGAGAGCTTGTCTTTAGTCTGACATAGCACTCCAACTAAATTCAGGCACGTACTACGTCTCACAAAAAAGAGATAGCGAAGGTAGCAACGGGGCTTGATCCATTTTTTAAGAACAAAAACTAGTACTTCCTCCGTCCCATAAAAGACGTTTTTTAACACTAGTGTAGTGTCAAAAAAAAATGTCTTACATTATATGATGGAGGGAGTAGAACAGATCGTTTTCTTAAGCAAGTATAAAAGGAATCGGTTGTTTGACTAAATCGATCAGTCAATATTACACTCACTTATAAATATGCTGCCGGCCCGCGATAAATAAACCCCCAGTACGTGTACACAGTGCAACGTAGCAGTAGAATATTTGCGTTGATTAGATTTATAGTTTGTTAACTATGAGAAGAACAGAGCTACTGACTGGATCTTCTAAATTTCATTGGATAGCTCAGCGACGCTACTATCTCATTTTCTGGTTTTGCCGTTTTGGCTTGACTCCTTGCTGAAGGAGAAGAAACGGTCCCGTTTGACTTGATCAACTGACTCATGCTCCACGTCAGGTAAATTCACGAGCGGGAGTGAGGGGGGTATGTATGATTAAGGCTCTTTTTTAGAGAAAATGATTAAGGCTCTTCGTTTTCCCTGAAAAAAAGACAAAGGCCATGTATTCGTTCAAGTTGGCAAAGAATCATCAACCGTTCCACACATTTTGTTTTTGTCACTCTTTTCTGACGATTACGGGTTTTGACCGTAAGGGCATCTCTAATGCTGACCATAAATTTGCTTCGGCATCTGTTCACTAAGAAAGGAATCAATCCGCATATACGGATGTAGAAGCCGGCCATCCAATGATACTTGCATATATTTGACTCAATTTTTTTGGGTTCGCAGGTTCAAATAGCCGCATATATAGTCTAAAATAGTTTGAATGTTCAAATGCAACAATAGTTCACATATCTTTACCTAATATCTTTATCTTTACCTAATACTCCCTCCTTCCTAAAATATAAGGCGTGATTGACTTTTTACGGTCTTTGATGCATGACTTTGACCACTAATATATATCAAAGTATATGGATTCAACATGTATAAATGACATCGGCCTATTTGTCTTGCAAAACAATTTTATTTCATATGTATGTATACTAATTTTATAGACATACAATACATAAAAATCATAGTCAAAGTTATGCAATGAAGACCAGAAAAGTCAAACCGCGCCTTATATTTTGAGAAGGAGGGAGTAATAAAGGGAATTGGATTTCTGTCGTCCGTCATATAAATTGCCCCTGAAGTTGTCCCTATTTACCCACCATGCCACCGGTAAGTAAAGAAAACGATTCGTTTTTTTAAAAAAAATCACCGTCAAATTTGTTTCTTATATGACCGCCAATACAAATATATAACAGTTGTAGGAAGCCAGCGCAGTGGCTAAGGCTAAAGCTGTCCGCACGGGACACCAGGGTTCGATCCCCTGGTAGTACCCTTTTTTTCTCCCCTTTTCTGCAATATACAGACGGTAATGGGCCGGCCCATACTGACGCCCCTGTTTTTCTTTTGCTTTTTCCTTTCTTATTTTTTACTGTTTTTCTTTCTTTAAATTACTCTGGGATTGCCAAAAAAACAAATTTCAAGAAAGATACGAGTACTGAAAAAATATATAGATACATCATAAAATGTTTGTGAATTCAGAAAACATTTGAGAAATCATAAAAAGTTCGTGATTTAAAAACAAAATTGTTCGCATACCAGTGTTCGATCCCCTGGTAGTACCCTTTTTTTCTCCCCTTTTCTGCAATATACAGGCGGTAATGGGCCGGCCCATACTGACGCCCCTGTTTTTCTTTTGCTTTTTCCTTTCTTATTTTTTTCTGTTTTTCTTTCTTTAAATTACTCTGGGATTGACAAAAAAAAACAAATTTCAAGAAAGATACGAGTACTGAAAAAATATATAGATACATCATAAAATGTTTGTGAATTCAGAAAACATTTGAGAAATCATAAAAAGTTCGTGATTTAAAAACAAAATTGTTCGCATATTTAAAAAATTCATGATTTAAAAATAATAAAATAAAAATTCTTGATTTTTAAAATATGATCGTGTATTCAAAACATATTTGGGAATTTGAAAACAATGTCCATGAAATTTTAGAAAATGTACACAAAAATTAAAACTGATTCTTAAGTAACAAACAAAATAAACCATCACTTAGGCAGAGGTTTTATTAGGGGATCTGTAGAGGTTTTATTAGGGATCATAAAATGTTCATGATTAAAAAATTGTTCGCATATTATAGAAAAACATGATTTAAAAAACAATGAAATAAAAATGTGCATGATTTTTAAAAATATGATCGTGTATTCAAAACATATTTGGGAATTTGTAAACAATGTCCATGACATTTTAGAAAATGTACACAAAAATTAAAACTGATTCTTAAGTAATGAACAAAATAAACCATCGCTCAGGCAAAGGTTTTATTAGGGGATCTGTAGAGGTTTTATTAGGGGATCATAAAATGTTCATGATTAAAAAAATTGTTCGCATATTATAGAAAAACACGATTTAAAAAACAATGAAATAAAAAATGTTCATGATTTTTAAAAATATAATCATATATTCAACACATATTCGGGAATTTGAAAACAATGTCCATGAAATTCTAGAAAATGTTCAGAAAAATTAAAACCAGTTCTTAAGTAACGAACAAAACAAACAATCGCTTAGATAGATGTTTTATTAGGGAATCTGTAGAGGTTGTTTTATGATTTTATTTAGTCCCTCACGCATCGGGTAAATTTTTTTTTTCGTGTTCTCTACAGCGCCGAGCCCAAAAAAATTGACACATCTTGCTATGGTTAGTTTTTGTAAACTATATGGAAATGACTAAATTTCTGTTTTGCCTCCGTACACAACTATTCTCGTACCAAAATTCTACTGGTTTTGGAAAACATCGCTATGCTAAGTCAATGTGAGACACATCATGAATCAGCCTAGCTCAGGCAGGGTCCAACAATTATTTTACATTTTCCGAAAACCGTTATTTTACATTTTTCGAACCCCCCCCCTGATGTTTTAGGTAATTCATCTGCGGATCATATTTAAGTCAAACAAATGCTTTTTAAAATCATCCATATCTTTTAAACCGTAACTCCGATTTGAACATGTTATATATGAAATTTAATTAGAAAAATATGTAGAATATGAATATGAGATTATTTTTACCTGTTAAGTATTTTTAAATATTATTTTGGAATATGTTTGAGTCAAACCAAATGATTTTCTAAATTATTTGTATCTTTTAAACCGTAACTTTGATTTTAACATATTATATATGAAATTTTATTAGAAAAATGTGTGGAATCTAAATATGATGTTAATTTTACCTATTAAATATTTTTTAAATATTGTTATGGAAGCAAACTTATAATTTATAGCGCAAGATCCTTTTTTTTCATACCGGCGGCGATCCGGATTGCAAATAAATACCCCACTATAACCATATACAAAAAAGAAAACATCGATAACTACACATGCATACCTCTGAAAAATGTCGCAAGGGAAAACAATAAATTTCTCATCGTGAGAGTGAGAGAAAGCAAGCGAGAGAGGGGGGGGGGGGGGGAGAGGGAGAGGGAGGAGAGAGAGGGAGAGAGAGACGCCTTAGGATTAACCATATTCAACACACGTTTTTTGTTGTTTTGTGTGAACACCGAGGCCATCGCGGGCGAGGGTTAGAAGGAGGATAAGCGGCAACACAAATATGATGCCTCGCAAAAATAAATGAGATGGACCTATTGTGGTCTAAGTGATGGTTGTTGAGTTAAGAGTGTGTGTTATGTTTTCTCTCCCGTTGCAACGCACGGGCTCTTTTGCTAGTATAGGTCTAAAAGACCAACGTTTAGCACTGGCCAAGGCTGGAGCTGCCTGACCGACGCCTGGCACCGGGCAACGAGCCTGTGCTTCGGGTCGGGACGGGAGCACGCGTTCTTGACCCCTGTCGTGCCTGGCCCGACATGCGGCTAAGCAGACAGTGCCTTGACCCGCGAGGCGAGGCCCACATGCCTGCATGGCACGACCTTTTTTTCCTTTTCCTTTTCCGTTTTAACGTCCCAAAACGTTAAAAATTGGCAAAAAATATTTTTTTGAGAAGAAATTGGCAATTTTTTTTTTGAGAATTAATTGGCAAAATATATAAAAGGCTGAATAGCACATGGGCCAACCAGCACATGTGCCGTACCGAGGCGGCTCATTTAGTTCATGTGTCGTGCCTGGGCCACAAAACGAGGCATCCTTTTTTTTTTGAGAAACACGAGGCGAGGCGTCGGCGTGCCGTGCGGTGACAGGCCCTTCTACGGGTGGGTCGGCCGGGCCGGCACCTTGGCAAGGTCTGACTCCTCAAAAAAAAACTTGAGCACTGTGTGGTAGGAGTACTCCTCAAAAAAGAGGAAAAAAAAAGCAACGGACGTGTAAGCTCCACATTAGCAAAGCCGCGTCCGTGCGTATAATAGAGAGCATCCACCCGCACCGCCTCCCCCGTGTTCCCCCATCCCCACTGACGCCTCCTCCGCACGACACACCGGCGCCGCACTCATCGCAGAGGAGGAAGCTCCCGCCCCGGCTCGATCCGATGGCCAACAGCAACCTTCCTCGACGAATCATCAAGGTGAACTTCCGATCTGATCATCCGAGCACAGATCTCTCGACTCCTTCGATCCGACTCGTCTTGTTCTCTTTTTCCCGTGTCTAACTTTTTGGGATTTCCTTGTGGTTGGATCTACGCAGGAGACGCAGAGACTCCTCAGCGAGCCAGGTGCGGGTGCTTTTCAATCTGCGGTTTCGGGTGGATTCTGGCGACGCGTTGCATTTCTGGGTTTGATTTCCGCTCTTTGAATGGGTTGTTTGTGCAGCGCCGGGGATCAGCGCTTCGCCCTCGGAGGAGAACATGCGGTACTTCAACGTCATGATCCTTGGTCCGGCGCAGTCGCCCTACGAAGGTATTTCTTCGATAGTGATGTTGTTTGTGATATGATGTGATAACTGTGGGGCTTGGAAGGTACTAGTACGTCCGTTCACAAATATAAGATGTTCTAACTTTTTTTCTGAATCGGATGTATATAGACATGTTTTGGTGTGTTTGTTTACTCAGTTCAGTCCGTATGTACTCCACATTGAAATATCCAAAACATCTTATATTTGTGAACGGAGGGAGTAGCAATTAGCGAATCGAGATGACTCTGTTCAAAACCTTTTGTTAGAAATGGTTCTAAAATGGTTGTGTTGGAATTATGGATGGTGGAGGTTGTGCTTTTTGATCAGTCTGGTGATGTGGCCGTCTCAGTTTTAATTTATTCCTCTTCAGGGCAGTTATCATGTTTGATGGGCTTTACGTTCTCTCTTTAGTATGTAATCAGTAATGGATAGATTTTTGCTACTTGCTCCAAGCTTATTTGTAATGTCCCACTTATTTTCATATTTAATATTGTATTGATATGGATGCCATATATTATGCATAGTGTTAACATATTTGCTTGCTTAAGCCCTCCGGTGTTATTTGAGCCACCTGTATGCCATAGGAAAAACGTTTCTCATCTTTTAATTATGGAGAATGACTAATTTAGCCTAATGAACTTGTTTCCAATTATGGAAGTGAACTATAGTCGAATATTCTAATTACCAATCTTGGTTGTGTTTGTTTATATGGATTACTTTAATAGCTTATCTTCTGCATGATATATCTGTCATGAAAAGAATGTTTTATGTTGAAGTGTTAGCATTCTATTTTATGACCGACCGGCTTTCTTACATTGTTTCCCTTTGCTTACCTATTGGGCAGGGGGAGTTTTTAAGCTGGAACTCTTTTTACCCGAGGAATATCCGATGGCTGCCCCAAAGGTAATAATCATCTGTAGATGAGATTTGGTTAATGTTTTCTACACAGCTATTGTCCCTGTACACTTTTTTACATAATTACGTTGTATTCAGAATTGTACAGTGTGATTTCCTCTTTGGCCAATATGGCTGATTTCTTCTTTGGCTAATATGGCTTCGACTTTCTTTTGCAAAGTTAAGTACATATGTTCAAGGGCTGGTCAACTGCATTTAGATTATTTCGGTGGCGTTTCCAGCTTCGGATAATCAAAAAAGTGTTTGATAGCTTGATTTGCGTTCAAGTTGTTTGAAGCCTCATGCCTAATTGTTTGTGCACATTTGTTGTGTTACTGTTGACATTCACTGTGCTTTCATATGTCCTGTTGTGGTAGTATATTATTGTATCAATGTCATTTCCCTGTCTAGACAATTTTAGCTGCTTTGATTGGACCTTTCATAAAAAATATAGAAATGATGGAGTGTAAAACATGTGCGGCCTAAATGCCTAATGATTAACCCGTCAGGACAGCTAATTGGGTTAGCAGAAAGCTCAGAAAAATTATCACTTGCCCTAAGATCCTTTTTGAAGGTTTATGTCAAAGGTTATTTCTATATATTAGTCTAGTGGTTGTTGTGGTTCTAAATGTACTTCTAGTTGTTGCCATTTTTCTATCGGTTCTATCAGTTGCCTATTCTGATTTTCTATTTCCTTGACTTTACTATGTAATTTTTTATAGAAGGATGAATAAGTAGCGCTTAAGTTGTTAAGCAATTGTTACTGGAGTACAGTCTCACCTTTCCTTTGGTCTCTATAAAACTGCGCTGATATATAGCATTTCTAATGCTTATAATCTTGGTGAACATTTATACTTTGCTTGTTGGTAGCGCAGGTTAGGTTTCTGACCAAAATATACCATCCCAACATTGACAAGGTAAGCAGGCATATTTCTGCAGTGTTATGTTACTTTCTCCAGAAATGGTTATTCCTTAACAGATTTACCTTTGTAGCTTGGTAGGATATGCCTTGACATTCTCAAGGATAAATGGAGTCCAGCTCTTCAGATTCGAACAGTTCTTTTGAGGTCCTCTCTCTCTCTCTCTCATTCTGGGTCTCTGTAACTTAGCATTTCATAACCTTTTTTCTGAGCTGTTTCCTTTGCTATGTTTCTCCAAAATAACCTGTTTGTAGCATTAAATAAATCACCCTGTCTTAGTTTCCGGCACTAAAGTATTGTTCCACACAGTATCTGACTCTCGAGAATTGCTGTTAATTTTATATCTAATGCTGCACAGTGCCGCCCCGTGACATTTTTCCGGTTTCAGTATCCAGGCACTCCTAAGTGCACCAAATCCAGATGACCCTCTCTCTGAAAACATTGCTAAGCACTGGAAGTCCAATGAGGCAGAAGCTGTTGAAACAGGTAACAAGTGTGAAAATGTTGTCCCCTTTGCCCTTGGGCCATGATATCTTAACTAAGTTCTGTTCTGGCGTTTGCAGCGAAGGAGTGGACTCGTCTGTATGCGAGTGGTGCATGACAACCCCATGCCGCTCTTGATGTAATAACCCATCATACTTTAGCCAGCAATCAAGTGCCATTTTGTTGGTAAGAACAAACTGGAGATGTTTGCGCTGGAAGGGAGTATCTGAATGACTAGTGCTCGAGCTATTTGGTTGGTTGTAACACCCGCGTTGGTTGGTTCCCTTCACCCTGGGGCACCTTCTGACTGATCTGTATCTGATAGAACTTTCTATGCTCCTCCACACCACTGAAATTGAAGCTGGCTTGTTAATTTGTTCTTGCTCTTGTAGTTTGGGAGTTTGAATACTCGAGGTTGCATCTGATACGCCCGAATATTTTGTCCCTGGCCCCCCCTTTTTCTTTGTTACTCAAACGTGGCCGGTCAGTTAGTCTGCCTGTCTAACCTCCTTCCTCTTTGAATTGTTTGCCTTGACGGCACAAACGCAGCCAAATTTCCGCTGGTTTAGCTGGACCAATCTTGCTACACTGCCACTGCAGGAGCCAATACAGCAACTGAGCCTTGCCGCTCGAGTGTGGCAGCGCGTTGCCCGTCAGCGCACACCAGAAACAGAACAGCTCGTGCTACGGCGACAGCCGACAAGTTGCAACAAAACCTACTTGTCCGTCGACGGAAGAAATGTTTCCACCCACGAGAAGGCGGATGCGCGCGCGACGTATTGCCCTGCCACAGACGGCTTCATTTGCTGTCAGTTTCCACGGATACGGCCTATATTTATGGCTAGACAGCAGCGCTACGCCGTCTCACGCAGGGCGAAACACATCGGCACACAGGACTAGCATGCAGTGTACCGTGCAGGTTAAATAAAGGACCCTCTTATCTTGCGAAAGGGGTGACAGTTTCTCATGGCAACTTCTGAAAAAAAGAAAAAGATTTGCTGCAATAAAGAAAGGATTTGCCATCTTCCACCACGTAAACTTGCCATAGAAAAACGTTGGCTTGCCACCCTCTTCCAAGCGAACGTTCGACAGATAACAATACCGTAAATAAATGACAGCAGAAAGGAAAGAAAAACACGGTATATGCTAGTACTACAGTCTACAAGCGTGTACTGTATACGACGGAGACCTCACTGGCATGGCGCTCACGGGGCAAAACCCCACCGGTCAGTCCAAGCCGCAGGACGCCGGTAAAACCCATCATAAGTCTCCTCTCCTCCCCGGAGCGTCTGCCCGACGGTTGTGGTGAAAAACCAGGAGCGCAGGTTCGCTCGCCTGCCCGCTCCAGTGTTCCGTGCTTCCTGTTGTTTATTCATTCACTCATTCACTCACAGCACAACGCCAACGCCTCGCCTCAGCTACTACGGGAGCTGTCGCGTCGTCCGTGCGTGGGGGGACCGGCCGCGCACATCCCCGCCGGACGCCATGGCTGCCGGCGACGAGCCCTCCGTCACCCGCTGGTCCTTCCAGGTGACTCGCTGGCCTATGCTATTCCTCCCACCCCTTTCATGCTCTCCCGTGCTGAGATCTCGTCGTTTCCAATTCGCTATGATGTGGCCTCGGCCCAGGACTTCGAGCGCTACTACGACGCGGGCCTCGGCATCTGCCGCCAGCCCAAGGGCGACGGCGGCGACGACGACGACGCGCCGCCCGGATCGGGCTCCGCCGACACCGCCCACGCCAACGGCGGCGCTGACCTGTCCGTCTTCGAGCAGTTCCAGCGGCTGGTAATTATTAAATTCGGCCCTCTTGCAGAATGCTTCCATCTTACTACTACTTTGGTGACTTATACTGTTTCTCTACTTTGGAGACTTACACAGTTTCTCTACTGATTCTCGGTTGCAGGATAGAAATGTTGAGTTGCGCAATGGGGCAATGGATGCCGGGCCACCGTAAGACTCGTTGCTTATACTTCAACTAGTTTACTTGCCAAAGTTTGTTTAATCTAAATTTAGCTAATTAGTAAAGTGCAGAGATAAGCTAATTCTGGGATGTTCTAACATTAGTAATCTCTCGGTATGGTACAATTTAATCGATGCTGTAGGAAGCTTTGCCATCCGCTTCACTTTTGATTCGATCTTAGCTCATATAGGAGTCAAATCACGCACTCAATTGACAATTGAGTTGACCAAATACAGGAATGGCTTCTTCATCCAACTGCCCAGCTGTGTCTGTCTTGCTCAAATCCAGGCATGCCAACTGGTGTTAGATTATTATTTGTGTAGCTTGTGCCGTAAGTAATTATTGCTTGCTACTAAACAACAACTCATGAAATGGTGGATACAATTTTTTTGTTTATAGTTATGCTGTTAGTGGATAAAGATTGTATTGAAATGGCTGAAGCTCAGTGGAAGTTAGCGACCTGCGAATAGAAGTTTCTACCTGTTCATTTCCAGACTCAGCTGTTAAGTTTAAAGTATTGCTGTACTGTTTGGTCCATGAATAAAACCGTCAGAGGGCATGCCTCTCTTTCACTTGTCATGCAAACATATATCTTGTTAACTGTGATAGCCGGATGTGCGACTTTTGCAGGCAGAAATCCATGCTTCCTTCTTTTGAATCTGCAGAAACACGCAACTTAGCCGAGACATTGTTGAGGTGACAGTCTAACCAAACATTTAGCTATATCTTATGTTTGTACCATCTTGGCACTATCATGTATTTCAGACCTTTATACCATAACTTCTTGGGGAAATGTGCTAATTCCTACAGGGATATCATTCGTGGGAGTCCAGATGTCAAATGGGAAAGCATTAAAGGTTTGGAAACTGCGAAGCGACTTCTTAAGGAGGCAGTTGTCATGCCTATAAAGTATCCCAAGTGGGTTTGTTTGCTCCCTGAAATGATATACACAAGCTGGACACTTCTTTTTCCTACTTTGGCGCTTAACATGTGCTACACAGTTGTATAGAGTATATACCTATGACATGCATGTCTCAGAAAGTTTGTTGAATCAAATTTATGATTCAAACTTGACATGTTGGCATGTCCATTATATGGATTTAAATGGTCAATTAAGTTCAACTTAATGTTGACATGTTCATGATTCCATTTCAAATACTGTTTACTTTAAGCCTTCCAAATACCTACTAGAAACTTCCGACGTGCTTGAAGGCCAATGTCTTTATAGCCAATCTGAGATAACTGAAAAATAATAACACATGTGCTATTTTAGATCCTTTGTTCATCTTTGTTGAACTAATTGTCATCTGAGTACCTGGTTGCTTGGGAAAATAATTCATTTGTCAGACTGAAGGACACTGCCTTCTTTTTGTACCTTAATGGTTACGAAACTTAGCGGTTTTGAATTATGATAGATGCTGAATTTGTATCAATTAGGCAATGTTTTGCTAGTGGTTCTGTTGAATATTTTCTCCTTTGTTTCCTAATCAGAGCCAGATTTTAGGTACTTCACAGGTCTGTTATCACCCTGGAAAGGTATATTGCTATTTGGTCCACCAGGAACAGGAAAGGTTTGCACTTATGAAAACCTTAGCTTATTTTCTTTTACAAATTTTCCTGTTTTTCTTGTGAAGCTATGCCCCCATGTTAACAATATTGTTAGCACTTCCTCATGGGGTTAAGTTGTGGAATAATTTCTCTAAATATTTTTAAAAATATGATTAAAAAACAATTGTTTTGCATAAAAATACCTTCAATTGTCATTTTATATGCCACATTGGTATTTATTCAATTATTTGCTCAGCAAAGATATTACAGAGTTGAACTATTTTGCACCTAAACTAAATACCCATAGTAGTTGTGGTTGATCTGCTCTGCTACCGTCTCAACATTGCTATTGTGTCAATGAGTGATTAAGATAAAGAAAGATGCCTGTAATTATTCACAATTGTTTATACACCAGCTTCTGTCTGTAATGTTCAGGATATCAGTAACTGGTACCATATCGTTTGGATGCTGAGTAGGGATTAATTGGCGAATCGACCATTTAACTGAATTTATCAGTAACCCATTTATTGGGAGGTTAACTAGGGCCATATCTATATATCCTAGGCTATATAGCAAACATGCAATTTACTCACGACGCGTTTGGTTCCGACGCAGGTAATGTAATGGGTTTCGGTATGAAGAAGCGCTGCTTCCGATTTGCTTTTATGGAATACTGGCTTTGTTTGGTTCGTGCGCTTCTGTCCGGTTTCCTAATCACCTCCCGCTCGTCTGTTTTCGATTCTGCGAAGGCCCGTATCGGAAACCGCGGCCAGCCAATACGTAGTATGCAAACCAAATGTAATATGCTGTTTCGGAAAGCGTGGGGATCGGAAACTGCGGCCAAATTGTCGAAACAAACGCATCGTCAGTGTCTAAATATGCAATCCTAGGCTATATATAAGGAAAATTGTTGCCTGATGTTCTGATGATGTTGCAGCCGACCTGGAAGGCCATAAACCTGCACATAGATAAATAGGGAGGAAACAGGCCAGTTTTGGGCTAAAAAATGACTAGCAGTTAATTGGTCCAGCCGATAATTCGGCCCGACAGCTGATAAATTGGCTTGTCAGACAAATTGACTGGACCTACCAGTTAATGGCTCTAATAGCACGTTCACGTATCAGTAGGGGTCTGAATAGAAGTTAGCTGACCATATCGGCATTCGTCAGTTAACTGACCGATATTTGGAACAGTCTCTGTTGTATCTTTTCATTTCAGCTGTATTATTACAGAAATTCCATATATTAACCGCCATGCTATGCATAAACTAAAATTGCTGACCGTCATCTAGTACAACAGTTGTGTTATAACAGCCCTCGTATGTTTAATTTCAGACAATGCTGGCAAAAGCTGTGGCTACCGAGTGCAAAACAACTTTTTTCAACATTTCAGCCTCATCAATTGTCAGCAAATGGCGTGGTATGTTGTCCCCCTCTTGTAATGTACAGTTGCATTGCTTTTCTGTTATTGCTGTTATCATTTTTTCACTGGGGTCATGCTGTACTGCCATACTCCCTCCGTTCCAAAATATAGTGCGTCCTCGGTTTTCGCGTTTCAACATTGACCATAAATTTAGCCAACGAGACCGACGGCGGCGGGAGCAAAAATTATATAATTGAAAACTTCTTTTGAATACGAATTCACCGGTATAATTTTCGCTCCCGCCGCAGTCGGTCTTGTTGGTTAGATTTATGGTCAAAGTTGAAGCTCGGAAAGCACGGGCGTGCTATATTTTGGAACGGAGGGAGTACCATTTAAGTGTGACCATTTAATATATGTGGTATGCATTTTTATGAGTTCCTATGAGTTTTTTTAATGCTGCATATTGTTGCTACAAATTAGTATTAGATGCATGCTGTTGTATTTGGGGAATTCCAAACCTGTCCTCTCAAAACTAACTATTTGCAGATTGGCACAACTCATTGCATTTATCTTGCAAGATCCATGAAAGTTTAACACATGTTCTTTACAGCACCATGATATTAAGGTGCTTTGGTTTGTTGCGCATCTGAATCATACCAAATTGCGGTTACCAAGTACGAACAAAAAGTAGCTATCATTTGTTTGGTTCCAAAATTTTCTCTGCTTGCAAAAACTGGTGCTGCCAACCCCGAAGGCGCAAACTCCCTGGACTTCTTGTGGGCCTGCCCAGTTTTTGGCAGCGCTCTTTCTTATTAGCTTTGTGATGTGTCGGTGCAATGTAGGATGCGGGAATAATTTTGATTATTACAGTGCTCTTAATTACCATATTTTCTGAACCACACGTGATTTGTGATACATTTGAACATTCTTTTGTTTGTGATTTAATAAATGAAAAAGAAGACCCATACTGTCTATGTTTTGAAATAACATTCTTACAACTGAAATTTGCATTATATAACTAAAAAACCATTAAGTAAAGATTCAGCCATTGCACCCTTGGACACCTTTTGCTACACATCGATGCCCTTCTGTGGCATCATGCAGTACTTGTAGCTCTTCCATGGACATTTTTTAACACCGGTTCCCTGTTTGCACCACAGGTGCTTGTCTGCATCCTTGCAATTCATCTTCTGTTATCCACTTTTGCCCTCTTTGCGCCATGCATTATTTGCAGGTCTTGCTTAGTATTTTTCTTTCTGCTGGCTCCCTGCTTGCACCAAACCGATCTTTGTGGAATTCTTGCTTTTGGACATCAACATGGAATGCTGTTTTGAACTTCACTCTTTGTGGAACTATCACCTTAATCTGTCAACATGGAAGAAAGGATATTTGCAATTGAACACTTCTGTTACGGCCGTAGAGGCCCACCGGGCAATCTTAGCCCACAAGTTATCTTAGGTTAATTCTTATGCAAGTTATCTTAGGCTAGTCGTTTTGAGGTTATAAATATTAGTTGTAAGATACCTTTTCAGATTAAGCAATAAAGATAGTTCTATCATATTGCCGGCTCCGAGGGAGCCGAAATCCTAGCCGCACCTTGCCCTAGCCGCCGCCGCCCTTCTCCTCCCTCGCGACGGCGCCAACGCGCCGGAGCCGCCGCCCTCGGCCCCAACCCTCGCTGTCCTGCCCCTACAACCTAAGGAGCAGAGTCGTTAGGAACCCTAGTCCTACCAATTTGGTATCAGGTACCCGGGTTTTGACCATGTCTTTGCCGCCTCCAATTCCGCCACCGCCGCCGCCACCGCCGTTGCCCGTCAACTCCACCACCGCCGCCGCTTCATCGCCGGGCGTCACGGCGTCGCTCTAGGCGGGCGCCACGCGTCGCTCTCGGCGCCGATCTTCCTCGCACCGGCACTGCGTGCGGGCCACGGCCGCCGCCACCCCGCCCAACACGCGTCGCCGTCGCCTCCCCCCGTGCCGCAGCAGTTTATGCCGGAGGCCATGGCCGGCGTGTTCAACGACTTGGTCGTCGCGGTCCAGGGCATCCGCCTCTACTTGGCTAGCCCGTACGGGCCGCCCCCGCAGCTCCATCCGGCCGTGACCGCGGGACAGCCGGCGCTGCCATGGTACTCCGTCCCCGCGGCCATCACCGGGGGTTACCCGACGCTGCCCTCACCGGCGGCTCCGACGCCGCCTTAGCCCAGATGGCCGACGCTTAGCGCTTCATGGCGCCACCAAGCGCCTCCAAGAACCGCCAGGTCCGCAGATGGCGGCCTACTCCGTCCCGCAGCCATCGCCGGGCTACCGCGCTACCATCGCCGGCCGCTTCCACGCCGCCACAGCCCCGATGGCCGACGCTTGCCTTCATGGCGCCACTCGCGCCGTTAGCAGCCGCCAGGTTCAGCGTGGCGGCTCGGCCGTGCCACCCACCGCCGCCGTCCTCCCGGCCCCACAGCAGAGTTCGCCGCCGCCACCGCCCAGCCCTAGCCTGGGCCGGTCCGCGCCAGGTGGTCTTCCGATCCAGGAGGTCCGGTTCCCATCGTCACCATCTCCGCTTTCGGGCTGGCTCCACGGGACATCGCCTTCGCCGGTTTACACGGAGGCCCGGGAGCCGTCGGGTTCCCAGTTGCAGCCCGGGGCGTCGGCGGCCACGGGGGCCTACGCCGGCCTTCCCACCATGGACCAAGCACCGTCATCAGCTCTCCGCACCGCCGAGGCAGTGGGCCATGGCGCGCCAAACCAGCAGCCGCCCCGGTTCGCCAAGCTCGACTTCGCCACTTATGACGGCTCAGACGACCCGCTTAATTGGCTCAACCAGTGTGACCAGTTCTTCCGCGGGCAGCGCACACCCGCGTCGGAGCGCACTTGGCTGGCTTCCTACCATCTCCGCGGGGCCGCCCAGACATGGTACTACGCCCTCGAGCAGGACGAGGGTGGCATGCCCCCTTGGGACCGCTTCCGCGAGCTGTGCCTTCTTCGCTTCGGACCGCAATTACGCGGGAGCCGATTGGCCGAGTTGGGCCGCCTACCTTTCACCTCCACGGTGCAGGATTTCGCCGACCGCTTCCAGGCCCTGGCGTGTCACGCGCCAGGTGTGACGCCCTGCAGCGGGTTGAGCTCTTCGTCGGCGGCCTTCCGGATCACATTCGCGTCGACGTGGAGCTTCATGGACCCTGGATCTCCGGTCGGCCATGTACTACGCCTGCTCGAAGCGCCGCCATATGGGCTATCCAACAGAATCACCGTCCGGACCGTTGGTCGCTACGAGGCCGGATTCGCGCAGGTCAGCTCACAGAAGCTTCGCGCACCCTCGCCGCGACCAGCGGACGCCTGCTCGCCGGCTCACCTCAGCCGAAGCTTCTCGGCGTCGCCGCCAAGGATTGTGCTTCAACTGCGACGAGCCCTACACGCCCGGTCATGCCTGCCCGCGACTCTTCTACCTGGAGGTTGCAGACTACATTCCGGAGGACGCCGTCGCTGCCGACCTGGCCGCCCCAGCTGTCGAGAAGGTGTTTGACGCTGGTTGATCGCCTCGAGGAGTTCCGCCAGCGCTTCCCCACCTTACAGCTCGAGGACGAGCTGTTTGTGCAGGTGGGGAGAAGTGTTACGGCCGTAGAGGCCCACCGGGCAATCTTAGCCCACAAGTTATCTTAGGTTAATTCTTATGCAAGTTATCTTAGGCTAGTCGTTTTGAGGTTATAAATATTAGTTGTAAGATACCTTTTCAGATTAAGCAATAAAGATAGTTCTATCATATTGCCCGGCTCCAGAGGAGCCGGAAACCCTAGCCGCACCTTGCCCTAGCTGCCGCCGCCCTTCTCCTCCCTCGCGACGGCGCCAACGCGCCGGAGCCGCCGCCCTCGGCCCCAACCCTCGCTGTCCTGCCCCTACAACCTAAGGAGCAGAGTCGGTAGGAACCCTAGTCCTACCAACTTCTGTCTACTAACCTGTTGGAAGTTTTATCTGCCTCTAGATTGAACCTATAACCTCCAATGTAACACTGTGCACGATAGTTTTGCTTATTCTAATAGTTAGTATGCTACAGGTGACTCGGAGAAACTAGTAAAAGTCTTATTTGAGCTTGCAAGGCATCATGCACCATCTACCATTTTCCTTGATGAGATTGATGCTATCATTAGCCAACGTGGTGAAGCTCGTAGTGAACATGAAGCCAGTCGGCGATTGAAGACTGAACTATTAATACAGGTATTCTTCCTGGAGACTTGAAAAACATGAATTGTTATGAAATGTGTCATGCTCACTAAATATTAGTTTCTCAATCGCAAAAAGAGTGAACATTGCTTTATGGAAGGAAATTAAGTGGAGAATAAGCCTTTAGACTCTTGTAGCTTGCATACATGAGACTGATGAAAGGCAGTCAGAACATGGGAATTTCGTAATGTTGACATGTTGAATAATCTTTCATTTGCTTAATTTTGTGATGAATTTCAATGGTGGGTTGTTTTGACTCAGCATTTTTGGTTGTTTCATAACATTTCACTGCAGATGGATGGGTTGACTAAGACAGATGAGCTTGTTTTTGTTCTGGCGGCCACAAATTTACCTTGGGAACTAGATGCAGCAATGTTACGCCGATTGGAAAAACGTGTATCCTTTCCTGAAAATAGTAATTCTGAGTGCAAGTGTGCATATAAGCTCTGAGAGCCCAGTTTCTGCTGTTATGGATGCCACCAGTTCCAGTTGGCAACAATGAATTTATCTTTTAAATGAACTTTTTAGGC
This sequence comes from Aegilops longissima, assembly GCA_021605205.1. Taxonomy (NCBI): domain Eukaryota; kingdom Viridiplantae; phylum Streptophyta; class Magnoliopsida; order Poales; family Poaceae; genus Aegilops; species Aegilops longissima. The sequence goes on from CM038678.1 coordinate 491,667,696, forward strand.
AGTTTATGTTTTACATATACCATAAAATCCCCATGCTTCTCACTGAGAGGTAGTAGTACCTTTTCAAAATAGAACACTAGGCAATTCAACCTGTATATCTGGTAATGAGTGTTCGATCTTATTGGAATGCCAGTATTTATCTGCAGGACCACTTGATTTCTGTACCTGAAGAAAAATATTTTTCGCTTAACTTATCCAATCAGATTCTTGTGCCCTTACCAGAGGCAGAAGCCAGGCATGCTATGTTTGAAGAGTTCCTTCCATCGACTCCAGACACAATGGAGATTCCATATGATGTTCTTGTGGAGAACACCGAAGGATATTCTGGCTCTGATATACGCCTTGTTTGTAAGGAGGCAGCAATGCAACCACTTAGACGGTTAATGGCAGTTCTAGAAGGCAGACAAGAAGAAATGCCAGAGGATGGTATGTGCTCTATCCTTCACAAGTGATCGTCTACCTTTTCTATAACTCTACTGTGTGTGCACGAGAACAAATGGCCACCTTAACATAATAAAAAATATCGGTCAGCAAGTTGATGAAATGAAATTGATCTTACCATTCCATTGAAAAAGCCAAGTGGTATTTACCGCCTTTTGGGGTTTAAAATGTTACAGAGTTGCCTGAAGTTGGCCCAATAGCGGCAGAGGATATTGAACTTGCCTTGAGGAATACACGGCCGTCTGCTCATCTCCATGCACATAGATATGAGAAATTCAATCAAGATTATGGCAGCCATGTCATCAGCTAAAGGCGAGCAATAAGAACAAACAACGCTTTTGACCGGCCGCCTTAGATTTCTCTTAAGCATGCCTAGAACATCTTTTTGCAGGAGCATGTTGATATGACCTCGTTTGCTTGCTGTATGGAGCTTTAGTATTCATCGGCAGAAAGGATAATTACCATCCATGTATTTCCAGCTCGTAAGCATTGCTTGTGCTTAATATTTATTCCATCATCATGTATGAGCCGAATGCATCTTTCTGATGCAGAGGCTGGGGTAAACCCCCTTTTCGAAAAAAAAAATCATGTATATTAGTACCATTTATATCACAAGCAATAAGCCCTTCGGCATTCAAGCTCTACCTACTTTTGGCTTGCCATCCCCAAACCTGCGGCGTCATTCGTTGGCGTGTATTTTATGGTGGGCAGCTTGAAGCTTTGGTCCTCGGTTTGTTTTCAAGCAATATGCTCACTCCAATCCCTACAGCTTCTCGTTTGGACATGGGTAGATCAAGTTCAAAATTCTTTCCTACGATTGTTTAGGTTTAGCCACCCTCCTACAATGGTGCTAGCTTAGCTTGGCACCGGAATATGAGCACATTGACCATGCTCTCAGTGCGGAGCAGTAGTAGCGGAATATGAGCACATTGACCATGCTCTCAGTGCGGAGCAGTAGTAGCAGTATTCAGTAGCACCTGGCATGTATCCTTGGCTTGGCCGGTTCTTGGGCAGGGCTCCAGCCTGCGGTCAGAGAGCTTTTTTTTAGAGAAAGCTGATCATGATGAGCTTTAATGATTTGATAACATAATTTGATCGTTCACAAGACTCGAAAATAGAGCTAGGGGGATTACAACAATAACAACAAGCCTTCTGTCCCAAACAATTTAGGATAGGCTAGAGGTGAAACCCATAAGATCTGGCCGCATCCACCGTATCCAGGAACACCACCTCTTTGCAAGGTGTAGAGGATTGGTGCAACTCACAATATATTCATCGGGTGCATATGCACCTATATATATAGGTACAAAGGGAGTCTAGACCTCAACTATACAAGGAAGGAGGTAGACTTGTGGTACAAGAAATATACATGCAATATACATCTCAACACCCCCCGCAGTTGAAGCGTCGCTACGGCCGACGCAAAGGCTGGATCGAAACTCCTCGAAAGGGGCCGTAGGCAACCCCTTTGTCATGATATCTGCAAATTGTTGGGAAGTAGGCACGTGGAGAACTCGAATATGACCAAGAGCTACCTGTTCCTGAACAAAATGAATATCCAGCTCAATATGGGTGCGACGATGATGAACCGGGTTAGCGGAGAGGTAAACCGCGGAGACGTTGTCGCAGTAGACAACCGTGGCCTTGTCGATAGGACAAGAGAGCTCATGAAGAAGTTGACGAAGCCAGGAGCACTCGGCAACAACATTAGCCACCGCGCTATACTCAGCCTCAGCACTGAAGCGAGAAACAGTGGACTGCGTTTAGACGACCAAGAGATCAAGGACGGTCCAAGAAAAACACAGTACCCCGAGGTGGAGCGTCGCGTGTCGGGGCAGCCAGCCCAGTCAACATCAGAATAAGCGGTGATGTCCATAGCAGTAGAGGCATGAAGAGTCAAGCCGAGATCCATGGTGCCGCGGATGTAACAGAGAACCCGTTTGATCAGGCGTCCAAAGGAGCATCACGAGGCGCATGCATGTGTAAGCAAACCTGTTGGACAGCATACTGAAGCTCCGGTCGTGTCAGTGTGAGATACTGAAGAGCGCCCACAATAGACCGGTAAAACAGAGCGTCCGGAGCAGGGGAGCCGTCTGTGGCAGAGAGCTTGGCCTTCGTGTCGATAGGTGTAGATGCGGGTTTGCAATTAAGCATCCCAGCGCGATCAAGAAGTTCATGAGCATACTTCCGCGGATGAAGAAAGAAGCCATCCGGACGGCGAACAACCTCGATGCCAAGGAGGTAGTGCAGAGGACCCAAGTCCTTAATGGCAAACTCAACGCGAAGACGATCGGTCAGCTGCCGAAGAAGAGCACTAGAGCAAGCTATCATGATGATATTGTCGACATAGAGCAGCAGGTAGGCGGTAGCATCACCGTGTCAGTAGATGAACAGCGAAGCATCGGAGCGTGTAGAGCGGAAGCCGAGCTGACAAAGGAACGCTGCGATGCGCTGGTACCAAGCGCGGGGAGCCTGCTTGAGCCCGTATAAGGAGCGGGAAAGCATGCAAACATGCTCCAGATGAGTGTCGTCGACGAATCCTGTCGGCTGCTGACAATACACCTATTCCTCGAGATGGCCACGGAGGAATGCATTGGAGACGTCCATCTGATGCACCGGCCAGGCGTGAGAAACAACAAGCTGAAGGACAGTGCGAATCGTCCCGGGCTTGACAACCGGGGCGAATGTATCCGTGAAATCAATACCGGCACGCTGTCGGAAGCCTCGGACCACCCAACGAGCTTTGTAGCGGTCGAGTGTACCATCGGGGTGAAACTTGTGCTTGAACACCCACTTCTCGGTAATGATGTTGGCGTGGCGGGGACGGGGAACAAGCTGCCAAGTCGTGTTGCGCTGCAAGGCCTCAAATTCCTCCTTCATCGCTGCGTACCAAAGTGGATCACGAAGAGCCATACGAGCGAAGGTCGGAATAGGCGACAGCGACATCGTGGAGGCAGGACAGGCATACTCGTCGGCGGAGTAATGAAGACTCGGCCGATGAACTCCCATGCGTGCACGGGTAGTCGGGCGGCGGTCATGGACACGGCCGGGGCTGCAGGAGCGAGGGCGACCAGCGCGCCCCAGAGGATGGCGCGCCGGGCGTCTGCCTCGGGGAGGGTGCTGGTGAAGAAGCAGCCGACGATCCCGGCGAGACAGCCGGTGAGGCCGGCGTAGTCGGTGAAGATGACGAGGTGCCTGGCGAGCCCGGACGAAGAGGCCGGCGTGGCCGGGAGCCCGGCGAAGAGGTGGCGTGCCCAGTAGGCCAAAGCGAGGGAGTTGGCAAGGCCGGCGGTGCGATGGCTCAGCAGCGCGACGACGAGAGGAGCCGTGCAAGGCGGGATCATCTCCTGCAGTGGCGCCATCAACGGTCCTCAGCAAAAGGAAAACAATGCTCGTCGAAATAAACATGCCGAGAGGTGATGACACGGTGAGACACCGGATCATAACATCGGTAGCCTTTAGTGTTAGCCGGGTAACCAAGAAAGACACAAGGCAAGGAGCGAGGAGCAAGTTTATGAGGGGCGGTAGCGGCGACACTAGGATAACAGAGGCAACCAAAAATCCGGAGACCATCATAGGAGGGAGGAGATCCGAAGAGAAGTTGATGAGGTGTATAATTCCAACGGACACGACAAGGTCGAAGGTTAACAAGAAGTGTAGCGGTGGCAAGGGCATCCGGCCAAAACCAGGGTGGCATGTAGGCGTGAAACAAAAGAGTGCGGACACAATCGTTAAGAGTGCGAAGAACGCGTTCTGCCCAGCCATTCTGTTGGGAGGTGTACGAACATGTTAACCGGAAAATAGTGCCGTGGTTGGAGAGAAGCGTGCGGATGGTGATGTTGTCGAATTCCTTCCCGTTGTCAGTTTGAAGAGCATGTATGGGACGACCAAATTGTGTAGACACATAGGAATAAAAAGCGAGGAGAGTAGCGGGAGCATCAGATTTCCTACGAAGCGGAAAAGTCCACACGAAGTGAGAGTAGTCATCAAGAATAACAAGGTAATATAGAAAACTAGAATTACTTGTGATAGGTGACGTCCATACATCGCTATGAATTAATTCAAAAGGATAAGATGCAACTGTCGAAGAGGAACTAAGCGGGAGTCTAACATGTTTGCCCATGCGGCATGCTTGACAAGAGTGAGCATCCGCTTTATTACATGAAAAAGAAAAATCCTTGACTATTTGACGAAGTGCGGTGGAGCTAGGATGGCCGAGGCGGGCGTGCCAAAGATCAACGCCGGCGGAAAGAGCAAGAGGTCCAGCACGTGAAGTTGATGAAGACTGGATAGGGTACATGTCACCGGGACTGTCACATCGGTGAAGAACCATCCGGGTACGGGCGTCCTTAACAGAGAAACCAACTTCGTCAAATTCGACAGTTATAAAATTATCACCAGAAAGATTACGAACAAAGACTAAATTCTGAATAAGTTGGGGAGATACTAGCACATTATTAAGAGACAATGGCCTAGACATAGAGGGAAAAGAAGTAGAACCAACGTGAGTAATGGGGAGACCAGCGCCGTTACCGACGATGATACGGGAAGAAGTGTGAACGGGAGATGCAGAGGAGAGGTTACCCGGGTAGGCTGCCATATGAGATGATGCATCGGTGTCCATGAACCAGTCGCCACCGCCGGTGTAGGAGCCAGGCTGAGGCGTGTACTGCAGCGGCGAGAGCAGGGCCGGGTCGTAGGAGACCGGCGGAGTGGGGTAGCCAGCGAACCCCGTCACTCCCCCACTAGGGTTTGGCGCGCCATAGCCGAACGATGCAGGGTAGGGGGAGGTGGTGAAGGAAATATGCCCTAGAGGCAATAATAAAGTTATTATTTATTTCCTTATATCATGATAAATGTTTATTATTCATGCTAGAATTGTATTAACCGGAAACATAATACATGTGTGAATACGTAGACAAACAGAGTGTCACTAGTATGCCTCTACTTTACTAGCTCGTTAAATCAAAGATGGTTATGTTTCCTAACCATAGACATGAGTTGTCATTTGATTAACGAGATCACATCATTAGGAGAATGATGTGATTGACTTGACCCATTCCGTTAGCTTAGCACTTGATCGCTTAGTATGTTGCTTATGCTTTCTTCATGACTTATACAAAGTTCACGAAACTATGAGATTATGCAACTCCGCTTAACGGAGGAACACTTTGTGTGCTACCAAACGTCACAACGTAATCGGGTGATTATAAAGGTACTCTCTGTGTGTCTCCAAAAGTATATGTTGAGTTGGCATGAATCGAGATTAGGTTTTGTCACTCCGATTGCTCGGAGAGGTATCTCTGGCCTTCTCGGTAATACACATCACATAAGCCTTGCAAGCATTGCAACTAATGAGTTAGTTGTGAGATGATGTATTACGAACGAGTAAAGAGACTTACCGTAACGAGATTGAACTAGGTATTGATACCGACGATCGAATCTCGTAAGTAACATACCGATGACAAAGGAACAACGATGTCGTTATGCGGTTCGACCGATAAAGATCTTCGAGAATATGTAGGAACCAATATGGGCATCCGTGTTCCGCTATTGGTTATTGACCGAGAATGGTTCTAGGTCATGTCTACATAGTTCTCGAACCCGTAGGGTCCGCACGCTTAACGCTTCGATGATGCTTCATTATGAGTTTATAAGTATTGATGTACCAAGGTTGTTCGAGTCCGGATGAGATCACGGACATGACGAGGAGTCTCAAATGGTCGAGACATAAAGATTGATATATTGGAAGCCTATGTTTGACTTGGAAAGGTTCCTGATGAAAAAGGAAGTTATTTAACACCGGGGTTACTGGAACCCCGGGGTCAATGGGCCTTGATGGGCCATAGGAGAAGAGGAAGGGCCGCCAGGCAGGCGCCGCCCTCCCCTCTAGTCCGAATAGGACAAGGAGAGGGGGCGCGCCTCTTCCCTCTTCCCTCCCCAATCTATTCCAACTAGGAAGGGGGGAGTCCTACTCCGGTGGGAGTAGGACTCCTCCAGCGCGCCCTTTGGCTGGCCGCACCCCTTGCTCCTTTATATATGAGGCGGGGGCACCCCATGACACACAAGTTGATCTACGGATCGTTCCTTAGCCGTGTGCGGTGCCCCTCCACCATATTCCACTTCGGTCATATCATCGCGAGCTTAGCGAAGCCTGCGCCGAGAAGTCATATCGTCGCGAGCTTAGGCGAAGCCTGCGCCGGTGGAGCATCATCATCGCTCCACGCCGTCGTCTTGACGGAACTCATCCCCGACACTTTGCCGGATCGGAGTCCGGGATCGCCATCGAAATGAACGGTGCGTAACTCGGAGGTGCCGTGACGTTCGGTGCTTGGATCGGTCGGATCGTGAAGACGTCGACTACATCAACAGCGTTGTTATAACGCCCGCTTTCGGTCTCACGAGGGTACGGGACAGACACTCTCCCTCTCGCTATGCCATCACCATGGTCCCGTAAAAGTGAGGAAAATTTTGAAATTACTACGCTCCCCAACAAAGGTATCGAGCTGGTTTTATGCGTTGATGTCATATGCACGAGTAGAACACAAGTGAGTTGTGGGCGATATAAGTCATACTTGCTTACCAAAGATGTCATACTTTGGTTCAGCGGTATTGTGAGATGAAGCGGCCCGACCGACATTACGCGACGCTTACGCGAGACCGGTTTCACCGCTTGAGCACTAGTTGCTTAAAGGTGACCGGCGGTGTCTCTCTCTCTCACTTTAGTTGAACCGAGTGTGGCTACGCCCGGTCCTTGCGAATGTTAAAACAGCACCAACTTGACAAACTATCGCTGTGGTTTTGATGCGAGGTAAGAACTGTTTGCTTGCTCGGCCGTAGCGCAGCCACGTAAAACTTGCAACAACAAAGTAGAGGACGCCTAACTTGTTTTTGCAGGCATGTTGTGATGTGATGTGGTCAAGACGTGATGCTATATTTTATTGTATGAGATGATCATGTTTTGTAACCGAAGTTATCGGCAATCGGCGAGAGCCATATGGTTGTCGCTTATTGTATGAAATGCAACGCCATGTAATTGCTTTACTTTATCACTAAGCGATGGCGATAGTCGTAGAAGCAATAGTTGGCGAGACGACAACGATGCTACGATGGAGATCAAGGTGTCGCGCCGGTGACGATGGTGATCATGATTGCAGCTTCGAGATGGAGATCACAAGCACAAGATGATGATGACCATATCATATCACTTATATTGATTGCATGTGATGTTTATCCTTTATGCATCTTATCTTGCTTTGATTGACGGTAGCATTATAAGATGATCTCTCACTAAAATTATCAAGAAGTGTTCTCCACGAGTATGCACCGTTGCTAAAAGTTCAGAGTACCCGCACACCACGTGATGATCGGGTGTGATAAGTTCTACGTCCATCTACAACGGGTGCAAGCCAGTTTTGCACACGCAGAATACTCGAGTTAAACTTGACGAGCCTAGCATATGCAGATATGGCCTCGGACACGGAGACCGAAAGGTCGGCGTGAATCATATAGTAGATATGATCAACATAGTGATGTTCACCATTGAAAACTACTCCATCTCACGTGATGATCGGTTATGGTTTAGTTGATTTGGATCACGTAATCACTTAGATGACTAGAGAGATATCTGCTAAGTGGGAGTTTTTAATATGATTAATTGAAACTTAAATTTATCATGAACTTAGTACCGATAGTATTTTGTTGTCTATGTTTCTTTGTAGATAGATGGCTCGTCTTTGTTCCGTTGAATTTTAATGCGTTCCTTGAGAAAGCAAAGTTGAAAGATGATGGTAGCAATTACACGGATCGGGTCCGTAACGAGGATTATCCTCATTGTTTGCACGTAAGAATTACGCCCCGAAGCACCGCTGGGTGCGAACTTCTTCGCAGAGCAACGCCGAAGTTGTGAACGTCTGCGAGCAAAGTGATGACTACTCTATAGTTCAATGTGCCATGCTTTACGGCTTAGAACCGGTCTTCAACGACGTTTTGAACGTCATGGAGCATATGAGATGTTCCAAGAGTTGAAGTTAATATTTCAAGCAAATGCCCGGATTGAGAGATATGAAGTCTCCAATAAGTTCTATAGCTGCAAGATGGAGGAGAATAGTTCATCGGTGAGCACATACTCAAAATGTCGGGTATAATAATCACTTAATTCACCGGGAGTTAATCTTCCGGATGATAGTGTCATTGATGAATTCTCCAATCATCGCCACCAAGCTACAAGAGCTTCGTGATGAACTATAATATGCAAGGGATGACTAAGACAATTCTGAGCTCTTCGCAATGCTAAAAGCATGGAGGTAGAAATCAAGAAAGAGCATCAAGTGTTGATGGTCAACAAGACCACTAGTTTCAAGAAAAGGGCAAAGGAAAGAAGAAGGAAACTTCAAAAGAACAGCAAGAAAGTTGCTGCTCAAGAGAAGAAACCCAAGTCTGGACCTAAGTCCTAAATCGAGTGTTTTACCGCAAGCGATCGACACCGAAGCGGAACTGCCCCAAGTATTTGGCGGATAAGAAGGATGGCAAGGTGAACAAAGGTATATGTGATATACATGTTATTGATGTGTACCTTACTAGAGCTCGTAGTAGCACCGGGTATTTGATATCGGTTCATTACTAATATTTGCAACTCAAACAGGGACTACTGAATAGGCGAGCACCGCAAAGGACGAGGTGACGATCGCGCGTGGGAAACGGTTCCAAAGTCAATGTGATCGCGATCGACACGCTACCTCTACATCTACCTTCGGGATTAGTTTTAGACCTAAATAATTGTTATTTGGTGCCGCGTTGAGCATGAACATTATATCTGGATCTTGTTTGATGCGAGACGGTTATTCATTTAAATCGAGAATAATGGTTGTTCTATTTATATGAGTAATATCTTTTATGGTCATGCACCTTTGAAGAATGGTCTATTCTTGTTGAATCTCGACAGAGTGATACACATATTCATAATGTCGAAGCCAAAAGATGCAGAGTTGATAATGATAGTGCAACTTATTTGTGGCACCGCCGTTTAGGTCATATCGGTGTAAAATGCATGAAGAAACTCCATACAGATGGACTTTTGGAATCACTTGATTATGAATCACTTGGTACTTGCGAACCGTGCCTCATGGGCAAGATGACTAAAACACCGCTTCTCCGTTGTATGGAGAGAGCAACAGACTTATTGGAAATCATACATACGATGTATGTGGTCCGATGAATGTTGAAGCTCGTGGCGGATATCGTTATTTTCTCACCTTCACGATGATTTAAGCATATACGGGTATATCTACTTGATGAAGCATAAATCTGAAACATTTGAAAAGTTCAAAGAATTTCAGAGTGAAGTTGAAAATCATCGTAACAAGAAAATAAAATTTCTACGATCTGATCGTGGAGGAGAATATTTGAGTTACGAGTTTGGTCTACATTTAAAGCAATGCGAATAGTTTCAAACTCACGCCACCGAACACCACAACAGAATGGTGTGTCCGAACGTCGTGTCGTATTTTACTAGATATGGTGCGATCTATGATGTCTATTTCGATTTACCACTATCGCTTTGGGGTTATGCTTTAGAGACGGCCGCATTCACGTTAAATAGGACACCGTCAAAATCCGCTGAGACGACACCTTATGAACTATGGTTTAGCAAGAAACCAAAGTTGTCGCTTCGAAAGTTTGGGGTTGCGATGCTTATGTGAAAAAACTTCAACCTGATAAGCTTGAACCCAAATCGGAAAAATGTGTCTTCATAGGATACCCAAAGGAGACAGTTGGGTATACCTTCTATCACAGATCCGAAGGCAAGACATTCGTTGTTAAGAATGGATCCTTTCTAGAGAAGGAGTTTCTCTCGAAAGAAGTGAGTGGGAGGAAAGTGGAACTTGATGAGGTAATAGTACCAGCTCCCTTATTGGAAAGTAGTTCATCACGAAATCGGTTTCGTGACACCTACACCAATTAGCGAGGAAGATAATGATAATGATCATGAAACTTCAGATCAAGTTGTCACCGAACTCAGAGATCAACCAGAATAAAATCCGCACCAGAGTGGTACGGTAATCCTATTCGGAAGTCATGCTACTAGATCATGGTGAACCTACGAACTATGAAGAAGCGATGGTGAGCCCAGATTCGCAAAATGGCTTGAAGCCATGAAATCTGAGATGGGATCCATGTATGAGAACAAAGTATGGACTTTGGTTGACTTGCCCGATGATCGGCAAGCCATTGAGAATAAATGGATCTTTAAGAAGAAGACCGACGCCGATGGTAACATAACTGTCTATAAAGCTCGACTTGTTGCAAAAGGTTTTCGACAAGTTCAAGGGGTTGACTACGATGAGACTTTCTCACCAGTAGCGATGCTTAAGTCTGTCCAATCATGTTAGCAATTGCTGCATTTTATGATTATGAAATTTGGCAAATGGATGTAAAACTGCATTCTTGAATGGATTTCTAGAAGAAGAGTTGTATATGATGCAACCGAAGGTTTTGTTGATCCAAAAGTGCTAACAAAGTGTGCAAGCTCCAACGATCAATTTATGGTCAGTGCAAGCCTCTCGAGTTGGAATAAACGCTTTGATAGTGTGATCAAAGATATGGTTTTATATGAGACTTTTGGAGAAGCTCAGATTTACAAGAAAGTGAGTGGGAGCTCAGAGCATTTCTAATATTATATGTGGACGACATATTGTTAATTGGAAATGATATAGAATTTCTGGATAGCATAAAAGGATACTTGAATAAAAGTTTTCAATGAAAGACCTCGGTGAAGCTGCTTACATATTAGGCATTAAGATCTATAGAGATAGATCAAGACGCTTAATTGACTTTCACAAAGCACATACCTTGATAAAGTTTTGAAAAAGTTCAAAATGGATCGTGCAAAGAAAGGTCTTTTACCCGTGTTACAAGGTGTGAAATTGAGTCGACTCAATGCCCCACCACAATGCAGAAGATAGAGAGAAAATGAAAATGTTCCTATGCTTCAGCCATAGGCTCTATCATGTATGCAATGTCAGTGTACCGACTGACGTGTGCTTAGCAATAAGCTTGGCAGAAGGTACCAAAGTAATCCAGAGTGGATCATCGGACACGCGTCAAGAACATCCCAAATACCGAAAAGGACTAAGGATATGTTTCTCGATATGGAGGTGACAAAGAGCTAATCGTAAATGGTTACGCCGATGCAAGCTTTGACACCGATCCGGACGATTCTAAATCGCAAACCGGATACGTATTTTATTAAACGCTGGAGCCGCTCGGTTGGTGCGATTCTAAACAAAGCGCCGTGGCGGGATCTACATGTGAAGCGGAGTACATAGCTGCTTCGAAGCAAAGAAATGAAGGAGTCTCGATGAAAGAGTTCATTTCCGATCTAGGTGTCATACCTAGTGCATCGGGACCAATGAAGATCTTCTGTGACAATCTTGGTGCAATTGCCTTGGCAAAGGAATCCAGATTTCACAAGAGGACCAAGCATATCAAGAGACGCTTCAATTCCATTCGGGACCAAGTCCAAGTGGGAGACATAGAGATTTGCAAGATACATACGGATCTGAATGTTGCGCACTTCGCTTGACTAAGCCTCTTCCACGAGCAAAACATGATCAGCACCAAGACTCCATGGGTGTTAGAATCATTACTTGTGTAATCTAGATTATTGACTCTAGTGCAAGTGGGAGATCAAGGAAATATGCCCTAGAGGCAATAATAAAGTTATTATTTATTTCCTTATATCATGATAAATGTTTATTATTCATGCTAGAATTGTATTAACCGAAACATAATACATGTGTGAATACGTAGACAAACAGAGTGTCACTAGTATGCCTCTACTTTACTAGCTCGTTAAATCAAAGATGGTTATGTTTCCTAACCATAGACATGAGTTGTCATTTGATTAACTAGATCACATCATTAGGAGAATGATGTGATTGACTTGACCCATTCCGTTAGCTTAGCACTTGATCGCTTAGTATGTTGCTTATGCTTTCTTCATGACTTATACAAAGTTCACAAACTATGAGATTATGCAACTCCGTTTACGGAGGAACACTTTGTGTGCTACCAAACGTCACAACGAATCGGGTGATTATAAAGGTACTCTCTGTGTCTCCAAAAGTATATGTTGAGTTGGCATGAATCGAGATTAGGTTTTGTCACTCCGATTGTCGGAGAGGTATCTCTGGCCTTCTCGGTAATACACATCACATAAGCCTTGCAAGCATTGCAACTAATGAGTTAGTTGTGAGATGATGTATTACTGGAACGAGTAAAGAGACTTACCGTAACGAGATTGAACTAGGTATTGGATACCGACGATCGAATCTCGTAAGTAACATACCGATGACAAAGGAACAACGATGTCGTTATGCGGTTTGACCGATAAAGATCTTCAGAGAATATGTAGGAACCAATATGGGCATCCGTGTTCCGCTATTGGTTATTGACCGAGAATGGTTCTAGGTCATGTCTACATAGTTCTCGAACCCGTAGGGTCCGCACGCTTAACGCTTCGATGATGCTTCATTATGAGTTTATAAGTATTGATGTACCAAGGTTGTTCGAGTCCGGATGAGATCACGGACATGACGAGGAGTCTCAAATGGTCGAGACATAAAGATTGATATATTGGAAGCCTATGTTTGACTTCTGAAAGGTTCCGATGAAAAAAGGAAGTTATGGAACACCGGGTTACTGGAACCCCGGGGGTCAATGGGCCTTGATGGGCCATAGGGAGAAGAGGAAGGGCCGGCTAGGGCAGGCCGCGCCCCCTCCCTCTAGTCCGAATAGGACAAGGAGAGGGGGCGCGCCTTCCCTCTTCCCTCCCCAATCCTATTCCAACTAGGAAGGGAGTCCTACTCCTGGGAGTAGGACTCCAGCGCGCCTCTTGGGCTGGCCGCACCCCTTGGGCTGGCCGCACCCCTTGATCCTTTATATACGGGGCGGGGGCACCCATGACACACAAGTTGATCTACGGATCGTTCCTTAGCCGTGTCGCGTGCCCCTCCACCATATTCCACTTCGGTCATATCGTCATGGAGCTTAGGCGAAGCCTCGCGCCGGAGAAGTCATATCGTCATGAGCTTAGGCGAAGCCCCGCGTCGGTGGAGCATCATCATCGCTCCCACGCCGTCGTCTTGACGGAACTCATCCCCGACACTTTGCCGGATCGGTCCGGGATCGTAATCGAGCTGAACGTGTGCGTAACTCGGAGGTGCCGTGACGTTCGGTGCTTGGATCGGTCGGATCGTGAAGACGTACGACTACACCAACCGCGTTGTTATAACGCTTACGCTTTCGGTCTACGAGGGTACGTGGACAGCCACTCTCCCCTCTCGTTGCTATGCCATCACCATGGTCCTGTGTGTGCGTAGGAAAATTTTGAAATTACTACGTTCCCCAACAGGTGGTGGTGTAGCGGCGCCGGGCTGAGGAGCGGCGAAGAAGGCCTGGTGCATCGCTGGTCGAGGCCCGAGAAGACTAGGGAGAGGAGCGCGGGGAACTGGCATCGTGTAAGCATGTACAACCCCGGTCTAGGGATTATGGCCAGTACTCCAAGGTGGTGAAGGGAACTGCTGCTGCTGACCATCGTTGCGCGGCTGACTGCCGCCGTTGTTGGGGCGGTTGCCACGGCCGCGGCGCCCACCACGGCCGCGCCGGTCACCCTGGTTCTGCTGCTGTTGTTGGGGCGGGGGCACCGGCGTGGGAGGACGAGGCGGGGGAGCGCCGTTGGAGGCGCCGTAAGGGGCGTCGTAGCCAGCCGCACCAGCGGGGGCTGGAGGCACCGGCGGGCGGGGCTGCGGAGGCAGCGGGGCACCATGACCCCCAGCGGGAGGGGTTGATGTAGACCCGCCATGGGAATAGCCAGCGGCGAAGGCGGTGTGAACCGCACGAGCCCGCAGGTTCTTCAAGCGACGCTCCTCAAGGCGTAGATAGGCCACCGCCCGTTCATAAGTAGGGTTAGCCATAAGAGTAAGATTGGACGCGGCGTTACCGGGATCTTCGTTGAGGCCGACGGTGAGGATGGAGAGGAGGAGCTCGTCCCCAACCTTGAAGCCGACGTCGTTGAGCTCGTCAGAGAGAGTCTTGAGGCGCATGCAATAGGCGTCGATGGAGGAGTCGTTTTGATGGCAACCAAAAAACTCCTGCTGCAAGAAGACGATCCGTTGGAGCTTGTTGTCGATGAAGAGGCCGATGATCTTCGTCCACACTGTGTAGGCATCATCACCGCCGCAAACAACAGTGTGGAAGATGTCCTTGGACACGGTGAGGAAGAGCCATCGGATGATGGTGGCGTCAACCGCCATCCGGTCCTTGTCGCATCGCATGGCGAGGAAGTCAGTGGTGCCGTCGATGTGATCACGGAGGTTGTACTCACGGAAGAGGAGGTTAAAGTAGGTTTTCCATGCATAGAAGTTGGCCTCCGTGTGGGATAGCTTGATCGGAACGCGATCGAAGATTGGGACGTCGCGGATGTAGGCCGGGTCGGGGAGAGAACCGGCCTCGGAGGAGGACGCGAAGGGGTTGCTGCGGGCAGAGCGGGTCAAGTGCGACATGGCGGCAGGAGGTTAGGGTTAGGCGAGGCGGCGTGCGACAGGAAAGAGGCGACGCGGCTGGGAGGGAGCGAGGCGCGGCTGGGAAGCGGAAGCGAGGCACAGCGAGAGGGATCGCGAGGTGCAGCGGCGGTCTGGTGGCGCGAGCGAGGGAAGGACGCGGCAGCAACAAGACCGGCGGCGGGAGGGACCGCGCGAGAGCTAGGGTTGCGACGCGCGGGGAAGACCGAGTTAGGCTGATACCATGTAGAGGATTGATGCAACTCACGATATATTCATCGGGTGCATATGCACCTATATATATAGGTACAAAGAAAGTCTAGACCTCAACTATACAAGGAAGGAGGTAGACTTGTGGTACAAGAAATATATATGCAATGTACATCTCAACACAAGGGAACCACCCAGGAGATGTGCGACAAAGGAGCGCCCAAACCCAAGGAGGTCCGGAAGGAGTTATGGAAGGGAATCGCAACCAGCGTCATCTTCCTCGTGTTATTGATGCGGCTGTGCCAGAAGCTTTTGCATTAAGGAATCTTTCATGTTAGCACAACACAGGTATAAATTCCTCCCTTCCACTTCTTCCTTTTTATAAAAAATGATAGGATGGTCTTTTTACGAAATACGTCACCCGGACGGGGAGCGATGAATCGGGCCGCCCAAGAACAAACGACGTGCGTGGTGGACTTGCAGTGGAAAATCTAAAAAGACTTGCACTTCTTACGACTCGTGGTGGACTCGTGTTATTGATGCGGCTGTGCCAGAAGCTTTTGCATTAAGGAATCTTTCATGTTAGCACAACACAGGTATAAATTCCTCCCTTCCACTTCTTCTTCGCTACAAACCTCTTAGACATATCGACAGACCAGATCCGTCCATACCTCTTCCTCTTCATAAAAAATAGTAGGATGGACCTTTTACGAAATACGTCACCCGGACCGTACAGGGAGCAGTAAACTGGGAGCATTAAGGAATCTTTCATGTTAGCACAACACAGGGATAAATTCCTCCCTTCCACTTCTTCTTCGGTACAAACCCCTTAGACATATCGACGGACCAGATCTGTCCATACCTCTTCCTCTTTATAAAAAATGGTAGGATGGTCTTTTTACTAAATCGCCACCCGGACGTGGAGCGAGAATCTGGGCCGCCCAAAGACAAAACGACGTGCGTGGTGGACTTGCAGTGGAAAATCTAAAAAGACTTGCTTCCAGCAGGAATAGTAGGATGGACCTTTTACGAAATACGTCACCCGGACCGTACAGGGAGCAGTAAACTGGGAGCATTAAGGAATCTTTCATGTTAGCACAACACAGGGATAAATTCCTCCCTTCCACTTCTTCTTCGGTACAAACCCCTTAGACATATCGACGGACCAGATCTGTCCATACCTCTTCCTCTTTATAAAAAATGGTAAGATGGTCTTTTTACGAAATACGTCACCCGGACCAGGGAGCAGTAAACTGGGCCGGCCCAGCAGCAAACGACGTGCGTGGTGGACTTGCAGTGGAAAATCTAAAAAGACTTGCTTCCAGCAGGAATCGAACACAAGACCTCCCACGTCAACACAATCCAGAACAACCACTAGAATGAGACACCCATCTTGACTACTTGGCAGCGCGGGTTTTAAAAACTATGACCAGTGACATATTTGACCATTTTTTTGGATATTAGGACGTGACTTTTTTTTAAACACGGACATTTTTACAAATTGTAAACAAAAAGTTCTAAAATTCAAACAAAATTTCCGAAAAGCGGAACACATTTATAAACTCCGAACCAATTTAAAATAATGAGAATTTTTTAAAAATCCTGACAATTTTTTGAAACACAAACTATTTTGAAACTTTAAACTTGTTTGAAAATGCGACCATTTTTTTGTATTTTTGAACTTTTTTCTAAAATATGAATAAACAAATAAATACATTGAACATTTTTTGAAGTTTGCAATTTTGAAAATCAAAAAGATTCATGAACCTTTTTAAACATTCCCGAAACAGGTAAAAATCGGCCTGAAACCATCTAAAAGGTTCTAAAAACCGGCATCTGCAGAGGCAACGAACAGATTAAAATGGGCTGGCTCATGTTCACTCGTATCGATTGGTTGTGTGAGAAATAATGACTGTTTGACATAATAAGCATTAAATAGAGTTTCCCCCAACAGGCGCCCGATGGGATCGTTGCCGTCCCCTAGTTAAGCCAACGGCTAAGCATTGTTTTCTATTTTTTGTTAATTCTTTTTGAAACTTATTCAAAAAGTTGGAAAATTATTTGGAATACCCTAAAACGTTCTTGTTTTTAAAGAAATTATAATTTTAAAAAATATTCTGGAATCTCAAAAAATGTTTGTGTTTTCGAATATTTTGTTCACAAATAGAATAAATGCTTGTGTTTCAAAAAAAATTGATAATTTTATAGAACAGTACATTGTTTCCTATTTTTGTCAAATTTTCATCAATTGTTGGGAATTTGTTATCAATTGTGGAAAAGGTGTTCAAACTTGTAAAACTTTCATACACAAATTGAAATTTTAAAATTGTTCGCAAATTTCAAGAGATGGTTAGTTCACAATAAAATGTTCATGTTGGTTGATAATGGCAGAAGTTACAAATAACATAAGCTTTCAAATTGGGAAAAACTACATGCTCACATGACTCATCTGGCCTAGTTTAGCACACTCCTCTCAACTAGTGGTTTTTTGGACTATGGATAATTGACCCCAACTTTTTTTTCAGCAGCCTGGTATGGACACATGAGGCATCCATGCCAGTTTTGAACGACTTCCGACATCGTTTGCATGTTGCGACACGTCCAACCATTTATCGGTCCTTTTCACCAAGAAAACTCCAGGAAAGGATTTTTTTCGAAAACTCAAACAACTTGGCATGGTGCCTAGAATTGGCCATATAAGCTCATGGAATAAATTTGGGTCATGTGTGATGGATGTCAAAAAAATAGTCTCGAACGGACCCTTCTCGCCTACCTGAACACTCTCCATTGAATATGATCTATTTTTTGACATGCATGAAATGATCTAACTTTTGTCAGCAGGTGGGCATGCCCATGGTAGGCATCCATGTCATGTTTGAATGAATTCCTACACCGTATGCAAGTTTCATCACGTTTGGCTGTTTATTGACCATTTTTCACTAAGAAAACTCCAAAAAATGCAAAAGTTGTCATAAATTCAAATATCTTGCCATGGCGCTTTGGTTTGGACATACAAGGCCATGAAAAAATGGACTCTCAATGTAGCGACCAGACCTCAAACAGTCTGATCTCTGTGTATAAGTGTCATCTCTGGATCGGTAATGCTGACACACACAGTACTTGGAGGATTTATAACAGAGTAGTAATCACACACTTATTACATCGAATGTCTCAAAAGAGATCTTATTACAATAAATATGGCTTAAGGCCATCTAATACGATAACAGCGGAAGGCTTGGAAGATAAAGTGAGTCCATCAACTCCAACGACATCACTGAGTGAAAGACCATGACCTAAGGCTCCTTACTCGTCGTCTGTAAAGTCTGCAACCTGATACGTTGCAGCCCGAAAACGGGTCAGCACATGGAATATGCTGGCAAAGTAACACCAAAAGATAATGAACAGAATAATGCTATCACTACATGCATATATGGCTGGTAGAGGCTGTATGGTTAATATGTTCTGCGAAAAGCCAATTTTTCCCTACTTCAAAGGAATATGTTTTATTTAACTATCATGGTGGTTGATAAACATTGAGAAGGTTCACCCAACTCAATCCCAATTAAAAGTAATTAACAATAACCCATCAAATTAAATTAAGTAGTGATGAGATCCACATGATAATCCAAGAACTAGATACTCAATTTGTCCATAACCGGGGACACGACTAACCATGATTAGTTTGTACACTCTACAGAGGTTTGTGCACTTTTCCACACAAGACTCGATCTCCTCCGTTGGATTTCTCGCACTACATGGTGTTTGAGAAACGGATGACCGAGACACGGTTTTTCAGAAGCGTTAGCACCTTACGATGGGTAGACCGGTACACCTACATCCCATACATCTGCTAGTCTACCACTATAAGAGTTCACACAACTTAATCAACTATGCTAGAGCCCATAATAGCTTGTGGCTGCACACGAAAGTTTCCAGTATGAATAATCTTATGATCCCTTTGAGCCTGGGTGGCGGTCCATAGGAGAATCACACGGTACCCCGGGATTTCCAAAAAAATACAGGCAATCACTAGAAAACCCAGGTGCCTCAATCCACCCAGATGTGTATTAAAGTTGCCACCTTAAGTTGAACCATTAATTAAAAATCTCACATCTGTCATGGATACGCTCAAACCCAATCCACGTCTACGAGCATAGCATAGCAATATAAGCATAACGTAGAAGTAACTCCCAGGGTTTGATAATAAACAGGTGAATAGGTACTACCTCATCTACTTCCCAATCCCACAAATTAATTCACATCATAACCATGCAATTGTTTGAGGATTGATCTAATGCAATAAACTGGGTAGTAAGAGGTATGATCAAAGTGTTACTTGCCTTGCTGATGATCCGCGAAACCTAGAGACTCGTAGTAGCACGCTTCGCACTCTGGGTACTCTATCGCAAACAAACAAGCATACAATAAGCAATCAAGCAAGGGCACGAGTAAAACTCAAATAAGAGATCTAACCAGAAATTTCAACTTAAGAACTCCGGTTTGCAAAAAGAATCAAATCAAACGAAGCAACAAAACTCAAACGGTGAAAGAAACAAGCTTCGTTTACTAATCTGGACTAAAGTCAAATTTTACAGTAGCAAAAACTTGTTTAAGTTGATTAAACGAAAAGAGGGTTTCGAGACGAAACTCTAGGCGCTTGAATCGCCAGATTCCGATAAACGAGCGAAAAGTTATACTAAAACGCAAATCGGATCAGAAGTCGTGATCGAAAATAATCACGGAATATCCAAGAAAAAGAAAAACTGACGAACAGGCTAACGAACGAACGTTCGCTGTCTGCGGCTAAACGGTGAAAACCATTCGTAAAAATGAACGTACGGACGAACGTCCGCTAAATAACTAAACCGAAAAAAACCGAACCGGATCTAATAAAAAAATAGATCCAGGGTTTCAAAAAACAAACAAACAATTTTCTCACGAAAACCGAGGCGGCTACCTCGGTCTCAGCGGGTCCGTGGTCGGCGGCGGCGAGGGCTCCGTGGGCGGCGGCGAGCTCCGACGAGTGGCGCCTTGGTGGCGAGGCGGTCTTGTTGCGCGCGACTAGGGTTAGGGTTTCGGTTGGGCTGGTGGCGCTGGGGCTCGGGGTCGCGGGCTTTTAAAGGCCGGCCCGGAAGAGTCCTGGCGGAAAACGGCCCTAAGTCGGTTTCACATTTTTTTATATAATTCGGACGTGCAGAAAAAGAAAGAAAAGAAATACTAAACGAACTCCAAAAACCCCGAAATAAAATTTCCCCGTCGTGTAAAAATAAGCCGGACAAGATGAACATTTATTTGGGCCTAAAATGCAATTTTGAAAAACGCAAATTTTTCCTAATTCAAATAAAATAGCGATAAAATTCCGAATAAAAACCTTATTTGATTTTAATATTAAATCTCTGATATTTCTTTATTTTGAGGATGTCATTTTATCCTCTCACTTTTACTTTTAATAAAAGAAATATTTCAGAGAAATATAATTAAAATCAAACGATCCTCTTTTCATAATTCGAGAAAAAACTCAAATATGAAAATAATGAAATCCCCAACTCTTTCCGTAGGTCCTTGAGTTGCCTAGAATTTCTAGGATCAACCAAAATGCAATAAAATATGATATGCAATGATGATCTAATGCATAACATTCTAAATTGAAAATTTGGGATGTTACAAACCTACCCCCCATAAGATGAATCTCGCCCTCGAGATCCGGGTTGGCTAGAAAATAGGTGAAAGTGATCCTTTCGTAAGTCTTCCTCTCATTCCCAAGTGGCTTCATCCTCGGTATGGTGACTCCACTGAACCTTGCAAAACTTGGTAACCTTGTTACGTGTAACTCGGCTGGCAAACTCGAGTATCTTGACTGGTTTCTCCTCATATGTCAAATCACTATCCAACCGTATCGCTTCAAGCGGCACTGTATCTCTCAAAGGAATATCAGCCATCTCCGCGTGGCACTTCTTTAATTGAGAAACGTGGAACACATCGTGAACTCCGGACAATCCTTCGGGTAATTCCAACTTGTAAGCCACTTCTCCCATACGTTCCAAAACTCTGTATGGTCCCACAAAACGTGGCGCTAACTTTCCCTAACTCCAAAGCGCTTCACTCCTTGCGGTGGTGATACTCAAGATACACTCTGTCTCCGACTTCAGAAAAGCTGTCTCCTTGCGTTTAGAATCCGTGATAACTCTTCTCGCTCGGATCGGCTACCTTGAGTCTATCGCGAATCAGCTTAACCTTCTCTTCAGACTATTTAATCAAATCTGGTCCAAACAATTGTCGGTCTCCAACTTCGTCCCACAACAACGGTGTTTTGCACCTCCTTCTGTACAGTGCTTTGAAAGGGGCCATCTTCAGACTGGCTTGAGAACTGTTGTTATAAGAGAACTCTGCATAAGGCAAATTTTCGTCCCAACTAGATCCATAGTCTAGTGCACAAGCTCTCAGCATGTCCTCTAGAATCTGATTGACTCTCTCAGTCTATCCATCTATCTGCGGGTGAAAAGATGTACTAAACTCTAGCCTGGTTCCCAAAGTTTCATGCAACTGATTCCAAAACTTTGAGGTAAACTGGGTTCCTCTATCTGATACTATGGTCCTCGAAACTCCATGCAGACATACGATCCTGGTCATATATATCTTTGCCAACTTAGCACTGATGTAAGTGGTCTTTACTGGGATGAAATGAGCTACTTTCGTCAGTCGATCGACTACAACCCATATCGAGTCATAGCCTGAACGAGTTACGGCAATCCGTGATAAAATCCATGCCTAGTTTATCCCACTTCCATTCGGTATAGGCAATGGTCAGAGTAATCTGCCGCTTCGATGTTCGCCTTCACTCTCTGACATACATCACAAACTGCTACATACTCTGCAATATCCTTCTTCATACCGGTCCACCAGAAACTGTCCTTCAAATCCAGACACATCTTGGTATTTCTTGGGTGAATCGAATATGGCGAATCATGGGCCTCTTGCAGAATCAACTTCCTGATCTCCTGATCATTGGGCACATATACGCGGTCCTCAAACCATAAGGCATCGTGCTTATCCTCACGAAATCCTTTGGCCTTTCCTTTACTCATCCTTTCCTTTATCTCGGCAATCTCCTTGTCCGTCTTCTGAGCTTCTCTGATCTTATCCATCAAGGTAGACTGAATTTCCAATGCTGCTACATAGCCTCTCGGAACTACCTCCAAACATAGCTCGCGAAGGTCTTCTGCTAACTCCTTGGGTAATTCTTCGGTCATGAGAGTATTTACATGACTCTTGCGGCTCAACGCATCGGCTACTACGTTAGCCTTTCCTGGATGATAATGCAATCTCATATCATAATCCTTAATGAGTTCCAACCATCTCCTCTGTCTGAGATTCAACTCCTTCTGCGTGAAGATATACTTCAAACTCTTGTGATCCGTGTATACCTCACAATGGTTTTCGATGAGAAAATGTCTCCATGTCTTCAACGCATGCACTACGGCTGCTAACTCCAAATCATGCGTAGCATAGTTTAACTCATGGGGTTTAAGCTGTCGTGAGGCATACGAAACAACTCTTCCCTCCTGCATAAGTACGACTCCAAGTCCTCGACGAGAAGCGTTGCAATACACTTCATAATCCTTGCGTTGATCTGGAAGAATCAACACTGGTGATGTAACCAAGCGTCTCTTCAACTCCTGAAAACGGCCTCACATTCCTCGGTCAATTGAATTTGGTGTCTTTCTTCAACAACTCCGTCATGGGCTTTGCAATCTTTGAGAAATTCTCAATGAACCTCCGTAGTATCCGTGAGTCCAAGAAAACTCGGATCTCTCCAAGCGTCGTGGGTGATTCCCACTTGTCACCGTGACAACTTTGGTGGGGTCTCTGCTATTCCTTCTCCGGATATAACATGTCCAAGGAATCCAACTTCCTTCACCAAAACTCACACTTGTTGAACTTGGCGATAACCGGTGTTCCCGAGCTTACCAAGTACCAAACACAAATGTTCTTTATGTTCTTCTTCATTCTTCGAGTAAACCGAATATCATCAATGAACACTACGACGAACTTATCCAAAAAATCCATAAACACTTTGTTCATCATGTTCATAAAATAGGCAAAAGTCGTTAGTCGGACCAAATGACATAACGGTATACTCATACAACCCATACCTTGTGGTAAAAGCTGTCTTAGGTATGTATCTTTTCGAATCTTCAACTGGTGATACCCTGATCGCAAATCGATCTTGGAAAACACCTTAGCTCCTTGCAGTTGATCAAACAAATCATTGATCATCGACAGTGGGTACTTATTTTTGATCGTCACTTCATTCAATCCTCGATAATGAACAACCATCCTTAACGATCCATCCTTCTTCTCCACTAGAAGTACTGGTGATCCCCAAGGCGACGAACTTGGGAGAATATATCCCTTATCCAGTAACTCCTTAATTTGCTTCTTAATCTCCTCCAAATCCTGTGCGGGCATTCTGTACAGTCTCTTAGATATTGGCCCTGTGCCTGGCAAAAGCTCAATCAAAAACTCAATGTCTCTATCCGGTGGCATGCCTGGCAACTCTTCTGGAAATACATCCGAAAAATCCTTTACCACCGGTACTTCCTCCTGTACAACTCCTGATAAGGAATTTACTTGAGTCCTATTCGGCACATGCCGTGATACATACTTGATCCTTCTTCCCTCTGGGGTGGTGAGTAAAATCATCTTGCTAGCGCAATCAATGTTTCCTCCATACATCGACAACCAATCCATACCCAAAATCACATCCAAACCTTGCGACTCTAATATTATCAGATCGGAAGGGAAAACATGCCTACCTATGGCTAATGGCATCTGAAAACATCCATGGCTTGCCATATACTCTGCTCCGGGTGAGTTTACTAGCATGGGTGTCTTAAGAACTCTAGTGGGCAACTTATACTTATCCACAAATCCCCTTGATATGTATGAGTGCGATGCACCAGTATCGAAAAGTACAACTGCAGTAAATGACTTAACCAAAAACTTACCTATTACTGCATCTGGCTGAGCTTCAACCTCCTCCACGTTAACGTGGTTCACTTGTCCCCTGTTGAAAGGGTTAGGCTTCTTCCCAGAGCTTCCATTGCCATTTCCATTCTTAGCTTCAGGACATTCATTGGCGTAATGTCCGGTCTTCTGGCACTTGTAGCAAGTAACGTGGCTTAGATCCTTCTTAGCGGGTGTTGCCGGGTTGGAACAGGTCTGTCCGCTACTTCCTCCATTACCATTACCATTCTTGGGGCCACTATGGTTGTGCGAACTTCCTCCATTATGAGTGTGGCCTCCATGGTTATGAACAAGTCCTCCTGAGTTCGGGGTGTAACGGGGTCTCTGCTGGGCTCCAGAATTATACTTCCCCTGTCCATACTTCCTCTTGCGGTTGTCAACCTGCTGCTGCTTCCCTTCAAGCATGAGAGCTCTATCTACCAATTCCTGGTAGTTATTGAAATTTGCCACCATCAACTGCATGCTCAGCTCATCATTCAGTCCCTCCAAAAACTTCTCCTTCTTAGTAGCATCTGTAGCAACGTCATCCGGGGCATAACGTGCTAACTTACTAAATTCATCCACATATTGGCCAACAGTGCGCCCTCCCTGGCGTAAATTGCGAAACTCATGTTTCTTCATGGCCATAGCTCCTGCTGAAACATGGGCAGTGCGAAAAGCCTGCTGGAACTGGTCCCATGTCACAGTGTCAATAGGGTAAGTGACTAAGAAATTCTCCCACCAAGATGCTGCGGGTCCATCAAGTTGATGTGCGGCAAAATGCACTCTCTCCGCATCTATGCATCCTGCAGTAGTCAACTCCCTTTCAATCTTGCAAAGCCAATCATCTACAACAATCGGCTCGGTGCTACTGGAGAACACCGACAGATTCAGCCTAAGAAAACGGGCTAAGTGGTCAACTGGTGGTGGTGGTGGTGGGTTGTTGTTGTTGTTGTTCCCCTGGTTCTGATTCTGAACTAGTATCTGCATCAATGCATTCTGCTGCTGGATCAACTGAGTGAGCTCCGGTGGGAAAGCAAAGCCATTGTCGCGTCTCGGAGGCATCTGCTGGGTTTTAGAAAAGATGAGAAAACATAATAGAATGAGGTTTAGGGGGAAAACACTACCCATATGCACATGAGACAAACACAAACATATCACTCAATCAATCAAACAAAGCATACAATCGGTCTAGAACTATCGTTACAAAAGTGCTTGGACTATGCTATATACATGGTGGAATACTACTACTGATTTGGTGGTCTACTAGAAAAACTGATTGGTCGAAGACTCCATGATATCTGCTCCAGCTTCATCAACATAATCATCATCGCTATTATCGGGGTCCGAATCGGTGTCGTCGATGATGATGTAGTTCTCCGGGCAAGTGGAACTGTCATCTTCTCCTCCTGGCGCAGGGTCTCCCATGAAAACTCCTAGCTTCCTGGTCAGGTCGTCATTCTTCTCCACTAGTACGACGATTTCTTCCTCATAGTCTTCGCGTGTAGCCTTGAGTTCTTCCTCCAATTCCGTAATCCTCGTCATTGCTTTCTTCAAATCCATCATGCCTGCGCACATCTGGTTCTCCTGGCGATGAATGTGCTGGTTTAACTCCTGGATGAAAGAGGCAATCGATCTATCCTTTCTGGTGCTGATCATCTCCCATTGCTCATCTCGACGCTCACAAATCTGGTAAATAGTGTCCTTAAGATCATTGTGGTAGACTTCCCCAATGCGTCCCATGGTGATGTGAGCTGCCATACTCTTTCCTAGACTCCAGGTGGGTGCATCGAAAGAAAACTCTATGGGCTCAGTGACTGGCGTGAATGTCCTTCCTGGAACTTGAACTTGAATCATCCAACGCTCCTCTTCTGGTAAAGTGGCATTGTAGGTCCCGGTGAAGCTTGGTATTCCATTGTTCAGGTACCTAGTAACTTCCTTCATGTGGCGTCCAAAAGGGGTGTCTTCATCCGGTTGCATGAACTTGATCCTTGCATCCGCCATCCTAAAGAGTAGAAAATGGAGAGGAGTCAGAAATGAGAAGAGAGTAGTGATCCATGGCTTTAGCTTAGTGGTCGTGTCCTACAGTCAGCATGTGCTCTGATACCATATTTGTAGCGACCAGACCTAAAACAGTCTGATCTCTATGCATAAGTGTCATCCCTGGATCGGTAATGCTGACACACATAGTACCTGGAGGATTTATAACAGAGTAGCAATCACACACTTATTGCATCGAATGTCTCAAAAGAGAACTTATTACAATAAATATGGCTTAAGGCCATCTAATACGATAACAGCGGAAGGCTTGGAAGATAAAGTGAGTCCATCAACTCCAACGGCATCACTGAGTGAAAGACCACGACCTAAGGCTCCTTACTCGTCGTTTGTAAAGTCTACAACATGATACGCTGCAGCCTGAAAACGGGTCAGCACATGGAATATGCTGGCAAAGTAACACCAAAAGATAATGAACAGAATAATGCTATCACTACATGCATATATGGCTGGTGGAGGCTGTATGGTTAATATGTTTTGTGAAAAGCCAATTTTCCCTACTTCAAAGGAATATGTTTTATTTAACTATCATGGTGGTTGATAAACATTGAGAAGGTTCACCCAACTCAATCCCAATTAAAAGTAATTAACAATAACCCATCAAATTAAATTAAGTAGTGATGAGATCCACATGATAATCCAAGAACTAGATTCTCAATTTGTCCATAACCGGGGACACGACTAACCATGATTAGTTTTACACTCTGCAGAGGTTTGTGCACTTTTCCCCACAAGACTCGATCTCCTCCGTTGGATTTCTCGCACTACATGGTGTTTGAGAAACGGATGACCGAGACACGGTTTTTCAGAAGTGTTAGCACCTTACGATGGGTAGACCGGTACACCTACATCCCATACATCTGCTAGTCTACCACTATAAGAGTTCACACAACTTAATCAACTATGCTAGAGCCCATAATAGCTTGTGGCTGCACACGAAAGTTTCCAGTATGAATAATCTTATGATCCCTTTGAGCACGGTGGCGGTCCATAGGAGAATCACACGGTACCTCGGATTTCCAAAAAATACGAGCAATCACCGGAAAACCAGGTGCCTCAATCCACCAGATGTGTATTAAAGTTGCCACCTTAAGTTGAATCATTAATTAAAAATCTCACATCTGTCATGGATACACTCAAACACAATCCACGTCTACGAGCATAGCATAGCAATATAAGCATAACGTAGAATTAACTCCCAGAGTTTGATAATAAACAGGTGAATAGGTACTACCTCATCTACTTCCCAATCCCACAAATTAATTCACATCATAACCATGCAATTGTTTGAGGATTGATCTAATGCAATAAAACTGGGTAGTAAGAGGTATGACCAAAGTGTTACTTGCCTTGCTGATGATCCGCGAAACCTAGAGACTCGTAGTAGCACGCTTCGCACTCCGGGTACACTATCGCAAACAAACAAGCATACAATAAGAAATCAAGCAAGGGCACGAGTAAAACTCAAATAAGAGATCTAACTAGAAATTTCAACTTAAGAACTCCGGTTTGCAAAAAGAATCAAATCAAACGAAGCAACAAAACTCAAACGGCGAAAGAAACAAGCTTCGTTTACTAATCTGGACTAAAGTCAAATTTTACAGTAGCAAAAAATTGTTTAAGTTGATTAAATGGAAAGAGGGTTTCGAGACGAAACTCTAGGCGCTTGAATCGCCTGATTCCGATAAACGAGCGAAAAGTTATATTAAAACAAAAATCGGATCAGGAGTCACGATCGAAAATAATCGCGGAAAATCCAAGAAAAAGAAAAACTGACAAACAGGCTAACAA
The DNA here is from genome assembly GCA_021605205.1 of Aegilops longissima. NCBI lineage: Eukaryota > Viridiplantae > Streptophyta > Magnoliopsida > Poales > Poaceae > Aegilops > Aegilops longissima. The sequence continues at coordinate 491,695,763 of CM038678.1, forward strand.
ACGAACGTTCGCTGTCTGCGGCTAAACAGTGAAAACCGCTCATAAAAACGAACGTACGGACGAACGTCCGCTAAATAACTAAACCAAAAAAAAAATAAAACCGAATCGGATCTAATAAAAAAAAGGATCTAGGGTTTCAGAAAAAACCAAACGGTTTTCTCATGAAAACCGAGGCGGCTACCTCGGGTCCGGCGGGTCGGCGGCGGCGTGGGAGCTCCGCGAACTCCGTGAGTGGCGGCGCGGGTGGCGGCGGTGTGGCTGGCAATGGCAGGTCGACGGTCTTGGCGCGACTAGGGCTAGGGTTTCAGTGGTCAAGGCATTGGGGCTCGGGGTCGCGGGCTTTTAAAGGCCGGCCCGAAAGAGTCCTGGCCGAAAACGGCCCTAAGTCGGTTTCATGTTTTTTTTATAATTTGGACATGCAGAAAAAGAAAGAAAGAAAAATACTAAACGGACTCCAAAAATTCCGAAATAAATTTTCCCCGTCCTCTAAATATAAGCCGGACAAGATGAACATTTATTTGGGCCTAAAATGCAATTTTGAAAAACGCAAATTTTTCCTAATTCAAATAAAATAGCGATAAAACTCCGAATAAAAATCTTATTTGATTTTAATATTAAATCTTTGATTTTTTTTGAGGAAGTCATTTTATCCTCTCTCTTTTACTTTTAATAAAAGAAATATTTCAGAGAAATATAATTAAAATCAAACGATCCTCTTTTCTTAATTCGAGAAAAGAACTCAAATATGAAAATAACGAAATCCCCAACTCTCTCCGTAGGTCCTTGAGTTTCTTAGAATTTCTAGGATCAACCAAAATGCCATAAAATATGATATGCAATGATGATCTAATGCATAACATTCAAAATTGAAAATTTGGGATGTTACACTCAAATGGGCCGTTTTGGCCTACTCGAACACCCTTTGTTGAACATGGTTATTTTTGGACATGCATGAGTAGACCCCAACTTTTGCAAGCAGGTGGGCATGACCATGGTAGGCATCTATGCCATGTTTGAACGTATTCGACACCGTGTGAAAGTTGCATCACGTCCGGACATTTCTCATCGAGAAAACTTCAGAAAATGCAAGAATTGTCGAAAACTGAAACAGCTTGGCATGGTGCCTTGAATTGGCCATACAAGACCAAGAAAAAGTTGGAGCCATTTTAGGAATGTCGAGAAATGAAGTGCTCCCAAACGGACCGTTCTCGCCTACCCAAACACCCTCGGTTGAACACGGTATATTTTTTAACATGTATGAAATGAACCCAACTTTTGAAAGAAGGTGGACGGACCCTCGGTTGAAGTTGGGGCCAATTCAAGGATGTCGAGAAACAACGAGCTCTCAAACAGAGCCTTCTGCCTTACCTGCACACCTTACGTTGAACATGGTTTAGTTTTAGAAATTCTTGAAATGACCCCAACTTCTAGAAATAGGTAGGCATGTCCATGGTAGGCATTCATACCAGGTTTGCACAATTTCTGACACCATATACAAGCTACGACACGTCTGACCATTTATCGATCTTTTTGACCAAGAAAACTCTAGTAAATGCAAAATTTGTTGAAAAATAAAACAACTTGCCATGATGCCTTGAATTGGTCATACAAGCCAATAAAAAAAATTAGGTTCATTTGACTGATGTTGAGAAACAACATGCTATCAAACGGTGCTTTCGGGCTTACCTGGACAACCTACGTTGCATATGTTTGGGACATTCTTGATATGACCACAACTTTTGCTAGCAGGTGGGCCTGCCTATAGTAAGCATCTATGCTAAGTTTGGAAAATATATTTAAAGTCATAATTCAGGTAGGTACATAAAACTATTTTTAAGTTTTTAACATAACTAATAAATAATAAGGGACAACATTGAAAACTATAAAGGCTTTTTTTTTTAAATTAATAAATGTTTGAAGGAAAAATAATTTAAAATCATAATTTAATCACCTGGTCCGATCTCATCAACAACTTCATCGTGTCAGTTCACAACGCACCCTCGGCCGGCAGTGGCTACGAGCTTGTACAATAAAGAACGTAAGGAGGCAAGCACATGGATACCAGACTTGAAGCTAATATTATGGTGAATACATAATACGTGTGATATGAGAATATGAATCCTATGATTTTGGAGATGGGAATGAAGCAAATATTTAGGTAGCTGGAAACCGAAAGTACATTTCTGCACCCAGGAGCAAATGCTCCTGGTGTGAACAGTAAAATCAAAAAAATAGAAAAAAAATTCAAAAAAATCTGAATTTTTTTTATGAGATACTTTTACAAATGTTTGTTGTGCATGCCAAATTTCATCACGAAATCACATTGGTGGAAGTCGTGCCAAAAAAAACAAAATCAGAGCTCCAAAATGCTTTTGTAAGTAATATTTTCAGAGCATCGATTTTTGTTTATTTTACCACGCCTTCTATCAATGTGATTTTGCGATGAAATTTTGCATGCACAACAAATATTTGTGAAAGTATGCCATAAAAAATTTCAGAATTTTTTGAATTATTTTTGAATTTTTCCGACTTTACTGTTCACACCAGGAGCAAATGCTCCTGGGTGTAGAAACTCCACATCCGTTGGAAACATTTTATATGGACCAATGAAGCATGTTAATTTTGAGTTGATGTGGAGGCAAAATTTGAGCGTAGTTTTGGTGCACTGCAAATGAATAGAGACGAATTTTTTTCCTAAATACTGAATCATGCAGCTGCGCCCAATGAGCGTCGCGAGCGCACGCGCTACAAAATCCCATCGTACGTATATCACTAGGAAAAACACACTATCTCCCCCTCCTATCCTAATTCCCCTTTCCTCGTATTTACACAGGCGAAGAACCAGCCGCCGCCGGTGGCGTAGCCTGGGAGGTCGAGGGGAGGCGACGGACTGGAGGAACCAGGCGAGCCGGTCCGGATCCAGCCCCAGCCCACCACCACCAGTCCCACTCCCCTTCGGTTTCCGCCTCCCGCCGAAGCCGTCTCCGGCGACGACGCCACTTCCCCGACGGCCCGCCTGCGGCCACGCGCGCCCTTTCCTCCCTCCCTCCCTCCCCGTGCTCTGGCCATGGCCCGCCGGTCGGCTCCTCCTCTCTTCGCCCGCGGCCCCGGGTCGTGCCTCCCGCCTCGCCTCGCCTCCTCGCGCCTGGTTTGGATTTGCTCGTCCTCGGTTCACCGTCCGTGCTTAGAAATAGCACCAGATTTGATTTCACTCGTGCTCGGTTCGTCGGTTCAGAGGTCGCGCCTTGTTTGATTTTGCTCGTCCTCCCCGTCAGCCGTTTGGGGTCGCGTCCGGTTCTGTTTTGCTCGTCCTCGCCGTCGCCCGCTTGGAGTCGCGTCCGATTCAATTTTGCTCGCCCTCGCCATCGCGGCGGTCTGATCTGTCACCTTCGACTTCCTCGTCAGAGCAAAGACCTACTACACATCTAGCATGCCACTGTTATAGGTGTGTGTGCGCCTAGCCTGCTACCGCTGCCGCTGGTGTGTGCATACATGTGTTTGAGCTGCTTCTGCTTTTATGTGCGTACATGCAACACATGTGTGAGGTGATTAGCTTAGACAACACATGTTTTTTATGGGATTAAGTTCATCTGTGAACTCCTAAAAAGACGAACATGTACATGTTCTTTATCCTTTTTTCAGATGTTAGGTGATTAGCTTAGACAACACATGTTTTTTATGGGATTAAGTTCATCTGTGAACTCCTAAAAAGACGAACATATGCATGTTCTTTATCCTTTTTTCAGATGTTACAGTTGCACACAATCATCCATACAGTTGCCTAAAACCATGTATCCAGTTGCCCGATCCTCATGTACAGAAATATTACAAAGACCATAATTTGGCTAACATTTAAAGGTTTTAAATACCTTTCAATTAAGATTGTGTCATAGATATGCATCAAAAATTTCATCTCCTCGGGATGGGATCCCTTGGTATGGTCGTAAATACTTGACGAATCTCTACTCCTAATGGAGCAGTTGGTAGTCTCCGCCGGTCAATTTTCGTCCCACCTTTGCTGGTTTTTTTTCGTCCTTAATAAATCTACGAAATTTCGTAGGTTAACCAGGGACAACTCCCACCTCCCGCCTCGACAAAAAACCCAACCAAAACCAGAAAAAAAATCCCTCGAACTCCGACGGGAACGAGGCTCTCCTCGATCTCAAACACCGTACATCTAGCGTCACGGCCTCACGGGGGAAAACCGCGCCGCCGCCCAAGGCCCGCTCCGCCCTCACCGCTACCCGCAACGCCGCTGCCGGAGGGCCGGCCGGCGAAGCCGCGCCGCTCCCAGGGACGGCGGCGGCGGGGCGGTTCTGTCTCCCTACCTCCTGCCAGAGCCCACACCCCACCATACGTAGATCTGGCCGGGAGCCCCTCCACCACCATCCCCGCCCCTCCCGTGCGACCTTCCTCGTCTCTGGTGATGAAGTTCGTCCCCGGATCCGTGACGACGGCGCCTCGGTGACTCCCCCACGCGTGCGGCTTGGTCGGCCCAGATCCGATCTGGCGACCCCCCTTCTGACTGGCTGCTGCGTCCTCCGGCCCGGCGTGGCCGCCTCCTCCCTTGGCAGCGCGGACTTGGTCTTGCTCCTCCCCTGGCCGCATCCTCCCTCGGCAGCACTCTCTCTTCATGTTGCATTCTTGCTGGTGGTGGTTGGGCCTGGTCACTTGATACATGTCTGATTGATGAACTTGATATTGTGACCTTTCACATCTTTAGGTTCTGGAAGTTAGATTATCCTGGCTTGGATGTGCATACTCGCCTGGTCAATATGATTTCCTGATTTGAGCATATGTTGTGTGTTGCAGGTCCTTGAGTTTGGGTGTGACCGGCCATTAAGCTTGGTGGCTCATAATATTTGCTCCATGGAAACCAAGCATACCACGGGAGGTAAGCATTCCCCGATTCTGGACACTTGAATGTCAACTTATCTCATCTTGGAGATCTTCTGACGTTCTGAATATGTGCACTCACTGTAATCTGTGTACTGTTTTAGATGTGTAATAAGTGGATATGTCCCTAATAGGACACAGGATCAAAGGGGGCAATAACTTCAATTGGGAGAAGTCGCTAGAAAAGAAGGTCAGAGCGACAACCTTGGTTAAACACATTCGTTGTTAATATTTGGCAGACGTATAGATGATGCCTATGAGGCTATGACCCAATATCATTATTCTTTATCTTGCAGACTCAAGAAAAATATTAGATTAAATGGATTGTACAAGAGAATTATTTCTACTTTGGTATGACGATGTTCGAAAGGGCTAGAAGTATGATTGATTCTCATACTGTTTTTTTAAGCTGATGCTCATACTATTGAACTTAGCTAACTAGATGTTTCAAAGCAAAGGCACATGAAGAAACACATATTAGTTTCAACTGGTAGCTCTCATCAAAATTCCTAGAAAAGGTTTAGGAATATTTCCATGATAAATTTTTATATTAGTTACTTGTACGGGTGATGGTAATGTTAACATGTTTTTTTGGCTCCTTTGTACACGGATTAGGCTTGTTCAGCACAACTCATTTTCTCAAGATTAGGCTTGTTCTTTCTGTACTGAAAACAGTATTAGTAGTAGCATGCATTTTGACTCAGTTTTCTTTTGTAGGAGACCTCTACCTGGTAACCACATTCTCCACGTGGACGTGGGAATAAGAAAGCGTAGCAGAGACATGAAAAGGTGGGGTGCGACCTTGAAATGCTCATCAAATTGCTGGCTCCATGTTGCCTCTCTACTGTCATCATACTTGTCTGCATCAAGAATAGTGTAGGCGCTACTGATGGGGGAGGCGCGCCGGTTGAGCTCCGCCGGGCAGCACTTCGAGCTGCTATAAAAATATCATGATCATCTTTTGGTGAATACAAAGATGTTTGTAACCTCATAAGCAGAGCTCTGTACTGCTGCTTGTATATTGAGAGATACTACAGGAATTTATACACTCATAGCTTATCTTTCTGATAACTGTCATGCATATGTTTCAACTAAATTATGGTTATTGTTTATGTTTGTCAAACTAAGCCATTGATAGGATAATCAAAAGTAGTTGTTGATTGACAAAGCTGAGAGACAACTTACAGACATTATACCAGCTAGGAATTTATTGTTGGGACAAAATTATGTCATGGTTTATATACAGGTGATCGATACTTCAGGTAGCTCACTACTTGATTCCATAGATCATACACTAACAATTTTTCTTTGGATACAGCAAGGATCATACCCCACCCACGCGGCGACACGACGCAGAAGGGCTACATGGGTTAATAGCGGCGTGTGCAATGGAAGGACGCCTACGAGAACAAGCTCGCCGAGGTCTTGGAATTCCAACCTAGGTAAACAAGTGAGCTCACTTTAACAGTTTACCCTTTTTTGGTGATGTGGGCTAACTCATTAATTAAGGGCTACTCAGCTCTGTATTTTTCTCTGTTTGGTAATAGAAATCCCCCTACATCGCCTCTGTTCGATTTTGGTAGCTATCCTTGTTCTAGATCATAGGGTTGTCATCTTCATATGTCATATGATATATAATTGATGCAAATTGCAGCTGACCCATCGTCTATCTGTAACCATTTATCTGTAGTTGTGCTCTTTGGCCAGAACGGTGGTATCTTTGGCCAGATGACTGGACCATCTTCTATGATCCAGAAGAAGCACCTCTCGCACAAACATGTATATTTATTTGTGAATCCAATCCTAACAAGAGTATTTGACCTTTAACATTTTTCTGACAGAAAGTATGACCACCAAAATTTCTTGGAATTCAATAGCTCCTAAAACAGATGTTTTGTCATAGTGAAGGAACCAGAGGGGAGGATATATAGGTATGCCCCGCCGTGACGCAGCCCTTGATCCGTCTTTGGTCAATCTTCTGTATTATCTAATCATACTGAACATGTATCTATTGCATCGCTAGAAGCTGAACTCACCATGTACTAATTATATATTTCCCTGGTCACAATTAGATGGCTAATAATTTCACACGCACAATAGCAGATATTCAGATATTTGGAATTGTTTTGCTGTGTTCTTTCTATGAAAGATAAGCATGAATGCAGCGATGGCAAACCTAAACATCGTTGCCAATTTTCTCTTTCATGGAGTAGGATGAATGTCATGGCAGCAACTGCAAGCTGCAAAAACATTATTGTTACGGGGTGCACCAGTTTCAACTGTGTCTTCTTGCAAGCTCCTTGTCAAGGAGAGTCCCAAGGTCAGTCTGTACTCTGTAGGCTAATTAATCCATTGACTATGTCCTATGATTCTCTAGGAGCACTAAGAAATTGTATGTTTTTTTATAAGGTGACTGAAACAAAAATAATAATATTTTCACGCCACATCCAGGAGATGAAAACTTTATTGGTAAAAAGACACAAGCTTACCCTTTTCAGCTTGTCTCAAGCAATTAAGAGTTCCGTTCTTATTTTTGAGCACTTCGAATGTGTATCTCTTATGGACTAATACTTTCTGATCTGACACCCTGGTAACATCATGATTTTGTGTAATTTTTCTGAGCGCAAGGCTGGCTGACCCATTTTTTACAAGGATTTGCAATACTGAGAGACTCAGCCTGCACTGGTAAAAATCCCAATTGACTTTGCCCTTGATTATTGCAATAATGGGTTGATTTTAGTGGTTTGGTCTGTGACGTGAATGTGAGCTAGAGTATAGGGATTACCTGCGCCGCTATCAGTTGGCTTACAGTTTGGTGATCCAGCACAATCTTTCTATTTTCTTCAAATTCTTAAGCAATTACTCACGTTTGAAGAATGACGATGGAGCATACCTTCTTTTAGAAAACTATACTGTGGACCATGGGTGTTCAAGATTATATTGTGGTTTGGGCAATTGTGAGACGTCTATCACCATGAATTGCTTAAATGATGCACCAAAGTGGACCTATTTTGCATTCATGGACTTTGATATTTTTACTGATCTCATGGTTGTGAACATCAATGGTGTAAAGTATATGTATTGCTGCTCATAGATAAATCTTTACCGAGTTTTCATTTTATCATGTACACTTCAAGTCTTGCTTGCCAAACTTCCACAAGTTCATGTTAAATTGTTAACTGCCTCATGTTTGTTCTTCGTTATTCCATATCAAAGTGATGTTGTCCAATGCGTCTGTTCCTGTATGATGAAATTGCTTTCCATGAGGTATGCCCTGAAGATGATACAATATCATTCCTCTTGGTGCCTGTGCTAATATAACTCTTATTTTGAAAAAAAAAACAGTTTCTATGTATTTGGGAGCAGGATATTAGGTAGAAATCTTTTGGTGAACTGCAGATTTAAGCGTCTCTGGCGAGTTCTTTGTCGGTCAGCACCACCTCCCTTGGCGCTTGACCTAGCAGATGTGTGTGCGTGCAGATCACCCATGCCTCCACTCGCCACCTGCTGTTGGATGGCACTGGCCGTCAAGCGTGTGGAACTGGAAGGACTGTCCTTCATGGTGGCACAACTCAGCTCGGAGGATAAAAGACCAAGGTCCTGCAGGTAACATCCCATCAACTACCTGTCTACTCCCTCCGTCCCAATATAAGTGACTCAACTTTGTACTAACTTTAGTACAAAGTTAGTACAAACTTGAGTCACTTATTTTCGGACGGAGGGATTACTAAATAGAAAGCTTCCATCTTGATGTAATTTACTGGAGGTTAATCCTACTTGCTTGTTTGATAAACCTTGTCATATGCTTCATGTGAGGTTTCTTGTATTGGTAGCAGGCAATGAGTTCAGCAGATCCTACATAAAAGGAAAAGTGAACAGACAACATGCATTTGCTTTGGTTTATGGTTTTTTAGAGCATCACTAAGTTTGCCAAAAGAAATTCGCCCAAAACAAACATCACGACACTCCGTTTTAGCCTAAACAGAAGTGGCTTCAGTTTATGACATCTCTGAATTTTGAGAATAGTAGGACATGATCTGCAATTACGCTTTGCAAGTTTTACTGATTTCTTGTGCAAGATCCTAAAACAGTTTACCATTTTGATCCCTAGATTTTCTTATATTGTTGAAGTTTCTTCCAAATAAATATACAATATGTTTGGGTTTATCTGAGTGCCTAGCATGGTGCAACAGTTATCTTTTTCTTCAACGACGGTGAAAGAGCTATCACTTATATCGATCTCCAATTCAAGTTCTTTTTTTCTATGGAGGGCACTGTAACTATCTCATGGTCAGAACATTAATCCTGTTAGTAATTTAGTCTATAATATTTAGTTTCAAAAGATAATTTCTCTTGAGTGAGAAGTTTCCATTTCTCTTGAGTGAGAAATTTCCAGAGGGCGGCGGTGTTGAAGGGAGCCGCTGGCGCTGGCCAAGATCCCAACCGATGGACGCGCCTGGTCGCTGGATCCAGTTCACGCGTTGGCTTGGGGGCACCTCGGGATGTCACGGTGTTGGAGGCATCCACAATAGTGCGGGATGGGGACCGGCGTCGGGGCATGTCGTGGGTTCCGGTTGAGGGCTTGATCATATAACTGAATTCTTATTGCTTGCTTTCTGACATTGTGACATTGAACACTAGAGCTGAATTGACTCTCTTCACAAGATTCACTTTGATACAGCCTTCATGTGAAGTTTTCAAGTACCACATATAGGAGGGGGCAGGAGTGGCTGCAATCTTGCTACGAAATGACACTTATGGAGCTTCTTTACCTAACATGGCCAAGAAGTCTGCAAACTCCAGTAACCGTAGAGTAGAGCCGGTTGGATACATATTTGCAGAGTGCATGTAGTGTGTGTGTCAGATATACAGTGGGAAAACACAACAATGCAAGTGTCAGGTCCTGTTCTCGATGCAATTTTGCGACTCTATTCTGGACTGTAAGCAATTGGTTGATGTTAAGCTGAAACTCGGATCAGTCTTGTGGCTCTTGTGTACCTATATGCCTAGATTATTTAATAATGGTATATGAACTATATCTTCCTGTATAGGATGATCAATTGCCAGGAATAGAAAGACTATGGTTTTGATTTTTATCATGTTTTTGTGATTAGCTTCCTGGTAGACTGGACTTCCAGTTATCTGCTAGACTAAATAATTTCTAGCTAATTTTTAACTATTGATTAGTACACAGAGATGAATTATGTTGGTCTCAAAATGCAACACATTTCTTGGATGCCTTGACTGTATGCATACTTGTGTTATATTCCCTCCGTCCCAAAATAAGTGTCTCAAGTTTGTACTAACTTTAATACAAATTTGTAATAAGCTTGAGACACTTATTTTGGGATGGAGGAGTATGTGATATGCTCATGATATATGTTGGATGGTGTCTTCCTTTTTAGCTTGATTAGATGCAACTGTGGACGTGTTTGTGGGAGACTTTGCGTGGCCTGGTCCTTACAACATCGTTGGTGGCCCGATTTTATGTGTGGCTGGTAGCTGGTCTATTTTTCTTAGGAACGGTCAAAATGAGTTGTATGCTGCTAGCTGTGGACGGAAAATACATGGATGAACCCAAGTACATCTGCACCCACTTCGAAAGACACATTTTTAAGTTTTTTAAAAATCTAAAATTGTTGCACATGTACATTTTCATATTCTATGTGTGCGCCGAGCTGTGGTGGAGTGTGTCCATGCGGTGACGATGACAGGCGCTCGGTGGTCGGTTACGGAGGGCACGGTCGGCGCAAGTCCTGCATATTTCCCTCGTGATGATTGTCGTCAAAGTCGGAGCTGTCGGTTGTTCGCGCGTGTGGCCTTCTGTTGGCATGTGCTGCATGGTTTCTGTGCAGCTGTTGTAGCTTTGTGATCCCATGTTGGTGGCCAGGTTGACCGGTGGTACCCATATTATGTGGGTTGGATTGTATCGGTTTTAGCCCTGTTTTCCATCAATTAATCGGGCAATTCTCTTCTTCTTAATCAATGAAAATGGCAAGTCTTTTGCCTCGGTTAAAAAAAAAAGATTCGAAGGAATTATTTTTCGTGTGCAAAAAAGTGTCTCATGGAATACTATTTTCAACCATTGAAATTTGGCTTTTTTTGTAATGGCAAAATAAAATGATGTATTTTTACAAAAGTTTGTGTTGCGCACATATTTTTGCAGAGATGTAGGCGAGAAATCTTGTTTGGAATTATTTATAACATTTAAAAATGCGTTTAACATGCATTTCTAAGAGATGGGTGCATATACACCTAACATGCGGTGGTGGATCGACGCGAATAGGGGCGGGGGGGGGGGGATCAGGCGAGAGTGTGGTGGTTGGCGGTCCGCGGGAAATATGGCGTGAAGGAGATAGGGTGTCATGTGAAGATGATATGGGCATCGTTTGGTTTTAAAGGAGAGGGTTCTAGCAAGCAATGTCCTGCTACGGCGGGATACCGAGCAGGAAGAGCAGGGTCCACTAAAAAAGAGAAGGGTCAATCGTGGGATGGTTATTTTTTTTGTGTTGGGGCAGTGTGCTGAAGATAACATGATGAACAACCATATTTCTCTCACACATATGGTCTGAATTTGGGGTACCATGGACTGTCCAAACGGTTGGATTTTGAGAAGCCCTCTAGGCAACCGTTTCACGTCCTAACATGGTCGGGCGTACGAGGAAGAAATGAGGGTCGGACTTGGAGACGACCCTAATCATTTGTTCAATTCATTTACATGCATTGTAGCCCGTAGCAACGCACGGGCACTCTGCTAGTAATCATAGAGGGGGAGCGGTGTGGAGCTGGTCATGGGGGCATAACTAAAACCACGAAGTGCTTTTAGGGGATTAACTTTATTTATGAGCCCCCTCCAAAAAATGAATATGTGTATGTTCTTTATCCGTTTTTAGGTGTCATAGTTGCCTACAATCAGCCATATTGTTGCATAAAACCATGTATCCAATTGCCCATAATGAACCATACTGTTGCCTAAAGCCGTGTATCCAGTTTCCCCACAATCAACCATACAGTTGTCTAAAAGCATGTGTTCAGTTGCCCAATCCTCGTAAACAGAAACATTACCAAGACCATAATTTGGCTTATATGTAAAGGTTTTAGACATCTTTCAAGTTTGTGTTATACAGATGCGTCAAGAATTTATCTCCTCGAGATGAGATCCTTTAGCATGATCGTAAATATTTGGCGAATAATCATAGAGGAGAAGGATGGTGGAGTTGGTCATGGGAACGTAACTAAAACCACGAAGTATTTTTAGTAGATTAAATTTATCTGTGAACCCTCCAAAAATGAACATGTGTATGTTCTTTATCCCTTTTTCAGGCATCATAGTTGCCCACAATCAACTATACAGTTGCCTAAAATCAAGTATCCAGTTGCCCACAATCAACCATACAATTTGCCTAAAACCATGTATCCAGTTGCCCAATCCTCATAAAAAGAAACATTACCAAGACCATCGTTTGGTAAATATCTGAAGTTTTTAGATACCTACAATTAAGTTTGTGTCATAGAGTTGGAGTCAAGATTTTCCTCTACTCGGGTGGGATACCTTGGTGCGACCGTTGAGGGGGAGCCGGGTGGAACTGGTCAGGTTTCCTAGCCGGAGATATGGGGCACATGACTATGTGTGTGTGTGCGTGCGCGCACGCACACGTGTTTCCTCCTCTGCTACTGCCTAGTTGCCCATGGAAAATAGTGGAGTTGTTCAGAAAAATGCACAGAGTTACCCGCTAATCACACCTCATCAGGATCACAGGCACCCGCAAAACTGGGGGAGGGGGCTGCGTTGGACTGCGCCATATTTTCTCATAAGTTGTCTACCACGGAATTTATTGTCAGCCATATCTGGACCAAATTATGATTAAAGTTAGAAAAAAAAAAGGCAGGCAACTTCACTCCAAAATCTTTATCCCTTTTTCAAGTGTTATAGTTGCCCACAATTAATCATCCAATTGCCTAAAACCAAGTATCCAGTTGCCCACGATCATCAAATAGTTTGCCTAAAACCATGTATCCAGTTGCCCAATGCTCATGAAAAGAAACATTTACCAAGATCATTATTTGGTAAATATCTAAAGGTTTTAGATACCTATAATTAAGTTTGTGTCATAAAGGTGGAGTCAAGATTTTCTTCTCCTCGGATGGGATCCCTTGGTGCGACCGTGGATGAGAGCGGGTGGAACTAGTCAGGTTTCTAGCTGGAGATATGAGGCGAGTATGTGTGTGCACCGTGCGCGCGCGCGCGTGTGTGTGTGTGTTTCTCCTCTGCAACCGCCTAGTTACCCAAGGAAAACTATGAAGTGCCAGGGACATCTGCTTGTTTCTGCTACAACAGTTTCCCACCTTTTGCGTTTATTTGTAATTGAGTTGCTTTGATCTTCTGCTACAATATACGAGAAGGTGGATGAGAGGGGGGAGTAGATCAAATATTTGTGCATAAATTAAGGCTATTCAAGTTGCTCATACATTTTTACCTCTGCCTAAAGTAGATGCTAGGGGAGTTGCTTGGTTTTGCTAGGACAATTGCTTGGTTTTGCTAGGGCAGTTGCTTTTTTTCTAGAACAATTGAGTTACAAGCAAAAGGGCCGCTCAACCTGATGCTTCACAAGGCAAAATGGTGGATCAACATGAGGTACCTGTAGTTTTTTCAGATTTTTTTGATGAAACAATGAAGATGAAGAAGGAAGGCAACCAGAACAGGCGAAGAGAGGTGGATAGGAAGTAATTCTAAAAAATATTGTATTAGTTGCATTACACGATAGAGGGAGTTACTCCTATTCTAAAAGATACAATATTAGTAGATTAAGTTGCATCGGAATATATATGGAGTTGATCAGTTCACATCAACAGTTGCACAAAAATGCAAGGAACACATTTTTGTTTTTTTTAATGGTTGCCCATGAATCACACTGCAGTTGCCCGTGTTAGACAATATATATGCATCAGTGCCACCTATATATGTTGTCTCTACTTGTTGTTTTTTGGTTCTTTTTTTTGCACAAGGGTTGTCCGATATTATTGCAAGGAGCTTATGGGGCAACAATCCCTCTTTTCATGCATGACACTAGTTGCTTCAAATTTTACTAGAGTTGTCTGAAATCATAGCAAAGTTGCTCAATGCTTTTTATTTTTGCATAGGGATTGCATGCTATTTTGTACTGCAAGAAACTTATATGGGGCAGCAAACCTTTTTCACATGCCTGATGGTAGTTGGACTTATTGGATGGTTAAAAGTGTCTAGAGAGGCCGATTCCGATATTTGGGACGTATTGGTGATCTATGTTGAAGTTGTCCTTATGGTAGGCGATTTAGGGGTGAAGCTAGACAAGTGGTAGTCATGGTAACCAACTTACAAGGATCCTCCGTTGATAGGTAGTCATACTAGGGTGGAAAAGGAGTTGCTTTTCTATTGCACTAAAGTTGCCTTTGTAGCACACAAAGTTGCTCGAAAAAAAAGTTCGTTGAAACCTATTCATATGGGATCTAGTTTTAAAGAACTCGTCGCGAGAAACCCAACGGTGAAAATGGATTTGAATTTTAACATTCTAATCAAAAGTTATAAGTTTTTTAATCCCCTAATAAATGCAGTTGGGATAGTTATGCGCGCGCATTCGGTTTTTTTTTTGATTGTCATAGCTGGAGCGCAGGGTGGTCCTTCCTTATATGGGAGAGCGCTCGCTACCGCATACGAGCGTACGAGCGCCAGCGAGCCACATCCAATTTTTTTTGTGTCTTTTTAGTTGCACAGGAAGTAAATTTTTGATAACATTGGATATGAATTTCGCTAGATTGATTATTTTCCTTTAAAATCTTGAATTAGTTTTCTAAGATTTATTTTGCTTCCTTAAATCAGTGATTTGTTTCCCAACTCACGTGATCTATGGGCAGTTATTAGTTTCCACCAATCACATAAGGAAAAAGCTTTGCTGGCGCACGTTCTATGCCTTCCAATCGGATTTGTGTGTCAGTTCTACAAATCGAATGATGATGAAGTATTTCGCCTATAAAAAAGTATGATGACGAAGTGGTCTGATCTGATCCTAGCGTTTCTTTTTTTTTTAGCGTCACATCTGCCGCGTGAACAAGAAGAATCAAATGTCGTAGGTAGCACAGATCCCTAGGTGTCCCAGTTGGTTCTGCTAGAGGATTGATACTCGGAGGTAACGAGTACGAATCTCACTACCAGCAGCTAGTTTTGAATGTTAAGGAAAATATTAATGGGCGAGCCCAGGACCCGAGAATGTTAAAGAAAATAATAATGGGCCGAGTCCAGGATGGGTGGGGGCGTCTGTTGAACACATTTAAAAATGGATACAATATGTGAAATGTCTGTACTACCCTTTATACGTTTTAGAAGGAGGGTTGTATCGAAGCGGGACTCCCTTCACAACTAGAAGAACGACCGTGCGTTGCAACGGGGCCACATTAACTTTAAGTGTTTAATATTAATCATGTTAATATTACATTTAATATTCTCATACATATCAAGTGACATTGGCGACTTTTTTTACCATCAAAACCTCACACACATACACTCTCCGTACCTCTTCCTCACTCTCTCTCCCTCCCTCTCTCTCTCTCTCTTTCTAACACATACACACACATATCCATCTTATTGGGTATGGGACCATAATCCATCTATTTCACACACACGCTAGTGCATAACAATATGGATTATGTGTATTATACGTTTTAGAGGGAGGATTGTATCGAAGCGGGACTCCCTTCACAACTAGAAGAACGACCGTGCGTTGCAATGGGGCCACATTAACTATAAGTGTTTAATATTAATCATGTTAATATTACATTTAATATTCTTATACATATCAAGTGACACTGGCGACTTTTTTTACCATCAAAACCTCACACAGATACACTCTCCGTACCTCTTCCTCACTCTCTCTCCCTCTCTCCCTCTCTCTCTCTCTCTCTCTCTCTCTCTCTTTCTACCACACACACACATATCCATCTTATTGGGTATGGGACCATAATCCATCTATTTCACACACACGCTAGTGCATAACAATATGGATTATGTGTATTATATTTGCCACCACAACTGAGGGAATTTATTTCATGTAAATCGGCCAGCCACAGCTCCGTGACAAACAATACATCTAAATTCTCAGCGTTATTTTTTTATGTAATATGCATTATCTTTATACTGTTTTTTGTCCGCGATTAAACTATTACTTGAACTTGCTACCACCAAATGATCTCTCTCTCTCTCTCTCTCTCTCTCTCTCTCTCACACACACACTCTCTGATATTATAGGACCAAAAACTTTTACCAATTACCATACTGTAGAACACCACACTCCTCACTGCATCGATGGGCTATGGGTGGTGTCTCTTGGTCACCTGGCATCCTCTAATTCTGCGCCACCATCTCGATTATCTCCCTTGGCACCGAATTGTAAACACCTGCTGATGCGGAGCATCCCACGGTCATCTCCATGTACACCTTCATAGCACATCAAACCCCAAGTGGACCTACCGGACTTAAGGTGAACCCGCTCCTCTTCAAGATTTACATGAATATCCATAGGACTTGGCCGCTACCTCATCACGGAACGTTGTGCATCTTCAGGTACGAGGACGACCGCTGCCAAGCAGCTAAGGAGCTTCCCGGAGGCTAAGGAGAAGGACCCCAAGGCCACAAGGAAGAAGATGGAGCCCAACAGGAGCTGGACAGGAGGTCCCATGCGACCCCGTGCGCACGGGCCCTCGAGACCCCGTGCGCATGGGCTACTCAGAGAGTTGGCGCTGGAGCCCCGTGCGCACGGGCCCCGGACCCCGTGCGCACGGGCCCAACTTACCCCGTGCGCACGGGCTCATCAGGATGGACGGCTGTGATCTCCATTCCGAGCCCCTCTTCCTCCACTTCGTCCCCAAGACTATATATTCCGTACCTAGACCATTTGTTAGGGTTAGCAAAGTAGTTGATACACATTTGTGAGCTTTGCTCCATGGATTCACTCCACTAGGAGATCAAGACCTCCTCTTGGAGTGACCAAACATCAAGACCTCCTCCTTGGGGAAGGATCCCAATCATAGGATCAACAAGCCCTCATCTCCTTCATAGGATTTGGGATGAACTCTACCTTGTATCTTTCCCTTTGTTGTTCATGTACCTTGTGGATCTTATGTGTTTGATTGTCTAGCGGATGTGTGATTGGACTTGTTCTTGAGTGTTCCTCTTGTTTTTCCTCTTGTGTTCATCTTGTTCTTGGGGATTCCCCCTCCAATTCATGAAAGATCTCCCCATAGGGTTCCACCCTACATCATCTTTGTTTTCTAGCCTTGTTTTGTTGATCTTTCATGAAATTATATATTGTGCCATGGTTGATCACGAAATTGGAGCCCCCCTCTTTGTTTTCTAGCCTTGTTTTGTTGATTTCGTCCTAAATTCGAAAATGCCCCACCAAAAATAGCCCCAATTTTTTTTGTGATTTGTTGGTTTGGTGATGTTTTGTTGGATTTGATCCATGGATTTGCTTGGTTTCATGTGGATCTAGCATTCCCCCATCTTTTCCCCACCATCCATCCCCAAAATCTCCCCAATTTTGCCCAAGAAATCTCCATTTTCCGCCACGAAATCGTGAATTTTCCGCCCACCCCGTGCCCACGGACCGCAGACCCCGTGCGCACGTGCCCCCGAAAAGTCTCTGGACACCCCGTGCCCACGGTCTTGTACCGTGCGCACGGGACCCCGTGCCCACGGGCTCCTACCCCCGTGCGCACGGCCCCCCCAGGTCAGCCGCCAGCGCTTCACCGTTTCGGCCATAACTTCCACATCCGGAGTCCGATTTTCGCGTTCTTTAGCTCGTTGAGTAGCTATTGACATCCCCCATCCACCTAGATAGGTTCCAACACCATTTGACTCCATAATGTTTTTAACATTTTGGCATCTTTGCCTAGGCCTTCCACCATATCATCCGCAAAACCACCATATCCTTCCGCAACCTAACCCATTTTGCTTCATTTAGCATTTGTGGTTGTTTGAGTGGTGACTTGAGTCTCGTAAGGTGTTTAGGCTACTTAGGGACGGTTGCTTCTTCATCAACCACCACCACCATTTCCACATAGGCTTACCCACCATACACTTCCACCATCCCAACTTAACCCAATTTTGTTTGAGTTGTGAGTTGTGTCTCCTAAGGTGTTTCGGCTACTTAGGGACGGTGACCTCCAACTCCGACACCGTGTATAGTCCACCACCATAACCTCCACTTCCGCATTGCCTAGTGCAACACCACCGCTTTCCGCTACCACCATTTGACATTTGTCATTTGAGATTTTGAGTTCGCGGTTTTTCCGTTTCCTAAGGTGTTTCGGCTACTTAGGGACGAGTCTACATCATCTTGGTATCTACATCAAGAACACCACCACTCATCATCGCAAAGGACGGTAACCTCGACGACACCATTGTATATTCCCCTTGCAATTGCATTGATAACCCCTAGCCCATTTTGCGTTACTTGCCTATCGAGACTAGCCATTTGAGTATTGCTGGCAACGTTACTTGTGCACATTAGTGATCTACACCATACATTACATACATACCATATCATCTTGATATCATATCATCTCTTATGTCACAAAGATTGTTCCCACATATACACAATTACTATCTTGGTTTGTGCATTGTGCAAATTGGCCATACAAAAAAAAAGAGAATAAGCTTTTAAGCAAAAGAAAGAGAGCAAAGAAGCTTGTAAGCAAGTGCATAGCATCATACTCCATTGCACATAAGATTATCATATCCGATCATCTTGGATCATCTTGAGAGAACACCGGGAACCATACATATATAGCATACTTGGGATAGAAAGTTTATCCATTTTGCATCTTATAGGTTGTGCACAAGTGTCGTATCCGCCTTTTGAGCAATCGTGCTAGCGTCTCTCTTGAGTTGTGCAACACGAGCATTTTGGTGGATTCCACATTTTGAGCTCACTCCTTGGTTGCACGAACCCATTTATCTATCTGTGTGTGTGTTTCCGTGTGCCACATTTGCTATTGGTCTACTTGTTTCACTTGAGAATTTGTGAATCTTTTCCAACATTATTGACTCTTGCTAACATTTTGCATTAAATTTTTGTGCCACTATCCTCACTGAGCTCTACCATAAGCTTTACTTGATAGGTGTGAGTGAACAAGTCCGTTACCAATTCCACTATTCTTTCATCTCACATTGAGTGAAACGAGATACATCCTCAACTTTGGGAAAAGGTAACTTGGTATTGTTTATCTCATTTCCGACTCACCTCTACTCGAGTCTTGTGATGGATAGGCAAGGCATTTCTCCTTCGGTCTACAACACCAACAACGAGTTCGATGCCACGAACAACAACTCCGACGCCAAGATGGACAAGCGCATGGAGGAGATCAAAGCCCTCATCAAGTCCTACAAGCGATCTTCCTCATCTTCGAGAAGACGCCCAAGTGCAAAGACTTCCGTGCTACCATCTCCGGCAAGTACACACAAGCATCGGCATCGACAAGACCATGAAGAGAACACTACTGGACGAGACTTGGCTTCTCTGCCACCCCCGTGCCCACGGGCCTTCGACCCCCGTGCACACGGGACCCCGTGCACACGGCCTCCAGCACCCCCGTGCGCACGGGCTGTACAAAGCCGCGACATCAACCTCAAGACTATGGCTTCTTCAACACCTGTGGCATCTTCGCCAAGTGACTTTAAGGCATCTTCGCCTACGGACAAATGGCATCTTCGCCAACAAGAACCCAAAGAGTACGCTCAAGAGAATCTCCCCAAGCTCAAGTCCGCGACTTCCACAGGCTACTACGACCTCGACACCGACCACAAGATTCCTTTCTATGGGACTCAAGAACCCGAGGAGTACCTCGAGTGGGAGCTTTTAATGGACGACTACCTCAAGCTACATCAAGTTCGTCCCGAAGATCAAGTGAAGTGCACCACAAGAAACTTCCACGACCACGCCTCGACATGGTGGCTTCACACACCTTCGGAGAGCTACGAGATGAGTTGGCCCAAGACGAAGAGAGCTTTGCGGCGAGAGTTAGTGCCTCCAACCTACGCGGAACAACTTCGTCGCCAATTGGAGAACACCATCCAAGGATCCAAGTCCATCGATGCGTACTTCAAGGAGATGAAGATTGCTTTGCGACGGGCCGGCGTGGACGACCCCATTTTGATGAAGTTTCACTTCATGATGGGATTGAACAACGACATCTCCAAGACCATCTTCCTCGAGAACTACAAGTCCATCGACGGCTACTACATTGGTGCTCTCAAGGCGGGACAAGAACTCATGAAGGCCAAGGCTTCTCCACCCCAAGCAAACTTCGCGGCGACCAAGCTCTACGACAAGCATGATGCTAGTACCACCAAGATGTCCAAGCCCGACAAGCTCCAAGACGATGCTTCCAAGTTCGACTTCACCGCCATCCCTCTTTGTGGCATTGATGATGCCGAGTCCTCCACAACTCTTTTTCAAGATGGTGCGGCGACGAGTTCGACTACGGAGACCTTCAAGAACCAAGCTTTGGAGGTAAGCGACAAGGTGGCGAGCAAGGATGATGCTTCCATCTTAGGAGGCGAGAGTGATGTTGTGCCATCTTCGGCCTTCATCCACGACGAGAGTGATGTTGAGCCATCTTCGACCTTCATCCACGACGAGAGTGATGATGCGCCATCTTCGGCCTTTATCCACAGCAACGACTATGAGACGGTTGAGCATGGGATTTTCCCTTCGACCACGGTGACGTATGATGACTTGAGCGACTTTAGCCACCATATTGAGATTGAGAGTGACTTCACTACTAGCCCCATATCTCATGAGTTGCCCCAATTCCCATGTGAGGAGAGCCACCGCCACCACCACTTGAGTGATTTGAGTGACTCCACCATATGCGACTTTGAGTGCACCTACCTTGAGGGAGTGAGTGAGCCACCGCCACATAGAGAGAGTGAGGTAGTTGATGAGGCATATGAGGCCATTTCGATTTCTAACAACTTGACCTCTACCTCTATTGTGTCTTCTCATTTGGTGCTAGGTCCAATTTATGATAACACGCCGATCCTCGACGACTTCGTCCTCCCTTTGGACAAGACAATGGCCATGGTGGAATATGATGCACCCCCTACATGGTTCCATCAAGATGAAGATGACCACCATTTGGTCTTTCCCACCTCACCTACACCACTTGAGTGGAATGAAAAAGGTAACATAGGTGAAGGTGATTCTCTAGTCCCACTAGTGGACATTCTTGAGATTGATTGCTTGCATGATGTTGATCCAACTATTCCCATGCTTCATGCTAGTGCGACTTCCTCTTGTTATGACTTACCGCTTTATGATGAATATGATGATGAGCATATTGAGTTGCCTAGTTGTGATGCCATGTTACATAGGATTTCTTGTGACAATTCTCTAGGTCACATCATGTTTGCTAATCCGCTTGACTGTCATATGCTATGAATGAGATCCATCATATGTCTTATTTGCAATCTCTTCATAGTGACTATGCATATGCCATTAAAATAAACCCAATTTGCACATATGTCATGGATGACAAGTCCATGGTTATTGACATTTGCTTCTCTTGTGATGATATTGATATGCTCCCTTTGAATCATTTATCTCATATGCCATGCCATGCCCACCTAGCTTCGGATATGCATTGTTTTGGATGTTGTCCATTTTCTCCATATGATGTTTCCAATATTGCTCATGAGGAGACCCCCATAGTTTCCTCATACATGTTAGGAGATTTTGATCCATCCCATACATTGAATGATTACCATAATTGCGTGCACCATATGCATTCCATGAATAACAATGCTCTAGATATTTCTCATGATGCATTACATCCTTTGCGTCTCCATTATGACATGCATAATACCAAACCTCTCATGATGGATAACATGTTCCTATATCATGCTACTCATTTATTTGAGCATTGGATATTTAGGGCTAACCAACACAAGCACGTGCGCATCACGATGGATGATGTGTACATCTACCACGCACACACAATTTTTACTTTGTCTTTATTTTGTCTAGGTACTCATGTATACTCGTCAACTTCTCAATCCCAAGAGTTGACGAAACGAGCTCTTGAGAGCAACGATGCTTTGGGATCCCGTGGACTATCCTTACCACCGTCCCCTTCGCGCAAGGACTACGCGCATCTCCTCTACTTGGCTCTCACACGGCTATGGGCCATTCACCACTTGTTACCTTACGCTCATTTTACCGTGTTCACTTTGCATGCTATGCCTTTGCCATGCAATTGTGACCCTTGCTTGCATTTACCCATGATTCACAATTATGCTACTTCTATGTGTATTTGCATGCTTGGTGGAGATCCTTGTTGCTTTTGCCATGTTTATCATGTGCCCCATGCTATTGATGCTTGTTGTGTTGGGAGAGTCATTAGGCCCCATTGCTATTTACATATGGCCTCTCGCCAATCCATTCATGCCATTCTACTCATATCTTGTTTTCATGCTTGTGCTATGAAATGTGAATTATTCATGCCCACTATTTGCACCAATGACATGTTTGCCATGATTCCTTCTAGTATGTTGCATCTTCGCACTACTAGCATGCTTGATTTGATCGCTATGATAGCTAGCTATGTTGCATCACCCATGTTCCATTACTCGTTTTCTTGGGTTGATGACATATACGTGCATGCCTCTCACATGATTTATCTTGATCATTGTCTCTTGTGTCCATTAGTTGCCTCTTTCATATCCACTTGTATTGAGTGCAACCATACTATACTTATTGATCTTGGAGACTTTGACACCTTATTTGTGATGCATGCTTCTTTACTTGAACCTCTTGTATTTGGTTGTTCTTGCATCGTATGCCTCCATACTATGAAATGCCCCCTTGTCCTTTCTTATGATGAGCTTGATGCATACACTTGTTGGGTATCTCACCCCTCGAATGATAGGTCTTGCATTTGCACTAACCTCATTTGTTTTGCCAAGTGTTTCTCATGTTCTTTCATTTTGAAGGATTCACAAGGCGGCACCATAACGACACATTTTGGTTATGTGAAGGCGTACATGATGTACAACACCAACATTTGTCAGAATCTCCTAAAGGTGAACTCCTTCCCTTTGAGCCATCTTCAAATATGCATATTGGATGGGCCATACTTTCATTGTTGTTTCCTTCTTCTTGTCTACATGCTTCATATATTGGATGGAGGACCGACATTGGAGATGGACCATATGGACCTTCAAGTTGAGGAGTGCCACGACATCGACCTAGGGTACATCCTTGCCTACCGTGTACATGGCGATACGGTTTACGATCCGAGGTCGGATCTTTCCAAAGGGGGAGGAGATGATGCGGAGCATCCCACGGTCATCTCCATGTACACCTTCATAGCACATCAAGCCCCAAGTGGACCTACCGGACTTAAGGTGAACCCGCTCCTCTTCAAGATTTACATGAATATCCATAGGACTTGGCCGCTACCTCACCACGAAACGTTGTGCATCTTCAGGTACGAGGACGACCGCCGCCAAGCAGCTAAGGAGCTTCTCGGAGGCCAAGGAGAAGGACCCCAAGGCCACAAGGAAGTAGATGGAGCCCAACAGGAGCTGGACAGGAGGTCCCAGGCGACCCCGTGCGCACGGGCCCTCGAGACCCCGTGCACACGGGCTACTCAGAGAGTTGGCGCTGGAGCCCCGTGTGCACGGGCCCCGGACGTCATGCGCACGGGCCCATCAGGATGGACGGCTGTGATCTCCATTCCGAGCCCCTCTTCCTCCACTTCGTCCCCAAGACTATATATTCCGTACCTAGACCATTTGTTAGGGTTAGCAAAGTAGTTGATACACATTTGTGAGCTTTGCTCCATGGATCCACTCCACTAGGAGATCAAGACCTCCTCTTGGAGTGACCAAACATCAAGACCTCCTCCTTGGGGAAGGATCCCAATCATAGGATCAACAAGCCCTCATCTCCTTCATAGGATTTGGGATGAACTCTACCTTGTATCTTTCACTTTGTTGTTCATGTACCTTGTGGATCTTATGTGTTTGATTGTCTAGTGGATGTGTGATTGGATTTGTTCTTGAGTGTTCCTCTTGTTTTCCCTCTTGTGTTCATCTTGTTCTTGGGGGATTCCCCCTCCAATTCGTGAAATATCTCCCCATAGGGTTCCACCTTACATCACCTGCCCTCCTTCTCCTCCTTCCCTGTGCTCCACAACACCCGAGCTGACCGCGAATCAAATCTGGACTGCTGGTACGGGCGCCCATGAGCTAATACAACGACTCTCAATCAGACATGACAAGAATGTAAACACTGGCGACCTTTTTTACCATCAAAACCTCACACACATACACTCTCCGTACCTCTTCCTCACTCTCTCTCCCCCTCTCCCTCTCTCTCTCTCTCACTCTAACACACATACACACATATCCATCTTATTGGGTATGGGACAATAATCCATCTATTTCACACACACGCTAGTGCATAACAATATGGATTATGTGTATTATATTTGCCACCACAACTGAGGGAATTTATTTCATGTAAATCGGCCAGCCACAGCTCCATGACAAACAATACATCTAAATTCTCAGCGTTATTTTTATGTAATATGCATTATCTTTATACTATTTCTTGACCGCTCCTTGCTGCCCGCCCTGCTCTGGGGATCCTAGCGCCCTGCCCTAGGGTTACTCGCTGGCGGCGGCTGCGGCAGCGTTTCCCTCAAGAAAAAAAGCACGTCTCATGTCCGGCTCGTGCAGGAATCCATCACCAAGTAGGATCAGTAGTTCCGTCCCGAATCGGTTATGTTGCAAGTCCTAGCTAGGGAAATACCCAATGGTTCCTGGTTGTATATGCACCCTATATGGGATTTTTTTTAAATATTAAAAAAAAGTCAAAATAGGTAAGAACTATTTTGACAAAACACTTGACTTACTTTTGCACTGGTATATACACTTCCATAAAAAAACAAAAGTTGACATCACAGCAAAAACGACAAAATTTATTTGCTATTATAGGTCACTATTCACACTATTTTAGCTAAATATTTGTCTTTCTCGAAAAGAAGTCAAAGGGATATTTTTTTTGTGTGGATTTTTTCTCACGGGTATAGCAAAAGGTCAAGTTTATTTAAAAATATTTTCAGAAATTTTTGACTTTTTGTTGAATTACTAATTTTTCCCCATATAGGGTGTATATGTCCCATAGACCACAAATCCTCCTCCGTCCTAGCTATAGCTATATATACGTATTACCCTGCACCCCTATAAACAGTACACCCAGAGACCAATAGAAAGATCAGCGGGCACGAGGCATGCCCGTGTGTATCAATTGCTTGCGCGTATCCGTGTTGCTTCTAGTAGATCGATACTACATCAACCGTGGTTAGCCAGCTACGTCCAATATATTCGAGTGTTTTCGTCTGCGTACGTGTTTTTCTGGTATATACTTCATAATTCACTAATTCAGTCAGTCGGGGGACTGGATGTCTAAGCAAAGAAGGCAGGGCGAGGAGGATGAGGCCAACTACTACCACGACCGCAGTAGCAACAAGGAGAAGAGCCTCTATCTGGTTCTAGACGACTGGCACAAGGGTCCGCAAGATCGATGCCGACAGTCCCGACCTCAGCGCCTCCCCTGTCCTCCGGCTAGTGTCACCTGAGCGTGGCCATGCCATGAAGTTCGCAGCCCTGGGCGGCTACATCATCGCCACGAGCAACATACATGCCGGAACCCTCTTCTACGACACTGACACCGCCGGACTGGCCGTCGGCCCTCCCGTTCCAGACGCACTGCTTTGTGGCTCCAACACCTTCCTGACCTCTGACGCCGGTGACACGCTGTTCGCATTCGCCTTCCACTTCATGGAGCGGCCTGTGTCCTTTGAGGCGATGGCGAAGCCGCCGCCGACGGAAGACGACGACCTGCTACCCACCGACTGGTCCTGGAGAAGCATGCCGACGCCCTTCACCAAGGACGAGATGATCTTCTCCTACGCGCTGCACCCGGACGGGCGCACCATATTCGTGTCCTCGTGGAGCAGGGCGGTCTGCGGCACGTACTCCGTCGACACCAGGAGCTGCAAGTGGAGGCGCCATGGGAGTGGATGCTGCCTTTTAGAGGCTGAGGCTACTTCGACGCCGAGCTAGACGCATGGGTCGGGCTGTACGAGGGCGGCCACGTCTGCTCCTGCCAGGTTGCCTCCCCCAGCGGCAGCACCACGCAGCAGCCGGAGTGGAAGATGGCCGACGAGCGTAGGATGTGGATCCCGTGGCATCAGCTGGAGTTTCGCCTGCGTCGGATGTGACGGCGCGGGCGGAGTATCGAGGAGTCGCCGGTGTCGGCCAGGGCCTGGGGCACAGAGGAGTCCTCCTAGTCAAGGAGATCGGAGAGAAGAAGATGATGGCGGCGCGAGGACACATGAGGGCAGGCGTGGAGAGGATCGGCCGTCCAGGCTCGTGAGGAGGGCAGCGATGGGAGGAACGCGTTAACGGTACCGTGTACAAAAATCCCATCAAAGCAAGTAAAATATACCATTAATGCTTAATTGATTCTGATTTAATTTTTATAGGCATTTTTGGATTTGTAGGGCATGTGCCCATGATCCTCGCACGCCGTACCTTTTTTTGACGTGTATGATTCATGTAAGGAAATATCCCATCAATGTAAGGAAATATCCCATCAATGCTTGATTGATTGTGATTAAATTTTTTATATGGTAACTAATCCGATGGGTTTATGTGGGCGGTGAAGCGAAAAGGCAGGTGGGAGGGGAGACAAAAAATAACCGGTCAGAAAAAAAATGAATTGATTGTTGCCTTGTATGTTTGGTTTTGGTATTTGAAGATTGATTACCATCCGTTAGTTGGGTTACCAAAGAATAAATCAATCATCATATGTGAATTCATTGTGTTACCAAATAAATGTTGGGTTTGTCCGGCTAGTAGGAGGGGGGCGAATAAAAAACCGACAAAAAAACCGACAAAATTGAGAGGTGGGAGGGAGGACGAAAAAAACCCAGCGAAAAATAACCGGCGGACTATTCACCAACTGCTCCATTAGGAGTAGAGATATACCACTGATGCTTAATTGATTCTGATTTAATTTTTATAGGCATTTTCGGATTTGTAGGGCATGTGCCCACGATCCTCGCACGCCGTACCTTTTTTTGACGTGTATGATTCATGTAAGGAAATATCCCATCAATGTAAGGAAATATCCCATCAATGTTTGATTGATTGTGATTAATTTTTTTATATGGTAACTAATCCGATGGGTTTATGTGGGCGGTGAAGCGAAAAGGCAGGTGGAAGGGGAGACGAAAAATAACCGGTCAGAAAATGAATTGATTGTTGCCTTGTACGTTTGGTTTTGGTATTTGAAGACCGATTACCATCCGTTAGTTGGGTTACCAAAGAATAAATCAATCATCATATGTGAATTCATTGTGTTACCAAATAAACATTGGGTTTGTCCGGCTAGTAGGAGGGGGACGAATAAAAAACCGATAAAAAAAACCCGACAAAATTGAGAGGTGGGAGGGAGGACGAAAAAAAACCAGCGAAAAATAACCGACGGACTATTCACCAACTGCTCCATTAGGAGTAGAGATACAAACTGATTGTCCGTAAATGGTTCAAACCATGAATGATGGAGGCTTCTTGGCTACGTCAGCGGATACAGTTTATGCCGATTGTAATATTCTTCTTTCTGGGTTCGATATTGGTCTTCTTGAACATTGTAAAACGGAGGCCTATAAAGTGGCACATGAGCTTGCTAGGGGAATGATCCATCTTTGACGGACACTTGTATTTGGGACGATAATCTTTATTTTTGATATTTATTTTAGAAGCTCCAGTGCATAGCCGTCACTAAAGCGTGTTGATAATGTCAAGAGGGGTCGGGGTAGACCGAACTTAACATGGGAGAAGTCCGTAAAGAAATATCACCAAAGAACTAGTCATGGACAGAGGTGTGTGAAAGCTTGCTATCCATATGCCGGAATCATGAGTTGGTCGCGAATGTCCTGGCTGCAGACTGAGACCGGCGACCTCGGTTTGGAGCGGGTCAACCAAAGCTCGAATGGCATTGATGTTGACATCCTGAGTGTTGAAGAGGGCTCGCAAAGTGGGACGAGGGAGCGAGGGTCCTGTGCCGCCCCTGTAGCTGGAGGGGCGGAGCTCTCCATCGTGAGGCGGCCTTCGGCTCCTGTGCGCGGGGTAATCTTGGTGTTGGCGGTGAAGTCGGTGTGGCCGAGAGTGACCTGCAAGACTTTTGGAGCGACAAACTTCTTCATCGGGGGCGGTGGTGTTGTGGGCCTCTTCGAGGCCAAACTCCTTAACCACTGTGTTGAGGGGTTGAGCGGTGTGGCCGCCGGTCGCCCCTTCCTAGGTGTAGGCGAGAGCTTCGGGCTCCACCTCTGTCGTGCCGTCCTTCTTCTTTGACTCTGTTGTTGAAGCTTTCTCCTTATATGTCTCAACTTCTTCCGGGGCTCGCTTTGGGGGCATCTAGTTGCGATGGTCAAGGTGACTTCTCCGTCATGGATTCCCCACGGTTGGCCCCAATGTTGACGTTCAAGAATCAACTTTCAACCTGGGGGGGGGGGAGGGTGTATCCTGAGTAGCGTAGTTGGAGATTAGGGAGATCGTGTACGCGGGCCTTACGCCGAAGGTCATCGCACACTCGACAAAGCAACAAAATGATATTTTTGACTCGGTCACCTCGTGGGAGCGCGACCTACGTCCTATGGGAGGGTCGTCGAGAGTGCTGCCTGGGGCACTTGGAGTGCAGCCTTTTCGGAGACCCGCGACTCTTCATGACTCTTCACTAGTCTTAGCCTTACTAGGTTCCTCGGGCTCAGAGCTCATTTCCTTCCTTTGCCCTCCTGAAGGGGCTTGGAAGGGGAATGTGACCCTCCACGTAAGTTTACTCAAGAAAGAGTAAGTTACATGCCTATGGGGTTTTTATATAGCTTTGGGGTCCTTAACAAATGACCAAGACTACTCTTGAAATAAGGAGGTGGGAGGGTCTGACCAGGTATTTTTTTTCATTCTTTGGCCCAGGTGCTCTTTGTTAGGCTAGGAGGTGGGTTGTAGCCCATTAGAGCATCTACAGCCGGACTTGGCAAATTCGGTCCACTATACGCCCGTGGGTGCCTCCGCAGACAGCCCCCGCCGGTCCCTCATATGGGCTGTCGCACATCCACATATCTCAAATGCGGAACCTCAAATCCATGCAATCCATGCACTTTGATCATACGATACAAATTGTCCAAATTCAATAGTTCGAAACAAAGCAAAGCAAATCATAGTTCAACAATTCAGACATACCAAAATGAAATCCACGTGCGAGCGTCACGGATGCCTCGCTTGCTGGCCGGATCACTCGTCGGACGCCATCCATGCCTCCTGCTCCGAGGCCATGCTTGCATCCAGCTCCGCCTACATCCGGGATGCATGCTCTACCTACATCCTTGTCGCATGCTCCGCTGCTACTGCAGCCGCTCTCGCTGCCTCGTACTCCCTGCACTCGTTGATCTCCTTATTCTTCTCTGCAAGCCATTTCTTTGCATGCTCATCCAAGAGGGTTTCGTCCGCCAACATGATCTTAGCATCCTCCGTCCCGTCACTACAAAAAAAATACACTTCCGTGATGATACATGTTTGTCGTAATAGGTCACATTTTTTGTCATGCATGTACATCCATGACGATTTTATGACAGAATCAAGATAGTCATACATGTGCTGTCGTAGAAGTGTTCCATGACAATACCAAAGTTATCATCATGAAAGTGTCCACTTCCATGACGATAAATGGCGCGTCATGGAAGCGCTTTCGTCAAGGGTAACCAACACGTGGCATCCACCGTAACGGGTCGCCGTTAAGCTATCGGGTTCCGGTTTGGATCCGATAACCCGTTAATAGCCCGGACCAATGGGGATTTGCCACGTGTAAAATCATCATTGGCTGGAGGAAACACGTGTCGGCTCACCGTTGGGACAGATGTCATCCACTCATTGGATAGAAGGCACCAATGATACGTCGACACGTGGCACAACCCAGTGAAAAGGTTGGCCCGTTTGACTTGGTCAAAAGATAGCGGGCCGGCCCACGGAAAGCCTGTTAACGGCCTGTGTTCGCACGTAGCCCATTCACAGCCCGCTAACCCAGGGCCCGTTACGACCTATCTGAATTAGGCCTAGTAGTGTCATCTCCACCGTCCAATATGATTCCAGCCCGTTGAAGGAAATATGCCTAGAGGCAATAATAAAGTTATTATTTATTTCCTTATATCATGATAAATGTTTATTATTCATGCTCGAATTGTATTAACCGGAAACATGATACATGTGTGAATACATAGACAAACAGAGTGTCACTAGTATGCCTCTACTTGACTAGCTCGTTGATCAAAGATGGTTATGTTTCCTAGCCATAGACATGAGTTGTCATTTGATTAACATGATCGTATCATCAGGAGAATGATGTGATTGACTTGACCCATTCGTTAGCTTAGCACTTGATCGTTTAGTATGTTGCTATTGCTTTCTTCATGACTTATACATGTTCCTATGACTATGAGATTATGCAACTCCCGTTTACCGGAGGAACACTTTGTGTGCTACCAAACATCACAACGTAACTGGGTGATTATAAAGGTGCTCTACAGGTGTCTCCGAAGGTACTTGTTGGGTTGGCGTATTTCGAGATTAGGATTTGTCACTCCGATTGTCGGAGAGGTATCTCTGGGCCCACTCAGTAATGCACATCACTTAAGCCTTGCAAGCATTGCAACTAATGAGTTAGTTGTGGGATGATGTATTACGGAACGAGTAAAGAGACTTGCCGGTAATGAGATTGAACTAGGTATTGAGATACCGACGATCGAATCTTAGGCAAGTAACATACCGATGACAAAGGGAACAACGTATGTTGTTATGCGGTTTGAGCGATAAAGATCTTCGTAGAATATGTGGGAGCCAATATGAGAATCCAGGTTCCGCTATTGGTTATTGACCGGAGACGTGTCTCGGTCATGTCTACATAGTTCTCGAACCCGTAGGGTCCGCACGCTTAAAGTTCGATGACGGTTATATTACGAGTTTATGTGTTTTGATGTACCAAAGGTAGTTCGGAGCCCCGGATGTGATCACGGACATGAAGAGGAGTCTCGAAATGGTCGAGACATAAATATTGATATATTGGATGACTATGTTCGGACAACGGAATGGTTTCAGAGGGTATCGGGCATATACCAGAGTACCGGGGGGGTTACCGGAACCCCTCGGGAGACTAATGGGCCTATTGGGCCCTAGTGGAGAAGAGGAGGGGCGGCCAAGGGCAGCCGCCTCCCCCCCACTCGACTGGACAAGGAGGCGGCGCCCCTTCCTTTCCCCTCTCTCCTTCCCTCTCCTCTCCTACTCCCACATGGAAGGGGGGAGTCCTACTCCCGGTGGCCGGCCCCCTCCCCCTCCTCCACTTGTTTATATACGGGGAGGGAGGCTCCCCTTAGAGACACAACAATTGACCTCTTGATCTCTTAGCCGTGTGCGGTGCCCCCCTCCACCATATTCCACCTTGATCATATCGTAGCGGTGCTTAGGCGAAGCCCTGCATCGGTAGCAACATCATCACCGTCATCACGCCGTCATGCTGACGGAACTCTCCCGTGAATCTCTGCTGGATCGGTGTTCGCGGAACGTCATCGAGCTGAACGTGTGCTGAACTCGGAGGTGCCGTACGTTCGGTACTTGGATCGGTTGGATTGTGAAGATGTACGACTACATCAACCACGTTGTGCTAACGCTTCCGCTTTCGGTCTGCGAGGGTACGTGGACACACTCTCCTCTCTCGTTGCTATGCATCACCATGATCCTGTGTGTGCATAGGATTTTTTTGAAATTACTACGTTCCCCAACACCCGTTGTAACTTCCAGCCCATGTATGGCCCATGACGTCTTTCGGCCCATATGAGGCACTTTGTAACTCTTGGCCCATTAACGGCCCGTGGTGAAACTGGCCCGTAATGAATAGTATATCACTGTATACCCATTAACGGCCCATTATTCCATTGGGCCGTTTCAAGCCCATGTTATCTTTCGGCCTTCTCAGGGCCCATTTATTCTTGGGCTCATTTCCAGCATTCAGTTACTTACGACCTATTACTGGCCTTTCTGCTTGTGGGCCAAATTCAACCCATGGTTATAGTCGGCCCGTTTGTGGCCCGTTAATCTGTTGAGCCATTTTCATAGCGTCCTCAAATATGGCCGATCAACGACGGCCCGTTATGGTCGGCCGATGAACGAACAATTCCAACTCTAGCCCGTTTAAGGCCCATAATGTGGTCCGTAATTGGCCCATGTTCGGCCAATCGATGATACAGCCTGTAGAAGTCCCATTGATGCTACGGCCCGTAGAAGCCCCATTGTTTATACGGCCCGTAGAAGGCCCATTGTTTCTATGGACCGTAGGAGGCCCAGGGTCACTACAGTAAATATGTAGCCCATGGTTATTGTGTCTTAGTTTTAAATAATAGGTTATTGCGGCCACTAGCAAACCGCGAAAATAGAACTGCACTGACTACAAGAAAACAAATAAACAAGACAACAAGGAAATAAATAAGCAAGTAACTTACGCTGGGCTATCACGACTATTACACATATTATATCCACTGGGCATCAAAGTTTGCCACCGGTGCAAATATAGGGAACAAAGCAGCATATCACATACATTGGTTGTCAAGGTTGGCGACCAGTGCAAATAAACACCGCAGCAAAACAAGTCTAGACCTGAAACCACTTCAGAAGAGCTCAAGAAACAATATCCTGGATACCCATAATGCTGGCAAGATCCTTATCAAGCTTATTAACTTTCTCTTGTTTGGCGCTTAAATCCTCCAGCGCTTGTTGTTGCACAAGAAAATATGCATCTGAATTTTGCAGGGACTTCCTCAGTCCTTCGGCTTCTTGCCGCAACACAGCTAACTGATGCCTTTCAGCTTGTAGCTGAGACTGAAGAAGTCAAAGTGATTCAGGCAGCGAGTTCGAAGAGCTTGTGCCAGCGGTATTGGCCAGTAACTCGAACACTACATCAACGCAGGACTATGGGGTTTTCTCATTGTCTACAAGATCGTTTTTATCACCTTTCTTGGAGACCAACAGGGTTGTCTCGCTATCTTGAACCTTATCTGCATTGCTTTCTCTACCATTGTATAGTGGGGTGCTCTTCTCCAATATTATGTTCGCATACTACAAGAGAAACAAGCAGACACATCACAGGTTGAGCATGTAGTATACGAAACTCATTTTGGTAAACCGGTTCATTAGTAAGGTGGACAGGATAACATCATGAAACAAACATATATCTATGTACTATGGTCACTGTATTGTCCATATCATTCTAGTTTATGTTGTCAAATCAAGATAGAGACATAGTTCAACTCATATATTTTTAAGATACATCAGCATAGACAGAATATAAGTGTGAGAAACTACACAACATTGGCAACACTTGTAATGTGCATCAAATTAGAACATAATTTTTTATACAACTGAAACTGAAATCAACATAGAGGAAGAAGTTAGAACGACAATCTAGTTAAAGAAATAGGTTTAAAACATACATGTTGCTCCATTGGAGTTTCAATTGGATCCTTCAAATTCGGAAGTAGTTGGTATGAGTAAATACAGTGATGCAACAACAAAGGAGTATGGACCATAGCTACAGAATCTGACCTGAGTTGCTCTTCTGCTTTAAACGTCGAGTTTGGGTTCGCTGTGGTGGTCTTCATGCTTTGGGCATTGCAGTTGCTTTACAAACTGCTCGTGTGGGGGTACTCTCTGGTGGATATGGTGCTCTGTCAACTAGAAGTGGGTTACTATCCGATGGGGTTGGGGTTAGATGGGTTGTAGCTGGTTCTCTGTCCAACGGTGTAAGTGTGCAATCTGGAAGAGTCTCGATTATGTGTGGTGGGGCTAGTTCGTGGGCCAGTACAACCATGGTTGTATCTGCATTGACGGGTAGCACCATCTTTTGTGAAGAACGGGTTTTTGCTCCCTTAGATACTGCCATCACCGCCTCCAATTCAAATGGCTGATAAACAAGAAAAGAAATTGAACATACAAAGATTGTATGATAGACAGATGTGGTAATTCACATATATGTTGTCTAACCAAACAGGACATCATGACACAGTTTCACATATATGATACCTAACTAAACAGGATAGCATGACACAGTTTCAGATATATGATGGATAACTTAACATGATATAATGACATAATTCAACATATGATGAGTATCTAAACAGGATGACATGACAAAATTATATGATGTCTTTCTAAAATAGGTTGGGATGAAATAATTCACATACATGTTGTCTAAGTATACAGGATGACATGATATAATTGACATAATTGATTCATATACTAAGCAGCTGGCACTCGCATGTATGATATCTGAACTAAGCAGATGGAATTCAATATTGTGCATATGATGTCTAAACTAAGCAATGCAAGACACCATATGCATGATATGAGAAATATAAATATTGCAACTTAGAGCATACACCTCAAGTGGGATATAGGACTGGTCATCTGTCTCTAAATCCTCCTCTGAGGAGCTACCTGTAACCATCGAGATATATGCTTCAACAGGTACCATTGCCTGATCTGAAGACCTTGTTTTCACTCCTGATTTTTCCATAACTGGCTCAAATGGCTGATACACATGAAGAGTAGTTCAATATACACAGATTGTCGACAAATGGAATGTGTAATAAAAAAAGATGGCATGAGATAATTCACATATATGATGCATGGCTACATGGCGGTGCTTAATTCACATATATGATAACTGGCTGAAAAACATGGCATTGCATAATTCACATATCTGATATAGAAAGCAAACAGGAGGCATTCACATAAAGCATGTCTAATCTAAGCAGATGGCATGGCAATGCGAAAGACCATATGCATGATATGAGCAATATAACCATGCCAAGTTAGAGCATGCACCTCGGGGGATACGACTGGTCATCTGTCTCTGAATCCTCCTATGAGGAGCTATCTGTAACCAGCAATAAATCTGCATCGACAGGTAGCACTGACTGCTCAGAAGACCTTGTTTTCACTCCAGATTTTCCCATGACCGACTCAAATGGCTAATGCACAGGAAGAGTAGATGAATGTATAAACAATGTTGACAAATGGAATACATTGTGAAAAAAATGTGTCACGATACAATTCACACATACGATGATTGGCTAAACAGGATGGCATTGCATGATTCACGTATATGATGCCTGGCTAAAGAAGATGGCATTGCATAATTCCCATATATGATATAGAAACCAAACGGGTGGCATTCACACAAAGCAAATCTAAACTAAGCTGATGACATATAAGATGTATAATGTAAGCAATGCGAGGCGCCATATGCATGATATGACCAACATTAACATGCCAGGTTAGAGCAAACACCTCAGGTGGTAAATAGGAGTGGTCGGCTCCCTCTGAATCCCCATCTGAACAGTTATCTTCCTCTGGAATACAATTTGGAATGTCGGGAGGGGGGCCCCACTTCGGCCACCATGGAGCGGCGTCTGCATGACATTGTATTCCCACACAACGGTCTTCTCTTTTTCTCTACATGTTCAGCACGATTGTGTACAATAACTGACATGCATAATAAAAAAGCATATTTAGATTATGTATGGCCTAAGGGGTGCATGCAGAAATCAAGACTGATGGTAGCAAACGAGTGGATAGATCCAAAACAAATGGTAGCAGGTAGATTATAGCTTCAATTTAAAAATATAGACAATGGATCATCTACTGTTTGTTGCCAACCCAACATGAACCACATAGAAGACCCCAGATGAACCAGATAGTAGACAGATACTATTCGTTGCTGCCTCGATATGTGCCCCAAGGGCATTTTAAAACTCAAGTTTGAACGATAAAGTAGCAGGTAATAATAACCTGCTGTTTTCCCCAGTATGATAAGTAAGTTGCTTCTTTATGCTGCTGAGTGTCCTGGTGTCCCCATGGTCCCATGCCCTTAAACCAACTCTTTAGCTGCTGTTGATTTATCAGACTCGTAAACAAGCGATGCCACCATTAAAGTAATCCCATATTTGACGAATGTCATTGTTGATCGTAATGCTTCCGGTAACATGAAGCATTGCTAACATTTTAAAATTTCTAATGTACTTGCGTGATTGCCATGAACATAATTACGATGCTTCTTTTCATTTTGTGTATGTTTCGTATCTTCTTATTGACCAACAACTGTTTACTTTCTATCTTTTTGTGTAGATAGGTATATCCATTTCACCTTGTTGCTATTGGGACCTTTTGGTGAACTGCACAAAACACTTTTTTTTGGAATGAGTGTCTTGTGCAGTTCAACTAAAATGTCACGTGGGCAACATCTCTCAATTTTAGTGGAACTGCACAAAATGGTGATTGGAGTTTCCAAAATCTCTGTCAAATTCTGCTGGTAATCTCGTGCAACATTTTATTAGCCTTTGCAAGATGAGCCGTCACTGTCACCATAATGTCACTTTATTTTAGTGGAACTGCACAAAAGGATAAGCAAATTATAGTTGCACCTTACATGAGCAGGACAACCAACCTTAATGTTGCTCAATTTTTGTGCAACTACTAAAGAAGAACCTGCCAGCTAACGAGAGCAAGTACTTCTTGCTAGCTAAATGATGTAGTCTTTGCTTCATTTCAGGTGAACTGCAGAAAAAGTGGCATGAATTGAATAATAGAGTGGAGCTGCAGGTTGGCTTCCACTAGTGCCACTATTAAAGTAATCATGCTCTTTATTATTTGTGTTGTGCAAACAGGAATACTCAACTATAGATGTTGTGATGGTCAAGAACATTCGCCAAGTTCTTGGGTTGTATGACACGGCTAGCCAAGATGGATTTAATCCCGATATTCGCTTTATCAAAAGGCTCTAATGGGTTGGTTCTGAATCTTGCAAACTGGGAATCAATGAGATGTGTAGGCATCTTTGTTGTACTTATTATTTGAATCTTATTTGTTGTTTCTGAATGTTGCAAGCTGGGAATCAATGAGATTTGTAGGCATCTTTGTTGTACTTATTATTTGAATCTTATTTGTTTGTTCTGAATCTTGCAAGCTGGGAAACACGACATGATGATGCAGAGGACAACAACCATAACAAACAGTTCAAACTTGGTAGTATTATCGTGTAAAAGTTCAACAAATGTGCCGATCGTAAAGGCCCCGAGAATAATAATTCTAATTGTTGTGCATGTTGACCACTGTGGCGTTGATAGAACAAGCCAATGCATTGCTTGTTTTAAGAATAATTTTAATTAAAGGTAATTAAACTTAAGTAAAGTGACCACTAGCACTTGTTATTACAAGACCAATCTGCACCCACTCGTGAAACGGCGTGTGGCGGAATAGGTTTCTTAATGGAGCGTTTGAATGCGCCGAGGGTGCATGTTCTGCCGGGCATGCAGCGGCGCGAGGAGGGTAGTAACTTTTGTCGCTGTACACACTCGGTTCTCGTTGAATCCAGTTCCCAAGAGCTGAAAACGAATCGCTGCCGCCACCTACCCACTCGTTCAGCTTGAAGAAACTCCAATGGCGATCCGAGGGTGAGCCTTACGGATATGGACTTCACAAGGAGTTCACCTTTGAGTTCGCCATTCAGTCCCATGGCTGCACCAAGTTGAATGTGATGTACACCAATGATCTGGACTCGGTGAAGCTCTGCCTCGCCGAGTTCAAGTAGTACCTACAGGACAAGAAAGCACAAGGTCGCCGGACTAGACCTTGTGCCGTCTGCTGAAAGGGACCAGCGGATCACCGTCGCCCAGGTATGCGTGCGGGACGAGGTTCTCATCTACCACTACTGTAGAGCCATCAGAGGTTCTGGAGCATTCGCCCGTTACATCGGCAGCGCCGACTACACCTTCTCTACGTTGGAGAGAAAGAAGAACGCGATGATTCGACCATCTGGTGCAACAAGCTTGTCGACATCCAGAAGCAATACAAGATCATCGGCAACGGGCAGGAGAAGGACTCCGTGGTTGACCTCGCCGAGACCATCATCGACGGATGGACCCCTACTACGCTAACATGAAAGAAGACAACGATAGCAAGGACATGAACACGTGGGAGGTACCTCTGAATGTAGCCTACATAACCTATGCGGCCAAGGACGCATATGCATGCTACGACATGTACAGGCAGATCTTGGACATGAGAGCGTGTCTGCTTCCCGTAACCGACGAGTACACGGATAGCCGCAGCATCATGATCAAGCATGCCAGGAAGGTCTAGATGATGTACTTTATATGTTTAAGCACCTTTATCATCTGAGTGTTTCATGCATTAGCCTATGTGTCATAATTATGTTTTTGTCCGAAATATTTTGTGTAGTCCTCAGGTTCATCTCCTCAGTCGATGATGGTAATGAAGTTGGCGTGGTTGCCGGCAACAGTGAAGATGATCTGAGGCGGCGAAAGAAAGTCTGCAGGGGGAATCTCTGCTGCAGTGAATGCTTCCGTCGATGGTGCACCTCAGGTGGGGTGGATGACGGCACGACAGGAGCAGGACATAACACATAGAGTTTTCTTTGACGCCTATCTGAAAATGAAGTAAATCTGTAAGGGCTCCTTAGAATTGGAGGATTCTATAAATGCAGGGACAGGAAAAACATAGGAATAGGATAAGAATGCACGTGCAAAACAGAGCATTTGGAAACATAGCATTTCTGTCAACCTGGGTGTTTGGTTCACATGAATTGGAAGAACACATGAATGGAGAAACATGGTCAAATTAAAGTCAAACCACATGAAAATGAAAAAAAATAAGAATCTTATTCTGCCAGTAATGCAATTAGTCATGTTCTTCATGCATATTAATTTGAAAAGGACGTCCAAGTGGATATTAAAATTCCTATGTTTTTTCTTTAAAGGAGACACCAAAGGAAAAAATCCTCCAGTTTTGCTTTGCTCCACTCCTTCTAACCAAATGCATGAATAGTAGTACCATAGTAGTTCCATAGCAAAGGATCCCTGAGGGATCGACATGAATGCAGAGTAACAAAGTGATGCGGCGAGTGTACAACCTCTTTGGCATAGCCTTGTCGACCTCAGCATCATTGGGTTGGATGTGTAGGATGGTGATGCTGGTGTGACTGTCGGAGGCGGGGAAGAAGATCTGAGGCCTCTGGAACGGCATCGAGGGTATGCTCATTTGTGATGGACGGTTCCATCATTGGAGCAGCTCCGATGAGGTGTACGGCGGCGAGGCTGAAGCAGGACAAGACAAACAACGTTAATATGAAGTGGGACTCTAATATCATCTGCAATAGATGATGTAAAATACATCACCAAAAAGTGCTAGATGTAAAATGCATCAACCGCGCCACGGCCACTCCAACAGATGCTATAAATACTGTTCACTCTGAACTTAACTGAAGAAACTGAACTTTATAATTGAAACTGAATTTTACTATCGAAACTGTTTGAACTAGTAGCAGAGCATTGCAATAGATGTTTAGGGCGTTCGATCACTAGTAGCAGAGAAGCAGTGATCTAAATCAGCAGCCGCTCGAGCATGGAACACACTAGAAGAGAGCAAGTTGCACAAGAAGACCTGGCGAGTGCTAAAGCAGCAACTCCTGTAGCTGTCGGAGGTCGTGCAGCAGCAGCAACAACAGCGCAAGCGAGAGCAAGAGAAGAGCAGCAACATGAACGAGAGCAAGAGCGGAGCAGCAACACGACTGACATCAATAGCAGAGTAGAGTAGCAGCACGAACGAAAGCAAGAGCAGTGCAGCAGCGCGACCGACAACAAGAATAGAGCCGCAACACGAGCGAGAGCTGGAGCAGCAGCAACAACAACAACGAGAGCGAGAGAGGGAGCAGCTGCAGCTAGTGCCGGTGTGGAAGTCGCCATCGAGGAAGCAACAACATGAGGGAGAGACGCCATAGATGAAGTGGCTGACGACGGCGCCTTCGATGGAGACTCTCCATGACTGCTCGGTAACGAGCACCGGCAGCCCCATGAGATCAAATAAAAGATAAAATGCAGCGGTGAGTGCAAAACCTCCTTGGTGGCACCGAGTAGGCCTCGGTTTCATCGGAGGAATTGGTGAGGGTGCTGCGGTTCTGGTGGGGCAGGTCAAGACGGCGCTGTGGGGATGGAGGTGGAGGACGGGGCGGCTGATCCGGCCGGACGACGATATTAACGATGGATCCTCATCCGGCGCGGTGGATGAGGGCCGACGGAGGAGCGTAGGGTTTCGCGGGTTTTGGCGACCTCGGTGTACGAATGGGGGTGCGAAGGGGAAGGTAGGGGGAGCCATGGCTTAGGGACGCGTTTGTCCGAAATGTAGGGTAGGTTAGCAGCATAACCCCACCGGTTTTGACCACGTGACGTCGAGCCGACATTTCCGGCTGAGGGGTAGAAGGGGGATTTCGTGTGTCTAGGCTGCGGGACCGATTTCGGATGAGGAGGGAGTTTTTGCGCGCGTCGAAATTTCGAGATAACAAGGCACGGCGCGGGTTAAAGAGGCGGGAGTTTTCACACCAGATGAGACAAAAGATACTCGAGCTTGAAAATTTCAGGATAACAAGGCACGGATTCCATGTTCGGCAGAACAAACTTAACATGTACAAAAAACAATTCATACAAGACATAAGAGAGTCATGTCCCCTTTTACTATATTGCTATAAATGCCATTGAAGAAACTTCAACAAAAATGTAAAAAATCGGGAGAACAAGATTACCCTGTACAGTACCAAATCAATTCGCACTTCCCTCAACAACAACAAAAAACAAATCAATTCCCACCACAAGAAAGAGTCATGTCCCTTTTATATGATTACAAATGCCAGGATCTCGAATTTCAATTTTTGAATCCACATTATGTTGAATTTGAATATATCATTAGGTGACCTTGCAGTTTATAATGGATATAGTCCTACATTTTGATCTTCCGTCATATATGAACATTTTACTCCACCCTATGAACATATATATTGTCGTCTACCATATGGACTAAATTTGAATCAATTTTCCTTATTTGAATACGATTGTTGTCAAGTTATACCATCATTTAAATATTATCTTGATAACAAAAAACATGCATATAACACTAATCATATTTCACTATGAACTACATGTACCATACGGTCTCCAATTCAAATATTTGTACCCATTTTATGTTGAATTCAAATCACAGTACATTGGTCTAGGTAGCGAGATGTTCGAGATAATCTAAACCCTGTTTTCATATGTATAATGTTTGGCTGAATTGGGACAAGTTTTGTTATAAGCTTCTTGCAAAACCAGAGATTCTCTCAACAAGCCTCGTGGTTCCGAGAGGGAACGTGTCACCTTTGTGTGCGAAACAATATACGCTGCCTCCCCCTGATTTTCTTTACAGAGGCAACATAAAACTATATGAGTGCCTTATTAAATTTTGGAATTATTCCGGATTCGTTAGGCCTTTTTTATACCCTAGCAAAACATGCCCGTGTGTTGCAACGAGAGGGAAAAAACATCTTTCATACACACATCCGATAACATCAGTAAACAATATTCTTTAACAAAATCTTTATTGACACAATTTCAAACAATATGAAAATCAACTTTAAGCCTCTGGTTTACATAAACACGTATCAACAGTTTAATGTGCATCATCGTACATGGGTTGGTTGTGTTGTGTGCATAATAGAGAAGATGATTATGTACCTATTTTAACCTTTAGGATATGGTAGTTGATAGGAATCAACATCCCCTATAGTGCCAATAGTAGATTATGTGAGAGCATCTAACTGTCATATCTACTAAATTTGAATAGCGTAGAAAACATATATAATAGAAATTTATTAAATGCCCCACATAGAGAAGATATTAGTTAAGTTTACATTTCGGGTTCGTTTGGCCTTTTTTATATGTCAATTGAGTTTCTGGACATTTAATGTGCATAATTCAAATTTGAACTGCAAGCACATGCTCCGGTGCACAAAAGTTGGTTGAAAAATCACATGTGTGTCCATGGGTGAATTTCTAGGTCCCATGCAAGAAATGGGAATGAAATTCAAACATCTGGGCGTCGTGACTCAGCCGAGAACATTGAGAAACTTGGTTTCTAAATTCCTGTAAATCCAAAACTCGCCTGGAAATCATGGAACTTGGCACGGTGTCATGTCATGGCACTAACTTGTTGTGGTAAAAAACTTGGCCAAATTGGAACAAGTTTTGGTATAACCCTCTTGCAAATCGGAGCTTCTCTCAAGAAGGCTTGTGGTTTTGAGAGGGAACGTGTCACCTTTGTGTGCGAAGCGATATACCCTGCCCCCCCCCCCGCCCCGATTTTCTTTACAAAGGCAACATGGAACTATATGAGTGTCGTGTTAAATTTTGAGATTAGTCCAAGTTCGTTTGGCCTTTTTTATACATTAATTGAGTTCTGATCATTTAATGTGCATAATTCAATTTTGAACTACAAGCACATGCTCCAGTGCACCAAAGTTGGTTGAAAAATAACATGTGTGTCCTCGGGTGAATTTCTAGGTCCCATGCAAGAATTGGGAATGAAATTCAAACATCTGGGCGTCGTGGCTCAGCCGAGAACATTGAGAAACTTGGTTTAAAAATTCTTGTAAATCCAAAACACGCCTGAAAATCATGAAACTTGGCATGGCGTCATGTCATTGTACTAACATGCCGTGGTAAAAAAATTGGCCGAATT
Organism: Aegilops longissima; assembly: GCA_021605205.1. Taxonomy (NCBI): domain Eukaryota; kingdom Viridiplantae; phylum Streptophyta; class Magnoliopsida; order Poales; family Poaceae; genus Aegilops; species Aegilops longissima. Next base: position 491,738,427 of record CM038678.1, read on the forward strand.
GGAACAAATTTTGGTATAAGGTTCTTGCAAACCATAGCTTCTCTCAACAATGCTCGTCGTTCTGAGAGGGAACGTGTCACCTTTGTGCACGAAACGATATACGCTGCCCCCTTGATTTTCTTTATAGAGGCAACATAAAACTATATGAGTGTCGTGTTAAATTTTGGAATTATTCCGGGTTCGTTTGGCCTTTTTATACATTAATTGATTTTCTGGTCATTTAACGTGCATAATTCAATTTTGAACTACAAGCACATGCTCCAGTGCACCAAAGTTGGTTAAAAAATAACATGTGTGTCCTCGGGTGAATTTCTAGGTCCCATGCAAGAAATGCGAATGAAATTCAAACATTTGGCCATCGTGGCTCGGTCGGAAACATTGAGAAACTTGGTTTTTTAATTCCTGTAAATCCAAAACACGCATGAAAATCATGAAACTTGGCTTGGTGTCATGACATGGCACCAACATGTTGTGGTAATTTTGCTGTTCGATTTGCGAAGGCGCACAGATTAACAATCAACAAAATGATTTTGGAACAAGTGATGTCACGTTACTATCGGAAACACAAGTATTATTGAAACCATGGGCGTTCTACTTACCATTTATGTGCTGCCACGCGTCCCCTTTTTTTATTAGCTAGGAGGCATCATGCAGGGTAGCTATTTGAGTACGGGAGGCGTGCAATCAGATCAATGCGCGTGCTTATCGTGAGGAGAGCCCTTTGACCTCCATCTGCCGCACACCTCTCTCCCAAGGTCTCCATTAATGGCGCCCGAGCCCCTGTTTAATGGCGTGGCTATGTCTCACTCGACTGAGATTTAAGAGAGAAAAAAGAAAATCTGAAAAGAAAATTTTGCACGGATCTTGATGTAAGATCCGACGGACCTATATAGCATCTACTGCAAGACTGATGAATATATAAGGACGACGATAGTGGATAATAATTGTCTTACATAATTAGGAAGATAATTAAAAAAGCCACATGCGGCTATGCCCGAAATATACAAGGGCAAAAGAAGAAGGAAGACAACGACCTGGCCCGCTGATCTCTACTTTCTTGATGCGTTGCTGCAGGCCGCGGGAACTAGTCTCCACGGCGAGCGACGATGAGCTCTTTTGTGTCCTCAACATGCTACTTGAGAGCATCCACGAATTCCTCCACTAGCTTTTGGCGCTCGATGCGGAGCATGTCATTCTCGTCCATAAGTTTCTTGACGATGACGCTGGCCATGGCAGACGCAAGGGAAGGATGTTGAATGACTTGTTTGTTTTTGTGGATGAGGACTTGAGGAGGAATGTGTAGTCATCTTGGCATAGTAGTATTTATAACCGAGTACTAATACGCTCCTAAGTGGGAAACCATTTAGGTTGTGATTAGTGTGAACATGTTTGAAGAGTTTTTTATACTTAATGTGCACCATGACCAAGGAGGGGAAAACGAGAGAACTTAATGTTTATTTGCTAATTAATAGCATTGCATGCAATGACATAACCACTGCATGTCGTGTTTGGTAGGGAGTACGTTATACAGGAAGAGAAGAGGTGCACGCACGCACTCGTCCTCTCTCACACACGCATCTGTATCTACGAATCGTAGTGTTCTCAACCATATGATTGGCTCTATCATAGGTTTCCCGTTGCTCCTTGGCCTTGAGATTGAGAATTTTAAAACGCGGATGCTAAGCTGGGGGCGCGAGGTTTTGGTTAATGTGCGGGCCGCACACGGCACCAAAATGACACGAGCTTCATCTTCCTTGTGCGCAGTTGGGTGAGTTGTCCAAGTATAGACACAACCAGGCCCTCCTTGGTATCTGCGCCTTGACTTATCCGTAGAGAAATTAGGATCGGAGGGAGTACTGCTACTAGTAGTACTACTTTGATGTGTCGCGTCAACTCACACAAGTATGCAACACTTCCTGAACAAACAAGCATATAAGCTATTATACTTCTTACCCAAAGGATCGTTATATCCAACAGACACAAAATATCCGTTCGACTGTTGGAAATTACTTTAACTGTTGATCTGATGTCGAAGTAATTGCTGCATCGCCACCAAAACCCACCGTCTCTTAAGCTAAAGTAGACCAAGCTAACCCCTATATTAGCATATTACTAAGATAAACATAAGGCATTGTAGAACCATTTAGGAGGTGAGCTTGTCAATTTGAATGTGGAGGGACACCGTCCTCGACAACCCAGCCCCGACCAGCAGTTTGGGCGGAACTGTGAAGAAGGCCAACTCTTGCATGGCGACATTGCCGGGATCCTTGCTGTTTGTCACCTCCATTTCCACCTTGACGGCGTCGGTCCTGCCTTTGGGCTCCCCCGGTGGACCGTTCGCCCATAGCTTAGCCGCATAGTGCGGTAGCGGGGACGCCCCTGCTCTGATGCAGATGACCGACACGGCGATAGGCGCGCCGATGTCGAGCATGCCGCTGACCAAAAACACACGCGGTCGTCCTCCTCTGAGAATAGCAAGAGATGTGGCTCCGATAGTGGCAGTTGCAGCTGGAGCACCTTTGCGTACTGGATCCTATGCACGGGCATGGGATGCACGGTGCTGATGTGGTGGGAGAGCACCAGCGGTAGGCCTTCGTAGCCGCAGACGGGCATGGGGCATTTGCAGGGCGTGAGCGGACACACGCTCTGGTGATCGGCGAGCTTATGGTAAGTGACGTAGATCCCACAGCCTTCGCGCGGGGACTCCACCCTCACCGAGGAGAGGACGACGTCCATCGCCGTGTTCCGCACGTCAAAGCCACCGCCGCGCTCGCACTTGTGGCACTGCCGCTGGTTCCCTGGGTGCTCGCCGCGGCAGTTCGCGCAGGCCAGGTGCCCTCCCTTGCACTGCACAAATCAATCGAACAACACATCAATCAAGAAACCTGCACCTTGCTCGATTAGCCGAACGGACAAGGTGTATTCAAACCTGATACACTTGAGGCTTCAAGGGCGGAGGCATAAGGGGCAGTGGAGCAAGGTGAGGTCCATCGTCGGGTCCATACCATCTCTCGATTTAGACCATAGAGAGCTCCATCATTGGGTCCTGTTCCGTCAGCATGATCTCGCCCTCCTCGTGCACAACCATCTCTCGCTTTAGGGCTGGGGCATTACAAAGCTTTACCGTCACATATTCATACTACTTCAAGGTGCATTAAATCAACACATTCAAGTATCAAAAGGAAAGTCACGACATGCATGCATGTGTTGTAATTAATGCGTCGGTAAACGCAAATTATTGAAATATATCTAGTGCATTGCTTTGATGTGTCGCGTCAACTCGTTTAACAAGGTGAAGTTTGATTACAATGCCCTCTCCCTCTCCCATGAGCGTGGTGGCTCGCAGGACTAGGAGAAGCTTTCACTACACGCTCTCCCTCCCGCACGCGGTGGACATGCATCAGTTCATTCAGTGTCAGATGGCCAGAAGCATACTGTAGTACTCCACTGCAGTAGTACCATCATTGTTCGACTTCCCAAAGAGGCGAAGAGCCAAGCGCAACCCGGACGCTCGTTTGGGAGTTTCATGTGTAGGGGAGGTATAGTGACATAGTCTAGGATAGTGTGTACCGTCCTCTAAGCTTAAAATCGGTGGGGTCGGCTCCATGCTATGAGGCCATCTCGAAGCATTTTTTTGATTAATATAATCTGCTGGCCCTACCTGTCATCCTGGTGATTGTAGTTGGCATGCTCATCTGGTCAAGACAGGAACATATATTTTAACTTGTGGTGGGGTAAATGTTAGAGGTTGCAGCAAATATATTGTACACTGCGGGTCTTTTAGCCAAGTTTAGAGGCAAGCATGTGGGGCCAGTGCTATGATGTGTCGCGTCAACTCGTACAACGAGGAGAAGCTTGATTTTACTACACTACACGCCCTCTCCCTCGTCCATGCGCGCGGTGGCTCGCAGACGAGGACAGACTTTTGCTTACTACAACAAGCTATCCCTCCTGCACGCGGTGGACGGACATGCAACAGTTGATTCAATGCTGTAGAAGTAGTAACATCATTGTTTGTCTTCTCTAAGAGGCGAAGAGCCAAGCGCAACCCGAACGTGGCAGTTGCAAACGCTCGCGTGACAGTCTTTGTGTAGGGGTGGGGCGTGGTGCGGAGCCTTGGAGCACGCATATAGCCAGGCTCTTGCATGAGACAAAATTGCCATGTAAGCAGGCTATAAGCCCACTATTGTATTTGCTCTTAATAGTATAGCCCTGTAAACCGGAAAGGAGGGACTACTCCCTTCGTTCCTAAATACTTCCTCCGTTTTTATTTAGTCCTCATATTAGCTTTGGTAAAAGTCAAGCTTTATAAACTTTGACCAAGTTTATAAAAATATATTAACATAAGTAATAACAAATCAATACAATTAGATTTATTATTGAATGTACTTTCACATCATATATATTTGTTATGATAAATGTTCATATTATTTTTTATAAACTTGGTCAAACTTTATGAAAATTTGACCTTAGTCAACTCTAATATGCAGAGTAAATAAAAACGGAGGGAGCATTTGCCTTTCTAGAGATTTCAACAAGTGACTACACCCTAAATACTCACATACGGAGCAAAATGAGTGAATCTACACCGTAAATAAATATGTAGTTCTCTCGTTTTCCTCTCCGCCTTGGTCGCGGTGCACAACATTGAGTATACTACTACTGACTAGTCTCTTTTTGAAATGCATTTATGGTGATATGGCTTGAATGCCAACGAGGCAGAAGGTAGCGGTTCCCGAAACGTTGAGCGGTCAATGATGCCTCCGCATTCAATTAGCATGCAGAGGTTGGAGAAGCAGAATGGAGCCATCACGTTGTGAATGCAACACAGTTTGGACTCTCATATAAAGGCGCCCCACCACTCCAATCCATCTACTCCTAGTCTTTGCGCAACACTGCCCACTCCAATCCAAGACCAAGACCAAGTGACCAGAAGCCACAAGCACCCACGGCGTCGATGGACGCGAGCGGCAGTCGGCTGTGCCGGATTGTCCAAGACGCTGACCTGCGGCCCCGCACGCGCAGCGTTTCCAGACGGTGCTGGCAACCACCGGCGTCATAGCCCTCGTCGATGCCGGCTTCACCTCTCGCATGTGCTAGATGATGGTCGACTCCATCCGCAAGTTCACCGCCGTCAAGAAGCGCGCAGACGACCTTGTCGTACTGCTCCAGCACGCGCGCCCAGGCTCCTCATTGCCTGCCACCCTCATCGGCCTCCAAGGTGACGAACTCTTTGGAGCACTGGTGGCCCTGCAGCTGCCCGAGGTCGCGTCGTTAAATGTGCACCTCGAGGCCGCGCTCACCGCGCAGCGCCTCGCCATGCAAGAAACCATCGATCTACACATCCACGTCTACGAGGAAATCGTCTACATAGGCCACTACAAGGCCAACGAGGGCAGAAAGGCGTTGGCCTTCTTCCAGCGGCTGCAATCTTTGGACGCCATTGTTCGGAAGCACGTCGACCTGGCCACGAAAGCCAATGCTACTTAGCCGCCGCTCGGTGGGCCAGCGCCCTGAGTCGAGGAGGTGGACGTCGTCGATGGATGCATCTTTCTTCTTGCCTCCTGTAACCAGCACTGCATCGCCTTGTGGCCTTAATGTTTTATTAGTGCATGCCATTTTTATTCCAGTCGTAAATGACATGTGTGATACCTTGCTCTTATTTGGCGTTAATTATATGTAGTATCACTGTCTTCGACCTGGTGTACTACCTAGGTCCTGGTTTATTAGTCTCTTTTGTAATTTGTGCTAAATTTTGACCAAACATTTAACTGACAAAATGTTAGTGCATGTCAATAAAAATTATATCATTCGATTTGTATTTGAACCTAGTTTTCAATGATATAATTCTGGTGACATGCATGAACCTTTTCTTAGTCAAATTTATGGTCAAAATTTGGCACCGATTACGACGGGGAGCAATAAACCAGGACGGAGGTAGACGGGTCCATCACCATCGTGTTTTGTGTCTAATTTTCACTTCAGCGACAAAACCTACGTGGAGGGAGTGCTGTATATATTGGCGCAATAACCAAACTTATATATATTCAAAACTAAGCGTGACTACAAGTCACGAGTTCAAAACGAGAAAGTGGAATAAGTACAACATGCCTGTGTTGTTCACATCGCACCCACACACGGTCGCGATGCACAATGTAGTAATATGACTAGTATCTTCTCATATAAAGGCGCCCCACCACTCCAATCCATCTACTCCTAGTCTCTGCGCAACACTGCTCACTCCAATCCAAGACCAAGTGACCATAAGCCACAAGCACCTATGGAGGCGATGGACGCGAGCGGCAGTCGGTTGTGCCAGATCATCCAAGACGCCGGCCTGTGGCCCCGCACCATGCAGCGTTTCGAGACGGTGCTGGCGACCTCCGGTTTCATATCCCTCACCGACGCCGGCTTCGCCTCTCGCATGGACGACATGATGGTCCGCTCCATCCGCAAGTTCACCGCCGTCAAGAAGCACGCAGACGACCTTGCCGTACTGCTCCAGCCCGCGCACCCAGGCTTCTCATTGTCTGCCACCCTCATCGGCCTCCATGGTGACGAACTCTTTCAAGCCCCGGTGGCCCTGCAGGTGCCGGAGGTCGCGACGAAGAATGTGCACCTCGAGGCCGCGCTCGCCGCGCAACGCCTTGCCATGGAAGAAACCATCGACCTGCACATCCACGTCTACGAGGAAATCTTCTACTTAGGTGACTACAAGGTCAGCGAGGACAGAAAGACGTTGGCCTTCTTCCAGCGGTTGGAATCTTTGGACGCCATTGTTCAGAAGCACGTCGACCTGGCCACGAAAGCCGCTGCTACTTAGCCGCCGTTCGGTAGGCCGACGCCTACGAGTCGAGGAGGTGGGCGTCGTCGAGGATGCATCTTTCTTCTCACCTCCTGTAACCAGCACTGCATCGCCTCGTGGCCCTAATGTTTTATTAGTGTATTGCATTTTTATTCCAGTCGTAACATTTTCACTATGAGGTGGGGCCGCAGTTGAGCAAACCGACCATCAGCAAATCCCCAGCCCACCCATCGCATGTGGGCTGAGTTAGAATTTAGAAGAGAAAAACGAGGGAGAGGAGCTAGTTGTAGCACGGACGCTGTCGTCAGATGGGAGTCGTGTTGATAGAATAGGAGTGCTGAGTACTATTACCTTTTTTTTAGGGAAAAAGTAGTCGTACGTCTAGTACCACTAGTTGGGTGCGTGCGACCTATACCTGTCAATACTTTAGGTCTCCTTTTCGAACAGTAGCTATGCTTCATAGTAGTACATATTTTTTCACGCATTTATCCTCCTATATGTACTCCTAGGATATTTCCACGTGCTCCCTTTCACCGACATGTGGGACATAGAGCATCTGGGTCATAGTGCATGTACGACTCGGATCATATGCAACCATGCCGGCGTACTTTACATTTCAGACCTCACGAATTACTACAAGCAAACTGGATTATTTTCATAGAAACTGGAGCACGTTCATTAAATTTTGGACATAACACCGGACGTAAACCAGTCTAAGGTCCTCTTTGATTTGCAGGATACTAAAAACACAGGAATGGGGAAAGTATGATGGCGATGAACCGAGACGAGGAGGAAGAGGGGTAGTACTGTACATGCTACAGACTGGAATGTAGCACATTGTTTTTTATGGTTATATCACCACATTGTTTTCTATGGCCTATTGCCTGCTGGTTCACTGGGGCTGCCGTGGTTCGCACTCCTCGGCGTGAGTAGTAGTACTAGTATATACACTATATATACCGCAGGATTCTTTGCTCCTTCTTCGTGCTTCACGACATGTGGGAGTGCCAGCATCTGGGTCAACGTGTCATGCACCAGATTAGAGTGGGGAATGGAAGGGGGCATCACTCCGGTCGTAGCGCAGTAATTCATGACTATAGTGAGTAGTCATATCACAAGACTTCGTCTTTCCAGCAGTAATGCACCGTCAAATCGCACAGCCCTACCTTTCCAGCAGTAAGTTCAATCCGCTACTCCCTCACCCTCCTCGGCTCTCTGTCAAACTTCCTGCGCGAAAACTGCCACGCGTACAGCCCGGGAAAAGCCCCACTGTCAACTTTTAACTACTTATAGTACTGTATAATTTTGTATCGATGAATTGCACCATGGAGCAGAAAACCAAAAGAAAAAATGTGGTACATGTAAACAAATACAGTTCAAGCTCTAGCTAGCGATTCGGAATGTAAACCGTGCATGTGTTTATACGTATAGGTTACTTCAAAGTACTGAGTCCATTGATGCAATGTGGTCAAAATGTACCATCGATATCTTAAAGCCAAAATAGTTCGCGCTTGTTCGTTCTATATAACTACTAGTACTGTATGTTTATTCACCCATGGGCTTGTTCAATGAATGGAGGGTCGGGGAGCACAAGTGAACAATACTAGTACTAGTAAGTAGGAGTTGTAGAGTTAGTCACGTTAAATAGAGAGTTTCTTTTCTTTAATGCCACGTACACAAATTGAAACGCTTGTTGTGGAGAGAAAAATATAATCACTCCAGTATATATATAGGCAGGGGCCTGAGCACTTTCTTTATTAGGGTTGCCCTCTTCATTCTATCATCCTCTCTAGATCTAAACAAGACAATGGTAACGCCATTTTCTCTCTGCTCACCGCTGGTCACAGATCTGGCCGGATTCCTTCGGCCGGAGTGTGTAGAGGACTAGGTGCATCGTTCACGCGGTCATCGGCGTCGAGGGAGGAAACCCACAGCTGCCGGCGGGTCCCGATCCTCTGCCCGTGTCGTTCTCTCCGACACACGCCGGCTCGGGAGGTCCTTCGACCCTTCTTCCTTGATGCCGTATTATGCGCAGATCCGACCTGCCGCCGCCGACATCCCGATGACCCTCAGGTATAAGTTCTTCGAAAGTAGCCTTGCTCTACTGCCCCAGCTCCCCATGTATCTGCATGTGCATCTTTTTCTACTTCCATCAGCTCTTCCAAAGCCACCTAAATTTTTAGTATTATTGGAGGTAAAGCTACTTCATGCAGTTGAATCTAGGACTTGGTTCAAACAAGGAACAAAGGGGGAAAGTCGTAGCATGAATCTAGGACTTGATTCAAAGAGAAAATAACAGGGGGAAAGTAGTAGAGATTGGATACCCAACCGGTCTCTTGGTTGAAAAGGGAAATAAAGGGAAAGGGGTACAAACTGGATAAGGAACAAATCTATTATTGGTTGAAAACGGATATAAAGTGGCGGCTGGTGGACAAGTCAACAGAGTATGTCCAGGATTAGATTTGCTGCCCTCACATAGTAAAAGGTCTCCAGGATTAGATATGCTGCCGTCACATAGTAAAAGGTCTCCAGGATTAGATTTGTTGCCCTCACATAGTAAAAGGTCTCCAGGATTAGATTTGCTGCCCTCACATAGTAAAAGGTCTCCAGGATTAGATTTGCTGCCCTCACAGAGAAGGAACAAACTCGGCATCACCACTTTATGCCTCCTTGTAGGTACATTGTGCGGATGCGTCCACTGTCGCATGTCCTTATACCAACTTTTGTTGTTGTTAATGTAACAACACATGTAAACTGAAGCGATCACACTGTTACCTTAAGGACATATCTAACCAGTGTTATTGTTAATCTAATGCCTCCAGTGATTTGATGCAATTAAACTGTGTTACAAATGGTACTCCTGTTGTTTTCCCCAGTATGATAAGTAAGTTGCTTCTTTATGCTGATGAGTGTCTTGGTGTCCCCATGGTCCCATGCCCTTAAACCAACTCTTTAGCTGCTGTTGATTTACTGTATCTGGTAAACAAGCGATGCCACCATTAGAGTAATCCCATATTTGACGAATGTCATTGTTGATCGTAATGCTTCCGGTAACATGAAGCATTGCTAACATTTTAAAATTTCTAATGTACTTGCGTGATTGCCATGAACATAATTATGATGCTTCTTTTCATTTTGTGTATGTTTCGTATCTTCTTATTGACCAACAACTGTTTACTTTCTATCTTTTTGTGTAGATAGGGATATCCATTTCACCTTGTTGCTATTGGGACCTTTTGGTGAACTGCACAAACACTTTTTTTGGAATGAGTGTCTTGTGCAGTTCAACTAAAATGTCACGTGGGCAACATCTCTCAATTTTGGTGGAAATGCACAAAATGGTGATTGGAGTTTCCAAAATCTCTGTCAAATTCTGCTGGTAATCTCGTGCAACATTTTATTAGCCTTTGCAAGATGAGCCGTCACTGTCACCATAATGTCACTTTATTTTAGTGGAATTGCACAAAAGGATAAGCAAATTATAGTTGCACCTTACATGAGTAGGACAACCAACCTTAATGTTGCTCAATTTTTGTGCAACTACTAAAGAAGAACCTGCCAGCTAACGAGAGCAAGTACTTCTTGCTAACTAAATGATGTAGTCTTTGCTTCATTTCAGGTGAACTGCAGAAAAAGTGGCATGGATTGAATCATAGAGTGGAGCTGCAGGTTGGCTTCCACTAGTGCCACTATTAAAGTAATCATGCTCTTTATTATTTGTGTTGTGCAAACAGGAATACTCAACTATAGATGTTGTGATGGTCAAGAACATTCGCCAAGTTCTTGGGTTGTATGACACGGCTAGCCAAGATGGATTTAATCCCGATATTCGCTTTATCAAAAGGCTCTAATGGGTTGGTTCTGAATCTTGCAAGCTGGGAATCAATGAGATGTGTAGGCATCTTTGTTGTACTTATTATTTGAATCTTATTTGTTGTTTCTGAATCTTGCAAGCTGGGAATCAATGAGATTTGTAGGCATCTTTGTTGTACTTATTATTTGAATCTTATTTGTTTGTTCTGAATCTTGCAAGCTGGGAAACACGACATGATGATGCAGAGGACAACAACCATAACAAACAGTTCAAACTTGGTAGTATTATCTGTGTAAAAGTTCAACAAATGTGCTGATCGTGTGCGTCCTGAGAATAATAATTCTAATTCTTGTGCATGTTGACCTTGTGGCAGTGATAGAACAAGCCAATGCATTGCTTGTTTTTAGAATAATTTTAATTAAAGGTAATTAAACTTAAGTAAAGTGACCACTAGCACTTGTTATTACAGTACCAATACAGACCTACTCGTGAAACGACGTGTGGCCGGAATAGGTTTCTTAATGGAGGCGTTTGAATGCGCCGAGGGTGCATGTTCTGCCGGGCATGCAGTGGGCGAGGGAGAGGTAGTAACTTTTGTCGCCTGTACACACTCAGTTTACTGTTGAATCCAGTTCCCCAAGAGCTGAAAAACGAACTGCTGCCGCCACCTACCCACTCGTTCAGTTGAAGAAACTCCAATGGCGATCCGAGGGGTGAGCCTGCTGGATATGGACTTCAGCAAGGAGTTCACCTTTGAGTTCGCCGTTCAGTCCCATGGCTGCACCAAGTTGAATGTGATGTACACCAATGATCTGGACTCGGTGAAGCTCTGCCTCGCCGAGTTCAAGCAGTACCTACAGGACAAGAAAGCACAAGGTCGCCGTACTAGGCCTTGTGCCGTCTCCTGACAGGGACCAGTGGATCACCGTCGCCCAGGTATGCGTGCGGGACGAGGTTCTCATCTACCACTCTCAGAGAGCCATCGAGGTTCTCGAGCATTACGCCGTTACATCGGCAGCGCCGACTACACCTTCTCTACGTTGGAGAGAAAGAAGAACGTGATGATTCGACCATCTGGTGCAACAAGCTTGTCGACATCCAGAAGCAATACAAGATCATCGGCAACGGGCAGGAGAAGGACTTCGTGGTTGACCTCGCCGAGACCATCATCGACGGATGGACCCCTGCTACGCTAACATGAAAGAAGACAACGATAGCAAGGACATGAACACGTGGGAGGTACCTCTGAATGTAGCCTACATAACCTATGCGGCCAAGGACGCATACGCATGCTACGACATGTACAGGCGGATCTTGGACATGAGAGCGTGTCTGCTTCCCGTAACCGACGAGTACACGGATAGCCGCAGCATCATGATCAAGCATGCCAGGAAGGTCTAGATGATGTACTTTATATGTTTAAGCACCTTTATCATCTGAGTGTTTCATGCATTAGCCTATGTGTCATAATTATGTTTTTGTCCGAAATATTTTGTGTAGTCCTCAGGTTCATCTGCTCAGTCGATGATGGTAATGAAGTTGGCGTGGTTGCCGGCAACAGTGAAGATGATCTGAGGCGGCGAAAGAAAGTCTGCAGGGGGAATCTCTGCTGCAGTGAATGCTTCCGTCGATGGTGCACCTCAGGTGGGGTCGATGACGGCACGACAGGAGCAGGAAATAACACATAGAGTTTTCTTAGACGCCTATCTAAAAATGAAGTAAATCTGTAAGGGCTCCTTAGAATTGGAGGATTCTATAAATGCAGGGACAGGAAAAACATAGGAATAGGATAAGAATGCACGTGCAAAACAGAGCATTTGGAAACATAGCATTTCTGTCAACCTGGGTGTTTGGTTCACATGAATTGGAAGAACACATGAATGGAGAAACATGGTCAAATTAAAGTCAAACCACATGAAAATGAAAAAAAATAAGAATCTTATTCTGCCAGTAATGCAATTAGTCATGTTCTTCATGCATATTAATTTGAAAAGGACGTCCAAGTGGATATTAAAATTCCTATGTTTTTTCTTTAAAAGAGACACCAAAGGAAAAAATCCTCCAGTTTTGCTTTGCTCCACTCCTTCTAACCAAATGCATGAATAGTAGTACCATAGTAGTTCCATAGCAAAGGATCCCTGAGGGATCGACATGAATGCAGAGTAACAAAGTGATGCGGCGAGTGTACAACCTCTTTGGCATAGCCTTATCGACCTCAGCATCATTGGGTTGGACGTGGAGGATGGTGATGCTGGTGTGACTGTCGGAGGCGGGGAAGAAGATCTGAGGCCTCTGGAAACGGCACCGAGGGTACTGCTCCGCTGTGATGGACGGTTCCATCATTGGAGCAGCTCCGATGAGGTGTACGGCGGCGAGGTTGAAGCAGGACAAGACAAACAACGTTAATATGAAGTGGGACTCTAATATCATCTGCAATAGATGATGTAAAATACATCACCAGAAAGTGCTAGATGTAAAATGCATCAACCGCGCCACGGCCACTCCAACAGATGCTGTAAATACTGTTCACTCTGAACTTAACTGAAGAAACTGAACTTTATAATTGAAACTGAATTTTACTATCGAAACTGATTGAACTAGTAGCAGAGCATTGCAATAGATGTTTAGGGCGTTCGATCACTAGTAGCAGAGAAGCAGTGATCTAAATCAGTAGCCGCTCGAGCATGGAACACACTAGAAGAGAGCAAGTTGCACAGCAGCACCACAAGCGAGTGCTAAAGCAGCAACTCCTGTAGCTGTCGGAGGTCGTGCAGCAGCAGCAGCGACAGCGCAAGCGAGAGCAAGATAAGAGCAGCAACATGAACGAGAGCAAGAGCGGAGCAGCAACACGACTGACATCAATAGCAGAGTAGAGTAGCAGCACGAACGAAAGCAAGAGCAGTGCAGCAGCGCGACCGACAACAAGAATAGAGCCGCAACGCGAGCGAGAGCTGGAGCAGCAGCAACAACAACAACGAGAGCGAGAGCGGGAGCAGCTGCAGCTAGTGCCGGTGTGGAAGTCGCCACCGAGGAAGCAACAACATGGGGGAGAGACGCCATAGATGAAGTGGCTGACGACGGCGCCTTCGATGGAGACTCTCCATGACTGCTCGGTATCGAGCACCGGCAGCCCCGTGAGATCGAATAAAAGATAAAATGCAGCGGTGAGTGCAAAACCTCCTTGGTGGCACCGAGTAGGCCTCGGTTTCATCGGAGGAATTGGTGAGGGTGCTGCGGTTCTGGTGGGGCAGGTCAAGACGATGCTGTGGGGATGGACGTGGAGGACGGAGCGGCTGATCCGGCCGGACGACGATATTAACGATGGATCCTCATCCGGTGCGGTGGATGAGGGCCGACGGAGGAGCGTAGGGTTTCGCGGGTTTTGGCGACCTCGGTGTACGAATGGGGGTGCGAAGGGGAAGGTAGGGGGAGCCATGGCTTAGGGACGCGTTTGTCTGAAATGTAGGGTAGGTTACCAGCATAACCCCACCGGTTTTGACCACGTGACGTCGAGCCGACATTTCCGGCTGAGGGGTAGAAGGGGGATTTCGTGTGTCTAGGCTGCGGGACCGATTTCGGATGAGGAGGGAGTTTTTGCGCGCGTCGAAATTTCGAGATAACAAGGCGCGGCGCGGGTTAAAGAGGCGGGAGTTTTCACACCAGATGAGACAAAAGATACTCGAGCTTGAAAATTTCAGGATAACAAGGCACGGATTCCATGTTCGGCAGAACAAACTTAACATGTACAAAAAACAATTCATACAAGACATAAGAGAGTCATGTCCCCTTTTACTATATTGCTATAAATGCCATTGAAGAAACTACAACAAAAATGTAAAAATCGGAGAACAAGATTACCTCAGACAACCAAATCAATTCGCACTTCCTCAACAACAACAAAAACAAATCAATTCCCACCACAAGAAAGAGTCATGTCCCTTTATATGATTACAAATGCCAGGATCTCGAATTTCAATTTTGAATCCACATTATGTTGAATTCAATATATCGTTAGGTGACCTTGCAGTTTATAATGGATATAGTCCTACATTTTGATCTTCCGTCATATATGAACATTTTACTCCACCCTATGAACATATATATTGTCGCTCTACCATATGGACTAAATTTGAATCAATTTTCCTTATTTGAATCGATTGTTGTCAAGTTATACCATCATTTAAATATTATCTTGATAACAAAAACATGCATATAACACTAATCATATTTCACTATGAACTACATGTACCATACGGTCTCCAATTCAAATATTTGTACCCATTTTATGTTGAATTAAAATCACAGTACATTGGTCTAGGTAGCGAGATGTTCGAGATAATCTAAACCCTATTATCATATGTATAATGTTTGGCTGAATTGGGACAAGTTTTGTTATAAGCTTCTTGCAAAACCGGAGATTCTCTCAACAAGCCTCGTGGTTCCGAGAGGGAACGTGTCACCTTTGTGTGCGAAACAATATACGCTGCCTCCCCCTGATTTTCTTTATAGAGGCAACATAAAACTATATGAGTGCCTTATTAAATTTTGGAATTATTCCGGATTCGTTAGGCCTTTTTATACACTAGCAAAACATGCCCGTGTGTTGCAACGAGAGGGAAAAAACATCTTTCATACACACATCCGATAACATCAGTAAACAATATTCTTTAACAAAATCTTTATTGACACAATTTCAAACAATATGAAAATCAACTTTAAGCGTCTGGTTTACA
Organism: Aegilops longissima; assembly: GCA_021605205.1. Lineage (NCBI taxonomy): Eukaryota > Viridiplantae > Streptophyta > Magnoliopsida > Poales > Poaceae > Aegilops > Aegilops longissima. The sequence goes on from CM038678.1 coordinate 491,753,779, forward strand.
TAAAACACGTATCAACAGTTTAATGTGCATCATCATACATGGGTTGGTTGTGCTGTGTGCATAATAGAGAAGATGATTATGTACCTATTTTAACCTTTAGGATATGGTAGTTGATAGGAATCAACATCCCCTATAGTGCCAATAGTAGATTATGTGAGAGCATCTAACTGTCATATCTACTAAATTTGAATAGCGTAGAAAACATATATAATAGAAATTTATTAAATGCCCCACATAGAGAAGATATTACTTAAGTTTACATTTCGGGTTCGTTTGGCCTTTTTTATATATCATTTGAGTTTCTGGACATTTAATGTGCATAATTCAAATTTGAACTGCAAGCACATGCTCCGGTGCACAAAAGTTGGTTGAAAAATCACATGTGTGTCCATGGGTGAATTTCTAGGTCCCATGCAAGAAATGGGAATGAAATTCAAACATCTGGGCGTCGTGACTCAGCCGAGAACATTGAGAAACTTGGTTTCTAAATTCCTGTAAATCCAAAACTCACCTAGAAATCATGGAACTTGGCACGGTGTCATGTCATGGCACTAACTTGTTGTGGTAAAAAACTTGGCCAAATTGGAACAAGTTTTGGTATAACCTTCTTGCAAATCGGAGCTTCTCTCAAGAAGGCTTGTGGTTTTGAGAGGGAGCGTGTCACCTTTGTGTGCGAAGCGATATACGCTGCCCCCCCCCCCCCAATTTTCTTTATAGAGGCAACATGGAACTATATGAGTGTCGTGTTAAATTTTGAGATTAGTCCAAGTTCGTTTGGCCTTTTTTATACATTAATTGAGTTCTGGTCATTTAATGTGCATAATTTAATTTTGAACTACAAGCACATGCTCCAGTGCAGCAAAGTTGGTTGAAAAATAACATGTGTGTCCTCGGGTGAATTTCTTGGTCCCATGCAAGAATTGGGAATGAAATTCAAACATCTGGGCGTCGTGGCTCAGCCGAGAACATTGAGAAACTTGGTTTAAAAATTCTTGTAAATCCAAAACACGCCTGAAAATCATGAAACTTGGCATGGCGTCATGTCATTGTACTAACATGCCGTGGTAAAAAAATTGGCCGAATTGGAACAAATTTTGGTATAAGGTTCTTGCAAACCATAGCTTCTCTCAACAATGCTCGTCGTTCTGAGAGGGAACGTGTCACCTTTGTGCACGAAACGATATACGCTGCCCCCTTGATTTTCTTTATAGAGGCAACATAAAACTATATGAGTGTCGTGTTAAATTTTGGAATTATTCCGGGTTCGTTTGGCCTTTTTATACATTAATTGATTTTCTGGTCATTTAACGTGCATAATTCAATTTTGAACTACAAGCACATGCTCCAGTGCACCAAAGTTGGTTGAAAAATAACATGTGTGTCCTCGGGTGAATTTCTAGGTCCCATGCAAGAAATGCGAATGAAATTCAAACATCTGGGCATCGTGGCTCGGTCGGAAACATTGAGAAACTTGGTTTTTTAATTCCTGTAAATCCAAAACACGCATGAAAATCATGAAACTTGGCTTGGTGTCATGACATGGCACCAACATGTTGTGGTAATTTTGCTGCTCGATTTGCGAAGGCGCACAGATTAACAATCAACAAAGTGATTTTGGAACAAGTGATGTCACGTTACTATCGGAAACACAAGTATTATTGAAACCATGGGCGTTCTACTTACCATTTATGTGCCGCCACGCGTCCCCTTTTTTTATTAGCTAGGAGGCGTCATGCAGGGTAGCTATTTGAGTACGGGAGGCGTGCGACCAGATCAATGCGCGTGCTTATCGTGAGGAGAGCCCTTTGACCTCCATCTGCCGCACACCTCTCTCCCAAGGTCTCCATTAATGGCGCCCGAGCCCCTGTTTAATGGCGTGGCTATGTCTCACTCGACTGAGATTTAAGAGAGAAAAAAGAAAATATGAAAAAAAATTTTTGCACGGATCTTGATGTAAGATCCGACGGACCTATATAGCATCTACTGCAAGACTGATGAATATATAAGGACGACGATAGTGGATAATAATTGTCTTACATAATTAGGAAGATAATTAAAAAAGCCACATGCGGCTATACCCGAAATACACAAGGGCAAAAGAAGAAGGAAGACAATGACCTGGCCCGCTGATCTCTACTTTCTTGATGCGTTGCTGCAGGCCGCGGGAACTAGTCTCCACGGCGAGCAACGATGAGCTCTTTTGTGTCCTCAACATGCTACTTGAGAGCATCCACGAATTCCTCCACTAGCTTTTGGCGCTCGATGCGGAGCATGTCATTCTCGTCCATAAGTTTCTTGACGATGACGCTGGCCATGGCAGACGCAAGGGAAGGATGTTGAATGACTTGTTTGTTTCTGTGGATGAGGACTTGAGGAGGAATGTGTAGTCATCTTGGCATAGTAGTATTTATAACCGAGTACTAATACGCTCCTAAGTGGGAAACCATTTAGGTTGTGATTAGTGTGAACATGTTTGAAGAGTTTTTTATACTTAATGTGCACCATGACCAAGGAGGGGAAAACGAGAGAACTTAATGTTTATTTGCTAATTAATAGCATTGCATGCAATGACATAACCACTGCATGTCGTGTTTGGTAGGGAGTACGTTATACAGGAAGAGAAGAGGCGCACGCACGCACTCGTCCTCTCTCACACAAACATCTGTATCTACGAATTGTAGTGTTCTCAACCATCTGATTGGCTCTATCATAGGTTTCCCGTTGCTCCTTGGCCTTGAGATTGAGAAGTTTAAAACGCGGATGCTAAGCTGGGGGCGCGAGGTTTTGGTTAATGTGCGGGCCGCACACGGCACCAAAATGACACGAGCTTCATCTTCCTTGTGCGCAGTTGGGTGAGTTGTCCAAGTATAGACACAACCAGGCCCTCCTTGGTATCTGCGCCTCGACTTATCCGCAGAGAAATTAGGATCGGAGGGAGTACTACTACTAGTAGTACTACTTTGATGTGTCGCGTCAACTCACACAAGTATGCAACACTTCCTGAACAAACAAGCATATAAGCTATTATACTTCTTACCCAAAGGATCGTTATATCCAACAGACACAAAATATCCGTTCGACTGTTGGAAATTACTTTAACTGTTGATCAGATGTCGAAGTAATTGCTGCATCGCCACCAAAACCCACCGTCTCTTAAGCTAAAGTAGACCAAGCTAACCCCTATATTAGCATATTACTAAGATAAACAGAAGGCATTGTAGAACCATTTAGGAGGTGAGCTTGTCAATTTGAATGTGGAGGGACACCGTCCTCGACAACCCAGCCCCGACCAGCAGTTTGGGCGGAACTGTGAAGAAGGCCAACTCTTGCATGGCGACATTGCCGGGATCCTTGCTGTTTGTCACCTCCATTTCCACCTTGACGGCGTCGGTCCTGCCTTTGGGCTCCCCCGGTGGACCGTTCTCCCACAGCTTGGCCGCGTAGTGCGGTAGTGGGGACGCCCCTGCTCTGATGCAGATGACTGACATGGCGATAGGCGCGCCGATGTCGAGCATGCCGCTGACCAAAAAACACACGCGGTCGTCCTCCTCTGAGAATAGCAAGAGCTGTGGCTCCGATAGTGGCACTTGCAGCTGGAGCACCTTGCCGTACTGGATCCTGTGCACGGGCATGGGATGCACGGTGCTGATGTGGTGGGAGAGCACCAGCGGTAGGCCTTCGTAGCCGCAGATGGGCATGGGGCATTTGCAGGGCGTGAGCGGACACACGCTCTGGTGATCGGCGAGCTTGTGGTAAGTGACGTAGATCCCACAACCTTCGCGCGGGGACTCCACCCTCACCGAGGAGAGGACGACGTCCATCGCCGTGTTCCGCACGTCAAAGCCACCGCCGGCCAAGCCACTTGTGGCACTTGCCGCTGGTTCCACAGGTGCTCGCCCGCGGCATTCGCGCAGGCAGTGCCCTCCCTTGCACTGCACAAATCAATAGAACAACACATCAATCAAGAAACCTGCACCTTGCTCGATTAGCCGAACGGACAAGGTGTATTCAAACCTGATACACTTGAGGCTTCAAGGGCGGAGGCATAAGGGGCAGTGGAGCAAGGTGAGGTCCATCGTCGGGTCCATACCATCTCTTGATTTAGACCATAGAGAGCTCCATCGTTGGGTCCTGTTCCGCCAGCATGATCTCGCCCTCCTCGTGCACAACCATCTCTCGCTTTAGGGCTGGGGCATTACAAAGCTTTACCGTCACATATTCATACTACTTCAAGGTGCATTAAATCAACACATGCAAGTATCAAAAGGAAAGTCACGACATGCATGCATGTGTTGTAGTTAATGCATCGGTAAACGCAAATTATTGAAATATATCTAGTGCATTGCTTTGATGTGTCGCGTCAACTCGTTCAACAAGGTGAAGTTTGATTACAACGCCCTCTCCCTCACCCATGAGCGTGGTGGCTCGCAGGACTAGGAGAAGCTTTCACTACACGCTCTCCCTCCCGCACGCGGTGGACATGCATCAGTTCATTCAGTGTCAGATGGCCAGAAGCATACTGTAGTACTCCACTGTAGTAGTACCATCATTGTTCGACTTCCCAAAGAGACGAAGAGCCAAGCGCAACCCGGACGCTCGTTTGGGAGTTTCATGTGTAGGGGAGGTATAGTGACATAGTCTAGGATAGTGTGTACCGTGCCTCTAAGCTTAAAATCGGTGGGTCGGCTCCATGCTATGAGGCCATCTCGAAGCATTTTTTTGATTAATATAATCTGCTGGCCCTACCTGTCATCCTGGTGATTGTAGTTGGCATGCTCATCTGGTCAATGGACGCGAGCGGCAGTCGGCTGTGCCGGATTGTCCAAGACGCTGACCTGCGGCCCCGCACGCGCAGCGTTTCCAGACGGTGTTGGAAACCACCGGCGTCATAGCCCTCGTCGATGCCGGCTTCGCCTCTCGCATGTGCTAGATGATGGTCGACTCCATCCGCAAGTTCACCGCCGTCAAGAAGCGCGCAGACGACCTTGTCGTCTCGCTCCAAAGACGCGCCCCCTGCTCCTCATTGCCTGCCACCCTCATCGGCCTCCAAGGTGACGAACTCTTTGGAGCACTGGTGGCCCTGCAGCTGCCGGAGGTCGCGTCGTTAAATGTGCACCTCGAGGCCGCGCTCACCGCGCAGCGCCTCACCATGCAAGAAACCATCGATCTACACATCCACGTCTACGAGGAAATCGTCTACATGGGCCACTACAAGGCCAGCGAGGGCAGAAAGACGTTGGCCTTCTTCCAGCGGCTGCAATCTTTGGACGCCATTGTTCAGAAGCACGTCGACCTGGCCACGAAAGCCAGTGCTACTTAGCCGCCGCTCGGTGGGCCAGCGCCCTAAGTCGAGGAGGTGGACGTCGTCGATGGATGCATCTTTCTTCTTGCCTCCTGTAACCAGCACTGCATCGCCTTGTGGCCTTAATGTTTTATTAGTGCATGCCATTTTTATTCCAGTCGTAAATGACATGTGTGACCCCTTGCTCTTATTTGGCGTTAATTATATGTAGTATCACTGTCTTCGACCTGGTGTACTACCTAGGTCCTGGTTTATTAGTCTCTTTTGTAATTTGTGCTAAATTTTGACCAAACATTTAACTGACAAAATGTTAGTGCATGTCAATAAAAATTATATCATTCGATTTGTATTTGAACATAGTTTTCAGTGATATAATTCTGGTGACATGCATGAACCTTTTGTTAGTCAAATTTATGGTCAAAATTTGGCACCGATTACGGCGGGGATCAATAAACCAGGACGGAGGTAGACTGGTCTATCACCATCGTGTTTTGTGTCTAATTTTCACTTCAGCGACAAAACCTACGTGGAGGGAGTGCTGTATATATTGGCGCAATAACCAAACTTATATATATATATTCAAAACTAAGCGTGACTACAAGTCACGAGTTCAAAACGAGAAAGTGGAATAAGTACAACATGCCTGTGTTGTTCACATCGCACCCACACACGGTCGCGATGCACAATGTAGTAATATGACTAGTCTCTTCTCATATAAAGGCGCCCCACCACTCCAATCCATCTACTCCTAGTCTCTGCGCAACACTGCTCACTCCAATCCAAGACCAAGTGACCAGAAGCCACAAGCACCTATGGAGGCGATGGGCCGAGCGGCAATGGTGTGCAGATCATCCAAGACGCCGGCCTGTGGCCCCGCACCATGCAGCGTTTCCAGACGGTGCTGGCGACCTCCGGCTTCATAGCCCTCACCGACGCCGGCTTCGCCTCTCGCATGGACGACATGATGGTCCGCTCCATCCGCAAGTTCACCGCCGTCAAGAAGCACGCAGACGACCTTGTCGTACTTCTCCAGCCCGCGCACCCAGGCTTCTCATTGTCTGCCACCCTCATCGGCCTCCATGGTGACGAACTCTTTCAAGCCCCGGTGGCCCTGCAGGTGCCGGAGGTCACGACGAAGAATGTGCACCTCGAGGCCGCGCTCGCCGCGCAACGCCTTGCCATGCAAGAAACCATCGACCTGCACGTCCACGTCTACGAGGAAATCGTCTACTTAGGCGACTACAAGGTCAGCGAGGAGAGAAAGACGTTGGCCTTCTTCCAGCGGTTGGAATCTTTGGACGCCATTGTTCAGAAGCACGTCGACCTGGCCACGAAAGCCGCTGCTACTTAGCCGCCGTTCGGTAGGCCGACGCCCTGAGTCGAGGAGGTGGACGTCGTCGAGGGATGCATCTTTCTTCTCACCTCCTGTAACCAGCACTGCATCGCCTCGTGGCCTTAATGTTTTATTAGTGTATTGCATTTTTATTCTAGTCGTAACATTTTCACTATGAGGTGGGGCCGCAGTTGAGCAAACCGACCATCAGCAAATCCCCAGCCCACCCATCGCGTGTGGGCTGAGTTAGAATTTAGAAGAGAAAAACGAGGGAGAAGAGCTAGTTGTAGCACGGACGCTGTTGTCAGATGGGAGTCGTGTTGATAGAATAGGAGTACTGAGTGCTAGTACCTCTTTTTTTAGGGAAAAAGTAGTCGTACGTCTAGTACCACTAGTTGGGTGCGTGCGACCTATACCTGTCAATACTTTAGGTCTCCTTTTCGAACAGTAGCTACGCTTCATAGTAGTACATATTTTTTCACGCATTTATCCTCCTATATGTACTCCTAGGATATTTCCACGTGCTCCCTTTCACCGACATGTGGGACATAGAGCATCTGGGTCATAGTGCATGCACGACTCGGAGCATATGCAACCATGCCGGCGTACTTTACATTTCAGACCTCACGAATTACTACAAGCAAACTGGATTATTTTCATAGAAACTGGAGCACGTTCATTAAATTTTGGACATAACACCGGACGTAAACCAGTCTAAGGTCCTCTTTGATTTGCAGGATACTAAAAACACAGGAATGGGGAAAGTATGATGGCGATGAACCGAGACGAGGAGGAAGAGGGGTAGTACTGTACATGCTACAGACTGGAATGTAGCACATTGTTTTTTATGGTTATATCACCACATTGTTTTCTATGGCCTATTGCCTGCTGGTTCACTGGGCTGCCGTGGTTCGCACTCCTCTGACGTGAGTAGTAGTACTAGTATATACACTATATATACCGCAGGATTCTTTACTCCTTCTTACGTACTTCGCCGACATGTGGGAGTGCCAGCATCTGGGTCAACGTGTCATGCACCAGATTAGAGTGGGGAATGGAAGGGGGCATCACTCCGGTCGTAGCGCAGTAATTCATGACTATAGTGAGTAGTCATATCACAAGACCTCGTCTTTCCAGCAGTAATGCACCGTCAAATCGCACAGCCCTACCTTTCCAGCAGTAAGTTCAATCCGCTACTCCCTCACCCTCCTCGGCTCTCTGTCAAACTTCCCGCGCGAAAACTGCCACGCGTACAGCCCGGGAAAAGCCCCACCGTCAACTTTTAACTACTTATAGTACTGTATAATTTTGTATCGATGAATTGCACCATGGAGCAGAAAACCAAAAGAAAAAATGTGGTACATGTAAACAAATACAGTTCAAGCTCTAGCTAGCGATTCGGAATGTAAACCGTGCATGTGTTTATACGTATAGGTTGCTTCAAAGTACTGAGTCCATTGATGCAATGTGGTCAAAATGTACCATCGATATCTTAAAGCCAAAATAGTTCGAGCTTGTTCGTTCTATATAACTACTAGTACTGTATGTTTATTCACCCGTGGGCTTGTTCAATGAATGGAGGGTCGGGGAGCACAAGTGAACAATACTAGTACTAGTAAGTAGGAGTTGTAGAGTTAGTCACGTTAAATAGAGAGTTTCTTTTCTTTAATGCCACGTACACAAATTGAAACGCTTGTTGTGGAGAGAAAAATATAATCACTCCACTATATATATAGGCAGGGGCCTGAGCTCTTTCTTTATTAGGGTTGCCCTCTTCATTCTATCATCCTCTCCAGATCTAAACAAGACAACGGTAACGACATTTTCTCTCTGCTCACCGCTAGTCACAGATCTGGCCGGATTCCTTCGGCCGGAGTGTGTCGAGGACTAGGTGCATCGTTCACGCGGTCATCAGCGTCGAGGGAGGAAACCCACAGCTGCCGGCGGGTCCCGATCCTCTGCCTGTGTCGTTCTCTCCGACACACGCCGGCTCGGGAGGTCCTTCGACCCTTCTTCCTCGATGCCGTATTATGCGCAGATCCGACCTGCCGCCGCCGACATCCCGATGACCCTCAGGTATAAGTTCTTCGAAAGCAGCCTTGCTCTACTGCCCCAGCTCCCCATGTATCTGCATGTGCATCTTTTTCTACTTCCATCAGCTCTTCCAAAGCCACCTAAATTTTAGTATTATTGGAGGTAAAGCTACTTCATGCAGTTGAATCTAGGACTTGGTTCAAACAAGGAACAAAGGGGAAAGTCGAGCATGAATCTAGGACTTGATTCAAAGAGAAAATAACAGGGGGAAAGTAGTAGAGATTGGATACCCAACCGGTCTCTTGGTTGAAAAGGGAAATAAAGGGAAAGGGGTACAAACTGGATAAGGAACAAATCTATTATTGGTTGAAAACGGATATAAAGTGGCGGCTGGTGGACAAGTCAACAGAGTATGTCCAGGATTAGATTTGCTGCCCTCATAGTAAAAGGTCTCCAGGATTAGATATACTGCCGTCACATAGTAAAAGGTCTCCAGGATTAGATTTTTTGCCCTCACATAGTAAAAGGTCTCCAGGATTAGATTTGCTGCCCTCACATAGTAAAAGGTCTCCAGGATTAGATTTGCTGCCCTCACAGAGAAGGAACAAACTCGGCATCACCACTTTATGCCTCCTTGTAGGTACATTGTGCGGATGCGTCCACTGTCGCATGTCCTTATACCAACTTTTGTTGTTGTTAATGTAACAACACATGTAAACTGAAGCGATCACACTGTTACCTTAAGGACATGTCTAACCAGTGTTATTGTTAATCTAATGCCTCCAGTGATATGATGCAATTAAACTGTGTTACAAATGGTACTCCTGCTGTTTCCCCCAGTATGATAAGTAAGTTGCTTCTTTATGCTGCTGAGTGTCCTGGTGTCCCCATGGTCCCATGCCCTTAAACCAACTCTTTAGCTGCTGTTGATTTACTGTATCTGGTAAACAAGCGATGCCACCATTAAAGTAATCCCATATTTGACGAATGTCATTGTTGATCGTAATGCTTCCGGTAACATGAAGCATTGCTAACATTTTAAAATTTCTAATGTACTTGCGTGATTGCCATGAACATAATTACGATGCTTCTTTTCATTTTGTGTATGTTTCGTATCTTCTTATTGACCAACAACTGTTTACTTTCTATCTTTTTGTGTAGATAGGGATATCCATTTCACCTTGTTGCTATTGGGACCTTTTGGTGAACTGCACAAAACACTTTTTTTTGGAATGAGTGTCTCGTGCAGTTCAACTAAAATGTCACGTGGGCAACATCTCTCAATTTTGGTGGAACTGCACAAAATGGTGATTGGAGTTTCCAAAATCTCTGTCAAATTCTGCTGGTAATCTCGTGCAACATTTTATTAGCCTTTGCAAGATGAGCCGTCACTGTCACCATAATGTCACTTTATTTTAGTGGAACTGCACAAAAGGATAAGCAAATTATAGTTGCACCTTACATGAGCAGGACAACCAACCTTAATGTTGCTCAATTTTTCTGCAACTACTAAAGAAGAACCTGCTACTAACGAGAGCAAGTACTTCTTGCTAGCTAAATGATGTAGTCTTTGCTTCATTTCAGTGAATGCAGAAAAAGTGGCATGAATTGAATCATAGAGTGGAGCTGCAGTTGGCTTCCACTAGTGCCACTATTAAAGTAATCATGCTCTTTATTATTTGTGTTGTGCAAACAGGAATACTCAACTATAGATGTTGTGATGGTCAAGAACATTCGCCAAGTTCTTGGGTTGTATGACACGGCTAGCCAAGATGGATTTAATCCCGATATTCGCTTTATCAAAAGGCTCTAATGGGTTGGTTCGAATCTTGCAAGCTGGGAATCAATGAGATGTGTAGGCATCTTTGTTGTACTTATTATTTGAATCTTATTTGTTGTTTCTGAATCTTGCAAGCTGGGAATCAATGAGATTTGTAGGCATCTTTGTTGTACTTATTATTTGAATCTTATTTGTTTGTTCTGAATCTTGCAAGCTGGGAAACACGACATGATGATGCAGAGGACAACAACCATAACAAACAGTTCAAACTTGGTAGTATTATCTGTGTAAAAGTTCAACAAATGTGCTGATCGTGTGCGTCCTGAGAATAATAATTCTAATTGTTGTGCATGTTGACCATGTGGCAGTGATAGAACAAGCCAATGCATTGCTTGTTTTAAGAATAATTTTAATTAAAGGTAATTAAACTTAAGTAAAGTGACCACTAGCACTTGTTATTACAGTACCAATACAGACCCACTCGTGAAACGACGTGTGGCCGGAATAGGTTTCTTAATGGAGGCGTTTGAATGCGCCGAGGGTGCATGTTCTGCCGGGCATGCAGCGGGCGAGGGAGGGGTAGTAACTTTTGTCGCCTGTACACACTCAGTTTACTGTTGAATCCAGTTCCCCAAGAGCTGAAAAATGAACTGCTGCCGCCACCTACCCACTCGTTCAGTTGAAGAAACTCCAATGGCGATCCGAGGGGTGAGCCTGCTGGATATGGACTTCAGCAAGGAGTTCACCTTTGAGTTCGCCATTCAGTCCCATGGCTGCACCAAGTTGAATGTGATGTACACCAATGATCTGGACTCGGTGAAGCTCTGCCTCGCCGAGTTCAAGCAGTACCTACAGGACAAGAAAGCACAAGGTCGCCGGACTAGACCTTGTGCCGTCTCCTGACAGGGACCAGCGGATCACCGTCGCCCAGGTATGCGTGCGGGACGAGGTTCTCATCTACCACTACTGTAGAGCCATCAGAGGTTCTGGAGCATTCGCCCGTTACATCGGCAGCGCCGACTACACCTTCTCTACGTTGGAGAGAAAGAAGAACGTGATGATTCGACCATCTGGTGCAACAAGCTTGTCGACATCCAGAAGCAATACAAGATCATCGGCAACGGGCAGGAGAAGGACTCCATGGTTGACCTCGCCGAGACCATCATCGACGAATGGACCCCTGCTACGCTAACATGAAAGAAGACAACGATAGCAAGGACATGAACACGTGGGAGGTACCTCTGAATGTAGCCTACATAACCTATGCGGCCAAGGACGCATATGCATGCTACGACATGTACAAAGCGGATCTTGGACATGAGAGCGTGTTCGCTTCCGTAACCGATTTAGTACACGGATAGCAGCAGATCATGATCAAGCATGCCAGGAAGGTCTAGATGATGTACTTTATATGTTTAAGCACCTTTATCATCTGAGTGTTTCATGCATTAGCCTGTGTGTCATAATTATGTTTTTGTACGAAATATTTTGTCTAAGAACCCATTAACCTGTTTTTTAGTGGCTAATTGCTTATGTATGTAACTAGTTCACTGGGTTGTCGTGCTTTGAATCTCCTTCCTCCCAACATATTCCCCTTCCCAGGTGGACCTAGCAGGTCTCGTACATAGACATCTGGGACCAACCACCTATCCATTTGTATTTTTTTTCAATCTTTCGCCCTCCTCCTATACAGTGGCTGGTGGCGCTGCCGCGCATGCCTTGGTGACCCATCATAGCCTATGGCATTGGCCAGGCCATCCCTCTACTCCCACACATTGTCAGGCGGTAGCAGCTCCACCGGCCCAACCTGCACCCGAACAAGTCAACAATCGTACTTCCCTCCTCCCGCGTCTTCCCCCGCTCCGATTCATTCGGTTGAGATCTCGACGTCATCCTCCGCCTTGGTGCTCTCGCCGTGCCGCTGCCGTCTTCGTTCCCAACATGGTCAGCAAAACAAGAGGAATCAGGAGACGACTGTTCGTCGAGAGGCTGATAGTCCCAGGCCCACCAGGTCCATGGCCTAGGTTTTGTTGTTTAACGTGCGCAACCCACGACATGTTTAACTTTTTTTGGATCCAGCAGGTATGAAGCGGCCTCTGGGCCTCCCAGCCTAGCTTGTCTATAACATCAGCAACCCAAGTTATGTTTGTTTTTTCAAGACGACGCACAACTCAGTCCTATTTTTCTATAAGAATGCAAAACTAAACCTATGTTTTCCCCTCTATAATAGTATACATATTTATATTTATATCTTATTTTATTACATATATATAATAGAAACAACATAAGGTTCTGTTAAACCTATCGTTCATCCAACCATTTTATAGACCTTCCCACTTCCTTTATTTTTGTTTTCACTAATCCTATATTTGAATTTTCTCCCACTTTCTTTTTCGATGTAATCTGAGTTTTCTCCCAGTACTTTTCCCTAGAACCAACTCAAATGTCCCATGTCTAGCCTAAATAATAATAATACCCCACGTCCTATTAACTCGTCAAATTAAAATGATATTTTATTTCGAAAATTGAAAGTTCTTACAAAATAATAATAGTAATTGTTCATATATAACTTGGCAAGTTAACTCCTGGTGATTGCATACATAAGCTTGCAAAGATTTTACTGACCAATGCAGTAATAGAGGTGTACTCATGGGTTTATGTTTTTATAACATTTCTCCGTCCAGCCCAACATGATATTTTCACCCAGCCCAGCAAGTCTGCGGATTTCGAGAAAAATGCAAATGGGCTTTAAATTCTACCATAATATATAAACGGGCTCATTGGCGCTACATCATTGTTTCACACAGCCCACCAAATGGACTAAAAAACCAAATGGACTGGGTAACATGTGGGCCAATAGGTCGAAGCCTAAGCACTTTCGCAAAAAATAAAAATACAAAGGTCGAAGCCTAAGCAAGGCGTTGGATTTACATCCAACGACCGACATTCTTCTTCAATCTCTTGTCTTCTTCCCCTAGCGCTGTCGGGACCGCCTGCTCCGGCCTCCGGCGTCCAACAGTGTTGTTTTGCATGCCTCGCAGAAAAACGCAACCCCACCGACGGCCAGGCCATACCTCCACTCCTCCGCACCTCCTGTTATTCTCTGCCTAGTGTAGGCCCACCCCACACCCGAACCAGTCAAGTTTCCCACTCCTCTCTGTCTGCGACTCCACTATCGCATCTTCCCCATCTCTGGGGCATTCCAGTCTGAGGCCTCACCGTCGTCCACCCGCTTGGTGCGCTCTGCGCGGTGTGGTCAACATGGTCAACAAACGAGAGTCATCGGAAGATGACTGTATGTGAGAGACTGACAGTGGGGCACTGTTGGGGAACGTAGTATTTCAAAAAAATTCCTACGATCACGCAAGATCTATCTAGGAGAAGCATAGCAACGAGCGGGGAGAGTGTGTCCACATACCCTCGTAGACCGAAAACGGAAGCGTTTAGTAACGCGGTTGATGTAGTCGAACGTCTTCGTGATCCAACCGATCAAGTACCGAACGCACGACACCTCCGCGATCTGCACACGTTTAGCTCGGTGACGTCCCTCGAACTCTTGATCCAGCTGAGGCCAAGGGAGAGTTCCGTCAGCACGACGGTATGGTGACGGTGATGATGAAGTTACCGGCGCAGGGCTTCGCCTAAGCACTCCGACCATATGAACGAGGTGTAAAACTGTGGAGGGGGGTACCGCACACGGCTAAGAGATTGTCTGTCGTGTCTTTGGGTCCCCCTCCCCATGTATATAAAGGAGGGAGGGAGGAGGAGGCCAGCCAGGTGGAGGCGCGCCCAGGGGGGAGGCCTACTCCAAGTAGGATTTGCCACCCCCCTTTCCTACTTCCACAAGGAGAACAGGGAAGGAGAGGGAGGAGAGAAGGAAAGGGGGGGGGGACTGCCCCCTAGCCCTAGTACAATTCGGTTTGGGCTAGGGGGGGGGCACACCTTGGCCTGCCTCCTCTCTTCCACCACTAGGCCCATGAAGCCCAATAACTTCCCGGGGTCCGTAACCCCAGTACTCAAACTTATCCGAAATGACCCGAACAATTCCGGTGTCCGAATGTAGCCTTCCAATATATGAATCTTTATGTCTCGACCATTTCGAGACTCCTCGTCACGTCCATGATCTCATCCGGGACTCCGAACAACATTCAGTCATCAAATCACGTAAACTCATAATACAAATCATCATCGAACGTTAAGCGTGCGGACCCTACGGGTTCGAGAACTATGTAGACATGACCGCGACACATCTCCGGTCAATAACCAATAGCGGAACCTGGATGCTCATATTGGCTTCTACATATTCTACGAAGATCTTTATCGGCCAAACCGCACAATAACATACATTGTTCCCTTTGTCATCGGTATGTTACTTGCCCGAGATTCGATCGTCGGTATCATCGTACCTAGTTCAAACTCATTACCGGAAAGTCTCTTTACTCGTTCCGTAATGCATCATCCCGTGACTAACTCATTAGTCACATTGCTTGCAAGTCTTATAGTGATGTGCATTACCGAGAGGGCCCAGAGATACCTCTCCGACAATCAGAGTGACAAATCCTAATCTCGATCTATGCCAACTCAACAAACACCATCGGAGACACCTGTAGAGCATCTTTATAATCATCCAAGTACGTTGTGATGTTTGATAGCACACTAAGTGTTCCTCCGGTATTCGAGAGTTGCATAATATCATAGTCAGAGGAACATGTATAAGTCATGAAGAAAGTAATAGCAATAAACTAAACAATCATAGTGCTAAGCTAACCGATGGGTCTTGTCCATCACATCATTCTCTAATGATGTGATCCCGTTTATCAAATGACAACACATGTCTATGGCTAGGAAACTTTAACCATCTTTTATTAACGAGCTAATCTAGTAGAGGCATACTAGGGACACTTTGTTTGTCTATGTATTCACACATGTACTAAGTTTCTTGGTTAATACAATTCTAGCATGAATAATAAACATTTATCATGATATAAGGAAATATAAATAACAACTTTATTATCACCTATAGGGCATATTTCCTTCAGTCTCCCACTTGCACTAGAGTTAATAATCTAGTTCACATTGCCATGTGATTTAACACCAACAGTTCACATGTTTTATGTGATTAACACCCATAGGGTTTATTAGATTCAATAATCTAGTTCACATCGCTTATGTGATTAATGATACGTCTCCAACATATCTATAATTTTTGATTGCTCCATGCTATATTATCTACTGTTTTGGACATTATTGGGCTTTATTTTCCACTTTTATATTATTTTGGGACTAACCTATTAACCGGAGGCCCAGCCCAGAATTGCTATTTTTTTGCCTATTTTAGAGTTTCGAAGAAATGGAATATCAAACGGAATCCAAACGGAATGAAACCTTCGGGAACATGATTTTCTCACCGAATATGATCCAGGAGACTTGGAACCTTCGTCAAGAAAGAAAGGAGGTGGGCACGAGGTAGGGGGCGCGCCTAACCCCCTAGGCGCGCCCTCCACCCTTGTGGACCCCACCTTGCTCCACCGATTTACTCCTTCCTCCTATATTTACCTACATACCCCCAAACAATCAGATATGGAGCCAAAAACCTAATTCCACCACCGCAACCTTCTGTACCCATGAGATCCCATCTTGGGGCCTGTTCCGGAGCTCCGCCGAAGGGGGCATCCACCACGGAGGGCTTCTACATGAACACCATAGCCTCTCCGATGAAGTGTGAGTAGTTTACATCAGACCTTCGGGTCCATAGTTAGTAGCTAGATGGCTTCTTCTCTCTTTTTGGATCTCAATACAATGTTCTCCCCCTCTCTCGTGGAGATCTATTCGATGTAATCTTCTTTTTGCGGTGTGTTTGTTGAGACCGATGAATTGTGGGTTTATGATCAAGATTATCTATGAACAATATTTGAATTTTCTCTGAATTCTTTTATGTATGATTGGTTATCTTTGCCAGTCTCTTCGATTTATCAGTTTGGTTTGGCCTACTAGATTGGTTTTTCTTGCAATGGGAGAAGTGCCTAGCTTTGGGTTCAATCTTGCGGTGTCCTTTCCCAAAGGATGAGGGGCAGCAAGGCACGTATTGTATTGTTGCCATCGAGGATAACAAGATGTTTTTTTATCATATTGCATGAATTTATCCCTCTACATCATGTCATCTTGCTTAAGGCGTTACTCTATTTTCTTGAACTTAATACTCTAGATGCATGCTGGATAGCGGTCGATGAGTGGAGTAATAGTAGTAGATGCAGGCAGGAGTCGGTCTACTTGTCTCGGACGTGATGCCTATATACATGATCATACCTAGATACTCTCATAACTATGCTCAATTCTATCAATTGCTCAACAGTAATTCGTTCACCCACCGTAGAATACTTATGCTCTTGAGAGAAGCCACTAGTGAAACCTATGGCCCCCAGGTCTATCTTCATCATATTAATCTTCCATCACTTTATTTATTGCCTTTGCTTTTTACTTTTCTTTTATTTTATTTTGCATCTTTATCATAAAAATACCAAAAATATTATCTATCATCTCTATCAGATCTCACTCTCATAAGTGACCGTGAAGGGATTGAAAACCCCTAATCGTGTTGGTTGCGATGAGCTATTTGCTTTGTGTAGGTACGAGGGACTCATGCGTATATTCTCCTACTGGATTGATACCTTGGTTCTCAAAAACTGAGGGAAATACTTACGCTACTTTACTGCATCATCCTTTCCTCTTCAAGGAAATCCAACGCAGTGCTTAAGAGGTAGCAATTAACACCCAAGAGTAATAAGGTGTGATCATGTTTTGCTTGTGAGAGAAGTTTTAGTCTAGGGGTCTGCCACATTCAGATCCGTAAGTATTTTGCAAATTTCTATGTCTACAATGCTCTGCACGGAGCTACTCTAGCTAATTGCTCCCACTTTCAATATGTATCCAGATTGATACGCAAAGTCATCTGGATCGGTGTAAAAGCTTGCATCAACGTAAATCTTTACGACGAACTCTTTTTCACCTCCATAACCGAGAAATATTTCCTTAGTCCTCTAAGGATAATTTTTACCGTTGTCCAGTGATCTACTCCTAGATCACTATTGTACTCACTTTCCAAACTCATAGCAAGGTATACAATAGGTCTGGCACACAGCATGGCATGATTTATAGAACCTATGGCTGAGGCATAGGGAATGACTTCCATTCTCTTTCTATTTTCTGCCCTGGTCGGGTTTTGAGTCTTACTCAACTTTACACCTTTGCAACACAGGCAAGAACTCTTTCTTTGACTGTTCCATTTTGAACTACTTCAAAATCTTGTCAATGTATGTACTCGTTGAAAATCTTATCAAGCATCTTGATCTATCTCTATAGATCTTGATGCCCAATATGTAAGCAGCTTACCGAGGTAATTCTATTGAAAAAACTCCTTTCAAATACTCCTTTATGCTTTCCAGAAAATTCTACATCATTTCTGATCAATAATATGTCATTCACATATATTTATCAGAAAGGCTGTAGTGCTCCCACTCACTTTCTTGTAAATACAGGCTTCACCGCAAGTCTGTATAAAACTATATGCTTTGATCAACTCATCAAAGAGTATGTTCCAACTCCGAGTTGCTTGCACCAGTCCATAGATGGATCGCTGGAGCTTGCACATTTTGTTAGCACCTTTAGGATTGACAAAACCTTCTGGTTGCATCATATACAACTCTTATTTAATAAATCCATTAAGGAATGTAGTTTTGATATCCATTTGCCAGATTTCATAAAATGCGACAATTGCTAACATGATTCGGAGAGACTTAAGCATCGATACGAGTGAGAAAATCTCATCGTACTCAACACTTTGAACTTGTCGAAAACCTTTTTGCGACAATTCGAACTTTGTAGATAGTAACACTACTATCAGCGTCTGTCTTCCTCTTGAATATCCATTTATTTTCTATGGTTTGCCGATCATCGGGCAAATCCATCAAAGTCCACACTTTGTTTTCATACATGGATCCCATCTCAGATTTCATGGCCTCAAGTCATTTCGCGGAATTTAGGCTCATCGTTGCTTCCTCATAGTTCGTAAGTTCATCATGGTCTAGTAACATGACTTCTAGTATAGGATTACAGTACCACTCTGGTGCGGATCGTGCTCTGGTTGACCTACGAAGTTCTGTAGTAACTTGATTTGAAGTTTCATGACCATCATCATTAACTTCCTCACTAATTGGTGTAGGAATCACTTGAACTGATTTCTTTGATGACCTACTTTCCAGTTCGGGAGAAGGTACAATTACCTCATCAAGTTCTACTTTTCCTCCCACTCACTTCTTTCGAGAGAAACTCCTTCTCTAGAAAGGATCCATTCTTAGCAACAAAGATCTTGCCTTTGGATCTGTGATAGAAGGTGTACCCAATAGTTTCTTTTGGGTATCCTATGAATACACACTTCTTCGATTTGGGTTCGAGCTTATCAGGCTGAAGCTTTTTCACATAAGTATCACAACCCCAAACTTTAAGAAACGACAACTTAGGTTTCATGGCAAACCAATGTTCATATGGTGTCGTCTCAATGGATTTAGATGGTGCCCTATTTAACGTGAATGCAGCTGTCTCTAATGCATAACCCCAAAACAATAGTGGTAAATCGGTAAGAGATATCATAGATCGCACCATATCTGATAAAGTACGCTTACAACGCTCGGACACACCATTACTTTGTGGAGTTCCAGGTGCGTGAGTTGCGAAACTATTTCACATTGTTTCAAATGAAGACCAAACTCCTAACTCAAGTATTCGCCTCCACGATCAGAACATAGAAACTTTATTTTCTTGTTACGATGATTTTCCACTTCACTCTGAAATTCTTTGAACTTTTCAAATGTTACAGACTTTATGTTTTGTCAAGCAGATATACCAATATCTGCTCAAATCATCTGTGAAGGTTAGAAAATAACGATACCCGCCGCGAGCCTCAACACTCATCGGACCTCATACATCAGTATGTATTATTTCCAACAAGTCTGTTGCTCACTCCATTGTTTCGGAGAATGGAGTCTTAGTCATCTTACCCATGAGGCATGGTTCGCAAGGATCAAGTGATTCCAAAAGCCCATCAACATGGAGTTTCTTCATGCGCTTTACACCAATATGACCTAAATGGCATTGCCACAAATGTATTGCACTATCATTATCAACTTTGCATATTTTGGCATCAATATTATGAATATGTGTACCATTACGATCGAGATTCAATAAACCATTTATGTTAAGTGTATGACCATAGAAGGTTTTATTCATGTAAACAGAACAATAATTATTCTTTGACTTAAATGAATAACCGTATTGCAATAAACATGATCCAATCATATTCATGCTCAACGCAAACACCAAATAACATTTATTTTGGTCCAACACTAATCTCGAAGGTAGAGGGAGTGTGCGATGGTGATCTTATCAACCTTGGAATCATTTCCAACACACATCGTCACTTCGCCCATAACTAGTCTGTGTTCATTCTGCAACTCCTGTTTTTAGTTACTACTCTTAGCAACTAAACCAGTATCAAATACTGAGGGGTTGCTATAAACACTAGTAAAGTACACATCAATAACATGTATATCTAATATACTTTTTTCACTTTGCCATCCATCTTATCCGCCAAGTATCTAGGGCAGTTCCACTTCCAGTGACCATTTCCTTTGTTGTAGAAGCACTCAGTTCCAGGCTTGGGTCTAGCTTTGGGCTTCTTCATGGGAGCAACAACTTGCTTGCTATTCTTCTTTGAAGTTCATTTTTCTTTCCCTTTGCCCTTTTTTTGAAACTAGTGGTGTTGTTTACCATCAACAGTTGACGCTATTTCTTGATTTCTACCTTCGCTGATTTCAGCATCGCGAAGAGCTTGGGAATTACTTTCGTCATCCCTTGCATATTATAGTTCATCACTAAGTTCTAGTACTTGGTGATAGTGACTAGAGAACTTTGTCAATTACTATCTTATCTGGAAGATTAACACTCACTTGATTCAAGCAATTGTAGTACCCAGACAATCTGAGCACATGCTCACTGGTTGAGCTATTCTCCTCCATCTTGTAGGCAAAGTACTGTCAGAGGTCTCATACCTCTCGACACGGCATGAGTATGAAATACCAATTTCAACTCTTAGAACATCTTATATGCTCCGTGGTGTTCAAACCATTTTTGAAGTCCCGGTTCTAAGCCGTAAAGCATGGTGCATTAAACTATTAAGTAGTCATCATACCGAGCTTTGTCAAACGTTCATAACGTGTGCATCTGCTCCTGCAATAGGTCTGTCACTTAGCGGTGCATCAAGGACATAATTCCTCTGTGCAGCAATGAGGATAATCCTCAGATCACGGACCAAGTCCGCATCATTGCTACTATCATCTTTCAACTTATTTTCTCTAGGAACATATCAAAAATAAACTGGAAGCTACATCGCAAGCTATTCATCTACAACATAGATATGCAAATACTATCAGGACTAAGTTCATGATAAATTAAAGTTCAATTAATCATATTACTTAAGAACCCCCACTTAGATAGACATCCCTCGAGTCATATAAATGATCACATGATCCATATCAACTAAACCATGTCCGATCATCACGTGAGATGGAATAGCTTTCAATGGTGAATATCACTATGTTGATCATATCTACTATATGATTCATGCTCGACCTTTCGGTCTCAGTGTTCCGAGGCCATATCTGCATATGCTAAGCTCGTCAAGTTTAACCCGAGTATTTTGCGTGTGCAAAACTGGCTTGCACCCGTTGTATGTGAACGTAGAGCTTATCACACCCGATCATCATGTGGTGTCTCGGCACGAAGAACTGTAGCAACGGTGCATACTCAGGGAGAACACTTATACCTTGAAATTTAGTGAGGGATCATCTTATAATGCTACTGCCGTACTAAGCAAAATAAGATGCATAAGATAAACATCACATGCAATCAAAATAAGTGATATGATATGGCCATCATCATCTTGTCCCTTTGATCTCCATATCCAAAGCACAGTCATGATCACCATCATCACCGGCTTGACACCTTGATCTCCATCGAAGCATCGTTGTCGTCCCGCCAACTATTGCTTCTACGACTATCACTACAGCTTAGTGATAAAGTAAAGCAATTACATGGCGATTGCATTTCATACAATAAAGCGACAACCATATGGCTCCTGCTAGTTGCAGATAACTGTTACAAAACATGATCATCTCATACAAAAATTTATATATCATCACGTCTTGACGATATCACATCACAGCAAGCCCTGCAAAAACAAGTTAGACGTCTTCTACTTTGTTGTTGCAAGTTTTACGTGGTTGCTACGGGCTTAGCAAGAACCATTCTTACCTACGCATCAAAACCACAACAATTTTTCATCAATTGTGCTGTTTTAACCTTCAGCAAGGACCGGGCGTAGTCAAACTCGATTCAACTAAAGTTGGAGATACAGACACCCACTAGCCACCTGTGTGCGAAGCATGATGGTAGAACCAACCTCATGAATGCGGTCATGTTATGTCGGTCTGGGCCACTTCATCCAACAATACCGCCGAATCAAAGTATGACATGCTGGTAAGCAGTATGGCTATTATCGCCCACAACTCTTTGTGTTCTGCTCGTGCATATAACATCTACGCATAGACCTGGCTCGGATGCCACTGTTGGGGAACGTAGTATTTCAAAAAAATCCTACGATCACACAAGATCTATCTAGGAGAAGCATAACAACAAGCAGGGAGAGTGTGTCCATGTACTCTCGTAGACCGAAAGCGGAAGCATTCAGTAACGCGGTTGATTTAGTTGAACGTCTTCGTGATCCAACCGATCAAGTACCGAACGAACGACACCTCCACGATCTGCACACGTTCATCTCGGTGACGTCCCTTGAACTTGATCCATCTGAGGCCGAGGGAGAGTTCCATCAGCACGACAGCGTGGTGACGGTGATGATGAACTTACCGGCACAGGGCTTTGCCTAAGCACTACGATGATATGACCGAGGTGTAAAACTGTGGAGGGGGGCACCGCACACGGCTAAGAGATTCTCTGTCGTGTCTTTGGGTTCCCCCCTCCCCATGTATATATAGGAGGGAGGGAGGAGGAGGCCGGCCAGGTGGAGGTGCGCCCAAGGGGGGAGAGTCCTACTCCAAGTAGGATTCGCCCCCCCCTGTTTCCTACTTACACAAGGAGAAGGGGGGAAGGAGAGGGAGGAGAGAAGGAAAGGGAGAGCGGCCCCCTAGCCCTAGTTCAATTCGGTTTGGTCTAGGGGGCGCCACACCTTGGCCTGCCTCCTCTCTTACACCACTAGGCCCTTGAGGCCCAATAACTTCCCGGGGGGTTCCAGAAACCCGGTACTCCGAAACTTATCCGAAACGACCCGAACCATTCCGGTGTCCGAATGTAGCCTTCCAATATATGAATCTTTATGTCTTGACCATTTTGAGACTCCTCGTCACAACCGTGATCTCATCCGGGACTCCGAACAACCTTCGGTTATCAAATCACATAAACTCATAATACAAATCGTCATCGAATGTTAAGCGTGCGGACCCTACGGGTTCGAGAACTATGTAGACATGACCGAGACACATCTCCGTTCAATAACCAAAAGTGGAATCTGGATGCTCATATTGGCTCCTACATATTCTACGAAGATCTTTATCGGTCAAATCGCAAAACAACATACGTTGTTCCCTTTATCACCGGTATGTTACTTGCCCGAGATTCGATCGTCGGAATCATCATACCTAGTTCAATCTCATTATAGGCAAGTCTCTTTACTCGTTCCATAATGCATCATCCCGTGATTAACTCATTAGTCACATTGCTTGCAAGGCTTATAGTTATGTGCATTACCGAGAGGGCCTAGAGATACCTCTGCGACAATCGGAGTGACAAATCCTAATCTCGATCTATGCCAACTCAACAAACAAAATCAGAGACACCTGTAGAGCATCTTTATAATCACCCATTTACGATGTGACGTTTGATAGCACACTAAGTGTTCCTGCGGTATTCGGGAGTTGCATAATCTCATAGTCATAGGAACATGTATAAGTCATGAAGAAAGCAATAGCAATAAACTAAACAATCATAGTGCTAAGCTAACGGATGGGTCTTGTCCATCACATCATTCTCTAATGATGTGATCCCGTCTATCAAATGACAACACATGTCTATGGCTAGGAAACTTTAACCATCTTTGATTGACAAGCTAGTCTAGTAGAGGCATACTAGGGACACTCTGTTTGTCTATGTATTCACACATGTACTAAGTTTCCTGGTTAATACAATTCTAGCATGAATAATAAACATTTATCATGATATAGGGAAATATAAATAACAACTTTATTATTGCCTCTAGGGCATATTTCCTTCAGGCACACTGATACATCTCCAATGTATCTATAATTTTTGATTGTTCCATGCTATATTATATTCTGTTTTGGATGATTAATGGGCTTTATTATACACTTTTATATTATTTTTGGGACTAACCTATTAACCGGAGTCCCAGCCCAAATTGTTGTTTTTTTGCCTATTTCAATGTTTCGCAGAAAAAGAATATCAAACGGAGTCCAAACGGAATGAAACCTTCGGGAACGTGATTTTCGGAACAAACGTGATCCAGAGGACTTGGAGTGGACGTCAAGCAACAGACGAGGAAGCCACGAGGTAGGGGGGCGTGATCTCCTACTAGATTGATACCTTGGTTCTCAAAAACTGAGGGAAATACTTACGCTACTTTACTGCATCACCCTTTCCTCTTCAAGGGAAAACTAACGCAATGCTCAAGAGGTAGCAAGAAGGATTTCTGACGCCGTTGCCGGGGAGTCTACGCACAAGTCAAGACATACCAAGTACCCATCACAAACACTTATCCCTCGCATTACATTATTTGCCATTTGCCTCTCGTTTTCCTCTCCTCCACTTCACCCTTGCCGTTTTATTCACCCTCTCTTTCCGTTCGCCCTCTTTTCCGTTCGCCTCTTTTTCGCTTGCCTCTTGTTTGCTTGTGTGTTGGATAGTTTGCTTGTCACGATGGCTCAAGACAATACTAAATTGTGTGACTTTACCAATACCAACAACAATGATTTTCTCAGCACTCCGATTGCTCCTCTTACCGATGCTGAATCTTGTGAAATTACTGCTTTGCTGAATCTTGTCATCAAAGATCAATTCGCCTGCCTTCCTAGTGAAGATGCCGCTACCCATGTAAATAGCTTTGTTGATTTGTGTGACATGCAAAAGAAGAAAGATGTGGACAACGATATTGTTAAATTGAAGCTATTTCCGTTTTCTCTTAGAGATCGTGCTAAAACTTGGTTTTCGTCTTTCCCTAAAAATAGTATTGATTCTTGGAATAAGTGCAAGGATGCTTTTATCTCTAAGTATTTTCCTCCCGCTAAAATCATCTCCCTTAGAAACGATATTATGAATTTTAAGCAACTTGATCATGAACATGTTGCACAAGCTTGGGAGAGGATGAAACTAATGATACGTAATTGCCCTATACATGGTTTGAATTTGTGGATGATTATACAAAAAATTTATGCCGGATTGAATTTTGCTTCTAGAAATCTTTTAGATTCGGCCGCGGGAGGCACTTTTATGGAAATCACCTTAGGAGAAGCTACTAAACTCCTAGATAATATTATGGTTAATTATTCTCAATGGCACACCGAAAGATCTACTAGTAAAAAAGTGCATGCGATAGAAGAAATTAATGTTTTGAGTGGAAAGATGGATGAACTTATGAAATTGTTTGCTAATAAGAGTGTTTCTTCTGATCCTAATGATATGCCTTTGTCTACCTTGAT
This sequence comes from Aegilops longissima, assembly GCA_021605205.1. NCBI lineage: Eukaryota > Viridiplantae > Streptophyta > Magnoliopsida > Poales > Poaceae > Aegilops > Aegilops longissima. The sequence goes on from CM038678.1 coordinate 491,779,065, forward strand.
TGAGAATAATAATGAATCTATGGATGTGAATTTTGTTGGTAGGAATAATTTTGGTAACAACGCTTATGGAGGAAACTTTAATCCTAGGCCGTTCCCTAGTAACTCCTCTGATAATTATGGTAATTCCTACAACAATTCTTATGAAAATTTTAATAATATGCCCTCTGATTTTGAGACTAGTGTTAAAGAGTTTATGAATTCGCAAAAGAATTTCAATACTTTGCTTGAAGAGAAATTGCTTAAAGTTGATGAATTGGCTAGGAACATTGATAGAATCTCTCTTGATGTTGATAGTTTGAAGCTTAGATATATTCCACTTAAGCATGATATTAATGGGTCTCTCAAAGCCATGAGAATTTCCATTGATGAGTGCAAAGAAAGAACCGCTAGGATGCATGCTAAGAAAGATTGCTTTGTGAAAGCTTGTTCTTCTAATTTTTATGAGAATAAAGATGAAGGTCTAAAAGTTATTGATGTGTCCCCTATTAAATCTTTGTTGTGCAATATGAATCTTGATAATGATGGGACTGGAGATGAGTCAACTTTAGTTAGAAGGCATCCCAAAAATTCGGAGTTTTTAGATCTTGATGCAAAATTTGGTAAAAGTGGGATTGAAGAGGTCAAAACTTTAGATATCAATGAACCCACTATTTTGGATTTCAAGGAATTTAATTATGATAATTTCTCTTTGATAGATTGTATTTCCTTGTTGCAATCCGTGCCAAATTCTCCTCATGCTTATCGTCAAAATAAAGCTTTTACTAAACATATCGTTGATGCTTTGATGCAATCTTATGAAGAAAAACTTGAGTTGGAAGTTTCTATCCCTAGGAAACTCTATGATGAATGGGAACCTACTATTAAAATTAAAATTAAAGATCATGAATGCTATGCTTTGTGTGATTTGGGTCCTAGTGTTTCCACGATTCCAAAAACTTTATGTGATTTGTTAGGTTTCCGTGATTTTGATGATTGTTCTTTAAATTTGCATCTTGCGGATTCCACCATTAAGAAACCTATGGGAAGAACTCATGATGTTCTTATTGTTGCAAATAGGAACTATGTGCCCGTAGATTTTATTGTTCTTGATATAGATTGCAATCCTTCATGTCCTATTATTCTTGGTAGACCTTTCCTTAGAACGATTGGTGCAATTATTGATATGAAGGAAGGGAATATTAGATTACAATTTCCGTTAAGGAAAGGCATGGAAAACTTCCTTAGAAAGAAAGTTAAATTATCATATGAATCTATTATGAGAGCCACTTATGGATTGCCTACCAAAGATGGCAATACCTAGATCTATCCTTGCTTTTATGCCTAGCTAGGGCGTTAAACGATAGCGCTTGTTGGGAGGCAACCCAATTTTATTTTTAGTTTTTTGCTTTTTTCTTCTGTTTAGGAATAAATCTTTGATATAGCCTCTGATTAGATTTGTTTTTATGTTTTAATTAGTGTTTATGCCAAGTTAAACCTATAGGATCTTCTCGGATGATAGTTATTTGATCTTGCTGAAAATTCCAGAAACTTTCTATTCACTAAAACAATTTTTAAAAATCACCAGAATGTGATAAAACACTTATTCCAATTTAATTAGATCAATAAACAAATTATATAGGTCTTCCTATTTTGGTAGATTTTTCTAAGTTACACAAGTTTGCTTTAGTTACAGATTACTACAGACTGTTCTGTTTTTGACAGATTCTGATTTTCGTGTGTTGTTTGCTTATTTTGATGAATCTATGGCTAGTAAAATAGTTTATAAACCATAGAGAAGTTGGAATACAGTAGGTTTAAACCAATATAAAGAATGAGTTCAATATAGTACCTTGAAGTGGTGTTTAGTTTTCTTTCGCTAACGGAGCTCACGAGATTTTCTGTTAAGTTTTGTGTTGTGAAGTTTTCAAGTTTTGGGTAAAGATTTGATGGATTATGGAACAAGGAGTGGCAATATCCTAAGCTTGGGGATGCCCAAGGCACCCCAAGGTAAATCTAAGGTCACCAAAAAGGCAAAGCTTGGGGATGCCCCGGAAGGCATCCCCTCTTTCGTCTTCGTCCATCGGTAACTTTACTTGGAGCTATATTTTTATTCACCACATAATAAGTGTTTTACTTGGAGCGTCTTGTATGATTTGAGTCTTTGATTTTTAGTTTACCACAATCATCCTTGCTGTACACACCTTTTGAGAGAGCCATTCATGAATTGGAATTTGTTAGAATACTCTTTGTGCTTCACTTATATCTTTTGAGCTATATACTTTTTGCTCTAGTGCTTCACTTATATCTTTTAGAGCACGGTGGTGGTTTTGTTTTATAGAAACTATTGTTCTCTCATGCTTTACTAATGTCATTTTGAGAGTCCTACAAAACAGCATGGTAATTTGCTTAAATTGGGGAATTAGTCCTAATGTGATAGGCATCCAAGATTAGTAAAAACTTTCTTATAAGTGCGTTGAATACTAAGAAAAGTTTGATGCTTGATAATTGTTTTGAGATATGGAGGTAGTGATATTGAAGTTGTGCTAGTTTAGTAGTTGTGAATTTGAGAAATACTTGCGTTGAAGTTTGCAAGTCCCATACATGCACGTATGGTAAACATTGTGTAACAAATTTGAAACATGAGGTGTTCTTTGATTGTCCTCCTTATGAGTGGCGGTCGGGGACAAGCGATGGTCTTTTCCTACCAATCTACCCCCCTAGGAGCATGCGTGTAGTGCTTGGTTTTTGATGACTTGTATATTTTTGCAATAAGTATGTGAGTTCTTTAAGACTAGTGTTGAGTCCATGGATTATACGCACTCTCACCCTTCCATCATTGCTAGCCTCTTCGGTACCGTGCATTGCCCTTTCTCACCTTGAGAGTTGGTGCAAACTTCGCCGGTGCATCCAAACCCCGTGATACGATACGCTCTATCACACGTAAACCTCCTTATGTCTTCCTCAAAACAGCCACCATACCTACCTATTATGGCATTTCCATAGCCATTCCGAGATATATTGCCATGCAACTTTCCACCGTTCCGTTTACCATGACATGTTTCATCATTGTCATATTGCCTTGCATGATCATGTAGTTGACATCGTATTTGTGGCAAAGCCACCGTTCATAATTTTTCATACATGTCACTCTTGATTCATTGCCCATCCCGGTACACCGCCGGAGGCATTCATATAGAGTCATACTTTGTTCTAGTATCGAGTTGTAATCATTGAGTTGTAGATAAATAGAAGTGTGATGATCATCATTCATAGAGCATTGTCCCAAAAAAAAGAGAAAGGCCAAAAAAAGGAAAGGCCCCAAAAAAATATAAAAGAACAAAAGGGGGCAATGTTACTATCCTTTTTCCATACTTGTGCTTCAAAGTAGAACCATGATCTTTATGATAGAGAGTCTCTTGTTTTGTCACTTTCATATACTAGTGGGAATTTTTCATTATAGACCTTGGCTTGTATATTCCAACAATGGGCTTCCTCAAATGACCTAGGTCTTCGTGAGCAAGCAAGTTGGATGCACACCCACTTAGTTTCTTTTGTTGAGCTTTCATGCATTTATAGCTCTAGTGCATCCGTTGCATGGCAATCCCTACTCCTTGCATTGACATCAATCGATGGGCATCTCCCTAGCTCGTTGATTAGCCGCGTCAATGTGAGACTTTCTTTTTTTTGTCTTCTCCACATAACCCCCATCATCATATTCTATTCCACCCATAGTGCTATATCCATGGCTCACGCTCATATATTGCATGAAAGTTGAAAAAAGTTTGAGATTACTAAAGTATGAAACAATTGCTTGGCTTGTCATCGGGGTTGTGCATGATGAGAGCATTCTTGTGTGACGACTATGGAGCATGACCAAACTATATGATTTTGTAGGGATGAACTTTCTTTGGCCATGTTATTTTGAGAAGACATAATTGCTTAGTTAGTATGCTTGAAGTATTATTACTTTTATGTCAATATTAAAATTTTATCTTGAATCTTTCTGATCTGAATATGCATACCACCAATAAGAGAATTACATTGAAAATTATGCTAAGTAGCATTCCACATCAAAATTTCTGTTTTTATCATTTACCTACTCGAGGACGAGCAGGAATTAAGCTTGGGGATGCTTGATACGTCTCCAACGTATCTATAATTTTTTATTGTTCCATGCTATATTATATTCTGTTTTGGATGATTAATGGGCTTTATTATACACTTTTATATTATTTTTGGGACTAACCTATTAACCGGAGGCCCAGCCCAAATTGCTGTTTTTTTGCCTATTTCAGTGTTTCGCAGAAAAAGAATATCAAACGGAGTCCAAAAGGAATGAAACCTTCGGGAACGTGATTTTCGGAACAAACGTGATCCAGAGGACTTGGAGTGGACGTCAAGCAACAGAAGAGGAAGCCACAAGGTAGGGGGGCGCGCCCTCCACCCTCGTGGGCCCCTCGTGGCTCCACCGACCTACTTCTTCCTCATATATATATCTACTTACCCCCAAACCATCAGAAGCGACCACGAAAACCTAATTCCACCGCCGCAACCTTCTGTACCCGTGAGATCCCATCTTGGGGCCTTTTCCGGCATCCTGCCGGAGGGGGCATTGATCACGGAAGGCTTCTACATCAACACCACGGCCTCTCCTGTAACGCCCCCGATGCGGCTATATCTCCCACGTGTCGAGGCACGACTTAGAGGCATAACCGCATTGAAAGCAATGTCGCAAGTGAGGTAATCTTCACACAACCCATGTAATAGTTAAGGGAAAGATACATAGTTGGCATACAATCGCCACGTCACACAGTACATAATTAAACATACATCATTCAGAGTACACTCAAGGTCCGACTACGGAACCAAAATAAAAGAAGATACCCCAAATGCTAACACAGATCCCCGAATCGTCCCAACTGGGCACCACTACTGATCATCTGGAAACGACACATAGTAACGACCACGTTCCTCGTCGAACTCCCACTTGAGCTCGGTGGAATCACCTGCACTGGCCTCATCGGAACCTGCAACTGTGTTTGGAAGTATCTGTGAGTCACGGGGACTCAGCAATCTCACACCCACGAGATCAAGACTATTTAAGCTAATAGGAAGGACAAGGTAATAAAGTGGAGCTGCAGCAAGCGACTAGCATATATGGTGGCTACTTCGCAAAGAGAGCGAGAAGAGGAGCAAAGCACGGTCGTGAAACTAGTAGTGATCAAGAAGTGATCCTGAACTACTTACGTCAGACATAACTCCAACACCGTGTTCACTTCCGGACTCCGAGAAGAGACCATCACGGTAACACACGCGTTGATGTGTATTTTATTGAGGTCAACTTTGGGTTTTCTACAACCGGACATTAACAAATTCCCATCTGCCTCATAACCGCGGCACGGCTTTGAAAGATATTACCTGCAGGGTGTCCCAACTTAGCCCATTATAAGCTCTCACGGTCAACGAAGGATTATTCCTTCTACCGAAGACCCGATCAATCTCGAATCCGGACTACAAGACATTTCGACAGAATAAAACAAGACCAGCAAAGCCGCCCGATTGTGCCGACAAATCCCGATAGGAGCTGCACATACCTCGTTCTCGGGCACATCCGGATGAGACATCCTACGAGTAAAACCAAGCCTCGAGTTTCCCGTGGTGGCCCCGCAGATCTACTCGTTTGGGCCAGCACTCGAAGGAGCACCGTCCGGGGGTTAAAATAAAGATGACCCTCGGGCTCGCGAAAACCCGGGGGAAAAGGCTTAGGTGGCAAATGGTAAAACCAATGTTGGGCTTGCTGGACGAGTCTTATTCAAAGCGAACTGTCAAGGGGTCCCATAAATCACCCAACCGTAAGGAACGCAAAATCAAGGAACATAACACCGTATGACGGAAACTAGGGTGGCAAGAGTGGAACAAAACACTGCATAAGGCCGAGCCTTCCACCCTTTACCAAGTATATAGATGTATTAAATATAGCAGATATATATTGTGATATCCCCAACAAGTAAACATGTTCCAACAAGGAACAACATCTCCATGTTCCAACAAGGAACAAACTTCAACTTCACCTGCAACTAGCAACGCTATAAGAGGGCTGAGCAACGCGGTAACATAGCCAATCAACGGTTTGCTAGGAAAAGGATGGTTAGGGGCTGACATGGCAATATGGGTGGCATGATATAGCAAGTGGTAGGCATCGCAGCATAGGCATAGCAAAAGAGCGAGCAACTAGCATAGCAAAGATAGAAGTGATTTCGAGGGTATGGTCATCTTGCCTGCAATGTACTCAGAGTTGTCGAAAGCTTGATCCTCGAAAGCGTTCTCAACAGGCTCCTCGTTCACGTACTCGTCTCCCGACTCTACCCAAAGCAACAACACAAACAAAGGAACCACAATAAATCACGGTGCAATGCACAATCAACATGATGCAAAACATGGCATGATATGCATGATGAGATATGCAATGTTTATGTGCACTCCGGAAGGAAAAAATATGAACCAGGCATCAACTTGGCAAACCAAGCATGCCACTGGAAAGATGAGATGATTTCGGTTGAAATCGATATAAAGATCACCGGAATCGGATGCACGGTTTGCAAATGGCAAGCAAAACAAGAATGGCGCAAATCTGCCATTAACAGCATGATGCCACTTAGCAAGCAACAAATAATTAAGCTACTGCACCCAAACGTAACAACAAAGCACATGGCAGTGATCTACACATGATGCTCGACAAAAGATGAGCACTGAGCTACGGCTAGTTCACATCATAACATGTTCAAACAAGCATGGCAAAAGTGCTCAAAGTAACAGGCTGGACATGGCAAAAACAGTAACAGGTTGCAATGTTCAGAGCATCAAAACTACATGCTACAGGAACTTAAAATAGTAAAACATGGCATGGCATGAATCTACTCAAAGCATATTTCAAAAGTCCCTTACTGACCATAAACCAAAAAGGACTAGAAAATATAGTAACACCCATGTCAATATTGAAAGTCTTGTTAACAGATTCAGCAACTTGACATGTCAAAAACTGATAACGAGATGGCATGTTAACAAGCTCAATGCACTCTCTACAGAGCCTCAAATGATAAACTAAGCATACATACATCAAGAAGACATGACATAGAAGACATACATGGCAAGAACACTAACATAGCCTATACGGGTCAACCACAACATCCTAGGCAAAATTGAATAACACGTATACAATCTGCCAGGAAACATTTGGTAGCAAAAGTAGAGCTCGATTGACTCAAGCTATGGCATCCCATAATTGCAAACAAAGGCATGGATGGATAGAGCAAGTCATGCTTTACAAAACACCCTTACTGAAGTATCTCAAAATATGCATAGATCTCTCGGTATCATCAAGCAAACATGGCATCAAAATCAGCTAAAACAGGGCTGAAATCAGCAACATTAGGACACCTACTTTGCATGCTTGTGCTAGTCACCACATAGATCACAAAAATACATGGCATATACCACTGGAAAGATGACATGGCATTTTACAAAACTCATGTAGGAATCAAATTCATAGGGTGCACATATTAATCATAGCAAAAATAACAAAAGTGCAACTTCTGATAAAAACCAGAAACTATCAGCACATAGCACTCTTCCAACAGCATTTCGGGCATCAAGATGAGCTCAAATGAAAATGATGCAATGGAATGAAATGATCTACTCTTCGAGACAAACATTTTGACATATTATACGCGAAAAATGGATCTACGGATGCGAAGATATAGCAAGTTGAATATTGCACAAAATTACAATGATGCAAATGACTTGGTGAATAAAAAGAGGAGAGGAGATGAGGTCAACGGTGGCGCGGCTCGAGGCCGGATCGGGCGGATCGGGCCGGTGGCGGCGCGGCGGGCTCCCGGAGCGGCCGGTCGGGAAGGAAAGGCGGCGGCGGGGCCGGTCGCCGGCGGGCGAGAGGCGCGGCGCGGCGGCGGCGGCGGGCCGGAGGTCCCATGCGAGGCGGCGGCGAGCTCGCCGGCCTCGGGCGGCGTGGTCGGCGGCGGAGAGGCGGCGATGGTCGGCGGGCGAGGCGCCGAGGGGGTCGGCCGAGGTGGAGGCGGCGCGGCGGCGGCGGCGCCGGCGGCGGCGGGCGCGGCGCGGAGGCGGGGGCGGCGGCAAGGGCGGGCGGGCGGCGGGGAGGGCCTGCACGGGCTCAGGGCCCCCTGGGTCGGCGGCGGCGGGCGCGGGCTGCGCCACGTGGCGGCGCGCGAGAGGTCCGGGGCGGCGGGCGGACGTGTCCGGCCGTCCGGATTTCGTCCGGCGGCGCGAAGGGAGCGGGGAGACTAGGGTTTCGTCCGGATTTGGAGGGGGGGTGTGCTTAAATAGGCATAGAGGGAGCTAGGAGAGTCCAAATGAGGTGTAGTTTTCGCCCACACGATCGTGATCGAACGACGGAGAGAATGGAGGTGACTTAGATGGGTTATTGGGCTGTTTTGAAAGGGTGTTGGGCTGCAACTTAAAAGAGGCCTTTGCGAGAGTCGGTTAACTGCTGGAGTACCAAACGAGCTCCAAATGACCAAACTTGACCGGTGGTCTCCGGTGTTATACCAAGGCCACTAGACAAACCTCGGTCCATTTCGAGAAGGTTTAATACCCGCACACGGAAAAACGTAAAAGGGACCGCCGGGGAGATAGGAGTGCGGATTGCAAAACGGACAACGGAAAAATGCTCGAATCATGAGACGAACACGTATGCAAATGCGATGCACATGATGACATAAAATAAAATGCATGACACGGACAAAATGCAAAAGGAGAAAACCCAACCACGGAGGGAATATCATATAACAATGCCGAAAATGGCAAGAGTCGAGTTACAAATATGGAAAGTTACTCCGGGTGTTACAACACTCCACCACTACAAGAGGATCTCGCCCCAGATCTAGGACTGAAAGAACTCCGGATACTCGAACGGAGGTGATCCTCGCGCCCCGTGTAGCTTCTCGGTCGGAATGGTGTGACCACTTCACTTTCAGGAATTTGATTGACTTGTTGCGAGTCTTGCGCTCGGTTTCTTCAAGAATAGCAACGGGGTGCTCATGATAAGAGAGATCTTCTTGAAGGTCAATCTCTTCGAAGTTGATAGTGCGTTCAGAGTCTTGAAGCACTTGCGAAGCTGTGACACGTGAAACACATCGTGCGCTTGCAAAGTTGGATGGAAGCTCAAGTTGATAGGTGAGATCGCCTCTTTTCCCAATGATCTTGAAAGGACCCACGTATCTAGGGGCAAGCTTCCCTTTGATACCGGGTTTAGTACCTTTCATTGAGAGACGCGGAGGTAGACATGGTCTCCGATTTCAAAAGTCACATCACGGTGCTTATCATCATAATAGCTCTTAAAGCGCGATTATGCGGCTTTGAGATTCTCACGAATGACCTTGCACATTTCTTCCGCTTCGTGATCAAGTCATTGCCAAGAAGTTGGCGTTCACCGCCTCGCACCAATTGAGAGGAGTACGGCACTTTCGCCATAGAGAATTTCGAATGGGGCCTTGCCCAACTCGCTTGGAAGCTGTTGTTGTAAGAGAACTCGGCATAAGGAAGACAATCTTCCCACTTCATACCGAAGAAATGACACAAGCCCCGAGCATATCTTCAAGGATTTGATTTACTCGCTCGACTTGGCCACTTGTTTGAGGATGGAAAGCTGTCTGAAACGAATGTTGGTGCCCATGGCCTTCGAAAAGAATCCCAAACTTGGAGGTAAAGATGCTGCCACGGTCTCAAGAGATCACTTGTGGAATGCCGTGCAAGGAGACAATCTCGAGGTGTATAGCTCGCCAACCGAGCTGCAGTGATGGATTCTTTGATAGGAAGAAAATGAGCCACTTTAGTAAGCTTGTCAATGACAACAAAGATAGCATCATTTCCACGCTTGGACTTTGGAAAGCCGATCCACGAAGTCCATTTCAATATGATCAAACTTCCATTCAGGAATAGCAAGAGGTTGAAGGAGACCAGCTGGTCTTTGGTGTTCTGCTTTCACTCTTCTGCAGACATCACATTCATTCACGAATTGAGCAATTTCTCGCTTCATTCGAGTCCACCAATATGACTGCTTGAGGTCATGGTACATCTTCGCACTTCCGGATGAATGGATAGAAGCGAATTGTGAGCCTCGCTCATAATGACTTTTCTCAGCTCACCCTTAGGAACCACAATCCGTCCTCAAAGAACAGAGTGTCTTTGTCATCAACGCGGAAGCACTTGTACTTGAAATGCCCTTGTCGATACCACGCTTCACTTTCTTCACCATGGTATCCGAAGTTGAGCCTCACGAATCTGATCTTCCAAAGTAGGAGAGACTATGAGGTTGGCAAGAAAGCCTTGAGGAACAACTTGAAGATTCAGCTTATGGAAAGATTCACGAGATCCGCTGAAAAGGCTTGAGGATTAGACTGTTGCGATAGAAGCTTTCCTGCTCAAAGCATCTGCAATGACATTGGCTTTGCCCGAGTATACTCAATACTTGGGTTGTACTCTTGAATCATTTCACCCATCGAGTCTGCCTCGAGGTTGAGGTTAGGCTGAGTGAAGATGTACTTGAGACTCTTGTGATCAGTGAAAATGTCCACTTTCCTTCCCAACAAGAGATGTCTCCACGTAATCAATGCATGGACAACTGCCGCCAACTCAAGATCGTGAGTGGGGTAGTTCTTCTCGTTGGGCTTCAACTGGCGAGAGGTATAAGCCACAACTCTCTTCTCTTGCATTAACACAGCACCGAGACTTTGAAGAGAAGCATCACAGAACACTTCATATGGCTTGGATTCATCAGAGGAGTCGAGCAGGGAGAGCTGTGACGAGTTTCTCTTTGAGGGTATTGAAAGCAACGCCACACTCGGGAGACCGGACATACTTCACACTTCGAGAAGGTTGGAAAGAGGCTTTGCAATCTTGGAGAAGTTCTCAACGAATCTTCGCAATAGCTTGCAAGACCAAGAAAGCTGGAGCTGCTTGACATTCGAGGAGGTTCCCAATTCACAATTGCGGACACCTTCTCGGGATCAACAGCGATGCCCTTGGCAGAGATGATATGACCAAGATAAAGCACTTCATCAAGCCAAAATTCACATTTGGAGAACTTAGCATAGAATTGGTACTCTCGAGCTTGTCTAGCACCAATCGCAAATGTTTGGCATGATCCTTCTTATTCTTGGAGAAGACCAAAATATCATCAAGATAGACCAAGACGAATTCATTGGTGTAGGGATTGAATATGAAGTTCATCATCCGAGAGAAAGTTGGAGGAGCATTGACAAGGCCGAAAGACATGACAGTATATTCATAAGAACCAAAGCTTGTTCTGAATGCTGTCTTGGGAATATCTTGTTCACGAATGCGAATCTGATGATACCCCATACGAAGGTCAAGCTTAGAGAACACCGTAGCACCTTTGAGTTGCTCGAAAAGCTCATTGATGTTGGGAAGTGGATACTTGTTCTTGATTGTCTTCTTATTCAATGGACGGTAATCGACGCAAAGTCGGTCCGTGCCATCCTTCTTCGGACAAAAGAACACCACAACCCCAAGGAGATGAACTCGGTCCGATCAAACCCAGACGCTCTTGTTCATCGAGCTGCTTCTTCAATTCCTTCAGCTCATCAGGTCCAAGCTTGTATGGACGCTTGCAAGCGGGTTCATGCGGGCTCAAGATCGATAACGAACTCAAGCGGCCGATGAGGAGGCATACCCGAAGCTCTTCGGAAAGACATCTTGGTACTCACAAACGATCGAATCGAGAGATGGCATTCAATTCGCCCTTCTCATTGAGAGAAAACAACCAATAGTTTCATCACGAGAGGCATAGATGATCACATCATTAGAAGAGTGAGTCAATTGAATTTCCTGGCAGCACAATCAAGCTGAGCTTTGTCTTTGAGAAAGCCATCCATTCCGAGAATAAGATCAATATCCGAGTCACCAAGAACAATTGGTTTAGAAAGAAATCTATAATCACCCATCTTGATAGAAACATTAGGAGCAACCAAACTAGAATTCATAAGCCTTCCGGAGAAACAACTTGCATAACTTTGGAGAGAATATCTGTGTCAACATTGTGCTTCATGCAAAAGGATATGACATGAAAGAATGCGATGCACCAAGATCAAATAAGACTTTTGCAGAATATCATTAATCGAGAGATTACCCATTATCACATCGAAGACTCTCTGCTTGAGCTGCATTCATCATATTGACTTTGGCATACTTTGGATTATGCTTGACCACTTTGCATTGCTTTGGAAGATTTCACAGAGGAGGAGGCGGAAGGCGCCTCTGGTTGAAGCACTTGTTCAAGATAGTGACCCTTCACGACACTTGTTGCAAGTGACCTCGAGAGCGGACGGTGGTAAGGAGCACTTGACCTTGGAGCTTGAGAATTAGACTTGTTCTGATAGCTTGGGTTGGGTGGGTGGGAAGATCCACGGCCACCTGAGTTCTTCTCTGGTAAGGCCGACGGAACGGAGGAGGGGCAGGTAAAACTTCTGCTGCTTGGCTGCCACTTGAGAGGACGAGGAGGACTGAACTGCATCCTGATTCTCTTCTTAGAAGCCTCGCATTTGAGCTGAGCAGCTTCTTGCTTGAGAGCCATGTTGTAGAAATCATCATACTTATCTGCTCAAACAGCACAAGAGGTAATTGCAGATCTTCTCTCGCACCACCTCGAATCGATAGATCATACTCCTTTCATCGTGCACGCCTTGCTTAGCAAAACGAGCAAGCTTTTGGAACTGGATATTGTATTGATAGACAGACATGGTGCCTTGCTTGAGATTGCGGAACTCCTCACGCTTGCTCTCAACAACACTCTTCGAATGTGATGAGCTCGAAATCACGGCGAACTCATCCTGTAATGACACGACCTCCTCTGGAATCTTTGTATTGTGGAACCACTCAGCAGCTTGATCCTTGAGTTGAAACGATGCAAACTTGACAAAGTCCTCGTGTCCGACATTGCTACAGATCAAAGTGCTTGCAGATGTCCACTAACCAATCGCGGCGTCTGTGGCCTCAACACGTAAACCGAAAGACTTGGCTGATTAGCGAGGAACCGACCGAGAGTAGCAAAGTGTGGCTGATTGTTGCCTTGACCTTGATTGCCTTGATTGCCTTGATTGCCTTGCCCTCGAGTACGTTCTTGCAAGAGCTGCAAAATCATCGAGCATTGGCATTGGTGGCTGCCATGATAGCTTGCCGTGCCTCCGGAGGCGGAGGTGGAGGTGGAGGTGGAGGATTCGACCGATCCCCATCATTGCGATCCGGATTCGACGCGTTGGCGGAGCCATCTGAAGAGGGTGACATCCGTTAGTCCTTTGATAGACACAATGATAAGTAGAATCAACGGATAGAAATTGCAACATATAGTCTTCACAATAAACATTCAACAAGAATGAACGAATGAATTCCAAAGTTAATCATCACACATCCATTAAGGTGAGAAGCCACTTAGATAAAGATATGGAAACAACATCCGATCTTAGAAACAATTCAATATCACAACTGAAAACAAAAGGTTGGCTTCTAGAATGAGCGGAACAAACACATGATAGAGATTTCGCTCAAAGTGTTCGTGGTGGGGCCCACACGGACACGACGTATAGCGGACGTCACGAATGACTAACAAGACGCCCCGAATCAGCATAGCCAAGGATTCTTTAAGACGCCTCGCGACCATCAGAATCGACCGTGAATGGGCGGACCACTAGACGTTGAACCCCAATCTCAAATCATACATCCGCCGGAAAGAATATCCCGTAAGCTACTAGAATTCCCACCTATAAACTCCCAAACTTTCGGTTATGCAATCTGGTGTTGGGGATACAGGGACACAAAATATATCACCCAAACTAACAATACCTAGATCCAATTGTATCCATCCGTCAACACATAACCAAGAAATCCTCGAAATCGTGTACCTCGACCTTCAAAAACATCCGTTATGCAAGTCATGGCAATACTCCCTCGCCACAAGATCGGGCTATCAGGTTATCTCACCAACAACTGCACAAAAGAGATTTCGATGTCGGCAAAACTCGTATTCCGAATCGCAACGATAAAATTGTGACGACAACACCTCGGAGCTCAACTCCCGGGACACCGCCACAACCCCTAAATGTCGAGGCACCAAGAACAATGTTCTCGTCACAAAACCATCGAACGATTCCAAGATACCCACGTGATCCTAAAAATTTTTTAGTGAAATTTGAGAAGAGAAGAGTCAAAACTCTCGTCGATACCTCACCGAGCGACGAGGGACCGGGAGTAAAAAGAATCCTACTCTCCGATATATATAATCCTAAGACTCAAAACATTTTCCATTCTAGACTCAACAACGTCAACAAACAATCAAGTAGGGGCTCCTAAGTCGGGAAGGCTCGATTACCAACTTGTAACGCCCCGATGCGGCTATATCTCCCACGTGTCGAGGCACGACTTAGAGGCATAACCGCATTGAAAGCAATGTCGCAAGTGAGGTAATCTTCACACAACCCATGTAATAATTAAGGAAAGATACATAGTTGGCTTACAATCGCCACGTCACACAAGACATAATTAAACATACATCATTCAGAGTACACTCAAGGTCCGACTACGGAACCAAAATAAAAGAAGATACCCCAAATGCTAACACAGATCCCGAATCGTCCCAACTGGGCACCACTATGATCATCTGGAAACGACACATAGTAACGACCACGTTCCTCGTCGAACTCCCACTTGAGCTCGGTGGAATCACCTGACCGCCTCATCGGAACCTGCAACTGTGTTTGAAGTATCCGTGAGTCACGGGACTCAGCAATCTCACACCCACGAGATCAAGACTATTTAAGCTAATAGGAAGGACAAGGTAATAAAGTGGAGCTGCAGCAAGCGACTAGCATATATGGTGGCTACTTAGCAAAGAGAGCGAGAAGAGGAGCAAAGCACGGTCGTGAAACTAGTAGTGATCAAGAAGTGATCCTGAACTACTTACGCCGACATAACTCCAACACCGTGTTCACTTCCGGACTCCGAGAAGAGACCATCACGGTAACACACGCGTTGATGTGTATTTTATTGAGGTCAACTTTGGGTTTTCTACAACCGGACATTAACAAATTCCCATCTGCCTCATAACCATGGGCACGGCTTTGAAAGATATTACCTGCAGGGTGTCCCAACTTAGCCCATTATAAGCTCTCACGGTCAACGAAGGATTATTCCTTCTACCGGAAGACCGATCAATCTCGGAATCCGGACTACAAGACATTTCGACAGAATAAAACAAGACCAGCAAAGCCGCCCGATTGTGCCGACAAATCCCGATAGGAGCTGCACATATCTCGTTCTCGTGGCACATCCGGATGAGACATCCTACGAGTAAAACCAAGCCTCGAGTTTCCCGTGGTGGCCCCAAGTTCACGTTTGGGCCAGCACTCAAGGAGCACCGGTCCGGGGTTAAAATAAAGATGACCCTCGGCTCGCGAAACCCGGGGAAAAGGCTTAGGTGGCAAATGGTAAAACCAATGTTGGGCTTGCTGGACGAGTCTTATTCAAAGCGAACTGTCAAGGGGTCCCATAAATCACCCAACCGTAAGGAACGCAAAATCAAGGAACATAACACCGGTATGACGGAAACTAGGTGGCAAGAGGGAACAAAACACCGGGCATAAGGCCGAGCCTTCCACCCTTTACCAAGTATATAGATGTATTAAATATAGCAGATATATATTGTGATATCCCCAACAAGTAAACATGTTCCAACAAGGAACAACATCTCCATGTTCCAACAAGGAACAAACTTCAACTTCACTGCAACTAGCAACGCTATAAGAGGGCTGAGCAAGCGGTAACATAGCCAATCAACGGTTTGCTAGGAAAAGGATGGTTAGGGCTGACATGGCAATATGGGTGGCATGATATAGCAAGTGGTAGGCATCGCAGCATAGGCATAGCAAAAGAGCGAGCAACTAGCATAGCAAAGATAGAAGTGATTTCGAGGGTATGGTCATCTTGCTCGCAATGTTCTCGAGTTGTCGAAAGCTTGATCCTCGGCGTTCTCAACAGGCTCCTCGTTCACGTACTCGTCTCCGACTCTACCCAAAGCAACAACACAAACAAAGGAACCACAATAAATCACGGTGCAATGCACAATCAACATGATGCAAAACATGGCATGATATGCATGATGAGATATGCAATGTTTATGTGCACTCGGAAGGAAAATGATGAACCAGGCATCAACTTGGCAAACCAAGCATGCCACTGAAAGATGAGATGATTTCGGTTGAAATCGATATAAAGATCACCGAATCGGATGCACGGTTTGCAAATGGCAAGCAAAACAAGAATGGCGCAAATCTGCCATTAACAGCATGATGCCACTTAGCAAGCAACAAATAATTAAGCTACTGCACCCAAACGTAACAACAAAGCACATGGCAGTGATCTACACATGATGCTCGACAAAAGATGAGCACTGAGCTACGGCTAGTTCACATCATAACATGTTCAAACAAGCATGGCAAAAGTGCTCAAAGTAACAGGCTGGACATGGCAAAAACAGTAACAGGTTGCAATGTTCAGAGCAACAAAACTACATGCTACAGGAACTTAAAATAGCAAAACATGGCATGGCATGAATCTACTCAAAGCATATTTCAAAAGTCCCTTACTGACCATAAGCCAAAAGGACTAGAAAATATAGTAACACCCATGTCAATATTGAAAGTCTTGTTAACAGATTCAGCAACTTGACATGTCAAAACTGATAACGAGATGGCATGTTAACAAGCTCAATGCACTCACTACAGAGCCTCAAATGATAAACTAAGCATACATACATCAAGAAGACATGACATAGAAGACATACATGGCAAGAACACTAACATAGCCTATATGGGTCAACCACAACATCCTAGGCAAAATTGAATAACACGTATACAATCTGCCAGGAAACATTTGGTAGCAAAAGTAGAGCTCGATTGACTCAAGCTATGGCATCCCATAATTGCAAACAAAGGCATGGATGGATAGAGCAAGTCATGCTTTACAAAACACCCTTACTGAAGTATCTCAAAATATGCATAGATCTCTCGGTATCATCAAGCAAACATGGCATCAAAATCAGCTAAAACAGGGCTGAAATCAGCAACATTAGGACACCTACTTTGCATGCTTGTGCTAGTCACCACATAGATCACAAAAATACATGGCATATACCACTGGAAAGATGACATGGCATTTTACAAAACTCATGTAGGAATCAAATTCATAGGGTGCACATATTAATCATAGCAAAAATAACAAAAGTGCAACTTCTGATAAAAACCAGAAACTATCAGCACATAGCACTCTTCCAACAGCATTTCGGGCATCAAGATGAGCTCAAATGAAAATGATGCAATGGAATGAAATGATCTACTCTTCGAGACGAACATTTTGACATATTATACGCGAAAAATGGATCTACGGATGCGAAGATATAGCAAGTTGAATATTGCACAAAATTACAATGATGCAAATGACTTGGTGAATAAAAAGAGGGAGAGGGAGATGAGGTCAACGGGTGGCGCGGCTCCCGAGGCCGGATCGGGCGGATCGGGCCGGTGGCGGCGCGGCGGGCTCCCGGAGCGGCCGGGTCGGGAAGGAAAGGCGGCGGCGGGGCGCGCCGCGCCGGGCGAGGAGGCGCTGTGATGGCGGGGCGGGCCCGGAGGCCCGCATGGCGGGCGGCGAAGCCGCGGGCCTCGGGCGGCAGCGTGGTCGGCGGCGGAGAGAGCGGCGATGGTCGGCGGGCGAGGCGCCGGAGGGGGTCGGCCGGAGGTGGAGGCGGGCGCGGCGGCCGCGGCCGGCGGCGGCGGGCGCGGCGCTGGAGGCGGCGGCGGCTGCTTGGCGGCGGCGGCGGGCGGGAGGGCCCTGCACGGGCTCATGAACCCATGGGGTCGGCGGCGGTGGGCGCGGGCTGCGCCACGTGGCGGCGCGCGAGAGGTCCGGGCGGCGGGCGGACGTGTCCGGCCGTCCGGATTCGTCCGTGGCCTGGAAGGAAGGGAGACTAGGGTTTCGTCCGGATTTGGAGGGGGTGTGCTTAAATAGGCATAGAGGGAGCTAGGAGAGTCCAAATGAGGTGTAGTTTTAGCCCACACGATCGTGATCGAACGACGGAGAGAATGGAGGTGACTTAGATGGGTTATTGGGCTGTTTTGAAAGGGTGTTGGGCTGCAACTTAAAAGAGGCCTTTGCGAGAGTGCGGTTAACCGTTGGAGTACCAAACGAGCTCCAAATGACCCGAAACTTGACCGGTGGTCTCCGGTGTTATACCAAGGCCACTAGACAAACCTCGGTCCATTTCGAGAAGGTTTAATACCCGCACACGGAAAAACGTAAAAGGGACCGCCGGGAGATAGGAGTGCGGATTGCAAAACGGACAACGGAAAAATGCTCGGAATCATGAGACGAACACGTATGCAAATGCGATGCACATGATGACATAAAATAAAATGCATGACACGGACAAAATGCAAAAAGGAGAAAACCCAACCACGGAGGGAATATCATATAACAATGCCGAAAATGGCAAGAGTCGGAGTTACAAATATGGAAAGTTACTTCCGGGGTGTTACAACATGCTTAAATAGGCATAGAGGGAGCTAGGAGAGTCCAAATGAGGTGTAGTTTTCGCCCACACGATCGTGATCGAACGACGGAGAGAATGGAGGTGACTTAGATGGGTTATTGGGCTGTTTTGAAAGGGTGTTGGGCTGCAACTTAAAAGAGGCCTTTGCGAGAGTGCGGTTAACCGTTGGAGTACCAAACGAGCTCCAAATGACCCGAAACTTGACCGGTGGTCTCCGGGTGTTATACCAAGGCCACTAGACAAACCTCGGTCCATTTCGAGAAGGTTTAATACCCGCACACAGAAAAACGTAAAAAGGGACCGCCGGGGGAGATAGGAGTGCCGGATTGCAAAACGGACAACGGGAAAAATGCTCGGAATCATGAGACGAACACGTATGCAAATGCGATGCACATGATGACATAAAATAAAATGCATGACACGGACAAAATGCAAAAAGGAGAAAACCCAACCACGGAGGGAATATCATATAACAATGCCGAAAATGGCAAGAGTCGGAGTTACAAATATGGAAAGTTACTTCCGGGGTGTTACATCTCCGATGATGTGTGAGTAGTTTATCACAGACCTTCGGGTCCGTAGTTATTAGCTAGATGGCTTATTCTCTCTCTTTGGATCTCAATACAAAGTTCTCCTCGTTTCTCTTGGATATCTATTTGATGTAACTCTTCTTTTTGCGGTGTGTTTGTCGAGATCCGATGAATTGTGGGTTTATGATCCAGATTATCTATGAACAATATTTGAATCTCCTCTGAATTCTTTTATGTATGATTGGTTATCTTTGCAAGTCTCTTTGAACTATCAGTTTGGTTTGGCCTACTAGATTGATCTTTCTTGCAATGGGAGAAGTGCTTAGCTTTGGATTCAATCTTGCGGTGTCCTTTCCCAGTGACAGCAGGGGCAACAAGGCACGTATTTTATTGTTGCCAACGAGGATGAAAAGATGGGGTTTATATCATATTGCATGAGTTTATCCGTCTACATCATGTCATCTTGCTTAAAGCGTTACTCTGTTCTTATGAACTTAATACTCTAGATGCATGCTGGATAGCGGTCGATGTGTGGAGTAATAGTAGTAGATGCAGAATCGTTTCGGTCTACTTGTTGCGGACGTGACGCCTATATACATGATCATACCTAGATATTCTCATAACTATGCTCAATTCTATCAATTGCTCGACAATAATTTGTTTACCCACCGTAATACTTA
Source organism: Aegilops longissima (assembly GCA_021605205.1). Taxonomy (NCBI): domain Eukaryota; kingdom Viridiplantae; phylum Streptophyta; class Magnoliopsida; order Poales; family Poaceae; genus Aegilops; species Aegilops longissima. The sequence goes on from CM038678.1 coordinate 491,798,903, forward strand.
TGCTATCTTGAGAGAAGCCACTAGTGAAACCTATGGCCCCCGGGTCTATTTTCCATCATATTAATCTCCCGTTATTTCTATTACTGTTTATTTTGTTTTCTTTACTTTTACGCTTTATTGTAAAAATACCAAAAATATTATCTTATCATCTCTATCAGATCTCACTCTCGTAAGTGACCGTGAAGGGATTGACAACCCCTTTATCGCGTTGGTTGCGAGGTTCTTATTTGTTTGTGTAGGTGCGTGGACTCGCGCGTGGTCTCCTACTGGATTGATACCTTGGTTCTCAAAAACTGAGGGAAATACTTACGCTACTTTACTGCATCACCCTTTCCTCTTCAAGGGAAAACCAACGTAGTGCTCAAGAGGTAGCACACACCACGCCCATGGATGCATGCATGCAACTGCATCCTATTTACCCTGAAAAATAATGTTTTCTCCCCCTGACAACTGGAATCCACCAGCTACATCTTCGCACGCAAGGAAGTGCGTTCTTATTACGGGAAAAAAATGTTCCCCTGCTGACAAGTCGGACCCACCAGCTATATCTTCGCACGCAAGGAAGTGCCTCCTTATTACACGAAAAAAATGAATACTCCCCCTGCTAGTTGGGACCCACCATAGTTGGAGGCTGACTTGTGGGCCTATAGGTTGACGCGGATGGAGGGCTTTCTCAACTTAGTCAATATGAACGATTCTAACTCCAGGACCGTACGATGTTGATCCAACGGCCGTAGTGCTTCTTCAACCTCTGGTGTTCTTGCACCAGCCGCCCAAACCAGCGCCGGTCGTGCCGCCTGCTCCTACCTCTCGTGGCTGGTTGTTCTACCGCGGAGGCCTCATCGCCCCTACTACTCCCATCGCTGGCCAGGCCATCCCTCTACTCACCCACCCCCTTGTTATTCTGTGGCGACGGCAACTTCACACCACAGCCGAACCAGTGAACCCTCGTACTCCTCTCCACGTGGGCATCCACTGCCGCGTCTTCCCCGGCTCCACATCGTCCCCTTCCTAGGCCTCGCCATCGTCCACCGCCTTGGTGCTCTCGGCGCGGCGTGGTCAATGTGGTCAAGGAACGACTTCTATTAAAAGAGTACTGTACGTGGAGAGGCTGACAGCTGGGTCCACGACCGCAGCAAGGAAGTGCAACCATATTACGCACAAAATAATGATTCCTCCACTTGACAACAGGGACCCACCGGACGGGCCACCGTATTCCGCAAAAGAACATTTCCCCCTGACTGCTGGGACCCACTAGCTACATCTTCGCACGCAAGAAAGTGCCTGACAGTCGGGACCCACCTGGTCGAACCGTACGTAGCGTTGTCACTCTGGTCGCGAACGTGTACGTACATACTGGTCGATCGGTCTGTCTGCAGGCTGCAGAGATGAACCGTGGCCGAGTAAGGAAGGGCACGTGTCATAATAGAGGCGCGCACGTAGCATGTACATGCATGTATGGCCAGGGTGCAAGAAAGTAAATACGGCCACGTACGTACATACTGGCGGGGTCTCGAACGCTTACTCACGCATATGAACGGCCAGGGCTCATGTACATGGAGAGGCAGCGACGGCATCCTGCTCATCGGCAGCCAACCGGCTGGGCCGGAACGGAATGCGTCGTGTTCATTGGGAGGCAACTGGCTTGGATGGAATAGCCGATCGAAACGAGGCCTGGCATACTGCAGAACTAAGGAAACGACCTTCTGTTCGATCGGCCACGGTCAAAACGGGGTCCTGTTCATCGGGAGGGGTCTGGCGTACCGCAAAACGGAGGAAAACAGACTTGTGTTCGAGTGCCTACGGTCAAAACAGGGTCCTGTTGATCGGGATGTGTGTGGCGTACCGCAAAACGGAGGAAACAGACTTGTGTTGGAGTGCTATGGTCGAAACGGGGGTCCTGTTCATCGGGAGGGGTGTGGCGTACCGCAAAACAGGACTCCACAGGCTACTATTCATCTCCACCGTCGACCTCCTCCAGCCTCCACGGGCTACTGTTCATCCGCCGTTGACCTCCTCCAGCCTCCACCTACGACTGTTCATCCACGGGCTCCTGTCCATCCAGCCTCCACCGGCTACTCTTCAAGGAGCCCTTTCCACGGGGTCCTGTTCAATCACCCCTCCACGGGCTACTGTTCATACAGCCTTCCACGGGTTACTATTCAACCAGCCCTCCACGGGGTCCTGTTTATCCAGCCCTCCACGGGGTCCTGTTTATCCAGCCCTCCACGGGGTCCTGTTCATCCACCCCCAACCGTCTCGATCGATCAGGGTCCTGTTCATCCAGCGGCAACAGCCTCTACTACCACGGGGTCCTGTTCATCCAGCGGCAACAACCTCTACTACCACGGGGTCCTGTTCACCCAACCCCCCACCAGGAACTATTCATCCAACCCCCAACAACGCTTACTGTTCATCAAGGGAAGGAGGCAGCAGGTTCGATCGGCTTTAGTTAGCAGCAGTAGCGAAGGAATCGCTTGATCGGGTTCAGTTAACAGCCAGATCGATCAATCGCTCAGGTGCAGTAACGCGTAGCCTGCAGTGCAATCGCTTGGGTTCAGTAGGCGAACGCCTCGCTCGGGTTCAGTTAGAGCCCAATGCCTTGCACCCACGCGCGTACGTGTACGTGAGAAATGCGCATCGCTCGGCCCCGACCACTTAACCGGGAACTCCCCGATATTTTCCTCACCCTCGCTTCTACCACGGTTTTTTCCGTCATGGACGGCCCAAAGAATGTCATGCAGCTGCGTCTCCGGCCCGCCCAGGATGAAAAGCCCATTTTCTGTCATGATTTTTTGTCACAGAAGTAGGAGCCCACCACATCTATGATGATACCGGGTTTTGTCACAATTATCGTCATAGAAGTGTCATAAGCATGACAGGAAAAAATCGTTCGGCCCAAAATGTCACATATGTGTCTTTTTTTGTAGTGCGTGCGAGTTGTAACCTCTCCACAAGCTCAATCTCTCCAAATGTATTGGCCTTCTCGAGCTCCCATTTGGTCTCCACCTCTTGCTTCTCCAACTTGTTTTTCTCCCTCTCAATTTCCAACTTCTTCTACGCCCTCTTCCGGTCCCAATCCATCCTCTCCTTTTGAGCATCAAACATGAGCTTGTAGCTCTCCTCCATCTTGTTCTCCCTCGTCGAAAAAATGCCTGTCCATGTGGAGGACATTTTTGAAGCCGCGACATCACGGGAGGCCCTTGTCTTCACTCATTTGTTTCCTATGACTTGCGGTTATCCTTTGGCACGGTGGCTCTTCCATTCTCAACGACAACTATTGGGAAACATATTATAAAAAAATTGCCCTACGAACACACGGGAACAATATGAGATGCATATAGGATTTGTATCAATGATCGTTACCGACTCCGGAGTGCAATGGAAGAATACCACGAATGTTGATGACGATCCCATGAACCACCCTCGAACAGAAGATCGAAAGCACGACATCTCTACTTGGTTGCAAGCGTACAGTCTTCACAATCCGGCAGTGCTTCGCCATCCAGAGATAATCGTCGCCAGAGAATTAGAGGGAGGATATTAGAACCACACTCGGCTTCTAATTATGAGGATTAGAGGATTTTGGTCAAGCCCTAGTTGATCAACTAGGATCAACTAGAACTAGAGGAGGCTCCAAAACTTGCATGTCAAAATGGCCTAATACCTCAAGTATATATAGGCTGGGAGGGGAAGAGGGGGCACGACACAAGGGAGGGGGATCCTCCCTCCTTGCATCGTCCCTAGGGGGAGGAGGATTCCTCCCCCAAGTCCTATTTGGCCTACCTCAAGGGGGAAAGGGGGAGTCTCCCCTACATGGGCCTTGGTGGCCCAGTTCTCCCTCCACTACTTGGCCTTTTAATGCCCGTTGATATTAAATTAAATATAAAAAGCCCTCTAACAATTACTAGGGCATATTATATATAATTTAACATCATCAAAAACATTTTCCACCTATATATTATTTATCGGTAATACCTGGTATTGCCCTATAATCTCTGAAACCCTTCTGGTGAACCCAAAAATCTTTGATTTCCTCTCAAAACTATTCCAAATATTAATGAAACAATTTCACAAATAAATCCTTGATACTCTTGTCCTACTAACACTCAAAATATTATGATTACCTTAAGCTTGCGACCCCGTAGATTCGGTAAATCATAGACATGAATAAAACCCCTTCGTTCAATGACTGATAGTGGAACCATGGTCGTCCATATCAATCTATGTGATTACGCGAATGACATTCAAGTGAACCTTTTGTTATCATGTGATGTTCCCTTTGCTTTGCGATACTTTACAAAACCCGGGATGCATTGGTATCCTCCTGAGTCATACACATGCTCATTAATTTAACCATCATCCTTGTTACTGGTTTTGTTCTTCTTTCTTGTTGATATGTTCCGGCATCCTGTAACATAGTCACATGTGTCTAGACAGACGGTGATGGATGTCGTCATACCGAGAGGGCCCTAAGAATATCTCTCCATCGTCGGAGGAGCAAATCCCACTCTCGAGCTATCTAGTCCCTTGTCAAACTTTTCGATGAACCCGTAAGTTGTCCTTAGGATGACCTAGTTACAGATGACGTTTGAGCAACCCCAAAGTCCACCGTACGGTAAGAAGTGACTACGATACTCTCATGGTCTGAGGAACTAAAAACACATGTTAACACCCCATGTTATAACAATTGATTTCAGACAATATTATCTCAAAGTATAACAAACAAGTTTGGGTCAATTCAATATGATTGTTCTTCTAACGTCATACTCCCAATGTTGTTTTAGGACTATCGTTACGCTTAATGATATCCTAAGATCCGAAAAACATGATCACCAACAACACTTGAGCTAGTCTTATAGGCAAGACTAGGAGCCTATTCTTTACTGTTTATCATTCCACACGTGCATATGAGTTTTCCACCGAATCACATATTCCAGGATCATAGTAGTTATATCATGAAATATAAACTCCTAATTATGAACAGGGAAATATCATAATATAATATTATTGCCTCTAGGGCATATTTTCAACAACAATATCGTACTCTTCATTGTCCAACCCAATTTATTGGTGGGAGCTTGAGCCATCATTCCTCTTCTTGTCGGCCTTGAGATCGTCCACTAGTTGTGTCCACTTTGGCACTCCATTCAATATGATCCAACAACTTCAAATGTGGTGCCACCCAATTCGTACTCCATTTGGGTCGGACCATGATTGCCATTGATCATGTCCGACAGGAACACCTCCTAAATGATCATGGTTTGCAAGCATTCATCATATACGAAATGAAGTAGAGGTCTATGCAAAAACATTGAACATCTAATATGCAAACTTGATCGAACAAGACCAAAAAACATACCGGCTATTGTTGTGTCATTCCGTCGAACAGGTCGTGGGCAGCCAGGGCAAACGAGTTGCGGCAAGTGACATACATCCAACGCCAACATCTGCGTGGGCGGAAAGATCTCCGGAATGACCCAATCGGCCGTCGGATCCTCCTCTGTCCCAAAATGGTCCGACGGCGGGCGTCGGCAGACATATGGATGGGGTGCGGGGTTCGGGGCGCGACGGGAAGGGGTGGGACAACTACTCCTCCATGTACACATCTCCCTGCACTGCTGCCACCGCCACCGCTTCCCTCTCTCGCTGTCGGCGTCGCCGGATCCTCCGGGCGACGTTCTCCGCCTTGCACGACGGAGCCGAGGACGGGACGCCGATGGACGAGGAGGACGCAATCTCTATCATGGAGGCCGGGGACGGGCTGGATGACATCTATTGTGGTAGATTGGGACCGGTGGTGAGGATGGGGATCAGGGGTGGCGGACGGCAAGGGCTCGGGCGCCGGAAAGGTAGGAGGGAGGCGGGAGGAGGAGGAAAGGTTTCGTGGATTTGGTACAATTTGAGGTGGGGTAGGGCTGTCGAGGTTGTCAGAATCGCGATTTTGTTGTATGATTCTATGACTTCATTATCCAATCAAAGCCCTCTAATTCTATGATTTTGGGTGATAGAATCTACGTTTCTACGATCCTAATAGTTAAGATACTATGATTTGCAATCCTACTATCGGAGATTCGATCCGATTCAAAATCGTGATTCTGACAACCTTTGTCGGGTCCGACATGGAGGACGCACTCGGGCGCCCCCATATCCTTCCCATATTTGGGCTAGATAAGAGGGATGTCAGTCAGCCCGGGCGTTTGAGGCCCATTTAAGAAGCCCGTCCGAGTCGAATTTTCATGACCGGTCAGTGAGCGGGCCATCCGCCCAGGCGTTTGAGGCGGGTTTGAAGGCGCCTAGCTGTATTTGCTCTTATGGAAGAATCCATACATTATGAGAAGGCTTCCTTACATGGGATTCTTTACTCTCTTGCCTTCTCCTTGCACTTATTCTTTTACGCAGTCTTTCTCTTTTGACTTGTTGATCATAAAGCCTTGCTTGAAGTTCTGTTGACTGGAATAGTCTACTTGGACCAAGGGAGGTGGCTTGGACTATTGTTGACTACATTGACTTATGTCGACCTCCTAGGTGACCCTCCATGTTGGATATGTAGTGGGACCTCAAGTAAGGTTAGATTACACTACTACTACACTCCCTGCTTCGCACACAAAGTCATCGTGTATCAGTTCCAGGAGAAATTTGTGCTAAATGCCTTGAAAAGTACACCGGTGAAGCTAACCTGGGCTATTGTCTGGCCGACTATCTCAATGATGTGCATCTAGACGGAAGAAACAATCACACACCCTACGCTATGTCCCGCTTCTTTTCTTTTTCCCAAGTGATAAGTGCCACACGTCAGGTGCATGGCACTCGGGCCGTGACTTTTTTCGATGGAAATTCCAGTCACACAAGAATGGAAAATTCCAGCGACACACAAGTTTTTATCAAAAGTAAACTGAAGCATGAAAGTTGCCACGCTTGCCAACTAAAATTGTCATCCTTGCGTAACTAAACCTGCCATCGAAAACATTCAGAGTTGCCATGTGCTCGTATATGACGTGTGGCACTTATCATGGTCCTTTTTTTGCTTCATGGATCGGCACGAGCCCGACTGTCGGTGTCAAAACCGGCCGATCTCGGGTAGGGGGTCCCGAACTGTGCGTGGATCGAAGGTAACAGGAGGCAGGGGACACGATGTTTACCCAGGTTCAGGCCCTCTTGATGGAGGTAATAACCTACCTCCTGCTTGATTGACTTTGATGAGTATAGGGGTTACAAGAGTTGATCTACCTCGAGATCGTAATGGCTAAACCCTAGATGTCTAACCTGTATGATTGTGATTGCCTCTACAGACTAACCCTCTGGTTTATATAGACATCGGAGGGGACTAGGGTTATGCAGAGTCGGTTTACAGAGAAAGGAATCTTCATATCCGAATGCCAAGCTTGCCATCCACGCAAAGGAGAGTCCCATCCGGACATGGGGGGAAGGCTTCCATCTTGTATATTTACGGCCCACTAGTCTAGCCCATGTCCCATAGCCCGGATGCCCGGGGACCCCCTAATCCAGGACTCCCTCAGTAGCCCCTAAAACAGGCTTCAATGACGATGTGTCCGGCGCACAGATTGTCTTCGGCATTGCAAGGCGGGCTCCTCCTCCGAATACTCCAAAGTAGTTGATCAAAAGAACTATATCCGGCTCTGTACAATAGTTACAACCCTGAACCACAAGGGTAGAATACTTAAGCAAAAATAGGTCATGTCTTCTGACATCTCTTTCAGCAAGGCATTGTGTTCCAGCCTTATTATTATTTCGAACCATTTTCAGCCTCCCGCTTCGTGTTTCGAGGCGCGGGTTTCATCGACACGTCTTGTCAAAGCAGAGATCGTGTCCCCTTATTACGGGATTCTCATCAATACGGGTTTCGTTAATCCAACCGTGCCGTTTGCACGACCCCTGGGGAATAGGCGAGTTTTAAGGCTCGTGGGGGGACGCTCGATATTCACTGCCTTTATAAGAAGATTGGGATCCACCTTTTTACCCCACACCTTCTACCTCCTCAGCCCATCCTCAAGCTCTAGCGCCCCAACTTCAAACTTTCCCCTCGCTGCCAAGTACTCCAATCATGTCCGGATCCGGCTCGCAAGGCAAGTGGATGGCCTCTTCCGTGATGAAGAAGGACATCAAAGAGCTTCGGGAGGCGAGGTATTTGACAGCGGAGATTAGGCACAGACTCCCTGCCAAAGAGCAAATTATCCCCACTCCGGAACCTGGTGAGAGGGTCGTATTCGTTCCTCACTTTCTCCATGGACTAGGATTTCCCCTACACCCGTTTGTCCGAGGTCTCATGTTCTATTACGGGATGAATTTTCATGATCTGGCCCCGAATTCCATTCTCCACATCTCGGTGTTTATCGTCATGTGTGAGGCATTCCTCCGCGTCCCTCCACAGTTCAGCCTATGGCTCAAAATTTTCAATGTGAAGCCGAAAGTGGTCGACGGGCAACACGCGGAGTGCGGCGATGCCATGATAAGCAAAATTCCCAAAGTTACCTGTCCCAAAGGGGCCTTTGTGGATTCCATCAAGATATGGCAGCAGGAGTGGTTTTACATTACTGAACCCCGTGGCACCAAATGGGCAGCCGCCCCTGCATTCAGATCCGGACCCCCGCTGCGGCTTCTGTCCTGGACCAACATGGGTCTGGATTGTGGATCATATGATGAGGTGCTGATGCTGAAGACACGCATCAAAAATATCATAGAGAAAAACACCAGCCTCACAGATGTGATTCAGGTGATGCTCATCTGCCGGTATCTTCCCTGCCAACGCCGGCCTCTCCGCATGTGGGAGTTCAATCCGGAAAGGCCACGGATCCTGACGTGAATCTTCGGCACAATACATAAAGCGATCTGGAAGCTACTTTTCATGACTCAAAAGTCATGGCCAGAGACGTCCGAAGACATCGGCCTCGATTGCAATCATCCAGCCTCCCCTGTAAGTGCTATTTTTCCTAACATAACACAGTGAATTAATCAAAAGAGAGGACAGACTGAGAATTCCATCCTATAACACAGGGCTGGACGAAGAAGGTGGAGCGGATCAGATGTCCAGCTCCATTGCCCGAAAACCCAGCAAATCCTCTTCTAGTGAAGATGCTGGTCGCGGTGCCCTATCAAGCACCGGAGAAAAAGGTCCGGAATAAGACCAAGGAAGCCAAAGATGGCCTCCATTGCAAAGTTACTTCGGACAGGGTGTCTGGAGAGAACAAAACCCATTCCTCCGAGGAAGACGAAGACGAGGAGGAGGAGGAAGAGGAGGCCGACGTCACCCTTTCCCCGAAGGGGAAGAAGAAGAAGAAGAAGAGGGAGACCTCTGAAGAACCGGAGGCGGAGGCGCCCAAAAGGGGAAAAATATCCCTTCTAGACGGCTCAGATTCAGATACCAAGGCCATCCCCAAGTGGCGCCCCAGGCCAAAGCCCCTTGCCGAATCGTAAGTATCCGAAGATGCCGTACATAAATCCGGTTTTGATGAGTATGGTATTAACATATTGAATGGTGCAGGCCGGCCCATGATCTTCCCCAACAATCATCAGCGGGAAACTCCTTGGATCCAAGGATGATGGAGAGCGAGTCACTTTCGCGAGCCTCCCCGCCTCTCACCAAGGACGACACCGAGGTGTTGACCTGAAGGGCCTCTCTGGGGCACAAGGCGGTACGGGATGCCGCCAAAACGGCGCCATAAGGTAACACTTCAGTCGCCGAAGACACGGGGGTAACAATCCCCTCGAGGGCTGGCGGCGGGGTCTGGATCAGTTCGACCATCAGCCGGACACTACTCCGGAAACCCAAATGTTTCCGGAGCCGAACAAGCAATCCTCCTTGAGGGAGGGGGGAATGCCAACTCCCGCGGCAACCTCCGCTAGTTCGGAGGCGCCGAATACACCGATGGCGGCTGAGGGAGTCATGGATTAGGGGGTATCCGGACAGCCGGATTATATCCTTTGGCCGGACTGTTGGACTATGAAGATACAAGATTGAAGACTTCGTCTCGTGTCCAGATGGGACTCTCTTGGCATGGAAGGCAAGCTTGGCGATACGGATATATAGATCTCCTCCCATTATAACCGACTCTGTGTAACCCTAGCCCCCTCCGGTGTCTATATAAACCGGAGGGTTTAGTCCGTAGAACAACAATCATACCATAGGCTAGCTTCTAGGGTTTAGCCTATACGATCTCGTGGTAGATCAACTCTTGTACTACTCATATTATCAAGATCAATCAAGCAAGAAGTACGGTTTTACCTCCATCGAGAGGGCCCAAACCTGGGTAAACATTGTGTCCCTTGCCTCCTGTTACCATCCACCTTAGACGCACAGTTCGGGACCCCCTACCCGATATCTGCCGGTTTTGACACCGACATTGGTGCTTTCATTGGGAGTTCCACTGTGCCGTCGCTGCAAGGTACGATGGCCCCTTCGATCATCAACAACGATGCGGTCCGGGGTGAGGTTTTCCTCCCCGGACAGATCTTCGTGTTCGGCGGCTTCGCACTGCGGGCCAACTCGTTTGGCCATCTGGAGCAGATCGAGAGCTACGCCCCTGGCCATCAGGTCAGGTTTGGAAACTTGAATTACACTGCCGATATCCGCGGAGACTTGATCTTCGACGGATTCGGGCCCATGCCAGGTGTGCCGCACGACCATGACAAGCACGATTTAGCTCTGCCGTCGGACAGTGTTTGGGAGATCACGCCATCAACTACTCCGGCCTTCAGTCTGGAGCAGATCGCGCCATCCAAGGACGGGAGGATAGACTCCGCCACGGAGGCCGCACCCTTAGTGGCGATAGAGCCGAATACTGACCTTACCCTTCACGAGAGTCGTGTCGCCGAACTGCTGGACTCGTCCTCGGCCACGGACTCCGTACCGCCCGCGCCCATACCTATCGAATCTGATTGGGAGCCGATCATGGAGTTCACCTCCGCAGATATCTTTCAGCACTCGCCGTTTGGTGACATACTGAATTCATTAAAATCTCTCTCCCTGTCTGGAGAACCTTGGCCGAACTATGTTCGGTTAGAGTGGTATGCGGATGACAAAGAAATTCAATCCCCACCCACCACCCATTTAGTAGCCACTGTCGACGAATTAACCGACATGCTCGACTTCGACTACAAAGACATCGATGGCATGGACAACGATGAAGGAGACGAACAAGAACCACTGCCCACGGGGCATTGGACTGCAACCTCATCTTATGATATATATATATATATATATATATATATATATATATATATATATATATATATATATATATATATATATATATATATATATATGGACACACCCAAAGAAGGCGATGGCGACAAGACAACGGAGGACGAACCCTCCAAGAAGCAACCCCATTGCCGACGTTAGCGGCGCCGCTCTAAGTCTCGCCACAGCAAAAGCGGTGATACCGGCACATGAGGTAACAATACTCCGGACAGTGCAGAAGACGATGAAAATCCCCTCCGACACGATCAAGAGCTGGAGGATGAACAAGCCAGCCCTCCTAAGAGAGCGGCAGAGATGGAGGACGACAACTATATGCCTCTCTCCAAAGATGAAGCGAGCCTCGATGACGAAGAATTTGTCGTGCCTGAGGATCCCGTCGAACATGAGCGCTTTAAGCACCGACTTATTGCCACAGCAAATAGCCTGAAGAAAAAGCAGCAGCAGCTTCGAGCTGATCAGGATCTGTTAGTAGATAGATGGACTGAAGTCCTTGCGGCCGAGGAATACGAACTCGAACGCCCTTCCAAGGGTCACCCAACATCACCAGCGTACGATGCGGCTGATCGGCCACCCCGTGGCCGAGATAGAGAGGCAGTACGACCCGAAAATAAGCCTGCACCCCGCCGCCATTCAAACAAATATACCAAGGCAAAGGGAAACACGCGAGACCTGCGAGACGTACTGGAAGATAGGGCAAAACACGCAAGATCGATCTACGGATCACGGGGCCGTGCCCCCACAAGGGACAGCGACCGCCTCGCCGGATACAGTAAAAGCAAGTCCGGACGGGCCGAATACAGCATGCAGGACTCATACGAGCTACGTCGCGACATAGCCCAGCACAGAGGCGCGGCACACCCCCTATGCTTCACCAGCGAAGTAATGGAACATGAATTCCCTGAAGGTTTTAAACCTGTAAATATTGAATCATATGATGGTACAACAGATCCCGCGGTATGGATCAAGGACTTCCTCCTCCACATCCACATGGCCCGCGGTGATGATCTAGATGCCATCAAGTACCTCCCATTAAAACTCAAAGGACCAGCTCGGCATTAGCTGAACAGCTTGCCAGCAGACTCCGTTGGCTGTTGGGAGGATCTAGAAAGAGCATTTCTCGACAATTTCCAGGGCACTTATGTGCGACCACCAGACGCCGATGACTTGAGCCACATAATTTAGCAGCCAGGGGAATCGGCCAGGTAATTCTGGAAACGGTTCCTAACAAAGAAAAATCAAATTGTCGATTGTCCGGATGCAGAAACCTTAGCGGCATTCAAGCACAACATCCATGACGAGTGGCTCGCCCTGCACCTCGGCTAGGAAAAGCCAAAATCAATGGCAGCCCTCATGACACTCATGACCCGCTTCTGCACGGGAGAAGATAGCTGGTTGGCTCGTAGCAAAAACATATCAAGGAACCTTGGCACTTCGGATACGGAGGACAGCAACGACAGGTCACGTCGCAGCAAACACAAGCGCCGCAGCAACGGCGATAACACCGAGAACACGGCAGTCTATGCCGGATTCAGAGGCTCTAAATCCGGTCAGCGGAAAAAGCCATTCAAGAGAAGCACTTCGGGCCCGTCCAGTTTGGACCGCATACTCGATCGCTCATGTCAAATACACGGCACCCCTGATAAACCAACCAATCACACCAACAGAGAACGATGGGTGTTCAAGCAGGCCGGCAAGATAAACGCCGAAGACAAGGACAAGGGGCTGCACAGCGATGACGAGGAGGATCCATGGCCACCGAACACGGGAGGACAGAAGAGGTTCCCCCCACAAGTAAGGATAGTGAACATGATATACGCAACCCACATCCCCAAAAGGGAACGGAAGCATGCACTAAGGGACGTATACGCGATGGAGCCCGTCGCCCCAAAGTTCAACCCATGGTCCTCTTGTCTGATCACCTTCGATCGCAGGGACCACCCCACAAGTATCCATCATGGCGGATCTGCCGCACTAGTCTTAGATCCAATCATCGACGGATATCACCTCACTTGAGTCCTTATGGACGGCGGTAGCAGCCTGAACCTGCTTTACCAGGATACAGTGCGCAAAATGGGTATAGACCCCTCGAGGATAAAACCCACCAAAACGACCTTTAAAGGCGTCATCCTAGGTGTAGAGGCCCATTGTACAGGCTCAATCACACTGGAAGTGGTCTTCGGATCTCCGGACAACTTCCGAAGCGAGGAGCTATTCTTCGATATCGTCCCGTTCCGCAGCGGCTATCACGCACTTCTCGGGCGCACCGCATTTGCAAGATTCAATGCGGTACCTCATTACGCATACCTCAATCTCAAGATGCCAGGACCTAGGGGGGTCATCACAGTCAATGGAAACACAGAATGCTCGCTCCATACGGAGGAGCACAATTCGGCCCTCGCAGCAGAAGCACAAAGCAGCCTTTTAAGGCAATCCACTAGTTCGGCGATCAAGCCCTCGCACACCGTCAAGCTCGTCTGGAGTAAGCTGCAGTAGGATCGCCTAGCATGCTCATAGCTCGCCTAGCAATTCGGCCACCGTCCCAGTCTTAGTACAACGGCAAAGTGAAAGTGCAACTATCCCTAGGTGGTTTTGGTAATTCATAACAACATATAGCTCACTGAGCTAATACTATTCCAAGATGAATATTTCAGGAAAGCTCAATGAATGGCATGGCATGGATGATGAAAGTGGATCCCTCAAAATATTAAGGACAAAGGATTGGCTCAATCTCAAAATCTGAAGTCTCTACATTTTACATTTTAGTGATCCAAGATCACATTGAGTCTATAGGAAAAGCCAATACTATCAAGAAGGGATGAGGTGTTGCTTAATGAGCCTTTTGCGCCATGTGCTTAGTGATATGCTCCAAAACCCTCCACTACTTTCTCACATCCACATATGACCTAAACCCAAAGTCAAACTCGCCCTACCGATTCTTTCTATCCGCGCCACCGAAGTTCAAATGTCATAGCCACTGCCACAAACCCTAGGCAAATCGGTTTCACCGATAGGGATCTCGATCTCACCGAGATGGGATTGTAATCTCTCTCTTTCCCTTCAGAACGCTTCGGGTCGAACCGAAGTGAGCGATCGGTTCCACCGAGATTGCAATGTAAACTCTCTGCTTCCTTTCGTAACTTTTCGGTCTCACCGAAAGAGCGAATCGGTCCCACCGAGTTTACCTGACCAACTCTCTGGTTAGCTAATTACCAAAATCGGTCTCACCGAGTTTGTGTGATCGGTCTCACCGATATTACGTTATGCCCTAACCCTAACCATATCGGTCCTACCGAGATGCATGTCGATCCACAATCAAAATCCTAACGGTCACTAGGTTTACTAAATCGGTCCGACCGAGTTTGATGATTCGGTCCCACCGAGTTTGGTAAATTGTGTGTAACGGTTAGATTTTGTGTGGAGGCTATATATACCCCTCCACCTCCTCTTCATTCGTGGAGAGAGCCATCAGAACAAACCTACACTTCCAACTTACCAGCCTAGAGAGAGAACCACCTACTCATGTGTTGAGGCCAAGATATTCCATTCCAACCACATGAATCTTGATCTCTAGCCTTCCCCAAGTTGCTTTCCACTCAAATCTTCTTTCCATCAAATCCAAATCCTATGAGAGAGAGAGTTGAGTGTTGGGGAGACTATCATTTGAAGCACAAGAGCAAGGAGTTTATCATCAACACACCATTTGTTACTTCTTGGAGAGTGGTGTCTCCTAGATTGGCTAGGTGTCACTTGGGAGCCTCCGACAAGATTGTGGAGTTGAACCAAGGAGTAAGGGCAAGGAGATCGCCTTACTGTGAAGATCTACCGCTAGTGAGGCAAGTCCTTCTTGGCGATTTACCATGGTGGGATAGACAAGGTTGCTTCTTCGTGGACCCTTCATGGGTGGAGCCCTCCGTGGACTCAAGCAACTGCTACCCTACGTGGGTTGAAGTCTCCATCAACGTGGATGTACGATAGCACCACCTATCGGAACCACGACAAAAACATCCGTGTTCCAATTGCGCTTGAATCCTCCAAACCCTTCCCTTACATTCTTGCAAGTTGCATGCTTTATTTTCCGCTGCCAATATACTCTTTGCATTCTTGCTTGAATTGTGTGAAGATTGCTTGACTTGTTCAAAAATAGCTAAAATCTGCCAAAGTCTAAAATTGGGAAAAGGTTAGGTTTTTATTGGTCAAGTAGTCTAATCACCCCCCTCTAGACATACTTCAAGGTCCTACAAGTGGTATCAGAGCTTTGGTCTCCATTTGCTTTGATTTCCATAGTTTTTGGTGGTCATAGCCTTGGTTTCACAACCTAGGAGAGTATGGCGTCTAGCGAGGGAAATTATCATCGTAGAGGTCCTTACTTTGATGGCACTAATTTTGTTAGTCGGAAGCATAAGATGAAAATGCATATTCTCGGACATAACCCCGCCGTTTGGGCTATTGTGTGTATTGGCTTGCAAGGTGAATTCTTTGATGGGAGAGAACCGAACCGTGAAGCTAGTGCGGAAGAGTTGAAGATGTTGAAATACAACGCTCAAGCTTGTGATATCCTCTTCAATGGATTGTGCCCCGAAGAATTCAAAAAATCAGCCGTCTTGAGAATGCAAATGAAATTTGGGATACTTTGATTGATATGCACGAAGGTACCGACTCAGTCAAGGAATCCAAGTTGGATGTGCTCCAAAGTCAGCTTGACAAGTTCAAAATGAAGGATGGTGAAGGTGTCGCTGAAATGTACTCTAGGCTTGCTCTTATCACAAATGAGATTGCCGGCTTAGGAAGTGAAGAGATGACCGATAGATTCATCATCAAGATGATCCTAAGAGCATTGGATGGAAAATATGATACCGTGTGCACATTGATCCAAATGATGCCCAATTACAAAGATCTCAAGCCTACGGAAGTCATTGGAAGAATTGTTTCTCATGAGATGTCACTCAAGGATAGGGAGGAACTTCACAACAAGTCGAGTGGTGCTTACAAAGCCTCATGTGAAGCCCCCACATCATCAAGTGAGAAACAAACCTTCAATGAAGAATTGAGCTTAATGGTGAAGAACTTCAACAAATTCTACAAGAGTAGAAGCAAAGAAAGAAGCTCTAAGTCAAGGTCCTACAATGACAAAAGATCTTCTAGTCGAGAGCGCAATTGCTACAATTGTGGGAGACCCGGACACTACTCCAATGAGTGTACGACACCCTACAAAAGAAGAGAAGATTCTCCCAAGAGAAGAAGTAGAAGAGAAGAATCACCACCAAGAGAGAGAAGGAGTAGATATGATCGTTATGAACGAAGACCCTCACGGAGAAGCAAGGATTCGGAAAGGAAGGACAAGTCATCAAAGAGCTACACAAAACGAAGATGTCACGCCCAAGATGTGACCCTATCCTAAAGGAACTCGAAGGTCCCATCAAGGACAGAAGCGCATCTTGAAGACGCTTTTGCAAGGTGGATATCATTACATCAACATTACATAATAGGTAGGGATACATCCAATACATACAATGACACATGAATACAACAATACCACAATACAAGATCAACATCCGACTACGGATGAAACATAAACAGAAACTCAAACGACATCCACCCTGCTAGCCCAGGCTGCCGACCTGGAACCTATCCCCTGATCGAAGAAGCAGAAGAAGAACTCCAAAACAAGCAAACATCGCTCTCGAATCATGATCATCACGAAACCTGTACCTGCAACTGTTGGTGTAGTAATCTGTGAGCCACGAGGACTCAGCAATCCCATTACCATGGGTATCAAGACTAGCAAAGCTTAATGGGAAAGGAAGGGGTAAAGTGGTGAGGTTGCAGCAGCGGCTAATCATATATGGTGGCTAACATACACAAATGAGGGCGAGAAGAGAAACAAAGGAACGGTCGTCAACTAGTAATGATCAAGAAGTGATCCTGAACTCCTACTTACGTCAGACATAACCCAGAAACCGTGTTCTCCTCTCGATCAACCCCGAAAAGAGACACTCACGGTTACGCACACGGTTGGTGTATTTTAGAAGAGTTTGCTTCAAGTTTACTACAACCGGATATTAACAAATTCCCATCTACCACATAACCGAGGGCACGGCTCTCGAAAGTTTATACCCTGCAGGGGTGTCCCAACTTAGCCCATGATAAGCTCTCGCGATCAACGAAGGATATTCCTTCTCCCCGGGAAGACCCGATCAGTCTCGGAATCCCGGCTGCAAGACATTTCGACAGCAATAAAACAAGACCAGCAAGACCAGCCGACATCCTGATAGTAGCCGCGCGTATCTCGTCTCAGGCCACGACCGGATGAGCACTACGTACAACTAGAACCAGCCCTCAAGTTTCCCGAGGTGGCGCTGCAAGTGGCTCTAGTTTGGACCAACACTTAGACAAGCATTGGCCCGGGGCTAAATAAAGATGACCCTTGGGATGCGCGACTCCCAAGGGAAAAAGGTGATAGGTCGTGCAAATGGTAAAACCAATGTTGTGCCTTCTTTGGAAAAGTCTTATTCAAAGCGAACTGTCAAGGGGTCCCATAAATCACCCGACCGCGTTAGGGACGCAAAATCGGGAACATAATACCGATATGATGGAAACTAGGGCGGCAAGGGTGGAACAAAACACCAGGCATAAGGCCGAGCCTTCCACCCTTTACCAAGTATATAGATGCATTAATTAAATAAGATATATTGTGATATCCCAACAAGCAAACATGTTCCAACAAGGAACAACATCTCCATGTTCCAACAAGGAACAAACTTCATCTTCACCTGCAACTAACAACGCTATAAGAGGGGCTGAGCAAAGCGGTAACATAGCCAAACAACGGTTTGCTAGGAAGGTGCAAAAGGTTAGAGGCTGACATGGCAATTTGGGAGGCTTGAGGAATGTAATAGGTAGCGCAGCATAGCGATAGAACGAAGCAACTAGCATATCAATGATAGTAGTGAGATCCAGGGTAGCGGTCATCTTGCCTGAAATCCCGCTAGGAAGAAGAACGAGTCCATGAAGAAGACGAACGGATGAAGCCGAACCAAGCGTAGACGAACGAATCCTCACGATCGCAACGAAACAGGAACTAACAAGAAGAAGCACACAACAAAGTAAACACACCACACAAGAACAAGACATGATGCTCAACCAAGCATGATGCATGACAAAGCTACATGAAGCTACTCATGGAAAGAGATGATGCAAACAAGAACAACACATCAAAGCAAGTTTAAATGAGGCCGGAAACAACATATGACAATTCCGGTAAGTCCTCATATGCAAATTTCGAAATTGGTCCAGATCTGAATAAACCTTATGTTCAAGTTGTTAAACAGCAAGTTAAGATGCACCACGATGATCTACACGAAATTCTAGTCAAGTTACATACAAAGTTCATTTAATTCGGAGCTACGGCCTAGAAGATATGAGCAAAACAAGATAAGCATGGCATTGATGCAAAATGCATACAAACATCAAGCAAACACCTCAAAACAAGGATGCAACATGATAATATGAAACTACATGCAAAATCAAGCAAGTTTCATATAGAGCACACTCAAATCGGAGCAACGGTTCAACACATACACCCTATACAAGTAATGACAACAATCTGTCCAAAACAGCAACTAGGCATATTGCAAGCACAAAAACAACATGCTACATCATCTCAACGTGAAAACAAAAGACATGGGAATGATGTAAAGGTAAGCATTACAAAACATGAACACTGAGCTATCTCCAGAAATCACTAGAACATGCTCAAACACACATGGCAAGATTGCAAATAATAACAGGTTCATAGACTTTAGCAGAAATAACATCAGGTTGCAATGTTTAGAGCTATCAAACAACATGTTACAGGAACTTAACATGGCAAACAAAGGCACGGCATGATACTACTAAATGCATAGAACAAGAGTCCCTTACTGACCATAAGCCAAAAAGGATCAGAAAATATGATGGCACCCATGTAAACATGGCAAGTTATATGACAGATTCATACAGGGCAGGAACAACAATAAGTAGGCATGTTGGTGAGCTTGAACCACTCACCACAGAGCAATACATGGCATGGCAAGGCAACTCACAGTAAGAAGACATGGCATAAAGGCTATACATGGCAAGAACAACATCATAGCATACACGGATCAGCTACAACAACCTTGGCAAAATTGAATAACATGTAAACAACCTGCCAGGAAACATTTTATAGCAAAAGTAGAGCTCGATTGACTCAAGCTATGGCACTCCATAATTGCAAATAAGGGCATGGATGGATAGAGAATAACCATATGTTCAAAACATCCTTACTGAAGTATCTCAAAATAAGCATGGATCTCTCGGTAGCATCAAGTTTACATGACATAAAAATATCAGTGAGCAGGGCTGAAATCAGCAACATCATGAAGCCTAGTTTGCATGCTTGTGCTAGTCACCACAGAGATCACAAAAGTACATGGCATACACCCCTGTAAAGATGGCATGGCATATTACAAAACACATGTAGGACTCAAGTTCATAGGGTGCACACATCAATCATGGCAAAAATGACAAAAGTGCATGTTCTGATAAGAATCTGAAACTAACATCACATAGCCCTCTTCTAACAGCATTTAGGGCATCAAGATGAGCTCAAATGTAAATGATGCAATGAGATGAAATGATGTACTCGTCTAGGCGAACAATTTGACATATTACACGCACGAAACGGAGCTACAGATGCAGAGATATGGCATGATGAATATGGCATGAAAATAACGAAAATCTAGGAATTAGTGGATTTTTACCCTCCGAAAACGGGACGAGGAGGATCCGGGACGAGGAGAACCGGGCGGGGCGAGGGCGCGTTTGGTTGGACTCCCGGTGGATCTGGTCCACTCTCGTGGATCGGGCCGGGCGGAGCTCCGGCGAGGGCGGCGCGCAGGTGGCGGTCGCCCGGCGTTGTAGGGCGGCGGCGACGAAGCGCCGGCGGGCCGAGAGGTCCGGCGGCGGATCCGTGCCCTTGCCCGGATCCGCCGGGCGGAGGCCGGCTGAGGCGGAGGAGGCCGGAGGGAGCACGGCGGCGGGCGGCCGGCAGAGGCGGCGGCGTTTCGGCGCGCTGCCAGCGCGGCGGCGCGCAATGGCCGGACGGCGGCGGCTTGAGCTGGCTGCCGAGGGGAAGACAGCGGCGGGGGACGGAGGAGCAGAGCTCGGCGCGGCGGCAGCCCGCGCGCGGGCGCAGCTGGCCGGTCAGAGGCGGCGGGGGCGCGGGCGGCGCGGGCTGGCATGCTCATGGCGGCGGCCGACTGGCCGAGCGGGCCCGCTGGCGGCTCAGCGTGGGCAGCTGTGCGGGCGGAGGAGAGAGAGAAGAGGCCGCGGTGAGGTGGCGGCGCGGGAGTGGCTGGCGGCGGCGGTGAGGTGACGTGGCGCGGTGTGGTTGGCCGGAGTGACGTGGCTGCGGGGATGGACATGTCTGGCGCGACGCGGACGCGTCCGGCGGCGCGGGGAGGAGCGGGGCTAGGGTTTGGACTGCGGGAATTTCGGGGGAGGCCACATATTTATAGGTAGAAGGAGCTAGGAGAGTCCAAATGGGGTGCGGTTTTCGCCCACACGATCGTGATCGAACGACCGAGAGCATGGAGGGAAGTTTGGTGGGTTTTGGGCCACTTTGGAAGGGGTGTTGGGCTGCACACAAAAGAGGCTTTTACGGTTACCCGGTTAACCGTTGGAGTATCAAACGACCTCCAAATGATCCGAAACTTGACAGGCGGTCTACCGGTGCTATACCAGGGCCACTTGGCAAGCCTTGGGCCATTCCGAGAAAGTTTAACACCCGCACATGAAAAGAGGCGAAAGGGGGCGCCGGGAGACATAGGAGTGCCGGATTGCAAAACGGACAACGGGGAAAATGCTCGGATGCATGAGACGAACACGTATGCAAAATGAAATGCACATGATGACATGATATGAAATGCAGATGACGACATGGCAAAGATGCAACACGCAAGCACATGGCATGGCAAAGACGGCGAATAACTGACGGACACCTGGCGCATCGAATCCGGGGCGTTACAGAAGACATCAAGCTCATGTTGGTGAATGGGTATCCGGCTCTGACTCTGACCATCACTCCGAGAGAAGACATCACTCCGACTATGAATACACTCAAGATGAAGGTGTTGCCGGTCTAGCACTTGTGTCAACCAACTCCTATGACATATTTGAATCACCAAATGAAGGAATTGGTAGATGCTTCATGGCCAAAGGTCCTAAGGTAACACACCCTGAGTATGTTGATTTTGATGTTGATGAAGATGACTTGCTAGGTGATGATGATTTACTTATTGACAACTCTAGTGATGAATACTATGATGAAACGTCAATTAATCATGCTAATCAAGATGAAACGAATGACAATGATAAGGAGAAGATTGAGCGTCTAACTAAAGAACTAAACACTCTTAAGTTAGCTCATGAAACTATCTTCGAAGATCATCGAGAACTTTTAAGGGCTCATGAGAAGTTACGCTTTGAAAAGCTCAATCTTGAGCAAGAGCATGAGTTCCTAAAAGCGATCAATGATGATCTTCGTAAGAAAAGTTCTTCTTACATTGCCAAGCGTTTACTCCTATCTACTTACATGCCTCAAGTCAAGTCTAGTAACAAGAACAAGAAAGAGTCTTCCTCTAGTAGTAACAATAATAATGCTAAATCCAATATTGTTGCTTCTAGTAGTTCTCTTGATTCCACTAATGATCCTCTTAGCCAAGTTACACTTGAGCAAGAAAACAGCTTATTGAAGGGAATTATAGAGAAAGGTGTATACAAGAGTCTTGCCGGGAGTAAGCAATTTGAGGAAATTGTACGCAAGCAAGGAAGGCACCGGAAGAATCAAGGTGTTGGTTTTGAACAAAAGTTCAATGCCAATGGAATTGAGTGGGAAGAAGATCAATACCCCAAGACGAAGTTTGTTCCTCAACAAGAGAAGTATGATCCTACTTCCTTCAAGGGAAGACAAGCACAAGATGATCTTCCACCACAAGACCACAAGAAGAAAGGCAAGGATAAGCTTCAAGAGGAGATTGATGCATTTGAAGAAGCACCTAAGGCCTTGTTCAAGTGGGTTCCCAAGACTACGTCAAGTTCTACTTCATCAAGTACAACTACTACACCAAGGATTCCCATCAAGATGATGTGGATCCCAAGAAGAAGAACTAGAGAGTTCTTGAGGGTGACTCATAACATTCTTCACTCATATCATTATGGCAAGGACAAGTGCAATCAACTTCCATATCTTGCACTAGTTCAAGGAGTCACAAATCCTCATGTTGGTAAGGCAAGGGACAAGGTAACCTAATGTTTTCATGGACATCATTTTGTGTGTGCATCACTCTATGTCTATGGATATTCTTGCTTGTTCCTTTTGGGACTAACCCATGTAGGTATTGAAAGTGCAACTCACTCCAAAGGATTGCTCCAAACGATCTACATCAACATTGAGCATCCACATCTTCAACACCTATATGAAGTCATCATCGACAAAACCCAAGGTTAGTTTATCCCTCTAAGGGGGAGATCTCACATCTAGGGGGAGCTTAACTCTAAGAATTGAGTCAAAGCAACTCTAATGATGTGAACACATAAATGCTTTATGTAAAAGTGGTAACCCCACTTGAGCTTAAACGATGAGTACGACCTATGATCAAATGTTCTCATTTGACTCCTAAGTCAATATACTCATATATAGATGACCTAGTCATCGCCAATTGTTTGATAGATGATAGAATTGGTCGTGCATGCTTTGTCACATATTTCATTTGTCATCTTATTGTGTGAGCATGTTGGTTGCATATTTACTCATTCGAGGACATCCACTTGTTGTTTTGATTGATTGGCTTCTTATTTCTTTGGCCAAGTGGATGGACAAGAATGCCTAAGAACCTTCTCTAGCTATCTATGCTTTTCTCGTCTCAAACTCTATTCATGCTACATAAAAAAATTGATCAAGTCAGATTCGAACCACTCTGTGTGAGGAGCACTCGGAGTCCCCGATTCGTCATAGACTTAAACTTCCAAAACTTCTTTGTGATTTTCGGTCTGACCGATTCCTTCATTTCGGTCATACCGAGATTACTAAGTCGATCTAGGTTCTCATCTCGGTGCAACCGATTTATACGCTTCGGTCACACCAAGTTGCGATGCTCGTTCATAGTTTTGCATCTCGGTGCCACCGAGTTGTACCACTCGGTCACACCGATGTGGTCGAGCTATATATACGCACGGGCAAAATTTGTAAAACTTCCTCTGAATCTTCTCGCCACAAGATAGCTCACTCGCCAACTTGGTCTCGGATCGTCGACTTCGTGACCGCCCGCCTCATCATCCTTGGTCTCCGCCGCCATCAACGAAATTCTCCTCCATCGGTGCCGCCGTAGCGAGTTCCCGCTGAACTAGGGTATGAACTCGATCACAGTGCTTTCCTCGTCCGATTCTCAGCACATTGTGTTCATTATGCATCTTGCCATGATTGAAACAGTCCTATCCAGTCAAATCAATCCCTAGAATAGTTGCGATTCGAAAATTTAGGGTTAGGTTTCCGCCGAAACCATCTCGGACCCACCGAGTTGAAAAAATCGGTCCCACCAATTTGGCTAATGCTATTGCACTAGTAAGTCTTGGTCTGACTGAGAATTGCTAATCGGTGTGACCGATTTCCGAACTTTGTGAAACCCTAGCAGTCTCGGTGCCACCGAACTGTGACTCTGTCTGACCGAGTTCACTAGTTTAGGTTCCAAAACTGCTTCGGTATCACCGAGTTTGAAAATCGGTAGATCCGAAATGTTTTCAGTGGGAAACTAAAACTAAGTTTTTTGAATCATTCTTTTGCAAAAATCTCTGCATTTTGTGATGCTCATCCACTCTACCTCATTTATAACTATTCACAGGGTCAGCAGTCAGTAGAACAGCATGTCAGACCAAAGTGATAGCCAGAACAAATATGAAGAGCATATCCAATTGAGCGAGGGCACTAGTCCCTCAAGTAGCTCAGATGAGGTGAGCAGAAGCACTCCGAGCAATTTGCCCAAGGCTGCCACAAGGACAAGAAAGAAGAAGACCTCAGAGTCTGAGGATGAGGATTATGTGGCAGTTAAGGATGAGGCAAGCTCCAAGAAGAAAGTGCTCAAGAGGGAGTTCAGCTCATCTGCAGTGAAGCCTGGTTTGAATATCAAAAGGCCAGCAGGCAGACAACCAATGTCCAGAGCCAGAGTGTCTACTCAAGCTCCTTTGGAATCTCAACCCAAAGAGCCTGTTGTTGCAGAGGGAAAGAAAAGGAAAGAAAGGGTCAAGAAGACCATGGCAAGAGTGATTGGGAAGCCTTCCATGATGGAAGAGGAAGAAGAAGAGGTTGTAGAACCAGCACCCAAGGCACAAAAGCTGATGGGTGATGCTATCAAATCAGGGGCTGCAACTTCCAAGCCCAAAGCTGCCCCCAAGCCCAAGAATGCACCCAAGAGGAATACCAGGAGCATACCAGCAGCTGAAAAGAACAAGGCTCCAATGCCTGAGGTTGAGGCTGAGGAAGATGAAGAAGGGCAGGTCCTAAGGAAGCTCAAACCCAAGATCCCAGACCACAATGATGCTCATCCTGTGGCTGAAAACATGAAGATCAGGAGAGATCATGGGTTGAGGCTATGGAGAGATTCAGATCCATATGCCACGAGGAGAAGGACTGCTGTGGACTACATGTTCCACACCAAGGAGCATCAGGACTTTTATGAGACTATCTTGCTGGATAAGAAGCCCATAGTTTGCGATATGAGATGGGTCAACTGGACCTACATGAAGGAGAACGCAGAACACTACCCTGGAGTATATGATAGCTTCAGTGCGTGTGGAGTTGCTGATTTTGTTGGGCAGAAGTTCACCAACTGGAACGATGAACTTATCATGCAATTCTACTCCACAAAGACATTTCTATCCAGATGGCGTGATAGTGTGGATGTCAGAAGGAACCAGATATCAGTCTACCATAGACGAATGGGCAAGGTTGATCAATGCCCCAAAGGAAAGTGAGGATGACCTGGACATTTATGGTAAGAAGAAAATGGATCATAACTCTATGTCACATATGTACAAGGAGATCTCAGATGATGCTCTTGAGACCTTCAAGTTTGGATCAGCCCATTTTCTGCTGTCAGGGCTGCCTACGATCAACTGGATCTTAAGGCATACTCTATTGCCCAAATCAGGTGACCATAACATGATTAGAGGGCATGCAATTAATTTGCTTCATGTTTTTGATGTGCCTTAGAAATTCAAGGTCATGAGCCTCATAGTCGAGACAATTAAGAGGACAACAGCAGATCAGAAGAGGATCTGTGGTTATGCCCCACAGATACATGAGTTGATAAACTCGAAGATGGGCACAGGAAAGTATCTATTGGATAAGGAACACATGGTTCTCTATCCTGAATTTGAGGACAATCGAGTTGTCATGACTGAGAATGAACCATCATCGAGTGCAAGCTCAGATGAAAAGGAGAAGGCAAGGCAAGAGAAAGCTGCAAAGATGCCAACTCAAGCAGAGGCATCTGATTACTTTCTGAAGAACAAGCAGGAGCAGCTTGGTTACTTGATAGCATCAACTCTACGGATTGAGAAGGGGTTGGCCACCCTAACTCAAAACCAGGACAGCCTGGAGAGAATCATGGAACAAAAATTCTATGATCTTGATGTCAAAGTGACTGAGATTCAGTCAGCTGTGGAGCAGTTACAAGATGATATGCAGGAGAGGAAGGGCAAGACGACAAGCGATGCATTTGCGAGAGTGCCTAGAGCTCGAGGTCAGCTGCAGTGCCAACTCCAGACACGAGCCACTTCTTCAGCTCCAGCTACAGCTCCAGCTCAACCAGCTCCAGCTCCAACTTCTTCAGCTCCTACCACGCCTCTCGATGCTCATCCTTGGAGTCCTGTCTACACCACCACCAAAAGACCAAGCCCGAGAGACAACATAGTGCTATGCATTTTCTAGGAACTTTTGGTAACTTGTTGCCAAAGGGGAGAAAATGTATAGATCATAGGCTTCGAGAGAGAGATTTGCTTTTGTTCTCTCTTGTCTTTTGGTTGAACTTTATTTATGCTTGGTTGCTTGAGATACTATGCATTACCTGTGAGACATTGATGATCATGTGTTTGATCATAAGCTACACTTATGCCTTTTATGATATTATCTTATTTATCCTTATATGATCATTCACTGTGCTTGGTGATGAGTGCATGTATTCAATCGTTATTATTTTGAGCGCTCCACCAAGATGTATGTGACATGGAAGAGTAACCCATGAGCCCAATTTCTTGTGCATTTGTAGTCCAAAGCAAATCTTAAGATATGCACAAATTTAGGGGGAGCTCTTGCTTATCCCATACTTCTCAAAGCGACGATGTTTTTTTTTAATTTTATTATCATTTGTCGAAGCTTTGATCTATATGTTGTCATCAATTACCAAAAAGGGGGAGATTGAAAGTGCAACTATCCCTAGGTGGTTTTGGTAATTCATAACAACATATAGCTCATTGAGCTAATACTATTCCAAGATGAATAATTCAGGAAAGCTCAATGAATAGCATGGCATGGATGATGAAAGTGGATCCCTCAAAATATTAAGGACAAAGGATTGGCTCAAGCTCAAAAGCTCAAGACTCTACATTTTACATTTTAGTGATCCAAGATCACATTGAGTCTATAGGAAAAGCCAATACTATCAAGAAGGGATGAGGTGTTGCTTAATGAGCCTTTTGCTCCATGTGCTTAGTGATATGATCCAAAACCCTCCACTACTTTCTCACATCCACATATGACTTAAACCCAAAGTCAAACTCGGCCCTACCGATTCTTTCTATCTGGCGCCACCTAGTTCAAATGTCATAGCCACTGCCACAAACCCTAGGCAAATCGGTTTCACCGATAGGGATCTCGGTCTTACCGAGATGGGATTGTAATGTCTCTGTTTCCCTTCGTAACATTTCGGTCTAACCGAAGTGAGCGATCGGTCCCACCGAGATTGCAATGTAAACTCTCTGTTTCCCTTTCGTAACTTTTCAGTCTCACCGAAAGAGCGAATCGGTCCCACCGAGTTTACCTGACCAACTCTCTGGTTAGCTAATTACCAAAATCGGTCTCACCGAGTTTGTGTGATCGGTCTCACCGAGATTACGTTATGCCCTAACCCTAACCATATCGGTCCTACCGAGATGCATGTCAGTCCCACCGAAAATCCTAACAGTCACTGGGTTTACTAAATCGGTCTGACCGAGTTTGATGATTCGGTCCCACCGAGTTTGGTAAATTGTGTGTAACGGTTAGATTTTGTGTGGAGGCTATATATACCCCTCCACCTCCTCTTCATTCGTGGAGAGAGCCATCAGAACAAACTTACACTTCCAACTTACCAGTTTTGAGAGAGAACCACCTACTCATGTGTTGAGGCCAAGATATTCCATTCCAACCACATGAATCTTGATCTCTAGCCTTCCCCAAGTTGCTTTCCACTCAAATCTTCTTTCCACCAAATCCAAATCCTGTGAGAGAGAGTTGAGTGTTGGGGAGACTATCATTTGAAGCACAAGAGCAAGGAGTTCATCATCAACACACCATTTGTTACTTCTTGGAGAGTGGTGTCTCCTAGATTGGCTAGGTGTCACTTGGGAGCCTCCGACAAGATTGTGGAGTTGAACCAAGGAGTTTGTAAGGGCAAGCAGATCGCCTATTTCGTGAAGATCTACCGCTACTGAGGCAAGTCCTTCGTGGGCGACGACCATGGTGGGATAGACAAGGTTGCTTCTTCGTGGACCCTTCGTGGGTGGAGCCCTCCGTGGACTCGCGCAACCGTTACCCTACGTGGGTTGATGTAACATCCCAAAATTCTAAATTTTGGAATGTTATAAACACATAGATAGTTTTGGTTGATTGTTTGATTGATTGACTGAAAGTGAGTGAATTTGAAACTTTTGAAAGTTAAATGAGAGGAATAAAAGGACTTTCCCAAACTTTCATTTTGCTTTTATGATCTTGAGAATTCAAATTCTTTTCATCACAAAACCCTGGAGAGAAGATGACATGACTTCTTCCATTTATTTAAATGACAAGGGTGTTGAAAATATTTGAATTTCATTTGGAAAATATTTCCAATTCTGAAACTTTATGCAACTCAATGATTTTCACGAGAGAAGATAAAATGACTTCTTCAAATTAAATGAAATATGAGTTGGGAGTTTTAAAAGAATTAAATTCAAAGTTCTTTTGAATTTATTTCCAATTTGGAGTTATTTGAGTTTTATTCAAATTATTTTCTCCAAAACAAAATATATGGAAAATAGGTTAACATGATTCCCTACATCGTAAAATTGGAGAGAAATTAATTTGAAGTCATTTTGGTATTTTAAAATGATTTTTATTGGATTTTATTGGACCAGTAGCACTGTGTGAATTATTAAAATTTGTGTGTATTTTATTTGAAGCTAAAATAGTGTTCATGTTGTAGAAAATCTTTTTCTGAAAATTTTGATATATTATATGCCTATATAAAATTTTTATTTGGTTTTATTATTTTTGTTTTGTTGTCTCTGTCAAAAAAAAATCGCTGCGCCCCGCCGGGCCAAGGGCCAAGGCCCAAGGCCAAGCCACCAGCCGGCCGGCCAAGGCCAAGACCATCGCACGCACGCACCTAGGGAGCCAGGGAGCCAAGGTTTCCTATTCTTTTACAAATCCTAATAGGATTTGATCCCGTTTCGTTTATTCCGATTTGTTTCTAGATCTTTTCCCTTTTGTTTCCTAATCCTAGTCTATTTCTTGTCCCTACCCCAAGCAAAACCCTCCCTCCCACTATAAATACCCAAGCACCCCCTCCAACACATCAAACCAACACCTCTCCTCTCTCTCCTCTCCTCTCCGCAGCAGCAGTAGAAGCAGCACCACCACCGCCGCCAAGTGCCGCCGCCATCCTCGACCTCTCCTGAGGTTTATATGATCTCCTCTCCACCGTCCCGTGATCTCCTTTCCTCTAGGAGCAACCGCAACATCGGATCCGATCTTCTTCCCCAACTCCGACGACTACTCCGTGAGATCCACGAAATCCGGTAATTCATTTTTTCAGAAAATAGCAATCTTAGAAAATTCATATCTTTTAGAGTTTTTAGTATTTTGAGTGATTCCAATTGCTATGTGTCACAAATTTGCTGAAGTTTCTGTTAGTTTCTCTGGATTTCAAATTTGAGTAGTTTAAATTTGAATTTGATAAATTTTGTTCAAATTAGTATTTTGGCCATAACTTGAGTTTAAAAATAGGTTTTTAATTAATTCTTTTTGCTCCTGGTCACTTGTGATATTGTTTAGCTGTAGGATTTAGTTTGGTAATTTTGGTGTATTTTAAGTTAGAGTTTTAGTAAAACAGTACTATTTTGCTTATATAGTTGTTTTAGTTATGTAATTATTGTTTTTAATTATTTTAGCTCATTCCTTTTGTAGATTTTCACTTGTTGTTATATGTTTATGTTTAGCTACAATAGATAAATTTTTGTAGTTATTTATTAGTGTTTAGCTACTGTTTTTGTAATTGCTTGTTTAGTTCATAGTGATAGTGGATAAAATAGTTTTATTATTTTTAAAAGTAATTCATTTTCCACTTCAAGTTATATTGTTTTTGTTTATGTTATTTGTGAACACATTAGTTGTTATATTTATTTAGTATAGTTTATTAATGTTTTAATAAATGATTTGCTGTTATAGTTGTCTTAGTGTTTTGCTAGTTGCTATATTTGTTCTAGTATTAACTAGATGGTTATAGTAGTTTTATATTAGTTCTTTTTGTTAGTTATTAAATTAGTAATTTATTTTCTGTTATTTTATTAGATTTATATTTTCTTTGCTGTAGAAAAAAATTAGAGTAATTTAGTGATGTTATGTTAAGATTTGTGTGAGTTGGTCACCACTAGTTTTTCCTTGAATTTTTCTTTCGAAGTTTTTCCTTTGGTTTTCGACTTGGTTTTCTTTGTTGCTTTTATTTTGATTGAGTATTGTTATGATTGATAGAATTGATTGCTAGGATGATTGCTTATATGATTGTCCGTTTAATATAGATTTTCAACGGAGTGACGAATAGTTCTACCAAGTCTTTATTCTGAGAGCGTTATTATCTTCATCAAGTAATACCAGGCAAGTTCACTTTGACCATGTTTTTCATACCTATGTGTTTTATTGCATCTAGTGTCATCTTCGCAACAATCCCTCCAGAGTGACATTGAATCCTTGTAGTTGAGTAGTATGCATGAGGTAGGAACCCATCACCCTGTTACCAAGCCCGGACGTTATTTATTTTAATGCTACGCTATAGTAGACGGGGTTGGTATGAGTGCTCGGGAGTGGTGTGAGAATGGAGGATCTCGCCAATGACGACAACTCCATGATGGAATCTGCAAGGACTGCATCTTCAAGGCCTCAAGACCTCAATACTCGAGACAAGAATTCAATACACACTTTGGGTGAAGGATTGTTGACGGGCACCTGGAGAAACCAGTGGTTGGCGGGATGCATGGAGAAGCGCCATGACATCTTGCGGAAAGCTTCACCCAGACTCAAGAGACGGAAGAATACTTCATGCCCGAAGCTTACCTGTGCAACCGCAAGTCACTATGGGCTCGGCTTGGTTGACCTTAGTTGTGACTCTGGCTGGGGCGGTGCTAGCAGATGTAGAACTACGGTAGGATTGGATGAGCACCGGACGGTGGTCGGGAAACTCTTCTAAGACCATGTTTCAGTCATCTTGTTCTCAAACACCTCAAAATACGAGAACGTAAAGAGAGGATCGAATCTTGTGGGTAAAGTGTACAAACCTCTGCAGAGGGTTTAAACCTAATCGATTAGCCGTGTCCCGATTCACGGACAATTTGAGCCTCTGGACTTGGATCTATCTCGAACTCTCAACACCAGATTGATAACTTAATTGTGGGCAACTTATGATGATTACGGGCTATGAGACATCGGTTGGCGGAACCATGTCATGATAGAAAACTCCATAGTACAGACTTCATTTATTCCTTTGATGTAGGGAAAATAAAACCAGCTTTTACGCAAAAACCCCTGCATACGAGCCACAAAGCCATATTGCATATAGTATAGTTTTATCATCTGTTCTTTTATTGTGATCTTGCGGTACATTCAATGTACTGACCTACACGGCTGCAACGTATCATGTTGCGATACTTTCTTCCGACGAGTAAGAATACGGTGCAGGGTTACGGTCTACACTCAACCTGCCGATGGCGTTGATGGGACTCCACACCGATTACTTGTTTCACGAGACTATTGAGGTATATATCAGTTTTACGTTATTTATACATGTGATTGCACTTTGATATATACATTGATGTACTGTGTGTGTGCCAACATACTTGATCCGAGGATGGCACGGATACACGAGGCTTGACCGTCTGAGGTCGGGTCGCTACAGTTGAAGTCTCCATCAACGTGGATGTACGATAGCACCACCTATCGGAACCACGACAAAAACATCCGTGTCTCCAATTGCGTTTGAATCCTCCAAACCCTTCCCTTACATTCTTGCAAGTTGCATGCTTTATTTTCCGCTGCCAATATACTCTTTGCATTCTTGCTTGAATTGTGTGAAGATTGCTTGACTTGTTCAAAAATAGCTAAAATCTGCCAAAGTCTAAAATTGGGAAAAGGTTAGGTTTTTATTGGTCAAGTAGTCTAATCACCCCCCTCTAGACATACTTCAAGGTCCTACAAGTGGTATCAGAGCTTTGGTCTCCATTTGCTTTGATTTCCATAGTTTTTGGTGGTCATAGCCTTGGTTTCACAACCTAGGAGAGTATGGCGTCTAGCGATGGAAATTATCATCCGTACACTCTGGTACGGCCAATACGCCAGGGGCTTCCGTAGACCCCATAATTCGGCGTGAGAAGTCCGAACAATTTCGACAGTGCGGCACCTCGAACTTATTGCATTATATGCATCAACTCCGAATCATGTCTTGGGTCAATAGTTGGGTTTGCCCGGCTCCCATGTTTTGGTACCTTACGTTCCGCTATATCGGCTAAGGTAGCACTAGGAGAACTACTGCGATTTTGCCTCGGTTCTTCCAGCCGAGCACCTCAGTAGAGAAAGCTAAAACTGACTGTCATGATGAGGCGAGATTTGGTCGCTGTTCGAGAGGTCTCAAGTCCCTAAAGACTTTTTCCGCTCCGGGCGAGGAGCCGGCCTTGTCCGGCTTAGGCGTGTATAGTGCCCCAAATTCGGCCTTCCGAAGACTAGGGGCTTCGCCAAACTTTAAAATGGTAGACTTCTATGGCTAAGTGAGAGTGATAAAGCATTATAGTCCGATTTCCTGGTTCGTTGCGCTGAACACCTCCCTCGATGGACCCAAGAATGGGAAAAAGAGTGCTCATATTTATCCCGAACACCCCAGCACTAGTTGCACGGGGGCAGAAGCCGACGACTAGCAACTCTCAAAATTTATAAACGGCCGCACAGAAGGTAACATTTTAAATACAAAAGCGTTGCATAACGAACATGAACACAAGGATCACATGAGCAAGTTCATTCAAAGATTACATCTTTGGTACATTCGTCCGCCACGAGACGGGCCCCCTTCAGGACACCTTCATAATACATTTCGGGGTGGCGATGCTCCTTGCCCTGCGGTGGCCCCTCCTTCACCAGCTTCTCGGCGTCCATCTTTGCCCAGTGCACCTTCGCACGGGCAAGAGCCCTGCGTGCACCCTCGATGCAGACGGACCGCTTGATGACTTCCAGCCGTGGGCAGGCATCCACAAGCCACCTCGCCAGGCCGAAGTAGCTGTTGGGAAGGGAATCGCCAAGCCACATCCGGACTATAAGGCCCCTCATGGCCTGTTCGGCCGCCTTGTGGAGCTCGACCAATTGCTTCAGCTGATCGCTCACGGGCATCGGGTATTCGGTCCCAGTATACTGAGACCAGGACAACTTCTCCGTCGAGCTCCCCTCCTCGGCCCGATAGAATTCCGCCGCGTCAGACACACTACGGGGCAGATCTGCGAATGCTCCTGGAGAGCTCCGAACTCGGGTAAGTAAAAGGAAATTTTCTTTCGCATGCCTACTTTGCATAATGAATGCCTTACCCGCCGCTATCTTTTTCACTGCCTCAATTTCCTGGACGGCCTTTTGGGATTCGACCTTGGCATGTTTGGTGCTGTCGAGCACCTTGGCAAGCTCGGACTCTCGCGTCTTTGAGTCAAGCTCTAGGGCCTCGTGCTTCTTGACGAGAGCCTGGAGCTCTTGCTGTACCTCGCCTACCCGGGCCTCTTGCGTTTCTCGCTCAATATGCTCCTTGGCCGCTTTGTTTTTGGCCTCGGACAGCGCCTTCTTGAGGGTCGCCACTTCGGTCGTGGCCCCTGGAAAAATTCATGATGATCCTATTATTCTACAACCAACTCTTTCTTTTTTGACAAGGTACTGCTTACCTTTGTTCTCCTCGAGCTGCCTCTTGGTAAGGACGAGCTCTTCTTGGACCGCTCAAGGTCCTGCTGTAGTGCGGCGACCTCCGCAGTACGTGCGGCAGCGGCCAGCAAGGAAGCCTGCATATTTATATAGACATACTATAATTAGACTCCTGCGATTATTATTCGATCCTCTATTCGGCTTTTCTTGTGAACGCAAATGAGCATCGAGGCTCTGTCTATGTGGTGACATTTCCTATAATTTAATTACTTACCTCAAAGCTCGTTAGGAAGTCAAGCGCGAGCTTGGTTAGTCCGCTTTTGGCAGACCGAACCTTCTCCATCACCGCACTCATGATAGTGCGGTGCTCTTCTTCGATGGAAGTGCCTTGAAGCGCTTCCAACAAGTTGTCAGGTGCCTCTGGGTGGACAGATGTCACCGGCATGGACGGCTTGCCCCTCTTCGCAGGGGGTCGCCTGGCAGAGTCCGGAACCACTGAAGGTTCCGGCGCTGTGTTCGGCTGGAGGCCGAACTCGGAGCCCACGGGAGTCTTGCTCCCTTTGCGCCCAGGGTCCGGAAGGTCGCCTTGAGGCGCCTCCAGGACTACCTCCCCTCGGCTTGGTGCCCTTTGAGACAACACCTCATCGTTGTCCGTGGGGCGAGGGGTGGAGGCGGTCGGAAGTGAATCACTATTCATGACTGACGGGTCCAAAGAACCATCGGAAGAAGATACGTCGATATGGGCTTGGGACGGACTCCATAATCATGTTCGGTGTGATGAGGAGCAGTGCGATAAAATATACCAAGAATTATTATGGTATCCGGATACTTACGACTTCGCCAGGGGCTTGGCCCTGGGCAACCACTCGTCGTCGCTGTAGGCAGCAGTTGTGGAGCAGTCCGGAGGGAGGGTCCTTCCTTTCTTGGACCCTTCGGCCTCCTCGGTTGGGGCGGCCTTCCTTTTCTTGTCTCCCCTGGCTGGAGGGGGATAACCTTCCTCCTCCCCGTCGTCGTGGGAGGAGTGCGCCTCGGAGTGTTCGGACGATGAGTCCGACACGACCTTGCACCGGAGACCCTGTCGGGTCCCCGTGGCCTCCTTCTTGGCCTTCTTTGCCGGCACCTCATAAGGTGCCGGAGTCAGCATCTCCGTCAGGAGAGCGTCTGCTGGATCTTCGGGCAAAGGAGCTGGGCAGTTGATCTGCTCCGCCATCTCCACCCAGTCCTATCAAAGGCATGGGAGCTTAGATCCCGCACATAATTAAACTGGGGAGAATAAATACCCTATAAGATATAGAGAACTTACCGGTTCCATGAGGCACTTCGAGCTGAGCCCGCGGTCCTCGATTAGGGAAGGGGGGACCTCGGCGCCCTTGAACATCACCCTCCAGACGTCCTTGTGCATCATGTCAAAAAGCTCGCGCAGAGTCTGGTGCTGGGCCGGGTCGAACTCCCACAAATTGAATACCCGTTGTTGACACGGGAGGATCCGGCGGAAGAGCATGACCTGGACCACATTGACGAGCTTGATTTTCCTGTTCATCATATTCCTGATGCATGTCTGGAGTCTGGTCAGCTCTACCGGGTTACCCCAAGACAGGCCCTTCTCTTTCCAGGAGGTGAGCCGCGTGGGGAATCCGGATCGAAACTCGGGGGCCGCCACCCAGTTGGTGTCGCGCGGCTCGGTGATGTAGAACCACCCCGATTGCCACCCCGTTATGATCTCCACATAGGAGTCCTCGAGCCATGTGACATTGGGCATTTTGCTCACCATGGCGCCTCCGGACTCCGCTTGCTGGCCGCCTACAACCTTCAGCTTGACATTGAAGGTCTTCAGCCACATGCCGAAGTGGGGCCGGATGCGGGGGAAGGCCTCGCACACGACGATAAAGGCTGAGATGTTGAGGATAATGTTCGGGGCCAGATCATGAAAGTCCAGCCCGTAGAAGAACATGAGCCCGCGGACGAGTGGGTGGAGAGGAAATCCTAGTCCGCGGACGAACTGGGTAAGGAAGACTACCCTCTCGTATGGTTCTGGGGTGGGGACGATCTGCCCCGCGTCGGGCAGCCGGTGCGCGATATCCGCGGCCAAGTATCCGGCTCCCCGCAGCTTCTTGATGTCCTCCTCCGTGACAGAGGATTTCATCCACTTGCCCCGCGTAGGTGAAAAAGGTGAAATCCTTATCCCTTTATAAGGGCGGACGAAACTATGCGCCCCCACCTGCCTAGTAGACTCGCTCATTCCCCAAGCGCCATAATTGATGGCGCGGTTGGGTTACCCACGCCCGTAGTGATGAGAATCCCGTGATAAGGGGACACGATCTCTGCTTCGACAAGACGCGCCAAGGAAACTGTTTCGCGATATGTGCGGTGGCTGGTTGTGAAAAACGGTTCGAATGATGACCGGGCCATGGTATGATGTCATGCTATAATACGTCGGCAGATTAGATTTGTGGAAATATTATTCTCTCTACCGTGGTATGTGGAACTTGTTTTGCAGAGCCAGACACTATTCTTGTGTTCAAGATCTTCTGTGGAGTATTCGGAGGAGGAACCCGCCTTGCAATGCCGAAAACAATCTCTGCGCTGGACTCAATGTCATTGAAGCCTGGTTCAGGGGCTACTGAGGGAGTCCTGGATTAGGGGGTATCCGGACAGCCGTATTATATCCTTTGGCCGGACTGTTGGACTATGAAGATACAAGATTGAAGACTTCGTCTCGTGTCCGGATGGGACTCTCTTGGCGTGGAAGGCAAGCTTGGCGATACAGATATGTAGATCTCCTCCCATTATAACCGACTCTGTTTAACCCTAGCCCCCTCCGGTGTCTATATAAACCGGAGGGTTTAGTCCGTAGAACAACAATCATACCATAGGCTAGCTTATAGGGTTTAGCCTCTACGATCTCATGGTAGATCAACTCTTGTACTACTCATATTATCAAGATCAATCAAGCAGGAGGTAGGGTTTTACCTCCATCGAGAGGGCCCGAACCTGGGTAAACATTGTGTCCCTTGCCTCTTGTTACCATCCACCTTAGACGCACAGTTCGGGACCCCCTAGCCGAGATCCGCCAGTTTTGACACCGACAGCGGCACTACAACGAGCTTCCATCATGGAGGAGCACCGCACCCTGATGGGTGTGGTAGTTGAAAAGGTTCAGTCTGTCAAGAATGGACTGAACGAGGCCTTTGCCAGTCTGTTAACAGGCTTCGAGGTATGCAATGTAATATTCCTGACCACTTTTCCTGTGAAAAGATGCATGTGTATAGGTAGTAGCCCCTGAGACTCTGATCGTCCCTTTTGTTAAAAAGAGGCGGAGAGAGGATCAATAATTTTTGCAGGATCTAATGTACTTCCATACGTTGAAATGTAGGCTTCACTGTTAGCGGCAACCCCACACGAGAATATCAACCCCACGCTATTGCTCCCCGGCAACGGCGCCAGAAAAAGGTCTTGATAACCCACAAGTATACGGAATCATCGTAGCACTTTCCAAAGATGGAAGTGATAAGTATGGAGTGTCGAACCCACAAGGAGCTAAAGGTAAGATCAATATTCTCTCAAGCCCTATCTGCCACTGATACGACTCTACGTGCACCGAACGTTTGCTTTCAACTAGCAACGAGAAATAAAACTACGTTGTGGGTAAGAAGAGGATAACTTTGCATGGTAACGGAGAGCTAAAACATAAAAGTAGGTGCTGTTATCATAAAGTTAGAATATAATACTAAATAATATAAATAGTGAGTGTGGAATAATGGTGGATCGGTGTGCGGAATTGTCCTAGGCAATTATTAACAAGACCGGTAATCACTATTGCAGTTTCATATGAGGGAGAGGCATAAGCTAACATACTTTCTCTACTTGGATCATATGCACTTATGATTGGAACTCTAGCAAGCATCCGCAACTACTAAAGATCATTAAGGTAAAACCCAACCATAGCATTAAAACATCAAGTACTCTTTATTCCCATACGCAACAATCCCTCTTACTCGGGTTTAAGCTTCTGTCACTCTAGCAACCCACTATAAGCGAATCATGAACGTATTGCAACACCCTACAACGGGAATCCCTCACACTTGCGCGACACGGAGGGCACCATAGGACAACACCAAAGTAAAACATACAACTCATACCAATCTAGATCATCAATCAACCCAAAGACAAATGATATCTACTCAAAACATCATAGGATGGCAACACATCATTGAATCATAATATGTGGCATAAAGCACCATGTTCAAGTAGGGGATTACAGTGGTGTGCGGGAGAGAGGACCGCGTAAAAGAGATGAGGATGGTGATGATGATGATGATGTTGATGAAGACGATCACTGTGGCGATGATTCCCCTCCTGATGGCACTCCGGCACCACCGAAAGAGAGGAGGAGAGGTTCTCCCACTTGTGCTTCCTCCTCCATGGCCTCCACCCTCTGGTCCTTGGCCTTCATGATGATGAAGACCCCTCCAGGATACTCCTCCATGGCCACCGGTGATGACGGCCCCCTCCGGCAGGGCGCCGGAGAGGGCCTAGATTGATTTCTCGTGGCTACAGAGGCTTGCGGCGGTGGAACTTCTGATCTAATCTTCGTTCTGGGAGTTTTAGGGTACGAGAGTATATATGGGTGCAGGGTGGACATCGGTGGAGTTCCAGGCTGGCCACGAGGTAGGGGGCCGCGCCCCAGGGGGGTGGGCGCGCCCCCCACCCTCGTGGGCAGCCCGGGACTCCCCTGGTGAGCCTCCGGTACTCCATGGGCTTCTTTTGGTCCAAAAACAGGTTCCGTGGAGTTTCAGGACTTTTGGACTCCGTTTGATATTCCTTTTCTTCGAAACACTGAAATAGGCAAAAAAACAGCAATTCTAGGCTGGGCCTCCGGTTAATAGGTTAGTCCCAAAAGTAATATAAAAGTGGAAAGTAAAGCCCAAATTAGTCAAAAACAGTAGATAATCTAGCATGGAGCAATAAAAAATTATAGATACGTTGGAGACGTATCAACGACGCATTCCGTTGC
Organism: Aegilops longissima; assembly: GCA_021605205.1. Classification (NCBI taxonomy): domain Eukaryota; kingdom Viridiplantae; phylum Streptophyta; class Magnoliopsida; order Poales; family Poaceae; genus Aegilops; species Aegilops longissima. The sequence continues at coordinate 491,837,603 of CM038678.1, forward strand.
CTCCCCATGAACACGACGACGACGCTGTTTCTCCGTTCCGACCCAGCCATGTACACGAGCCCTGGCCGTACATATGCGCGAGTAGGCGTTCGAGACCCTGCCCGTATGTACACATACGTGGCCGTATTTTCTTTCTTGCACCTTGGCCGCTGTACGTACGTGTACATGCTACGTGTGCGCCTCTACTACGACACATACGCGCCTCTACTACGACACGTGCGTGCCTCTACATCCACCAGTATATATGTACGTACACGTTCGCGACCAGAATGACAATGCTACGTACGCTACGTACGCTTCGACCAGGTGGGTCCCGACTGTCAGGTACTTCCTTGCTTGCGAAGATGTAGCTGGTGGGTCCGAGCAGTCAGGGGGCGAATCATTTTTTTTTGCCCGGACGCACTTCCTTGCGTGTGAAGATGTGGCTGGTGGTTCCCAGCAGTCAGGGAGAAACATTTTTTTTCACGAAATACAGTGGCCCGTCCGGTGGGTCCCAGCTGTCAGGTGGAGGAATCATTATTTTCCGCGTAATAAGGAGGCACTTCCTTGCTGTGGCCGTGGACACAACTGTCAGCCTCTCCACGTACAATCCACGTCCGATGGAAGTCGTTCCTTGACCACGTTGACCACGCCGCGCTGAGAGCACCAGGGCGGTGGACGACGGCGAGGCCTAGGGAGGGGACAACGGGGAGCCGGGGAAGACGCGGCAGTGGAAGCCCGCACGGAGAGGAGTACGAGGGTTCACTGGTTCGGCTGCGGTGTGAGGCTGCCGTCGCCGCAAGGCCTGGCCCGCGGTGGGAATAGTAGGGGGCGGTGAGGCCTCTGCGGCAACACAGCCGGCCACGGGAGGCAGGAGCATGCGGCACGACCGGCGCTGCTTTGGGCGGCTGGAGCAAGAAGACCAGAGGTTGAAGAAGCACTACGGCCATTGGATCGACATCGTACGATCACTGGAGCTAGAATCGTTCATATTGCCTAAAGTTGACAAAGGCCCCCGTCCCAGTCAACTTAGTAGGCCCACAAGTCAGCCTCCCACCATGGTGGGTGTAACGCCCCGGATGCAACTTTCCATATTCGTAACTCCAACTCTTGCCTTTTCCAGAGATGCGATATTTTTATTTCCTTCGTGGTTGGGTTTTGTGTTTTGTTTTACATTTTGTTCATGTCATGCATCTCATCTCTTTGCATCATTTGCATTGCATCACGTCATCATGCCATCATGCCATTCAATTTTTTTGCAACTCAACTAAATAAATTGTATGGATTTTTCGATCCATGTAAATCGAGGGAATTCACTTGTGACTTCTCTTTATAACATACCCTCCCGATATTTAGGGAGATATTATAAAATATTCCATTGTTTTGGAATCACCATAACCCACTTGCAAAATAAATCCCATGCCTTTTCTGCTCCGAGTTGACCTCAAAACCTTGCCAATATTATTTCATCATTTTCCGGAGCTCCACCAAAAATCCTCAACATTTTTGGCCACACCAAACCTAGTCCCAATTCAAGACCATTTGAATTATATTCAAATGAATTTGAATTTAATTCCTTCAATCTTGCCACTTCTATTTTTCTGTGGTCATGCTTATTTTTATGAGTCCAGGAAAATTGTCCTCGTTCCCAAATTCTTTCCCTAACCCTCTCTTTCTTTTTGTCTCTCTTTAATTGTTTTCTGCTAAGAAAATATAAGGGAGAGAGCCAGCCAGCCCAGCCGGCCTCTTGGGCCTGACCAACCAGACCGGCCCGTTCCAGCCAGCCCAACTAAAGCCCCTCCTAACCCTAGCCCGACCCCTCCACTCGATCTCTCCCTTCGATCTCCTCCTCGCGCCCCTTCCTCCCCGTGCCTCTCGATCCCGCCCCCCTCGCTGTCGCTCAGGCCCGCCCGTGGTGCCTGCGTCGCCCGAGCCTGCGCCAAGACCTCCCCGCCTTGCCTTGTCTAGGGCGAGGAGGACGACCAGATCACCTCCTGCTCGAGCTCCGTCGCGCGCCTCATCGGCCCTCGTCCCCGCCTCTTCGTCTACCTGACGCCGCGCCTGGCCTCTCGCGCCGCCACACGCAGAGGAGCAGGGCCCTCGCGCCGCTCGCCTCGCCTGCCCCTGCTCCCGGTTAACCTCGCCACCGACCCCCTTTGCCCCGTCGCGTCGTTCCTCGAGCTCCCGCGCCCTGTTTCTCCTCCCGCGCCGACGCCCTCCTTCGGCTGCTCGCGCATGCAGCTCCGTCCGCGAGCTCGTGGAGCCATGGCCGCCACAGGAGCGTCAGCGCCCGTGCCTCCTCCTCCCGCAGTTCGGCCTCAACCTCCAGGACATCTCCGCTGTGACCCGTCCGGCAACCGCCCGCTCCGGTGACCCATCGCCACCCACCGCCGTCGGCGACCACCAGGAGGGCCACCCCGCGCGGAACCGAGCTGCCCCTGCCTTGTTCGACCACCGGAACTGCGCCAAGTCGCTGCCTCCTTGCGTCTGCGATGTGTTGCCGTGGACGCATGCAACCCTGAAATCAATCCCAAGCGTCAAGTACCTCTACGGTCGACCCCGTGGGCGTCAAGTTCATCTATGAAACGTGTACGACTACTTCCATCTACACCGCATCGAACCCGAACCGCTCCGAAAACGCACGCTTCGAAGGTATAAGAACCGAGATGACCGACCGTGGAACGAATGCATATGTCGTATGAGATGCCCGTTTGCACCGTGTCCGAAATTGTTGCTCGCTTGTTCCTCCTCGTTGCCATGCCATCGTCTCGTGGGAACCCGGTAACCGGGAAAACCCCACCATCTTGCTCAACTCGCTTCCGTCACACTTACTTTTGCACTGATATCTCCATGAGCTACCGGAACCGAAATGTTGCCGTGGCACCATTTTTGTTTCGCCGCCGTGGCACCCTTTCGTTCCGCCATGGTGACTAAATGCCTCGTAACATGCTCTTGTCAACATTTTCATAAAAATTGCATATAACTTGTATATGTCATCCGCATCATGTTAACAACATTAAAAATGTTTAAAATTGTTGTTTGCATTAATTTGCTTAAATGCCATGCTAAAATGTTTTATTTCATAACTAAATAACCGTAGCCTTGTTTTAAATAAATTATATATGTAAATGGGGTAGAAAAATGCATAGATTAACATGGTAGCATTACTTTGCATGTTTAACAACATTAAAATTGTGTTTAGGGCAGAACAGTAGCAAATTCGAAATATGCATATGAGGATTTTTTCGGAATTGTTGTTGTTGTTTCCGGCCTCATTTAATCTTGCCTAAATAGTTAGTTTCTTATGCTTCACCTCTTGCCATGTTTAACAACATTTAATATTGTTGTGTACCTAAAGGAGAGCAAACTAAATAATTGATGTGGTGTTTCGTTGATATGCAACTCGTTGCATATTGAGCTCCACTTAACTTGTAGTGTTGTTTGTGCATACTGCCATGCCATGCATATTTAAACCGGACATGCATCATACTTGGTTGTGCATCATGCCATGTTTGTGCTTGTTGGTTTACCATGTTGTTTGCTTCTTTCCGGTTTGCTTCTCTCGTTAGCTTCGGTTTCGTTCCGGAGTCGTGAGGATTCGTTCAACTACGTCTGTTTGTCTTCTTCATGGACTCGTTCTTCTTCCTTGCGGGATTTCAGGCAAGATGACCATACCCTCGAAATCACTTCTATCTTTGCTTGCTAGTTGCTCGCTCTTTTGCTATGCCTATGCTACGATGCCTACCACTTGCTTATCATGCCACCCACATTGCCATGTCAAACCTCTAACCATCCTTTCCTAGCAAACCGTTGTTTGGCTATGTTACCGCTTTGCTCAGCCCTCTTATAGCGTTGTTAGTTGCGGTGAAGATGAAGTTTGTTCCTTGTTGAACATGGAGATGTTGTTCCTTGTTGGAACATGTTTACTTGTTGGGATATCACACTATATCTTATTTAATTAATGCATCTATATACTTGGTAAAGGGTGGAAGGCTTGGCCTTATGCCCGTGTTTTGTTCCACTCTTGCCGCCCTAGTTTCCGTCATATCGGTATTATGTTCCCGGATTTTGCGTCCCTAACGCGTTGGGTGATTTATGGGACCCCTTGACAGTTCGCTTTGAATAAGACTCCTCCAAAGAAGGCCCAACATTGGTTTTAACATTTGCCACCTAAGCCTTTTTCCCTTGGGTTCTGCAGACTCAAGGGTCATCTTTATTTTACCCCGGACCAGTGCTCCTTCGAGTGCTGGCCCAAACGGGCAGATCATGGGCCACCACGGGCAACTCGAGGGCTGGTTTTACTCGTGGGCTGACCTATCCGGTGTGCCTGAGACCGAGATATGTGCAGCTCCTATCAGGATTTGTCGGCACATCCGGCGGCTTTGCTGGTCTTGTTTTATTGCTGTCGAAATGTCTTGTAGTCCGGGATTCGAGATGATCGGGTCTTCCCGTAGAAGGAATATCCTTCGTTGACCGTGAGAGCTTATAATGGGCTAAGTTGGGACACCCTGCAGGTATTATCTTTCAAAGCCGTGCCCGCGGTTATGAGGCAGATGGGAATTTGTTAATGTCCGGTTGTAGAAAACCCGGTTGATCTTAATTAAAATACACCAACGGCGTGTGTAACCGTGATGGTCTCTTCTCGGGAGTCCGGAAGTGAACACGTGTTGGAGTTATGTTTGACGTAAGTAGTTTCAGGATCACTTCTTGATCATAGTTGTTCGACCGTGCCTTGCTTTCTCTTCTCGCTCTCTTTTGCGATTGTAGCCACCAGATATGCTAGCGCTTGCTGCAGCTCCACCTCACTACCCTGTCCTACCTTTAAGCTTAAATAGTCTTGATCTCGCGGGTGTGAGATTGCTGAGTCCCCGTGACTCATAGATACTTCCAAAACTAGTTTGCAGGTGCCGATGAAACCGTGCAGGTGACGCACCCGAGCTCAAGGAGGAGATTGATGAAGATCTTGTTCATTGTGTTGTTTCATTTCAGTTGATCAGTAGTGGAGCCCAGTTGGGACGATCGGGGATCTGTGTAGCATTTGGGGTAGTCTTCTTTTATTTTGGTTCCGTAGTCGGACCTTGATTGTATCTGTATGATGTAATGCTTTACTCATGTATTGTGTGAAGTGGCGATTGTAAGCCAACTATGTATCTCTTTCCTTATGTATTACATGGTTGTGTGAAGATTACCTCACTTGCGACATTGCTTTCAATGCGGTTATGCCTCTAAGTCGTGCTTCGACACGTGGGAGATATAGCCGCATCGAGGGCGCTATGTTGGTAATCGAGCCTTCCCGACTTAGGAGCCCCTACTTGATTGTTTGGCGTTGTTGAGTCTAGAACGGAAAAATGTTTTGAGTCTTAGGATTATATATATCGGAGAGTAGGATTATTTTTACTCCTCAGTCCCTTCGTCGCTCTGGTGAGGTCTCCCGACGAGAAGTTTTGACTTTCCTCTCCTCAAATTTCACTAAATTTTTTTAGGATCACGCTGGTATCTTGGAATCGTTCCGATGGTTTTGTGACGAGAACATTGTTCTTGGTGCCTCGACATTTAGGGGTTGTGGCAGTGTCCCGGAGTTGAGCTCCGAGGTGTTGTCGCCACAATTTTATCGCTGCGCTGCAATACCGAGCCTTGCCGACATCGAAAATCTCTTTTATGCAGTTGTTGGTGAGATAACCTCGATAACCCAATCTTCGGGCGAGCTCGAGTATTGCCATGACTCGTATAACGGATGCTTTTCAAGGTCGAGGTAAACGATTTCGGAGTTTTCTTGGTTATGTGTTGAAGGATGGATACAGCTGGATCTAGGTATTGTTAGTTTGGGTGATATATTTTGTGTCCCCTGTATCCCCAACACCAGATTGCATAACCAGAAAGTTTCGGGAGTTTATAGGTGGGAATTCAAGTATCTCGTAAGATATCTTTCCAACACACACATGATACGATATGGGATCTATCATATGTTTGTTCCGGCTTATTCCGCAAGCCAAATCCTTTGTTTTTGTTTTGTTTTGTGGTATTCAAGTTGCTTCAATGCCAAGTGTTGATTCCATACTTATTCTAAACGGTGTTCTCATATTTCTATGTGGATGCTAATCCTTCTTGTTCATCAAGGTCGTCTTTTCAATTCTTTTGCCAACCGTGTGCTTCTCTCCAAGTGAATCCGATCATTGCAACATTCGCAAGATCAATTCTAAGTTTTTTTCTCAATGGTGTTCGTTTCATCCGACCCAAGTTGTTTTGTTTTCCCGCCCTCCCACCCTTTTTCTTCAAGGACTCATATATCCCTAACCAAGTACCCATTTTATTGCTGTGAAGTTTCTTCATTCTTTTCCTTTAAATGTTTTATCCGGTGATTTCTCATGAAGACGCTAAGGAAGCTTTAACCTTATCATTGTTCCATTCTAATTTTCTTCTCCGGTGGATTTAACTCAAAATTTCGGTGTTGATCTTATCCCTTTTCCTCTTTTCACAATGCTTTCATTTGCCAGTGCCCCTAATCATTCACCTCTCGTTATTCATTTGTTCCGAAGTGCTGAAGATTATCTCAGAAGATTCGTGTTTTCATTCCTAATCCGTGCAAGATTTCTCGTAGTTGTTATCCCTTTTGAGCCATTTAATTCTACCGGTGCAATATCTATTTCATACAATTGTTCAACGGTGGTTCTTTTGAGTGGGCCCTAACCCACAGGTCTTTTTCCAGGATCTTACCTGACTCGTCTAATTTTCCCGACGCTATTCCCAAATTCATTGCAAAGTTTGACGTAAGAATGATTTATCATCAGTCAAATGTCTTTCTCCAAGATCTTTCAAATTCTTTTCATCGTTGGTTCAACCTTTCTAATTTTCATTCCGGAGTGCCTCAACAATTCATGGTGGTGTTTATCATCGTCATTCTTGGATTTGAAGACCGAAGAAGAGTTTCTCTTAAATCTTGGTCCATTCTATTGAAGATTCATGGTTCTAGCTTGACGCCATCCTCTCATAATTATTTTCGATTGTGAGAATTCTTTTAACCCACCCGGAGCATTTCAGGAGTCTTTTCAGTTTGATTCTCTGGAGCCCATCATCTCAGAATTATTCATTCAAGCGCTCAACTCTTGTTTTCCAAATCTCACCGTGCATCGTCAAATATCCTCTAATCAGTTCATGATCTCTCCGTTCTCTTGTATCTAAATTCTCTCAAGTATCTTCGTTCATTTCTAATTCCTTACGGCGATTCGTTCTTTTTCTTCGTTCATTTTCAATTCTTATGGTGGTTCGTTCAAGATTTCACATCCTTCTTTATCATATCAATTCATTGGTTGTTTCCAAATCCCACCAATGATTCCATCAATACCTTCTCAAGTTTGCGTTATATCTCTATCTGTAATCATTTTTCAATGAGAATAAGTAGTATGCCAAATCCATTGCTTGCCATCAATTTAATTGGTGAAGGATAAGCATAATGTAATTCTTATTCTTGTTTCATCGAGTAAATTCAATTCCTTATTCCGAAGATCCATCTAAATCACTGCAAGGCTTCACCTGGTGTTTTCAACTTCTCTTTCTTTCTATCACCCTTTTGTTTACCGGAGTTCATCATGGAGGCTCTACATGGTGCTTCCTCAAGGATTCTTTTCATTCTTCAATTGTTCATCAAGATTTCTCGCGAGTTAAGATCCGCTGCCATACTTCAAAATAAACATGGTTCCAACACATGTTTTGTTTTGAGGAGTTCAAGCATTCTTCATCTTGCATTCAAGTGCAATTCTTTCTACCTTATCTCTTGAGATGGTGTTATGTCATTCTTGACAATTTCCTTCGTGTTTCTTGATTCACAAGTTGTCAGAATGAGATATTTAAATCCATCATTTTTCTTCGCTCACGAGATCTTTTCAACCCAACAATTTATTCGTTGGTGTTATCTTGGTTTAGATTTCACCTAAAGCCTTTCCGAAGGAATGTTGCTATTTGTGGTGTTTATCAATGATCCAAGTTTTCCTCCTATCCTCTCAATGAAAGAAGTTTTCATCTCCGTGTTGCTCTCAATCCAATCAATTGTTTCCGTTGGTGGCAGAAGCTCACCTCATAATGTTGAGATGTTTTCATAAGCCCACTACATGCTTATTCTTACCATTGTTGTTTTTCAAACAACTCCGTTCAATCCTACTTCGTAAGGATGCTCTTTCAAATTCATTTATGGTGGGAGATGTTGGTTTCATTCTTCGTTCTATTCATTCCAACTTTCTAACTATCATGCATTGTTTCCGGAGGCATTGTGATGTTGCTCTCTTCACCCATCACCTCGTTTTGTAAAGATCATGTTCTTTTTCTTGCTTATCCATTTAACCGGAGTGTTGTGTCATCTCTTCAAGTTCTTTTCATCTTATCAAGTTTTCCTTCTTCTTTCAGTCGGAGTGCTGCCAAATTATATCAAATTCTTCCTCTCTCATCTTGTTTTAACCGGAGTGGTTTCGAATTCTATCTTGCCCATTAAACTCTTGATTCTTGTCTTTGCAACCTTCAAGTTCTCGTAATGTTCCTTGTTCCTCTTTTCTAACGGAGTGTTTACAATCACGTTCATCTCCATTGTATTATTCTTTCAATTTTGTCAACCTCTCAAGGTTCTTTGGTTTCACTCGTTTGTCAAAGAAGCAACTTAGTTTTACCTCCTCTCTTCCTCTTCCGTTTTCTCTCCGGTGCCATCCTAGATCTCGGGACGAGATCCTCTCGTAGTGGTGGAGTGTTGTAACGCCCCGGATGCAACTTTCCATATTCGTAACTCCAACTCTTGCCTTTTCCGGAGATGCGATATTTTTATTTCCTTCGTGGTTGGGTTTTGTGTTTTGTTTTACATTTTGTTCATGTCATGCATCTCATCTCTTTGCATCATTTGCATTGCATCACGTCATCATGCCATCATGCCATTCAATTTTTTGCAACTCAACTAAATAAATTGTATGGATTTTTCGATCCATGTAAATCGAGGGAATTCACTTGTGACTTCTCTTTATAACATACCTCCCGATATTTAGGGAGATATTATAAAATATTCCATTGTTTTGGAATCACCATAACCCACTTGCAAAATAAATCCCATGCCTTTTCTCGCTCCGAGTTGACCTCAAAACCTTGCCAATATTATTTCATCATTTTCCGAGCTCCACCAAAATCCTCAACATTTTGGCCACACCAAACCTAGTCCCAATTAAGACCATTTGAATTATATTCAAATGAATTTGAATTTAATTCCTTCAATATTGCCACTTCTATTTTTCTGTGGTCATGCTTATTTTTATGAGTCCAGGAAAATTGTCCTCGTTCCCAAATTCTTTCCCTAACCCTCTCTTTCTTTTTGTCTCTCTTTAATTGTTTTCTGCTAAGAAAATATAAGGGAGAGAGCCAGCCAGCCCAGCCGGCCTCTTGGGCCTGACCAACCAGACCGCCTGCTCCAGCCAGCCCAACTAAAGCCCCTCCTAACCCTAGCCCGACCCTCCACTCGATCTCTCCCTCGTCCTCCCTCCAACACCAGACACCCAGATCTCTCCCTCGATCCCCATCTCTCCTTCGATCTCCTCCTCGCGCCTTCCTCCCCGTGCCTCTCGATCCACTTGCTTGCCATTGTCGCTCAGGCCACTGTGGTGCCTCAAGTCGCCGGAGCCCTGCGCCAAGACCTCCCCTGCCTTGCCTTGTCTAGGGCGAGGAGGACGACCCGCATCACCTCCTGCTCGAGCTCCGTCGCGCGCCCTCATCGGCCCTCGTCCCCGCCTCTTCGTCTACCTGACGCCGCGCCTGGCCTCTCGCGCCGCCACACGCAGAGGAGCAGGGCCCTCGCGCCACTCGCCTCGCCTGCCCCTGCTCCCGGTTAACCTCGCCACCGACCCCCTTTGCCCCGTCGCGTCGTTCCTCGAGCTCCCGCGCCCTGTTTCTCCTCCCGCGCCGACGCCCTCCTTCGGCTGCTCGCGCCTGCAGCTCCGTCCGCGAGCTCGTGCAGCCATGGCCGCCACAGGAGCGTCAGCGCCCGTGCCTCCTCCTCCCGCAGTTCGGCCTCAACCTCCAGGACATCTCCGCTGTGACCCGTCCGGCAACCGCCCGCTCCGGTGACCCATCGCCACCCGCCGCCGTCGGCGACCACCAGGAGGGCCACCCCGTGCGGAACCGAGCTGCCCCTGCCTTGTTCGACCACTGGAACCGCGCCAAGTCGCTGCCTCCTTGCGTCTGCGATGTGTTGCCGTGGACGCATGCAACCCTGAAATCAATCCCAAGCGTCAAGTACCTCTACCGTCGACCCCGTGGGCGTCAAGTTCATCTACGAAACGTGTACGACTACTTCCATCTACACCGCATCGAACCCGAACCGCTCCGAACGCACGCTTCGAAGGTATAAGAACCGAGATGACCGACCGTGGAACGAATGCATATGTCGTATGAGATGCCCGTTTGCACCGCGTCCGAAATTGTTGCTCGCTTGTTCCTCCTCGTTGCCATGCCATCGTCTCGTGGGAACCCGGTAACCGGGAACACCCCACCATCTTGCTCAACTCGCTTCCTTCACACTTTCTTTTGCACCGATATCTCCATGAGCTACCGGAACCGAAATGTTGCCGTGGCACCATTTTTGTTTCGCCGCCGTGGCACCCTTTCATTCCGCCATGGTGACCAAATGCCTCGTAACATGCTCTTGTCAACATTTTCATAAAAATTGCATATAACTTGTATATGTCATCCGCATCATGTTAACAACATAAAAAATGTTTAAAATTGTTGTTTGCATTAATTTGCTTAAATGCCATGCTAAAATGTTTTATTTCATAACTAAATAACCGTAGCCCTGTTTTAAATAAATTATATATGTAAATGGGGAAGAAAAATGAATAGATTAACATGGTAGCATTACTTTGCATGTTTAACAACATTAAAATTGTGTTTAGGGCAGAACAGTAGCAAATTTGAATTATGCATATGAGGATTTTTCCGGAATTGTTGTTGTTGTTTCCGGCCTCATTTAATCTTGCCTAAATAGTTAGTTTCTTATGCTTCACCTCTTGCCATGTTTAACAACATTTAATATTGTTGTGTACCTAAAGGAGAGCGAACTAAATAATTGATGTGGTGTTTCGTCGATATGCAACTCGTTGCATATTGAGCTCCACTTAACTTGTAGTGTTGTTTGTGCATACTGCCATGCCATGCATATTTAAACCGGACATGCATCATACTTGGTTGTGCATCATGCCATGTTTGTGCTTGTTGGTTTACCATGTTGTTTGCTTCTTTCCGGTTTGCTTCTCTCGTTAGCTTCGGTTTCGTTCCGGAGTCGTGAGGATTCGTTCGACTACGTCCGTTTGTCTTCTTCATGGACTCGTTCTTCTTCCTTGCGGGATTTCAGGCAAGATGACCATACCCTCGAAATCACTTCTATCTTTGCTTGCTAGTTGCTCGCTCCTTTGCTATGCCTATGCTACGATGCCTACCACTTGCTTATCATGCCACCCACATTGCCATGTCAAACCTCTAACCATCCTTTCCTAGCAAACCGTTGTTTGGCTATGTTACCGCTTTGCTCAGCCCTCTTATAGCGTTGTTAGTTGCGGTGAAGATGAAGTTTGTTCCTTGTTGGAACATGTTTACTTGGTTGGGATATCACAATATATCTTATTTAATTAATGCATCTATATACTTGGTAAAGGGTGGAAGGCTCGGCCTTATGCCTGTGTTTTGTTCCACTTTGCCGCCCTAGTTTCCGTCATATCGGTATTATGTTCCCGGATTTTGCGTCCCTAACGCGGTTGGGTGATTTATGGGACCCCTTGACAGTTCGCTTTGAATAAGACTCCTCCAAAGAAGGCCCAACATTGGTTTTAACATTTGCCACCTAAGCCTTTTTTCCCTTGGGTTCTGCAGACTCAAGGGTCATCTTTATTTTACCCCCGGACGGTGCTCCTTCGAGTGCTGGCCCGAAACGGGCAGACTGCGGGGCCACCACGGGGCAACTCGAGGGCTGGTTTTACTCGTAGGCTGACCTATCCGGTGTGCCCTGAGACCGAGATATGTGCAGCTCCTATCAGGATTTGTCGGCACATCCGGGCGGCTTTGCTGGTCTTGTTTTATTGCTGTCGAAATGTCTTGTAGTCCGGGATTCCGAGACTGATCGGGTCTTCCCGGTAGAAGGAATATCCTTCGTTGACCGTGAGAGCTTATAATGGGCTAAGTTGGGACACCCCTGCAGGGTATTATCTTTCGAAAGCCGTGCCCGCGGTTATGAGGCAGATGGGAATTTGTTAATGTCCGGTTGTAGAAAACCCGGTTGATCTTAATTAAAATACACCAACAAGTGTGTAACTGTGATGGTCTCTTCTCGGCGGAGTCCGGAAGTGAACACGGTGTTGGAGTTATGTTTGACGTAAGTAGTTTCAGGATCACTTCTTGATCATAGTTGTTCGACCGTGCCTTGCTTTCTCTTATCGCTCTCTTTTGCGATTGTAGCCACCAGATATGCTAGTCGCTTGCTGCAGCTCCACCTCACTACCCTGTCCTACCTTTAAGCTTAAATAGTCTTGATCTCGCAGGTGTGAGATTGCTGAGTCCCCGTGACTCACAGATACTTCCAAAACCAGTTTGCAGGTGCCGATGAAACCGTGCAGGTGACGCACCCGAGCTCAAGGAGGAGATTGATGAAGATCTTGTTCATTGTGTTGTTTCGTTTCAGTTGATCAGTAGTGGAGCCCAGTTGGGACGATCGGGGATCTGTGTAGCATTTGGGGTAGTCTTCTTTTATTTTGGTTCCGTAGTCGGACCTTGATTGTATCTGTATGATGTAATGCTTTACTCATGTATTGTGTGAAGTGGCGATTGTAAGCCAACTATGTATCTCTTTCCCTTATGTATTACATGGGTTGTGTGAAGATTACCTCACTTGCGACATTGCTTTCAATGCGGTTATGCCTCTAAGTCGTGCTTCGACACGTGGGAGATATAGCCGCATCGAGGGCGTTACAGTGGGTCCCAGCTAGCAGGGGGAGTATTCATTTTTTTTATGCTTAATAAGGAGGCACTTCCGGTGGGTCCGAGCTGATAGCGGGGGAACATTTTTTTCACGAAATATGCTGGCCCATCTGGTGGGTCCCAGCAGTCAGGGGGGAAACATTTTTTCGCGAAATAAGGTGGCCCGTCCGATGGGTCCCTGCTGTCAGGTGGAGGAATAATTATTTTTCGCGTAATAAGGAGGCACTTCCTTGCGGCCGCCTGGACCCAGCTGTTAGCCTCTCCATGTACAGTACTCTTCCGGTGGAAGTCGGTCGTTGACCACGCCGCGCCGAGAGCACTAGGGCAGTGGTCTGGACGACGACTAGGCCTAGGAAGGGGACGACGCGGAGCCGGGGAAGACACAGCAGTGGAAGCCCGCGCGGAGAGGAGTATGAGGGTTCACTGGTTCGGCTGCGTTGTGAGGCTGTCGTCGCCGCAGAATAACAGGGGTGGGTGAGTAGAGGGATGGCCCGGCCAGCGGTGGGAGTAGTACGGGCGGTGAGGCTCACATGGCATCATAGCCGCCACGGAGGCAGGAGCACGCGACACGACCGACGCTGCTTTGGGCGGCTGGAGCAAGAAGACCAGAGGTCGAAGAAGTACTACGGCCGTTGGATGGACATCGTACGATCACTGCAGCTAGAATCGTTTATAATGACTAAGTTGACAAAGCCCTTGGTACGCGTCAACTTAGCAGGCCCACAGCTCGGATTTAGCAGAGAACATATAGCCCATTTGCAATTTGTAAGAATGTACAACCCATTTTAATTCTAATGGAATTTACTATAGCCCATTTACAGTTTGTTAAAAGTACAGCCCAACTTCTAGCTAGGACAACGATTAATAATTTCAAACAACCGCTCAAAACAGAATTCAAAAAAAAAATCCCACATTTTGATGGGATCCAAAATATTTTTATCCGAAATTTCTAGTCAGGTGAAATATAATTTCAAAATAAAGTTGTATTACATTAAAATCCAACGAAATATTGCGTGCACAACAAGTAATGAAATTAAAATTTTCAAATTCCAAAAATAATATATTTTTAAAACTAATTACATGTTTGGTGCATAGTAACTGTCCAGTTATTATAATTACATTCCATTTATTATTTCTTAAAGTCCATTTTCTTGTTAAGCTTAATGCATACCTCCTAGGAAAGTTTGCAGCCAATGAAGCGAGAATAACAAGTTGACCCGGATATTGTGTACAACTGTCGCCCAGCTTGCATTGTCGATGTTGAAAAAAGGCTCTGTAGTATAGTACAACCTAACATGGTTACTCAGCCCACATTCAGCGACGCCGGAAAGGCCCAAACAAGGCTTCTGTACAACTTTTTGAAGTCACTGAGCTCAACTAATAACTTAAGAAAAAAGTTAGATTACAGCGGAACCTAATTAAAAGCTGTCACGAGCAAATACATAATTCAACGGGTCCCACTTGTGCGTGTGCTGGCGTGTGTGCGTGTGTGTGTGTGTGTGTGTGAGAGAGAGAGAGATAGGGAGAGAGACCATCGGTCGATGCTCAGAATACATCTTTCAACCATATGCATTGTCGATGCTCAAGAAAACTTATATAGTTGACACGCTCATATAGAACATCATAGCACATCGAACTTGCATACAAAAATTTCACGCAGCGGCACAATCAGGATGGAAGCGGTGGATCGCTACGGAAGGGCTATGTTGAAACCAACGAAGTCGCATATAATGGTTCATCGCCTTTATCAATGACGGGAAATATCTTGAATGCTGTGCAAAGAAAACACACACACAACACAATAAGTTCTGCTAGCACATTGTTGACGTACAACCCTTTCTAAAAAAAGTTCAGGTACGAAATTAGAACAGGTCACAATCAAATGTACTGGCATATCAGTGCTTCCCACCCATAGCTCGGATTTAACTAGTATGTGACAAGATTCAGTTGTTACCTCAAATTAGAGCACATCCAGGCAGCCAGCCCTGCCTCTTCTCCCAAAGAAGCAAGGCCTCCGCCAAGACGATGGAGTAGGCCCTGCCATCCATCGCTCCGAGCAACACGGGAAAGTCTAACGTTGACTCTGTAATGGACGCCGCCGACGGACCTCGCACCAGCCGGGCGCGGCAGGACTTCGATTGATGGATTGACCACTTCTTCGACATGCACGAACACTCGACATGTACATCCCTAACGTGGTCCGCAGCGGCCTTTGGCGGGCGATTTAATAGTACAACCCCAGCCTCCTGCACCGTATCTCAACACCAATCACCTTCGGTATGGTGGACGGCTTCTTCATCCATGCCATAACCGTCAGAGCCCAGCTGTCTGGAGGAAGAAACGTACTTTCGAGCTCACCTCCAAGGTCGTTGGTAAGCTCGTTCATGGACTCGTTGTTCCAAGCACATCGAGGCATGCCGTGGAAGGTAAGCTTCGTTAAAAACTCAAGCTCAAAGGGCACCGAGCCCCATCCTGGGTGCCACCGATCAAAGCTCACCAGTGCGCCATCGCAGAACAAATGCCGGGAAGATTCGAACACACGACTGAAGTCGAAAGTTGTCCGAAACCTGACGAAGTAATCAGCCGGTGGCGGATAGACTTCGACGAGCAAGTCACTTATTTGTATGTCGTGCGCAATGCCAAGAGCTTTGACAAGGTCATCCGGCGAGACGGGAGGCCGGTCGCCATTGATGGTTACTGTCGGTGTAAAACCCGGCGGATCTCGGGTAGGGGGTCCCGAACTGTGCGTCTAGGCGGATGGTAACAGGAGACAAGGGACATGATGTTTTTACCCAGGTTCGGGCCCTCTCGATGGAGGTAATACCCTACTCCTGCTTGATTAATATTGATGATATGGGTAGTACAAGAGTAGATCTACCACGAGATCGTAGAGGCTAAACCCTAGAAGCTAGCCTATGGTATGATTGTTGTTCGTCCTACGGACTAAAACCCTTCGGTTTATATAGACACCGAATAGGGTTAGGGTTACACAGAGTCGGCCATAATGGTAGGAAATCTACATATCCAGATCACCAAGCTTGCCTTCCACGCCAAGGAAAGTCCTATCCGGACACGGACGAAGTCTTCAATCTTGTATCTTCATAGTCCAGAGTCCGCCAAAGATGATAGTTCGCTATCTCGACACCCCTAGTCCGGACTCCTCTCAGAGCCCCTGAACCAGGCATCAATGACGACGAGTCCGACGCGCATATTGTCTTCGCATTGCAAGGCGGTTCCTCCTCCAATACTTTATAGAAGGTTTTGAACACAAGGATAGTGTCCGCTCGCAAGACAAGTTCCACATACCACCGTAGAGAGAATAATTTTTGCATAGATCTGCTGACGATTCCGCGCGTGACATCACACCACGGCCAGGCCTTTATTCAATCGCTTTTTTACTCGTCCCACCTCAGCGCTTAGCGAGGCGGTTTCTTGGCACGCCTTATCAAAGCGTAGATCGTGCCCCTTATTCCGGGATTCTCATCAATACGTAACATGGTAACCCAACTGCGTTCGCTGGCACGCCCTCTATCGGCGAGTCCCAATCAACCACGGGAGGGCTCTTGGTATTCAACCTCTTTATAATGAGACCAAGGCCTCTTCTTTTTCCACCTCCATCGATTTCGCCGCTTTGAGTTCAAACACCCAAAGCTTCAGATCTAGGCGCTTGACCTTCGACGATGTCCGCTCCGACCAGCTCGGCCGATGGATGTCTTCTTCCACACGAAGAAGATGTGCTAAAGCTGCGAGACGCCAGTATCTAACCGCCAGATCTCGTGATAGGCTGCCTGCTCCAGGGCAGGTCATTCCCACTCCCGAGCCCGGCGAGAGCGTGGTGTTCGTGTCTCACTTCCTTCGGGGTTTAGGCTTCCCGACAGATCCCTTTGTGCGGGGCTCATGTTTTATTATGGGTTGATTTCCATGACTTGAACTGAGTCCATCCTCCATATCTCGCCATTCATTGTCGATGTGAAGCCTTTCCTCCATATTACCCCTCACTTTGGATTGTGGCTCAAGACCTTCAAGGTGGAGCCGAGATGATCGAGGGGCAACAAGCAGAAAGCGGAGGGGCGGTCATAAGCAAGTGTGCTGATGCTCCGGGGCCCGAGGGCTCTTTTCAAGAGGAGCTTGGTTTGTGGAAACGGGAGTGGTTTTATATCACCGCCCTGTGGGCACCAAATGGGTGGCACCACCCGCCTTACGCCAGTCCACCACATCGGCCGGCATCATGGGTCACCGGGCTCGACTGGGGCCGCCCAGGACGCCTTTCTTGCAGGGCCGATTCGAGACCTCCAAGAAAGAGAGATCAATCTGGTCGTGGCGGTGCAGGTTATGCTGATTCGCGCCTCTCGCCTCAAAACGCCGCCTCCGTCTGTGGGAGTTTAATCCGAGGGACCACGAGCTCTCCAACATTTTATGGGCGCGACGCCCAAGGAGATGTACAAATTGTTCTTCAGATCACAAGAGAAGTGTCCGGACTTGACCGAGGACGCAGGTCTAAGCTGCAATCACCCAGATACTCAAGTAAGTAACCTCAGAACGGACAGGCTGTTCATTCATTTATCATATATATGCCCTTTAAGGGAGCCGCTTTCTTGAACAGGAGTGGATAGCCAAGGCAAAGTTGATAAGGTGTCCGCCCTCCCAGAGACCATGCCGGATCCCATGCCGACCAAGATGTTGAAGGCCGCGCTTTTAAAGAAGGCGAAGGGGGAGCAGGAAGCAACCGCCTCCGCCAAGGAGGCTTTCAAGGAAGAGGGATCAGGATCCTCCTCCAAGGGGAGATGAGGACCGCTCAAGACCCGAAGCCAAGGCCTCAAAACGGGAAAGAAGTCTTCGCCGAAAGTCCGCGCCGGAAGTACCCTAGCCACACTATTTCCCAAGGGATCAGCCTCCAATGAGCCGTAAGTAAAAAGAAGGGGTCCCGTGAATAAAGAACATCCCTCAGATTTATTTATGAAGATAACCGAAATTGTACTTTGTAGTTCGGATCTCAGCCCTTCTCAGCAGAGCTCGCCTTCGGGGATCTTCGTCCGGAGATGATAGAGAGCAAACGCCCACCTATCGCGCTTCGTAGGAGGCGGCGACCCAAGTGTCGCTATAGAGAGTTTCGAAGTCCGCGGGCCGGACGGTCCAGCGCCAACCGGCATGCGGTCGGAGGAGTCAAGGACCTGCTCGGGCGAAGCGATATCTCGAAGATCACCGTGCGCTAATGGCTACGGTAATTGAAAGAATTGCATCTGAGAGCGGATTGCATGAAGCCGCCGTAAGTTTATCGACGGGTTTAAGGTATGAAAAAATGATGTACCTTCCGACAGCTTATGCATATAGAATGCGCTCAGATAGATAGTAGCCTCGAGACTCGGTATGCTGTCACAACCGACAGCGCGTCGAGGATCATAATCTCAAGATTAACATGTCGCCGCTCCTATGTAGGTGGCGGGCGTCCGTGGCTAGCCGGATCGATGAATTTGCCGAACTAAAGCGGCAACTTGACGAGGCGGATGCGATATCGCGCTGGTCAATAAACGGTTTGACGAGTCACAAGGTATGCGACTTTCCACGGACACCGGTAAGGGAGCTTGACGCCCATGCCTTACTACTTGTATGCTTTGATGCGACGGTGCCGCCATCGTGGAGAGGCTGCGGGCGGAACTTGCCCGAGCTAAAGAGCAAGCCCGAAGAGTAATGCGGCGCTTAAAGGCGGCCAAGAGCTGAAAGTCGAATGGGCTGCTCACCGCTTAAGAAGAGGAAATGGCCGATTTGCCTCTGAAACTGAAGAATACTACCGACCGCCGCGAGGTTCTTGAAAAGAACGCTGCGCGGAACAAGAGGACCTGAAAAAGGCAACCGCCAAATCCAAGGATGCATGTTCCGCTATGAGAGCTGCCAAGGAGGAGCTGAGTCAGCCGGGATATTGCGGCCGGAAACCGCTTTCATGGAGGAAATATACGGATCCGGCATGCTCGCTGGACAAGCTGTGGAGTTCGGAGGATGCTTATCTCGACTTAGCGGCGAAGCGCCATGGACGTGATTGAGCACTTCCGAGGCCGGCGGGCATGTAAGGGAAGAGCTATTTTGGTCGCAATTCCATAGTCCGGAGCGCCCTCTTCCGCTGACCGATCGGTTGGCCAATGGGCCGAGCTGAATCAATTATCCGGACTTGCCATGAAGCATGTCATGACTCATTTGTGGTCAAAGCGGACCTCAGCCAAGAGTTATTTTGGCTTAGTGCAGCAGCTCCTTGGTGCGGTACCGCATATCGACGCAATGAGGCGGTCGGCGTGTATTGAGGGGGCGCGGATGGCTCTTGCCTATGTCAAGGCATATTGGGCTGAGATGAAGGCCACCGATATTGCGTCGCCAGATTCGGACGGCAACCGAGTACCACGAGCGCTATTTTGAGGAAGTTCTTCCGGCGCTGCTTAATAGAGACGCATTGCTCAAGGATGTTATGTTTGAATGACATGTATAATTTTATGAAACAACGCTTCAATTTAATGTAAGAGCTTTTTATACTTGTGCCTCCAAGTAGCAAACTAACTCCTGTCGGCCGCTGATGTATATATGTATATAGTCCGAAGATGGCAGTTCGCTTTAGCCCCACGCATAGTGCGGGGTGTTTGCAAAGAAGTCGCGCTTTCACACTTAATCCAACGTCTTGGTCCTATAAAGGAGGTGGTAGCATAGCAAACTAGGCAACCAGACTATAATGCTTTATCACTTTCACTTAGCCATAGGAGTTCGATGGTGGGGCTACTATATAGCCCCTGGGGGCACCACACTCTCCCGAATTCGGGGCGCGTATGTGCCTAACCGGAAAATGGTCCTTCGTTAATGCGGAGGAATTCTAAACATTCCGGTGAGTCATCGAGTGGTTGACCAGTCTCTCACTATATCATGACAGTTTTCGCTTTCATCGAGGTGCTCGCCCGCCGTAACCGGGGCACAATCACAAGAGTTCTCCGGTGCCGCGCTAGCCGATAGAACGGAACGTAAGGCAGCAAAACACGTGAGCCGGGCAAACCCAACATTTGACCAAAGACATGATTCGAGCTGATGCATATAAGGCCTAACTTGAGACGCCGAACACTCCCTAAGGTATTCGGTCTTTATAAAGCGGGCCGAACAATGCCCTTGGTAACAAGCCCCGTGTCCAGTATCGCAAACTTCGACGCGCCGATGCTAAAACGCCAGCCTCCTCCTCGATTATAATAAGAGACCGGGGATGAGTAACAACAAGAGACAAAGGAAAAGGTTTACGCAGGGTCTTAATCAAAAGAATCCTTGCAACGGTCCTCGCTGCACGCTCATACCAGTTCTCCGCAGCCGATCCTCGACGGGTATAGCACGGCGCTCATCTCAGTAAAAGAGAGGAACTTAGTTTGAAAAAGATCGCGAAAAATGTAATTGGAAATAAAATAGAGTATGATTCAAAATGAGTAAAATTGAGCTTTATTGTCTCCTTTTGTACATGCGTGAGCCCTTGTAAGGGGGGTACGCGCTAGTAAGCATCATGTTTATTTATGCCGACTCGCCTAACCGTGTCCGGGTCCGAACGACCGCTTTAGACGCTTTTGGCCAGCAAGGCCATATTAGTGTGAGGCTGTTAAGGCAGTCTCACATTCTTTCCTTGAGGGACACGCGAGCTTCCCTTTAATGAAATGATGCCTCGTGGACCGGCATTTTAAGTTTAAAAGATACATAATGCGGTATTATGTTAAAGCGGCGAAAGCTTCAATCCCAAAGAGTGCTTGATGGCTACTTTAAATGGGGCGATGTGGAAGACCAACTTTTTCCGACGGAAGTTGTCGGGTGAGCCAACATAACTTCCAATAGTAGGGAGCCCGCATAATGGGCATATGTGCTCGCATTATTCCTTGAAGGAAGTGTTGCTATGGCTAATCCTGTTTAGTTTATCCCCATGTTGCGGATTGTGTCCTAACATGGCAGGTTTAAATCATCGCCGCTGTCCTTTAGGACTTGCGTAAATTGAAGACCGCCGATTATAGGTTCTAGTATCAAGGCAGTCCATCCTCGCTCCAGATACTTTCGAGTAGTCCCGATGGTTGAAGGTAATTGGTTTTGACAACCAGTGTTGGGACTCACTGGGTAGATTGTGCGCACGTAATTCAATGTTAGTAGGCGCGGACTCGCTTAGCCGTGTCCGTGTTGGGATGACCTATTCAGGTTTATTGACTAGCATAGCCGGATAGGTGTGGGGCTGTCAAGGCAGTCTCACGCTCCTCCGTGCTTGAGTAACACTTAATACTCCCTTTAATGAGATGATGCCGCGTGGGCTGCATTTTAAGTGTAAGAGATGCATAATGAGGTATTGCGTTAAAGCGGCGTAAAGCTTTATGTCCCAATAGTGCTTGATGGCTACTTTTAAATGGGGCGACATGGAAGACTAAATTTTGCGACGGAAGTTGTTGGATGAACCGAACACAACTTCTAGCAAGAGGGAGCGCATAATGGGCATATGGCCTGGCATTACCTCTTTAAAGGAGGTGTTGCTATGGCAAATTTTGGTTGGTCTATCCCCATCCTCATGGATTGTGTCCTGATATATCGGTTTATGTCACCGCCGCCATCCATGAGGACTTGTGTAAATTGGAACTGGCCGATTATAGGATCCAATATCAAGGCAGTCCATCCTGCTCTCCGGATACCTTCGGAGTAGTCCCGATGGTCGATGGTGATTGGTTTTGACAACCAGTGTTGGTAATTCGCTAGGTAGTATGTGCGCGCTGCATTTTAGCGGGCGCCATTTGCTTTTTCCCTTTATCACGTGAAGTGAGTTTACTGCTTTAACCTCTTGTGGGAAATTCTTTGTTTTCCGGCTCGCTTGTGGTGCCTGGCCATCATCCTCACTTGGTGTGTCGAGCCCCTTGTGTTCGGCGTTGAGTCCGCCGGATCGCTTGAAGACCCAACAATCTCTCGGGTATGGTTTCCGTGCTTCCCGAGTACTGTGCATTTGGCATATCTTGTCCAAGATTTTGTTTGTTGATAGCTCATCGCTATTGTCCTTAAGGGCAGTTTTTATTGTTCCGCCGTGAGCTTTTGAATCCGGCGCTGATCGCCGCTTCTTTGACCATTCCCTTAATCCGCGCGCTGGTCCTTGTCGCCGTGGTTTCCCATTCCCATCCCCGACTTCGATGTACTTGGGTCACTGGTATCGTGATCTTGCTAGCCAGCTATCCTCTCCCGCAAAAAGCGGGTCATGAGGCTTGTTAGTGCGGCCATTGTTCTTGGCTTTTCCTCGCCAAGGTGTCTGGCGAGCCATTCGTCTCTGGACGCTGTGTTTAAAAGCTGCTAAGGCTTCAAGGTCCGGACAATGACTATTTGGTTCTTTTTGGTGAGGAACCTGCTCCAGAATTTTCGAGCTGACTCTCCGGCTGTTGGGTTATGTGACTTAGATCGCTCAAGGCCCCGGAGGTCGGAGATAGGTTCCCGAAATTGGCCCAAAAAGCATCCTCAAGCTCTTCCCAACTACCAATGGTGTTTTCGGGAGGCTTTAAGCCAATGCCGGGCTGGCCTTTGAGCTTGAGGGTAGGTATTTTATGGCGGAGATAATCCCTCCGCCATGTGTATGTGGAGGATATAATCCTCAATCCAGCATCTGTGGTCTGTCGTTCCGTCAGATGCCTCTATGTTTATCGGCTTGAACTCACTGAAATTCATGATTCAAAGACCTCATCGGTAAACATAGAGGGTGCGCGCGCCTCGTATTTGGGTGTGCCGTGATGTTCGGATATTTGACGGTTGTATTGCTCGCTGTAACTTGTTTCTTGGCCCGTAGATAGATCTAACTGGGCCATCCTTTTGGTGCGAATCTTATGCGGATAGTGTGCCGCCAGGTGCGGTGCCGCTTGTCGCTTCACGCTTGCCATGTGGTCGCTTATCCGACCCGGCGCCTTTTGTTTTTTGATCGTGGGGGCTCTACGCCACCTCATCGAATTCGGCAGTAGTTTGCGCTTTGGGTAGTTTCTGCTTGGCGGCCGCCGCCATATTTGTATGCAGGTTGAGTAATTTACTCCATCTCATTCGGAGTGCGCCTTCCGCTGTTCGAGACTCGCTTCGCTTTTTCAAGCTACGCTGCAGAGCGAGGAGCTCTTGTGGAGGTTCTTCGATCCAATGACGGTCCGGGCGTGAGATCATCCGGACTATTGTCCTGCTGTGGACGGGTTGTTTGTCCAAGTTGGCCTGTTCGGATGGTTGCTCAATGGCATGTTCATCGTCGGCCGCTCACCCCGCTCTATGGCTGGGTCCGTGTGGGCGCTTATCTTTGTCGAGGTGGGGTTTTGAGCGGCGCCACGCCGCTTTCACCGCTTCCCGAGGGAATTTTCTTCGCAGCGCCTCGCCGCTCCTCATTATCGCTTTCCTTAGGTGTGTCCACCATATATATCGTAAGTTGAGGTGGCTGGCCCAGCGCCCTCGTGGGCGCTGGTTCTGGTCGCTCCGCCGCCGCCCATATCGCCGATGTCCTCGGAGTCAAGTCGAGCATGTCTCGTTAAGTCATCGACGCGGGCTACAAAGTGGGTGGTGGTGGGCGCTGAATTTCTTCGCCGTCCGAATCCCAACCTTCCCGATCAGAAGTTCGCCAGGCTCCCCGACAAAGAGAGAGACTTTAATGAGTTCGTGATATCGCCAAAGGGCGAGTGCCGAAGATGTCCGCGGCGGTGAACTCCATAACCGCGCCACCGGATTCGACCGGGCAGGGCGCTGGAGGTTCGGAGTCCGAAAGGAGTCCGCACCGGAGTCACGAAGCTTTGCAACGGATGTGGATGGTGTTCGCCAATCGTCAGAGAGATTTCAGCCCCGAGGCGTGTCCAACCAACCGCCCTCGATCGGGCTAAACCGCCCAGACAAGGGTCGAGCGGCATCGTGCGACCTCCGTGGCACGTTTCGCGGCAGAGCTAGATCGCACTCCATCGAGACAAAGGCGGCACGCCGGGTTGTGGCTCAATCCGTCAAGATCAAGTCTCCGCGACATCGGCCGATAGTTCAAGTTTCCAAATCTGACTCGATGGCCAGGGGCGAGCTTTCGATCCGCTCCAGATGGCCTAACGAATTGCCCGCAGCAAAGCCGCCGAATATGAAGATCTGTCCGGGAGAAAAGTCTCACCGGACTGCGCTGCTGTTGATGATTGAAGGAGCCGCGGGCCTATAGGTGACGCATACGAGGAACTCTCAATGAAAGCACCAATGTCGGTGTCAAACCGCGGATCTCGGGTAGGGGGTCCCGAATCAAGGCCTAGGCGGATGGTAACAGGAGACAAGGGACACGATGTTTTTACCTGTGTTCGGCCCTCTCGATGGAGGTAATACCCTACTCCTTCTTGATTAATATTGATGATATGGGTAGTACAAGAGTAGATCTACCACGAGATCGAGAGGCTAAACCCTAGAAGCTAGCCTATGGTATGATTGTTGTTCATCCTACGGACTAAAACCCTTCGATTTATATAGACACCGAATAGGGTTAGGGTTACACAGAGTCGGTTACAATGGTAGGAAATCTACATATTCAGACGCCAAGCTTGCCTTCCACGCCAAGGAAAGTCCTATCCGGACACGGACGAAGTCTTCAATCTTGTATCTTCATAGTCCAGAGTCCGCCAAAGATGATAGTTCGTTATCCGGACACCCCTAGTCCGGGACTCCTCGCTACCATCAAGACTTTGTCAAGCAACTGGTCGCCTAGCGCTGCCATGCCACTGCTGAGCGACAAGACGCAACGATCAAGGCAGATTTGACCTCGTGATCTCCGCCTGAGATCCGGCTGACCGGCGACATGATAGTGCGCTTGAGCACAGTGGAGTACAGTGAAGGGATTTGGGGAACTGAGTAGGATTCTAGATTCTAGAGGTGGGGAGGGGTGGAGATTGGGGATGAAAAGGTAGCATGAATTTCGAGCACGCGCCAATATTCTCTCAAGCTAAGCACACGTGAACACCGCTATGCCTACATGTCGGCCTAAGAGTCCTTATTCTTTCTTTTTGGGGAGCCCAGCCTTTTTTCCGTGATCTTTTGAGAGCCTGGACCGAGAGTCATAATTGACCTGCTTTGGCATTATGCTACTACTCGCCCATATTCAACGACACCTCATCGCCCAAACAAGTGTACATCATCGAAGACACTTGTAACATCCCAAATTTTCAATTTGGAATGTTATACATTAGGTCATCATGCATATCATATTTTCTCGCATTTTTCCGATCCTAGAAATTTCACGCAACTCAAGGACCCTGAGAGAGTTGGAAGTTTCATAATTTTCATATTTGGGAATTCTCAAATTTTGAAAAATAGGATCATTGGATTATTTAAATTATCTTCATAAAGTTTTTCCTATAAAATATTTCGAGAGGGAATAATATGACTTTCCCAAACAATTAGGAAAAATGAAGATATTATAAATAAACCAAATTTGGTTTTGGAAGATTTATTTTGCTTAGGCAAAAATGAGCATTTTAAAATTTTTACGCTTGTTTGCTGTTTTAAAGTTCATTTTGTTCGACTCATTTTAGGAGTCGGGAAAATTTGTTTTATTTAAATCCAAGTTCGCTTGGTATTTTTTTTATTGCTCTGGTTTAATTTTTATTTAAAAAATTTCGCTTCTGGACTGAGGCCCACTGCCCAAGCCAGCCAGTGCCCTGTGCCCAGCGCCTGCCCACCTCCTCTCCTCCCGCCTCCGCCTCACACATGAGAGCCTCACACAAGACGGCAGCCTCACGCTCCGAGTCCCGCCTGACCCGGCCCCTTGCCCTCCCCAAGCCGCCGCCTCCCTTTATAACGGACCCCTTCTTCTCACCCCACCCACTGAGCTCGACCAAGACTCAAGCTGGGGCCATTGCTGATCGCCAGGCCACCGCTGACGCCACCGACGCCGACCTCGACCCGCCTCGACCGCCGCCTTTCCCGAGCCTCGAGAGCCTCCCGGCGATCACCGGAGGTAGCCACCTACCGCCTACCGATTCGTTTTTCCCTCAACCGATCCGCTTATTTAAAAAAATATGTTCGGTTTTTTTAAAAACCTAGATTGGTTTTATTTTTTCGGTTTTCTTAATTAATGAACGCTCACCGAACTGCTCGCTTTAGTGAACGCGTTTTTAGATTCGTTTCGCTAACTAACGCCCGCTTTTTAACCCGCTCGTCGCTTTTTCTTTTAATCGGATTTAATCCGTTATTTTCTCGATTTGATTTCGATCCGATTTTCAAAACTGTTTTATTTCTCGCTCGCTTATCGGAATCAGTGATTCAAGCGCCTGGAGTTTCAGAATTAAACCGCCGTTCGACTACTTCTACTTTCACAGAGTTTTGCCACTGTGAAATTTTGACCTAATTTCAGATCGCTAAACCGAGTCGTTTCTCTCGAAGTTTCGATTTTCGAGTTTATTTTGATTCGATTCTTTGCAACCAGTGGTTCTTAAGTTGAACTTTCTGGTTAGATCTTTATTCGAGATTTTCCCTGCATTAGATGAGTACTTATTGTATGCTTGTTGTTTGTCTCAAGTAGATCACCCGGAGTGCGCCGCTTGTTACTTCAATCTCTAGGACTCATGGATCATCGCTAAGGCAAGTAACACTTTGATCATACTTTTCTCATACCCAGCTTTATGCATTAGATCTATTCCTCAAACACTTGCATGGTTAGGATCTAATTAAATTGTGGGATGGGAAGTAGATTGAGGTAGTACCTATTACCTGCTTTTACTTATGAAACCTTGGGAGTTACTTCTACGCTTGCTTTTATGCCATGCTATGCTAGTAGACGGGATTGGGTGAGTGATATCCATGATGATGTGAGATTGTTAATTAATGGTTTATCTAAGGTGGCAACCTAAACACACATCCGGGTGGATTGAGGCACCTGGTTTCCATCAGACTTGCCTCAGATTTCTTCTGACCGCCACCTGTGCTCTAAGGGATCATAAGATTATTCAAACTGAAACTTCCGTGTGCAGCCACAAGCCAATTATGGGCTCGCGAGTTGACTAAGTCGTATAACTCTTACGGGTAGGCTAGCTGATGTAGGGATGTAGGTTGGTACGGTTACCCACATGTAAGGTGCTAGCGCTTCGAAAGACTATGTCTCGGCCATCCGCTTCTCAAACACCATGTAGTGCGAGAACCAAGCGAGGCGATCGAGTCTTGTGGGGAAAAGTGCTAAAACCTCTGCAGAGTGTATAAACTAATCATGATTAGCCGTGTCCCTGTTATGGACATTTTGAGTATCCTGTAATTGAATATCATGTGAATCTCAACATGTTACTTCTAAAATAAAAGTTATTGGGTTTTGATGAGTAATTTTAATTGGGATTGAGGATGTCACAACCATTCTCAATGTTTAACAACCACCATGATAGTTAAATAAAATTATTCCTTTGATGTAGGGAAAATCAGCTTTATGCAATGTAATCAGAGAGCCTTACCACCAGCCATTAGGCATGTAGTATAGGCTTATTTCGCTCATTGCTCTTATGTGTTACATTGCCAACATATTCCATGTGTCAATTGCTTGGCTGCAACTTTTCACGCTATGCACTTTTCTGCATTTACGAGTAAGGTGTTAGGTCGTGGTTCTATACTCATGATGCCGTTGGAGTTGATGGACTCGCTTATCTTCCAAGCCTTCCGCTGTTATTATTAGATGGCCTTAAGCCATATTATTGTATTCAGTTCCCTTGTGGACAACGATGTAATAAGTGTGTGATTGCTACTCGCTATAAATCCTTCAAGCACTGTGGTGTCAAGACATCGATCCAGGATGACATCGAGCACGTAGACTTGATCCATTTGGGTCCGGTCGCCACAACACCGAGCTCAAATTATATAACTTGAAAAAGGTGATATACTCGAACATCGGAGAATGCCGATGCCCTCATTTAGCCCACCAAGAGTTCGAGACAATAAACAATTCAAACGATGACATATACAACATTCAAACACCGACTAGTGACTACTATCGACATAAATAGCAAGACATGATAGTTCATAGGAAGTCTTGCTACACCACCAAAACGCACCCATCTCAAAGCGCCACTCTCGTGATCCAAACGAGAATGACATTCTAAATGTATAACTAATACATAGTAAGAGTGACATTGACGAGGATGACCAAATGACAAGGAATATGCATAACAAAAGAAAGAACTACCCATCCGTAACCAACAAAGAAAGACAACAAAGTCATTCAAGAGATGATCCAACACCGCTATAATTTGCAGCCCCGCTTCAGCCGACGAAAGTGATCCGAGACACCAAGATTCCACCCTTTCGATGCAACAGCCCAATTACCTATTGTCACGCCTAATATGCTAATTCTATCCAAAGGAACTCGACGGTCCCACCAAGGATAGACCCGATATTGAAACGCTTTTGCAAGGTGGATATCATTACATCAACATTACATAATAGATGGGGATATATACATAAGGCACAAATGCCACAAGAATACAAGAATACAACATATAAGATCAACATCCCACTACGGATGAAACATAAACAGAAACTCCAACAACGCCCACCTCGCTAGCCCAGTCCGCCGACCGAACCTATCCCCGATCAAGAAGAAGCGTAAGAAGAACTCCAAAACAAGTAAACATCGCCTCGCGGCCATGATCATCGTGACAACCTGTACCTGCAATCGGTGGTGTAGTAATCAGTGAGCCACGAGGACTCAGAATCCCATTACCATGGGTATCAAGACTAGCAAATCTTTTCTACTCTCTTTAGGATGACGGACGCTAAGATCAAATACACCCAACCGGATGAAGGCACACCTTTTGATTTCACTTGAAGGAAGTTACTAAGCACCAACATTGGATTACCAAGCTTCACCGGACTTTCAACGCCACTCGCTCAAGAGGAGCGCTGGAAGATTCATGCTCACGCTCCAGAAGGACATTCGCCCCAATCACCAAGCCTATAGATAGTGTTTTCAGCACCCACTTGAGTCCGGAAAGAGCATGGCAGCTCACATCACCATGGGACGATTGGAGAAGTTTATCAAGAAGACCTCAAGGACACCATCTACCAGATTTATGACGCCGAGATGACAACTGGACGCCGTCAATACCAAGAAGGATAGGTCCATTGCAGCTTTCATCCAGAGTTAAACCAGACATTCGACGCCAGAAAACCAAATGTGCAATGACATCTTGGAGTTGCGTAAGATGAGGGAAGGATCATCGAATCGAAGAAGAACTAAAGACTACACGTAAGGACTACATGGACTAGATCGTAGCTCGCAAGACACAATAACGATCTTAAGTACGTAGATCAAGAGCTCAAGAAGAAGTTGGCGCCAGAATGAAGACCAGATGTCGAATACCCAATCGACTACATCAACATCGATTTACACGATTCGGATCCAAGTGAACCCGACTTTGAAGACGGTCGAGCGTACATCATGGAGTCTTCCACCGTTCAAATTAGTAGAAGTCCCCACATATTAGTAGTATTCCTCCATGTAAACATTATAGTACACGACTTTCGCGATAGTTAGATCGCTGTAAACCCTTGTTTGATTGAATGAAGTGATTTTGTGCATTTGCTCATGTGCATTTGGGTAGTGATTCCTTAGACCTCATTCTATTCTACATTTCTTCTTCTAAGCCCTTCAGATGCCTCCGAGACGCGAATTCTCGGATTCGCTTTTTCCGCTAGAGATCACCCAATTGATCCAAAGCAGCGTATACCCCGATTCAAACATTGGTGCGTAACAACAACAACAACAACCCACCGCCACCACCACCACCGCGGATCATCCGACTCGCTTCTTAGACTGAATCCGCCGTGTATTCCAAAGAGCACCGAGCCAATTGTAGCAGTATGACCGGCTCCGCAAGATAGGAAGGAGCTGACCACGCAGGATGCACAGATGGTGAAAGAGTGAAGTTTGCAGCACATCAGCTTGAAGGACCCGCAAGCAAGATGGTGGGAGAATTTCACAGCCACTTACCCCGTAGACACCGCCACATGGGACCAGCCAGAAGCCAGACCGCCCATGTTTCAAAGCAGGAGCCATGGCCATGAAGAAGCGTGAGTTTCGCAACTTACGCCAAGGAGGAAGGATCATACAAGACGTGGATGATTTTAGCAAATTAGCACGTTATGCCCTGATGACGCTACATGATGCAGCTAAGGTGAGAAGTTTCTAGAAGGACTGAATGATGAGTTCAAGATGCCGTTGATGGTAGCAAGTTTCAACAACTATCAGGAGTTAGTAGACCGAGCTCTCATGATTGAAGGAAGCAAGAAGAATTGAGAACTGCAAGCGAAGTATGGACAAGGGAAGTATAACTCGATCCCAGCAGAAGCCTCATTATACCCCTAAATCAGAATTCAGTTTCAAAGATACCCATGGAGGAGGTAATTCAGATAACCACAATGGCACCAAGAATGGGAACGGAATGGAGGAAGCAACGATGAACCGCACCAACCCGCTTCACACCATCCAAGGTAGACTCGAGTCACATTACTTGCTTTAAGTGCCGCAAGATCGGGCATTATGCAAATGACTGCCCGTAGGCCGTAATGGAAATGGCAATGGAAGCTCGAAAGAAGCCCAACCCTTTCAACAGGGGACAAGTGAACCACATTGATGTGGAGGAGGTTGAAGATCAGCCCGATGCAAGAATCGGTAAGTTTTGGTTAAGTCATTTATCGCAGCTTGTTCTTTTGATACCGTGCATCGATTCATACATATCAAGGGATTTGTGGATAAGTACAAGTTACCAACCCAAGCCCTTAGGTCACCCATGCTAGTAACCTCACCCGAGCATAGTACATGGCTAGTAAATGGTGTGATCGATCGCCATTAAGGATTGGACACTATGTTTTCCCTCGCACCTAATAGTTCGGAATCCCAAGGATTGATGTGATATTAGGAATGGATTGGTTATCAAAGTATGGAGGAAACATAGATTGTACCACAAGGTCAATTTTGCTCACCACACCGTAAGGAAGAAGGATTATATGTATCACGGCACGAGCCGAGGAGAGCACAAGTTAATTGCTTATCGTGAGTGGTACAGAAGAAGTACCAGTGGTAAAGGATTATCCTGATGTATTTCCTAAGAGTTGCCGTGAATGCCACGGATAGAGACATTGAGTTTTGATCGAGCTGTTGCTAGAACAGCCCGATATCGAAACGATCAGACAGTGATGCCCGCAAAGGATTTGGCGGAAATCTAGAAGCGATTAAGTAACTATTGGATAAAGGTTCTATTCGCCCAAGTTCTTCACCTTGGGGATCACCCGCTTTGTTAGTGGAGAAGAAGGATGGATCTTTGAGAATGGTTGTTGATTATCGTGGATTGAATGAAGTAACAATCAAGAACAAGTACCCACTACCGATGATAAATGATCTGCTTGATCGCTTGCAAGGAGCCAAAGTGTTTTCTAAGATCGACTTATGCATCGTGGTACCATCGCTTGAAGATTCGGGAGCAAGATATACCCAAGACAGCATTTACCACGAGATATGGATCTATGAGTATACCGTTATGTCATTTGACTGACTAACGCACCAGCCTATTTTATGAACCCGATGAACAAAGTGTTTATGGAGTTTTGGACAAGTTCGCGTGGTGTTCATTGATGACATTTTGATTTTCTCAAGAATGAAGAGGAACACAAGGAACATTTGAGATTGGTTTTGAGAAACTAAGGAACACCAGCTTGTATGCCAAGTTCAAAGAAATGTGAGTTTTGGCTAAAGGAAGTTGGATTTCTGACATGTTATATCCGGAGAAGGGATAGCAGTTGACCCCACAAAAGTTGAGACCAGAATCAAGTGGGAAGCACCAACGACAGCTTGAGAGATTCGAGTTTCCTGACTCGCAGGATACTACCAAGATTCATTGAGAATTTCTCAAGGATTGCAAAGCCTATGATGAATTGTTGAAGAAGGAAAACAAATACATATGGACCGAGGACCTGTGAGGCAAGTTTTCAGAGTTGAAGAAAAGATTGGTTACCTCACCAGCTTTGATATTGCCGATCAAACTAAGGATTTTGAGGTGTATTATGCACGCTCACGCCGAGGACTTGGAGCAGTGCTTATGCAAGAAGGAAGAGTTGTTTCAGATGCCATTTACAACTTAAGCCCCATGAGTTGAATTATGCCACTCATGATTTGGAGTTAGCAGCCACAGTATGCCTTGAAGACGGGAGACATTTTCTCATTGGAAATCATTGTGAAGTATATACGGATCACAAGAGTTTGAAGTACATCTTCACACGTATGAATTGAATCTCGCATAAAGGAGATTGTTAGAGCTAATCAAGGATTATGATATGAGATTGCATTATCACCCTGGATAGGCTAATGTCGAAAGGACGCATTGAGCCGTAAGAGCCACGCCAATACCCTAATGATGGGAGAAATACCCAATGAGTTAGCCGAGGACCTCCGAGAGGCTATGTAGCAGCATTGAGATTCAAATATTAATCGATGGACAAAATCGAGAAGCCCAAAAGGCAGATAAGGAAATTGCCTCTATAAAGGAGAAAAGGAGCAAAGGAAAAGCTAAAGGATTTCGAGAGGATGAGCACGATACCCTATGGTTTGAAGACCGTGTTTATGTGCCCAATGACCCGTAGATCGTGAAGTTGATTTTGCAAGAAGCCCATGATTCACCCTATTCGATTCACCCAGAAATACCAAGATGTATTTGGATTTGAAGAATATTTTCGTGGACCGGAATGAAGAAGGATATTGCGAGTATGTAGCAGTTTGCACGTATGTCGAAAGTAAAAGCAGTAACATCGTAAGCCAGCAGGATTGTTACAACCATTGCCGATACCCGAATGGAAGTGGATAAACTAGGCATGGATTTCATCACAGTGTTTGCCAAAGACCCGCTCGATATGACTCGATTTGGGTCATAGTCGACTCGCTTGACCAAGGTAGCTCATTTCATTCCAAATAAGACTACCTATAGCAAAGCTAAGTTGGCAAAGATATACATGACCAGAATTGTATGCTTACACGGAGTTCCGAGGAGCATTGTATCGCATGAGGAACCCAATTTACTTCAAATTTTGGAACCAGCTTGCACGAAACATTGGGAACCCGATTGAATTCAAAGACAGCTTTCCACCCACGTAATCGATGGATGACCGAGAGAGTCAATCAGATTTTGGAAGACATGTCGAGAGCTTGTGCACTAGATTATGGATCTAGTTGGGACGATAATTTGTCAGATGCAGAATTTTCCTACAATAACAGCTACCAAACCAGCTTAAAGATGGCACCTTTCGAGGCTTTGTATGGAAGAAGGTGCAGGACACCATTGTCATGGGACTAAACCGAGATCATCGCTTGTTTGGACCAGATTTGATTAAGGAGTCCTAATGAAAGTTGTTGATTCGAGATGCTCAAGGTAGCCCACCTGCATGTAAGAGCTATGCCGATTCAAAGCGCAAAGCGATTGAGTACGGTTGGAGACAGAGTATATCTCGTGAGTATCCCCGCTCGAGGAGTTAAGCGATTTGGAGTTAAAGGAAAATTAGCACCCCTGCTTCGCTGGACCATATAAGATTTTGCAACGCATGGGAGAAGTTATGATAAGTTGGAATTGCCGTAAGGACTGTCAGAGTTCATGATGTATTCCATGTTTCTCAGCTTGAAGAAATGTCACCCCGAGATAGCAGAGGTACCGCTAAGAGACACAAAGTACACCGGAGGCAATTCAGTTGAAGGATGACTTGACATATGAAGAAAACCGTTAAGATTCTCGATTATACCAAAGAGAGTTACCCGCAACAAGGTTATCAAGTTTTGCAAAGTTCAGCTGAGCCACCACACCGAGGATGAAGCCACCGGGAAAGAGAGGAAGTTTTGCTTAAGGACCACCCACACCTATTTTCTAGTTAACCCAATCTCGAGGGCTAGATTCATCTTATAGGTTTGTAACATCCCAAATTTTCAATTTGGAATGTTATACATTAGGTCATCATGCATATCATATTTTCTCGCATTTTTCCGATCCTAGAAATTTCACGCAACTCAAGGACCCTGAGAGAGTTGGAAGTTTCATAATTTTCATATTTGGGAATTCTCAAATTTTGAAAAATAGGATCATTGGATTATTTAAATTATCTTCATAAAGTTTTTCCTATAAAAATATTTCGAGAGGGAATAATATGACTTTCCCAAACAATTAGGAAAAATGAGGATATTATAAATAAACCAAATTTGGTTTTGAAGATTTATTTTGCTTAGGCAAAATGAGCATTTTAAAATTTTTACGCTTGTTTGCTGTTTTTAAAGTTCATTTTGTTCGACTCATTTTAGGAGTCGGGAAAATTTGTTTTATTTAAACTGAGTTCGCTTGGTATTTTTTTTTATTCGCTTTGGTTTAATTTTATTTAAAAAAATTCGCTACTGACCGAGGCCCACTGCCCAAGCCAGCCAGCCCTGTGCCCAGCCCAGCCTGCCCACCTCCTCTCCTCCCGCCTCCTGCCTCACACTGGAGAGCCTCACACAAGACGGCAGCTCTCACCACCCGAGTCCCGCCTGACCCGCGCCTCCCTTGCCCCCCTGCCGCCCGCCTCCCCTTTATAACCGACCCCTTCTTCACCCCCACCCGCCGAGCCGCCTGACCTCAAGACTCAAAGCTGGCCAGCCAGGACGCCACGACGCCGACCCCGCCGCCTCGCCTGACCTCGCCGCCTCTTCCCGAGCCTCGAGAGCCCCCCGCGATCACCGAGGTAGCCGCCACCATACCGATTCGGTTTTTCCCTCGAACCGATCCGGTTTATTTAAAAAATATGTTCGGTTTTTTTAAAACCTAGATTGGTTTTATTTTTTCGGTTTTCTTAATTAATGAATGTT
Organism: Aegilops longissima; assembly: GCA_021605205.1. Taxonomy (NCBI): domain Eukaryota; kingdom Viridiplantae; phylum Streptophyta; class Magnoliopsida; order Poales; family Poaceae; genus Aegilops; species Aegilops longissima. The sequence continues at coordinate 491,872,419 of CM038678.1, forward strand.
CACCGAACTGCTCGCTTTAGTGAACGCGTCGTTAGATTCGCTTCGCTAACTAACGTCCGCTTTTAACCCGCTCGTCGCTTTTCTTTTTAATCGGATTTAATCCGCTATTTTCGATTTGATTTCGATCCGATTTTCAAAACTGTTTTATTTCTCGCCGCTTATCGGAATCAGTGATTCGCTACCGAGTTTCAGAACGAAACCGCCGTTCGACTACCCTACTTTCACAGAGTTTTGCCACTGTGAAATTTTGACCTAATTTCAGATCGCTAAACCGAGTCGTTTCTCGAAGTTTCGATTTTCGAGTTTATTTTGATTCGATTCTTTTGCAACCAGGGTTCTTAAGTTGAACTTTCTGGTTAGATCTTTATTCGAGATTTTCCTGCATTAGATGAGTACTTATTGTATGCTTGTTGTTTGTCTGCTAGATCACCCGGAGTGCGCCGCTTGTTACTTCAATCTCTAGGACTCATGGATCATCGCTAAGGCAAGTAACACTTTGATCATACTTTTCTCATACCCAGTTTTATGCATTAGATCTATTCCTCAAACACTTGCATGGTTAGGATCTAATTAAATTGTGGGATGGGAAGTAGATTGAGGTAGTACCTATTACCTGCTTTTACTTATGAAACCTTGGGAGTTACTTCACGCTTGCTTTTATGCCATGCTATGCTAGTAGACGGGATTGGGTGAGTGATATCCATGATGATGTGAGATTGTTAATTAATGGTTTATCTAAGGTGGCAACCTAAACACACATCCGGGTGGATTGAGGCACCTGGTTTCCATCAGACTTGCCTCAGATTTCTTCGGACCACCACCTGTGCTCTAAGGGATCATAAGATTATTCAAACTGAAACTTCCGTGCAGCCACAAGCCAATTATGGGCTCATGAGTTGACTAAGTCGTGCTAACTCTTACGGTAGGCTAGCTGATGTAGGGGATGTAGGTTGGTACGGCTCACCCACATGTAAGGTGCTAGCGCTTCGAAAGACTATGTCTCGGCCATCCGCTTCTCAAACACCATGTAGTGCGAGAACCAAGCGAGGCGATCGAGTCTTGTGGGGAAAAGTGCTAAACCTCTGCAGAGTGTATAAACTAATCATGATTAGCCGTGTCCCCTGTTATGGACATTTTGAGTATCCTGAATTGAATATCATGTGAATCTCAACATGTTACTTCTAAAATAAAAGTTATTGGGTTTTGATGAGTACTTTTAATTGGGATTGAGGATGCTGTCAACCATTCTCAATGTTTAACAACCACCATGATAGTTAAATAAAATTATTCCTTTGATGTAGGGAAAATTAGCTTTATGCAATGTAAATCAGAGAGCCTTACCACCAGCCATTATGCATGTAGTATAGGCTTATTTCATTCATTGCTCTTTATGTGTTACATTGCCAAGATATTCCATGTGTCGAATTGCTTGGCTGCAACTTTTCACGCTATGCATTTTTCGCATTTACGCAGTAAGGTGTTAGGTCGTGGTTCTATACTCAAGGATGCCGCTGGAGTTGATGGACTCGCTTATCTTCCAAGCCTTCCATTGTTATTATTAGATGGCCTTAAGCCATATTATTGTATTCAGTTCCCTTGTGGACAACAATGTAATAAGTGTGTGATTGCTACTCGCTATAAATCCTTCGGCATCTGTGGTGTCAAGACATCGATCCAGTGGATGACACTGAGCACAGAGACTTGATCCATTTGGGTCTGGTCGCTACAACACTGAGCTCAAATTATATAACTTGAAAAAAAGGTGATATACTCTGAACACTGGAGAATGCTGATGCCCTCATTTAGCCCACCAGTAGTTCGAGACAATAAACAATTCGAAACGATGACATATACAACATTCAAACACTGACTAGTGACTACTACTGACATAAATAGCAAGACATGATAGTTCATAGGAAGTCTTGCTACACCACCAAAATGCACCCATCTCAGAAAGGCCAGACTCGTGATCCAAACGAGAATGACATTCTAAATAGAAGCAACTAATACATAGTAAGAGTGACATTGACGAGGATGACCAAATGACAAGGAATATGCATAACAAAAGAAAGAACTACCCATCCGTAACCAACAAAGAAAGACAACAAAGTCATTCAAGAGATGATCCAACACCGCTATAATTTGCAGCCCCGCTTCAGCGACGAAAGTGATCCGGAGACACCAAGATTCCACCCTTTCGATGCAACAGCCCAATTACCTATTGTCACGCCTAATATGCTAATTCCTATCCAAAGGAACTCGACGGTCCCACCAAGGATAGACCCGCATATTGAAACGCTTTTGCAAGGTGGATATCATTACATCAACATTACATAATAGATGGGGATACATACATAAGGCACAAATGCCACAAGAATACAAGAATACAACATACAAGATCAACATCCGACTACGGATGAAACATAAACAAACTCCAACAACATCCACTCCTGCTAGCCCAGCTGCCGACCGAACCTATCCCCGATCAAGAAGAAGCGTAAGAAGAACTCCAAAACAAGTAAACATCGCCTCGGCCATGATCATCGCACAACCTGTACCTGCAATCGGTGGTGTAGTAACTGTGAGCCACGAGGACTCAAAGAATCCCATTACCATGGGTATCAAGACTAGCAAAGCTTAAAGGAAAGGAAGGGGTAAAGTGGTGAGGTTGCAGCAGCGACTAAGCATGATATGGTGGCTAACATACGCAAATGAGAGCGAGAAGAGAAACAAAGGAACGGTCGTCAACTAGTAATGATCAAGAAGTGATCCTGAACTCCTACTTACGCCGACATAACCCGTAAACCGTGTTCTCCTCTCGATCAACCCCAAAAGAGACACTCACTACACGCATTACGCTTGGTGTATTTTAGAAGAGTTTGCTTCAAGTTTACTACAACCGGATATTAACAAATTCCATCTGCCACATAACCGCGGCACGGCTTTCAAAGTTTATACCCTGCAGGGTGTCCTAACTTAGCCCATGATAAGCTCTCGCGATCAACGAAGGATATTCTTCTCCCGGAAGACCCGATCAGTCTCGAATCCCGCTACAAGACATTTCGCAGAATAAAACAAGACCAGAAAGCCACTGGATGTGCCGACAAATCCCGATAGGAGCTGCACATATCTCGCTCGTGGCACACGGATAGGTCACCACGAGTAAAACCAGCCTCGAGTTGCCCTGGTAGCCCCGCCGTTCGCCTGCTTTGACCAACACTGAAGGAGCACCGCCCGGGGCTAAATAAAGATGACCCTGCCCGAAACCCAAGGGAAAAGGGCATAGGTGAGGCAAATGGTAAAACCAATGTTGGGCCTTGCCGGAGGAGTCTTATTCAAAGCGAACTGTCAAGGGGTCCCATAAATCACCCAACCGCTAGGGACGCAAAACCGGGAACATAACACCGATATGACGGAAACTAGGGCGGCAAGAGGAACAAAACACCAGGCATAAGGCCGAGCCTTCCACCCTTTACCAAGTATATAGATGCATTAATTAAATAAGATATATTGTGATATCCCAACAAGTAAACATGTTCCAACAAGGAACAACATCTCCATGTTCCAACAAGGAACAAACTTCATCTTCACCGCAACTAACAACGCTTATAAGAGGGCTGAGCAAAGCGGTAACATAGCCAAACAACGGTTTGCTAGGAAGGGTGAAAAGGTTAGAGGTCGACATGGCAATTAGGGAAGGCTTGAGCAGCAAGTGATAGGTAGCGCAAAGATAGCGAAGAACGAAGCAACTAGCATAGCAATGATAGTAGTGAGATCCAGGGTAGCGGTCATCTTGCCTGAAATCCCGCAAGGAAGAAGAACGAGTCCATGAAGAAGATGAAGCCACGAAGACGAACCAAGCGAGACGAACTAATCCTCACGATCGCAACGAAACGGAACTATCGAGAAGAAGCACACAACATGGTAAACACACCACACATGAAAAAGGCATGATGCACAACAAGCATGATGCATGACAAATCTAGATGAGGCTACTCATGGCAAGAGATGAAGCATACAAGACCAACACATCAAAGCAAGTTTAAATGAGGCCGAAACAACATATAACAATTCCTAGTAAGTCCTCATATGCAAATTTCGAAATTGGTCCAGATCTGAATAAACCTTATGTTCAAGTTTTTAAACATCAATTTAAAATGCACCAAGATGATCTACACGAAATTCTAGTCAAGTTACATATAAAGTTCATTAAATTCGGAGCTACGGCCTAGAAGATATGAGCAAAACAAGATAAGCATGGCATTGATGCAAAATGCATACAAACATCAAGCAAACACCTCAAAACAAGGATGCAACATGATAATATGAAGCTATATGCAAAATCAAGCAAGTTTCATATAGAGCACACTCAAAACGGAGCAACGGATCAACACATACACACTATACAAGTCATGACAACAATCTGTCCATAACAGCAAGTAGGCATATTGCAAGCATGAAAACCACATGCTACAGGACCTCAACAAGAAAACAAAAGGCATGGGCATGATGTACAGGTAAAGCATGACAAAACATGAACACTGAGCTATCTCCAGAAATCACTAGAACATGCTCAAAAGGACATGGCAAGATTGCAAATAATAACAGCTTTCAGACTTTTAGCGTAAATAACATCAAAGTTGCAATGTTTAGAGCTATGAAACAACATGTTACGGAACTTATCATGGCAAACAAAGGCATGGCATGAACCTACTAATTGCATAGAACAAAAGTCCCTTACTGACCATCAGCCAAAAGGATCAGAAAATACATGGCAAGCATGTGAATATAGCAAAACATAAACAGATTCAGACTTGGTGCAAAATTGGAGCATGGCATAAACAGATAACAAGTAGGCATGTTGGTGAGCTTGAAGCACTCACCACAGAGCAATACATGGCATGGCAATGCAACTCACAGTAAGAAGACATGGCATAGAAGATATACATGGCAAGAACAACATCATAGGGTGCACAGATCAACTACAACAACCTTGGCAAAATTGAATAACATGTAAACAACCTGCCAGGAAACATTTTATAGCAAAAGTAGAGCTCGATTGACTCAAGCTAGGGTTCTCCATAATTTCAAACAAGGGCATGGATGGATAGAGAATAACCATATGTTCAAAACATCCTTATGAAGTATCTCAAAATAAGCATGGATCTCTCTCAGAGCATCAAGTTTACATGGCATAAAAATATGAGCAAAACAGGGCTGAAATCAGCAACATCAAGAAGCCTAGTTTGCATGCTTGTGCTAGTCACCACAGAGATCAAAAAATACATGGCATACACCCTGTAAATATGGCATGGCATGTTACAAAACACATGTAGGACTCAAGTTCATAGGGTGCACACATCAATCATGGCAAAATGACAAAAGTGCATGTTCGATAAGAAATCAAACTAACATCACATAGCCCTCTTCTAACAGCATTTCGGGCATCAAGATGAGCTCACACGAAAATGATGCTATGAGATGAAATGATGTACTCATCGAGACGAACAATTTGACATATTACACGCGTGAAACGGAGCAATATGCAGAGAGTTATGGCATGATGAATATTGCATGAAAATGTTAGCAGATACGGGGACTTAGCCAAAATCTCGGGGAGGGGAAAGTCAACCTTCGTGGATCTCGCCGGAGGAACTCGCCGGAGAGCGGCCGGAGACGAGGGAGACGGGCGATCCGGCCGGATCTCGCCGATCTCGGCCGGATCCCGCGGGACAGCGGGAGGCGGGATCCGCGGAGGAGACAGGGCGGCGCGGTACCGGTGGAGGCGCGGATCTGGCCTCCGGTGGTTATATTCGCACAAGGGCGGCGGGCGATTCGCCGGGCGAGACCGCCGGAGGTCGAGGGCGCGGAGGCGGGCGGGGCGCGGGCGGAGGCGAAGCGGCGGGGCCGGGCGCCGGAGGCGACGGGCGGAGGCGAAGGGCGGGCTGGGCGCCGGAGGCGACGGCGGCGGCGGGCGGCTGGGCGGGCGGGGACGCGGTGTCGCCGGGCGGGCGGAGGCGGCGGCGGGTTGAGCGGGCCGCTCAAGCCGCGCGGCTGCGCAGCAGCGCGGTGGAGCGGGGCGCCCGGTGGCGACGCGGCGGCTGTGGTTGGAGGAGCCGGCGGCGAGGCGACGTGGCGCCCACGATTGGCCGGGCGACAGGCCGGGCGGGACATGTCCGCGGGTTGGACATGTCCGCGCGCGGGGAGCGGGCTAGGTTTCATCCGCAAAATGAAGGGGAGGACCTATTTATAGTTAGAGGGAGCTAGAGAGTCCAAATGAGGTGCGGCTACCACACGATCGTGATCGAACGATCGAGAGCATGGAGGGAGTTTGCTGGGTTTTGGGCCACTTTGAAGGGTGTTGGCTGCACACAAAGAGGCTTTGCGGTTACCCGCTAACTGCTGAGTACCAAACGACCTCCAAATGATCCGAACTTGACAGCGGTTCACCGTGCTATACCAAGGCCGCTTGAAAACCTCGCTCCATTCCGAGACCGCTTAACACCCGCACACCTAAAATAGGTAAAAGGGGCGCCGGAGACATAGGAGTGCCGGATTGCAAAACGGACAACGGGAAAATGCTCGATGCATGAGACTAACACGTATGCCAAATGAAATGCACATGACGACATGATATGAAATGCGATGATGACATGGCAAAGTGCAACACGCAAGCACATGACATGGCAACGACGGCGAATAACTCAAGGACACCGCGATCGAATCCGGGCGTTATACCTATCAACCTCAAGGCTTGAACCACATCATCGCTCGTCAGAATTGAGACATCCAAGGATCAAAGTTAATCCGGATGCCTTTGTCATTCTCACCTTCTTTGGCTGCAGGCTGAAGTTGACAATCGTGGAGTTAGCTCCTAACTCCTAGGGCTCGCTGTAGACACAATTTTCCATGGCAAATGTAGCCTCTCCGCCATCAAGGTCCTTGCCAACGGTGATCTCCTGGTTAATCGGATAATTGAGTCTCGAGAAATAGAGAGTGTGAACCAAGGCTGTTTACCCGCCCAACTAAAAATCCTAAAGGCCCCAACAAGTTGGTATCCTGCTCATAGACGAATAACCATCGCCCAGATACTCACGACATGTGTGCTTGTATACAAAGGGGTTTTTGCAATATAACTTTTCCGCTCATATGTCCGAATGATCATCGCCTTTTGCGCCGCCGATCGAGCGAGGAACCAGCTTGTGCTTCCTGTTTTTGGCAAAGGTGGTGTGATTATAAAGGGTAGTAACTATAGGGACACTGCATCATATCAAAAAGGACAAGCATTGTTAATGTAAGATCAGCATTGTTGAGAGTATGAGTAGGATAATGCAAGAAACAGCATTGATATGTCCCTGTTGGAACTGGGAGGAAAATAAAGGGAAATGTATACCGGGTTCAAAATATAGAAGTGCCATGCATGGTTATACTCATGTTATCTCGCAATCGATTTTCACAGAAACTACCATGTCATGCATGTTATGTAATCATGTTCGTACTCACAAACAAATTCTTCAAGGTAACTAATGACCATGCATTGTTATATACTCGTGTTCAGGGCAAAATTTTGTGAGGATATTATTCTAGCCATTGATTCCTGAAGGGAGAATATAGGTATGTACACATGGTAAGCATTGTAGATTTCACTACTTCCAAATATAGAGTTCTCCATATGCACATTTACTTCCCTAATGTATGGTTAGATGAAACCAACAAAGGTGGTGCATGTTTCACATCATGAAAATGAGGAAACTAATATGGCCATTGATACACACTCATATTTAGTAGTAGTATATAGATTACTGTAAAATAAGGATAATATCCATATATTCCTAACCTTTGATTATTCAGGTACAAATTGGCTATAATGACATGGTCACAATCGCATGAATTAATTCATTCCAAATATAGCTGATTTACGGCATCTCTAATACATTGCCATAGTTCTACTCAAATTCTGCTCAAACAGGATATGCCAATCATCACAAAAGTTCAAATAAGGTCATGGCGCCATCATTAACATGAGACGGAAACAACTTACACGCCACCGTCCCAAAGAATACGTGGTGCCATCTGCTTTGTCGATTATGTAGATGATGCCATTGTGTTCAATAGCATCACGTATGTGTATCAGCTTTGACGATGATCCATCGCAGTCGAGTTGTCTCCAGCTAAAGAAGGCACCGACGAAAGATAGGAGAGTCCGCTCGTAACAAGGCAATTAGCTTGAAGTCTGCGAATTGCATGTCGTGGGCACTTGGCAGATTACAATCTTCTAAAAATAAGGTTCGCCCAACTGATGTGGTAATCTAGATGACTTGAACCGCGATGGTAATACTCTATATAATCCAACGGAGGAAGGATAATCTCATGGAGGTCCGGAAGTTCACGAGCACCAACTTTTACCGCCTTCTCAAGGCAGCCATCCAGTGGGAGTTCATGCCGAATTCTGACATACCTGCCAAGAAGTTTCGGGCAATTGTGATCGGATCGATGTCGAGGGAAATGATGTACGGCGACCCACTACATACCCGCAAAGAAGTTTCGCTAATGGAGATCGGATTGAAGTCAAGGGGCATCATGAACGCCCAGATCATGGTGAGCCAATCTCGCAAGACCAGATAGCAGCAAGCAGTGGTGTCTTGAAAAGCTTAGGCCTCGCTCGATGATGGCCGTGCATGTCCTCGAGCATGCAGCCAACAGTAGGCGCCAACATATCCATACACGAACAACAGAGGTCGAGGATGTCATCGGGGAGATTGCTCCAATCATGCTCATATGGATGCTGCGCGTTCTGCTCGGGCATGGTGGAGTTTGAAGGGGCTTGATTTATGGGTGAGAAGGATGTCGGTGCTGGAGCGGCTAGCGAGGGAATAGTGGTACTGGGGAGGCGAGTGAGGCGACGGCACACGGGGCACAAAGAGATGGAGACGGAGATGGAGAAGGAGATGGAGATGGAGGGTGCTATGGGAGCGAGAGGGAGACGAGGCGAGGCGCCAATGTGCTGTACAACAAGGTGACAGATCAGACAAGGCATGTGGTGAGGCTGACTTTGGCAACTGAATATGCCGCCTGGACTAGTGTCAGCGCAGGTGTTGTCACTTCACCGTGAGGACCTGATGAATAGTATTTTGACCATCAAGTGTACCACATTTGTACTACTACTACTACTACTACTACTACTACTATTATTATTACTACTACTACTACTAGTAGTAGTAGTAGTAGGAACATGAGTTCTCCAAGATTGTATAGCGGAAATAGGCCTCCCGTGCTAGCATGCCTGCTCACTTCATTGTTCGTATCATCCATATTATGAAAGCGTAACCAAATTCTTGTGCTTGCTCAATCATCGCCTCGCCGCGATGCATGCAAAGGGTCATTCTGTGCATCAAGGACGGCATGCAGATCGCTCCACACTTGAGAAGAGGAAAATGGAAAGGTAGAACGCGCAGCAGAGGAAGAGAATGCTGGCTAACGAGGCTGGGAGGGGATCGAGCAGAAGTTAATGCTCCACGCCTAAAGGTTTTGGGAAAACCTGATTTTCATAAGGTGACTTATACTCACCTAAACGGAGGGAGTATTCCTTAACCGTAGAATGTTGTGTCTCCCACTCACGCCGCCAAAAAAAACTACTACATCTTTTTTATCTGCTTGCATAGGTCCCACCTATCGTGAAGGATGGGCACGACATCTAACTGGTACGACTCATCGCCTACCCGATAGCCTTTTCGCTTAGTCTACCTAGCCGCCTAATCAACCGCCTCGCATGCCACTTCTCCCATTTACTTCCATCGAACCGATTCTCCTCGCTTCTTCACCTCCCCTTCGCCTTCATTTGCATCCAAACCCCACTATGTTCACATTGTTTTAACCTCTTTAAATAATCATCCACTACTTTAGTTAGACTAGCCATCTAATCCTAATTCTCCAAAACATAGCCTCCGCTCCAGCGGTTCCAAATGGCTAAAGAGATCGAGATGCATGTTTTAGCGCCCAACATGTCCTTGTCGAAGGCTCGATGCGATAGTTGCCACCGCCACCGCCCACCTAAGGGTTGTTCGGCAAGGATCAACAATGTATCCAACTTCCTCGAAAAGGTAGAGACGAGGGTCATCGATCTCGACGCAGAGTGTGGAGCGTGCCCTCGAAGAACCAGCGCATCACCGCCCTTCGGGCCAGTGCTCTAAGATGATGCTTTGGTGTACCACATCATACACTCGCCTCCATACCAGCTTCATGATTTCTTGTCTCGAGAGGACGATACTGTGGGGCAGCCATCAAGGGGACAAATGTGCTGGAGCCATACAACCTTGATTTGAAAAGCAACGCCACTACAAAAAAACACATCCGTGACTGCCGTGTCAAACCATGGATCTCGGTAGGGGTCCCGAATCAAGCGCCTAGGCGGATGGTAACAGAGACAAGGGACACGATGTTTTACCCAGGTTCGCCCTCTCGATGGAGGTAATACCCTACCCCGCTTGATTAATATTGATGATATGGGTAGTACAAGAGTAGATCTACCACGAGATCAAGGAGGCTAACCTAGAAGCTAGCCTATGGTATGATTGTTGTTCGCCCCACGGACTAAAGCCCTCCGTTTATATAGACACCGGATAGGTTAGGGTTACACGTAGTCGGTTACAATGGTAGGAGATCTACATGTCCAGACGCCAAGCTTGCCTTCCATGCCAAGGAAAGTCCCATCCGGACACGGGACGAAGTCTTCAATCTTGTATCTTCATAGTCTTGGAGTTCGCCGCGACGATAGTTCGCTATCCGACACCCCTAGTCCAGACTCCTCAAGAGTCCCTCGAACCAGCTTCAATGACGACGAGTCCGCGCGATATTGTCTTCGCTATTGCAAGGCAGGTTCCTCTTCCAATACTTCATAGAAGGTTTTAACACAAGGATAGTGTCCGCTCGCAAAACAAGTTCCACATACCACCGTAGAGAGAATAACTTTGCACAGATCGGTGACGATTCCGCGGCGTGATATCACACCACGGCCGTGCCTTTATACTTAATCGCTTTTTTATTGTTCCACCTCAGCGCTGCTTACGAGGCGGTTTCTGGCACGCCTTATCAAAGCATAGATCGTGCCCCTTATTCCGGATTCCCATCAATACGAACGGGTAACCCAACCGAGCCTGCTGGCACGCCTCTATCAAAGGCGAGTCCTAATCGACCACCGGTGGGCTCTTGGTATTCAACCTCTTTATAATGAGACCAAGGCCTCTTCTTTGACACCTCCATCGAAGTTCGCCGGCTCGAAGTTCTAACACCCAAAGCTTCAGATTTAGGCGCTTCGACCTTCGACGATTTCCGCCCGACCAGCACGGCCGATGGATGTCTTCCTCCATCACGTAAGAAGATGTGCTAAAGCTGCAGACACCAGTGTATCTAACCGGCGAGATCTCGTGATATGCTGCCTGCCTGTGGCAGGTCATTCCCACCCCGAGCCCGGCGAGAACATGGTGTTCGTGGTCTCACTTCCTTCGGGTTTAGGCTTCCGACGGACCCCTTTGTGCGGGGCTCATGTTTTATTATGGGCTGGATTTCCATGACTTGAACTGAGTCCATCCTCCATATCTCGCCATTCATTGTCGATGTGAGGCCTTCCTCCATATTACCCTCACTTTGGATTGTGGCTCAAGACCTTCAAGGTGGAGCCAAAGATGATCAGGGGCAACAAGCAGAGTGCGAGGGGCGGTCATAAGCAAATGTGCTGATGTCTGTGGGCCCGAGGGCTCTTTTCAAGAGGAGCTTGGTTTGTGGCAACGGGAGTGGTTTTATATCACCGCCCCTGGGGCACCAAATGGGTGGCGCCCCGCCCCGCCAGTCCACCACAGCCGGGCAAGGCCATGGGTCAACAAGGCTCGACTGGGGCCGCCCAAGGACGCCTTTGCAGCAGGCTGTATTCGAGACCTCCAAGAAAGAGAGATCAATCTGCTGCATGGCGCAGGTTATGTTGATCCGCGCCTTCGCCTGCAAACGCCGCCTCCGCCTGTGGGAATTTAATCCGAGGGATCACTAGCTCTCCAAAATTTCATGGGCACGACGCCTGTGGAGATGTATAAACTGTTCTTCGGATCACAAGAGAAGTGTCCGACTCGACCGAGGACGCAGGACTAAGCTGCAATCGCCAGATACTCAAGTAAGTAGTCCTCAGAACTCGGACAGGCTATTCATTCATTTATCATATACATGCCCTTTAAAGGAGCCGCTTGAACAGGAGTGGATAGCCAAAGCAAAGTTAATAAGGTGTCCGACTCCTCCCAAAGAACACGCCGATCCCATGCTGGCCAAGATGTTGAAGGCCGCGCTTTTAAAGAAGGCGAGGGAGCGGGAAGCAACTGCCTCCACGAAGGAGGCCTTGAGGAGGGAGGGATCAAAGTCCCACCTCCAAGGAGAGAAGAGGACCGCTCGAAGATCTGGAGGTCAAGGCCTCAAGAGGGAAAGAAATTCGCTAGGGTGTCCGCGCTGGGAGTACCCCAGCCACACTGCTTTCCCCGAGGGGATCAGCCTCCAAATGAGCCGTAAGTAAAAAGGAAGGGGTTTTTAAGCAAGGAACATCCTCAGATTTATTTCAAGATAACCAAATTGTACCTTGTAGTTCGGATCTCAGCCCTTCTCAGCAGAGCTCGCTTCGGGGATCTTCTTCCGAGATGATGGAGAGCGAACGCCCACCGCCGTGACCATAGCGAGGCGGACGACCCCGAGGTGTCGCCACGAGGGTTCTCTGTCCGGGCGGGCCGGAAGGTCCAGCGCAAAATGGTGTGCGGTCGGAGGAGTCAAGGATCTGCCGAGCGAAGCGGTTATCTCGTGAGGATCACCGTGGTGCTAATGGGTACGGTGATTGAAAGGATTGCATCCGCGGAGAGCGGATTGCACGGCCGCCGGCTTATCGACGGGGTTCGAGGTACGCAAAAATGATGTACCTTCTAACAGCTTATGCATATAGAATGCGCTCAGATAGATAGTAGCCCCGAGACTCGTATGTTGTCAAAATTGACAGCGCGTCGAGGATCAAAATCTCAGTTATAACATATCACCGCCCTAAATAGGTGGCGGGCATCCGTGGCCAGCCGACTAATGAATATGCCGAACTAAAGTGGCACTTGACGAGGCGGATGCGACATCACGCTGGTCAATAAACGGTTTGACAAGTCACAAGGTATGCGATTTCTACGCGACACCGGTAATGGAGCTTGACGCCCATGTCTTACTACTTGTATGCTTAATGCGATGGTGCCGCTGTTGTGGAGGAGCTCATGAACTCGCCGAGCGAAAGACCAAGCCAGAAATAGTAATGCGTCGCTTAAGGGCGGCCAAGAGCTAGAAGTTTAACGGGCTGCTCACCGCCAAGAAGAGGAAATGGCCGATATGGCCGAAAATTGAAGGATACTACCGACCGCCGCGAGGTTCTTGAAAAGAACGCTGCGGAGCAAGAGGGCTCGAAAAGGTCGCCGCCAATCCAAGGATGCCCGCTCGCTTTGAGAGCTGCCAAGGAGGAGCTGAGTCAGCCGGGCTATTGCGGCCGGAAACCGCTTTCGCCATGGAGGAAATATACGGATCCATAGTATGCTCGCTGGACAAGTTGTGGAGTTCGAGGATGCTTATCTCGATTTAGCGGCGAAGCGCCATGGACGCGATTGAGCACTTCCGAGGCCGGCGGGCATGTAAGGAAGAGCTATATTGGTCGCAATTCCATAGTCCGGAGCGTCCTCTTCCGTTGACCGATTGGTTGGCCGAATGGGCCGAGCTGAATCGATTATCCGGACTTGCCATGAAGCATGTCATGACTCATTTGTGGCCAGGCGGACCCCACCCGAAGAGTTATTTTGGCTTAGTGCAGCAGTTCCTTGGTGCGGTACTCACAGACGACGCAATGAAGCGGTCGGCGGCATTGAGGGAGCGCGATGGCTCGCCCGTGTCAAGACATACTGGGCGGAGATGAAGGCCACCGATGTTGCGCCCCAAGATTCGAAAGAAGCCGAGTACCCGCCGAGCACTATTTTGAGGAAGTCCCGTGAGGCGCCGCTTAATAGAGACGCAGCGTTCAAGGATATCATGTTTTAAATGACATGTATGATTTGTGAAAATAATATTTCAATATAATATAAGAGCTTTTATACTTGTGCGCTCAAGTAGTAAACTACCTGCAGCGGCCGCTGATGTATATGTATATATAACCCGAAAGATGGCAGTCCTGGTTTCAGCCCCCACGCACATAGTGCGGGGTGTTCGCAAAGAAGGCGCTTTTTCACACTTAATCCAACGTCTTGGTCCTGTTAAGGTGGTGGTAGCGTAGCGAACTAGGCAACCGGACTATAATGCTTTATCACTTTCACTTAACCATAGGAATTTGAGGGTGGGGCTACTATATAGCCCCTGGGGGCACCGCACTCTCCTGAATTCGGGGTGCGTATGTGCCTGACCGAAAACCGGTCCTTCGTTAATGTGGAGGAATTCTAAACATTCCGGTGAGTCATCGAGTGGTTGACCAATCTCTCGCTATATCATGACAAATGGTTTTCGCTTTCATCGAGGTGCTCGCCCGCCAACCGGGCACAATCGCAGTAGTTCTCCTGGTGTCGTGTTAGCCAAAAATCGGAACGTAAGGCAGCAAAACACAGGAGCCGGGAAAACCCAACATTTGACCAAAGACATGATTTGGAGCTGATGCATATATGGCCTAACTCGAGACGCCGAACACTCCCTAAGGTATTCGGTCTTTATAAAAACAGGCAGAATAATGCCCTAAGCCCCTGGTGTCCAGTTATGCGCAAAAATTCTGGTGCGGCCAATGCCAAAACGCCAGCCTCCTCCTTGGTTATAGTAAGAAACCGGGGATGTATATCAACAAGAGATAGTAAAAAGGTTTACGCAGGTCTTAATCAAAAGAATCTTTGCAACGGGTCCCTACTGCACGCCTGCGCATGTGTCTCCGCTGTAGCCGATCCTCGACGGGTGTAGCACGTTGTTCATCTGAAAAAGAGAGGAACTTAGTTTAAAAAGAAAAAGGATCGTGCAAAAGATGTACTGTATATTAAATAAACAGAGTACGATTCGAAGAAGTGAAGAAAATTGAGCTTTATTGTCTCTTGTTATACATGCATGCAGCCCCTTTATGGGGGCATGCCGCTAGTAGGTGCAGGACTCGTCTAGCCGTGTCCGTGTTGGGATGACCTATTCAGTGTTCTTTGACTAGCGAGCCGGATAGGTGGGGCTGTCAAGGCGCCTCACGCTCCTCCGTGCTCGAGTAACACTTAATACTCCCTTTTAATGAGATGATGCCGTGGGCCGGGCATTTTAAGTGTAAGAGATGCATAATGCGGTATTGCATTAAAGCGGCGAAAGCTTCAAGGCCCCAATAGTGCTTGATGGCTACTTTTAAATGGGGCGACATGGAAGACTAATTTTTCATGACGGAAGTTGTCGGATGAACCGAACACAACTTCTAGCAGTAGGGAGCCCGCATAATGGGCATATGGTCCCGCATTACCCCTTTAAAGGAGGTGTTGCTATGGCAAATTTTGGTTGGTCTATCCCCATCCTCATGGATTGTGTCCCGATATATCGTGTATGTCACCGCCGCCATCCATGAGGACTTGTGTAAATTGGAACTGGCCGATTATAGGATCCAATATCAAGGCAGTCCATCCTCGTGCTCCGGATACCTTCGGAGTAGTCCCGATGGTCGAAGGTGATTGGTTTTGACAACCAGGTTGGTACTCCGCCAGTAGTATGTGCGGTGCGATTTTAGCGGGCGCCACTGCTTTTTCCCTTTATGACGGAAGTGAGTTTACTGTTTTAACCTCTTGTGGCAAATTCTTTGTTTTCCGGGCTCGCTTGGTGCTCGCCATCATCTTCACTTGGTGTGTCGAGCCCTTGTGTTCAACGCTGAGTCTCGCGGACTGTTTGAAGACCCAGCAATTTCTGTGGGTATGGTTTGCGTGCCTCCCGGAGTACCGTGGATTTGACATATCTTGTCCAAGATTTTGTTTGTTGATAGCTCATCGCTATTGTCCTTAAGGGCAGTTTTTATTGTTCGCCGTGAGCTTTGAACTGGCGCTGATCGCCGCGCTTTGGACCGTTCCCTTTAATCCGCATCGGTCCTTGTTGCGCCGTGGTTTACCATTTCCATCCCCGACTTCGATGTACTTGGGTCGCTGGTGCTGCATCTTGCTAGCTAGTTATCCTCTCCGCGTAAAAGCGGGTCATGAGGCTTGTTAATGCGCCATTGTTCTTGGCTTTTCTTGGCCGAGGTGTCCGGCGAGCCATTCGCCTTGACGCTGTGTTTGAAGGCTGCTAAGGCTTCGCGTCCGGACAATGACTATTTGGTTCTTTTTAGTAAGGAACCTGTTCCAGCATTTCCGGCTGACTCTCCGGCTGTTGAGTTATGTGACTTAGATCGCTCAGATCCGAAGGGCGGACATAGGTCCCCTGAAAATTTGCCCAAAACGCATCCCCGAGCTCTTCCCAGCTTCCAATGGTATTTTCGGGAGGCTTTTAAGCCAATGCCGAGCTGGCCCTTTGAGTTTGAGGGTAATATTTTATGGCGTGAGATCATCTCCTAGCCATGTGTTTGTGGAGGATGTAATCCTCAATCCGCACTCTGTGGTCTGTTGTTCCGTCAGATGCCTCTATGTTTACGGGTTTGAATCCCGCTGGGAATTCATGGTCCAGCACCTCATCGGTGAAACATAGGGGATGTGCGGCGCCCCTGTACTTGGGTGTGCCGTGATGTTCGGATATTTAGCGTGTTGCATTGCTTTGAAGAGCTTGCTTTCTTGGCCCATAGATGGATCTAACTGGGCCATCCTTTTGATGTGAATCCTTATGCGGATGGCATATCGGCTTGTGTGCGGCGCCATTTGCGCTCTTTTTGCCGTGGGTCGCCCATCCGACCGGTGGCCTTTCTTACTTTTTGATTGTGGGGGCTCAAGGCCTCCTCGTCAATTCGGGCAATAGCTTTTTCTTTTTGGGTAGTTTTTGTTCGGCGATCGTCCGCCGTATTTGTTCATGGGTGTTGAATACTTTGCTCCATCTGATCCCGAGTGCATCTTCCGCTGTTTTGAGCTTCCGCTTCGCTTTTTCAGCTACGCCAGCAGGGCGATTTGTTTTTCTCGAGGTTATTTTGCTCCAACAGTTTGTCCGACGTGAGATCGTCCGGACTGTTGTCTTCGCCGAGGACGGGTTGTTTATCCAAGTTGTCTTTTTCGACGATTGCTCGATAGCTTGTTCGTAGTCCACCGGTTTGCCCTGCTCTATGGCTGGGTCTTTGTTGAGGCGGACTTGGTTCGGCGCTTACGCTGTTGTTTTGACTGCCGAGGGATTTATCCTTCGTAGGCCCCGCTGTTCCTCGCTCTTCATTTCCTTTAGGTGTATCCACCATGTATACATCATGGGATGAGGTGGTTGTCTAGCATCCTATAGGCGCTGGTTCATGGTTGTCTCCTACATCGCCGCCCATACCGCCGATGTCTTCGTAGTCGAAATTGAGCACGCCGTAAGCTGGACAGGGCTACGGGCGGGTGGTGGTGGGCGCGAATTTCTTCGTCCGTCCGCATCCCAACCTTCCCGACCGTAGTCCGCCATGGCTCTCCGGATAAAGAGAGAGACTTTAGTGAATTCAGGATGTCGCCAAAGGGCGAAAAGCTGAAAGATGTCCGCGCAGTGAACTCCATGACCGCGCCTCGATCGATTCGATTGGCAGGGCACGGAGGGTTCGGAGTCCGGAGAGGAGTCCGCACCGGGAGTCACGGTCTTTGCAAAGGACAGGATTATGTTCGCTTGATCGCCAGAAGATTTCAGCTTCCGAGGTGGCGCCCAACCAACCATCCTCGATCGACGAGATCGGCCCAATCAATGTTCGAGCGATAGCGCGCCTCCGTGACACCGCTCGCGGAAGAGTTAGGTCATGCCCATCGAGACAAAGGCGCGCGCTTTGGTTGTGGCTCGGATCCGTCAAGATCAAGTCTCCGCGATGTCGGCCGATAATTCAAGCTTCCAAATCTGACCTGATGGCTAGGGGCGTGAGTTTCGATCGCTCCAGATGGCTGCTTAATTGGCCCGCAGGCAAAGCCGCCAATAATGAAGATCTGTTCGGGAGAAAAGTTTCACCCGGACCGGTCGTTGTTGATGATCGGGATCCATCGGGCCTATCGGTGATGACACAGAGGGACTCTCAATGAAAGCACCAATGTCGGTGTCAAACCGCGGATCTCGGTAGGGGGTCCCGAATCAGGCGTTTAGGCGGATGGTAACAGGAGACAAGGGACACGATGTTTTTACCCATGTTCGGGCCCTCTCGATGGAGGTAATACCCTACTCCTGCTTGATTAATATTGATGATATGGGTAGTACAAGAGTAGATCTACCATGAGATCAAGGAGGTTAAACCCTAGAAGATAGCCTATGGTATGATTGTTGTTCGTCCTACGGACTAAAGCCCTCCGATTTATATTGACACCGGATAGGTTAGGGTTACACAGAGTCGGTTACAATGGTAGGAGATCTACATGTTCGTATCACCAAGCTTGCCTTCCACGCCAAGGAAAGTCCCATCCGGACACGGGATGAAGTCTTGAATCTTGTATCTTCATAGTCTTGGAGTCCGGCCGTGACGATAGTTCGGCTATCCGGACACCCCCTAGTCCAGGACTCCCTCAGTGACATTTTGGGCCGATAGAATTTTTTTCCTGTCATACATATGAAACTTCTATGACGATAATTGTGACAAAACCCGTATCATCATAGATGTGGTGGGCCTTACTTATGACAAAAATCATGACAGAAAATGGGCTTTTCGTCCGGCGGGCCGGAGACGCAGCTGCATGACATTCTTTGGGCCGCCCATGACGGAAAAACCGTGGTAGAAGCGAGGGGAGGAAAATTTCAGGAGTTGCCGTTACGTGGGAGGTCGGGGCCGAGCGATGCGCATTTCTCTCAGACGACGCTGCTGCAGTAAGGCGCTGGTTCTAATCAAGCCGAAGCGAGGCGCTGGGATCTAACTAAACCCGAGCGATTGCACCGCAGTTATGCGTTATCGAACCCGAGCGATCGATCGATGGTCGTTAATCGAACCCGATGGAGCGACCTTCGCCATCGCCGCTAATCAAGCCGATCGATGCCGCCTGGGATGCAAGTGAGTGTTATGGGGGGTGGATGAATGAAGGAGCGGTGGCGCGGTTTCCGGATGAACAGAACTGTGGTGTGGAGGGCTGGATGAACAGAGACGGCGGAGGGGTGGCTGTGGAGGGGTGGTTGAACAGACACTGTGGTGTGGAGGGCTGGATGAACAAGAGGCGGTGGAGGGGTGCCCGTGGAGGGGTGGTTGAACAAGAGCCGTGGAGTAGCGCGGTGGAGGCTGGATGAATAGAAGCCCATGGAGGCCGGAGGAGGTCGACGGTAGCCCGTGGAGGCCGGAGGAGGTCGACGGTAGCCTGTGGAGGCTAGAGGAGGTCGACGGTGGAGATGAACAGATCCCGTGGAGTCCTGCTTATGGCACGCCACACCCTCCCCTCGCTTCACCAGAAGCGCCCAACTCAAGTCCGCTTTGACGCTTTTATGGCACGCCACACCCTCCCGATCAACAGACTTCTGCTTTCGACCGTAGGAGGTCCTGCTTCTCCGCTTTGCGGCACGCCAGCCCCTCCCGATCAACAGACCCCATTTCAACGTGGCCGGTCGAACACAAGGCCGCTTCTCCGCCAGCGGCACGCTAGGCCTCGCCCATCGCCTGCCTGCATAAGCCCTCCCCGATGAACACGACCACGCATTCCGCTCCGACCCAGCCGGTTGGCTCTATGAACAATTCGACGACGCTTAAGCTCCGCTCCGACCCAGCCATGTACGATGTGCGAGGAGGCGCGTAGAGACCCTGCCCGATGTACGTGACGCGGGTCAGATTTTCTTTCTTGCACCGCCGCTGTAATGACGCAGTACATGCTACATGCGCGCTTACTACGACACGCACGCCTACATCCACCAAGATATATGTACGCATATCGTCACACCAGAATGACAACGCCACGCACGAGGTGGGTCCCGACCGCCGCACTTCCTTGCATGCGAAGATGTAGCTGGTGGGTCCCAGCAGTGGGGCGATCGCTTTGGTTTTTTTTGCCCGGATGCACTTCCTTGCATGCGAAGATGTAGCTGGTGGGTCCCAGCAATGTGGGGCGAATCATTTTTTGCCCGGACGCACTTCCTTGCGCGAAGGTGTAGCCGGTGGTCCTAGCAGTCAGGGGGAAACGTTGCGAAATACGGTGGCCCATCCGTGGGTCCCCGCTGTCGTGGAGGAATAATTATTTTTGCCGTAATAAGGAGGCACTTCCTTGCCGCGCCATGGACCCACTGTCAGCCTTCCACGCATACCCACATCCGGCGGAAGCCGCCTCGACCACGCTGACCACGCCGCCCGAGAGCACCAGTATGTGGACGAGGCGAGGCCTAGGAAGGGGACGACGCGAGCCGGGAAGACGCGGCAAAGGATGCCCACGCCAGAGAGGAGTACGAGGGTTCACCGTTCGCCGCGATGTGAGGCTGCCGCCGCCGCAATAACAGGGGTGTGGGTGAGTAGAGGGATGGCCTCGCCAGCGGTGGGAGTAGTAGGAGTCGGTAAGGTTTCCGCAAGATCGCAGCCGCCACGGAGGCAGGAGCACGAGGCACGACTTGCGCTGGTTTGGGCGGCCGGAGCAAGAAGACCAGAGTTTGAAGAAGCACTACGGCCGCTGGATGGACATCGACGGTCACCGGAGCTAGAATCGCATATTGACTAAGTTGAAAAGCCCTCCGTCCCCGGCCAACTTAGTAGGCCCACAAGTCAGCCTGCCACTATACCGGGTCCCAGCCTAATGGGGAGTATTCTTTTTTTATGTAATAAGGAGGCACTTCTTGCGCGAAGATGTAGCTGGTGGGTCCGAAGCCAGCGGCAAGAACGCTTTTTCATGAAATATCGAGGCCCTTTCGTGGGTCCCCGGCGTGAGGTGGACGAATCATTATTTTGCGCTGTAATAAGGAGGCATTTCTTGCGGCGGTCGTGGACCCGGCTGTCGGCCTCTCCACGCATACCACTTCAGATGCATGTCGGTCGGGACTGACGCTGACCAGGCCACACCGAGAGCACCAGGGCGGTGGACGACGGCGAGGCCTAGGAAGGAACAAGATGGAGGCAGGGAAGACTCAAGCAGCTTGTTTCCCACGCGAGGGGAGTACGATCGAACGAGGGTTTATCGTCTGCCCCGTCACCGGAGAATAACAGCAGGTGGGTGAGTAGAGGGATTGCTAGGCCAGCTGGGAGTACGGTGGGGTCAGGAGGTCTCATGCAAGCACAGCCGGCGCTGGGAGGAGGGAGCAGTAGTCCCGGCCAGCTTGTTTGAGCGGCCGAGCAGAAGAGCAGAGATTGAAGAAGCACGACGCCATTGGATGGACATCCAACCGCCACTGCTAAAGGCCAACCTTTATTTTTAGGAAAGCCTCAAATCTGTGGAAAACAGCATACAACCCATCTGCCATTATTTCTAATAATTTACAGCCCATTTGCTAATTCTAAGGTTTTTTGGAGCCCATATTCTTTTTATTAACATTACAGCCCATATTGTGGCCACGGTTAAAAAATTATACAAAATTTTGCATATTTCAAAAGGGTCCGAACTGTTTTTAATCCCAAATTTCGACTCACATTCAAACTGATTTTAAAAATAAATGTATATCAATATAAAATCCAACAAATTCTCCACGATAAAAATTAATGTAATTTGAAATCTTGAAATGAAAAAATATTTGAAACTAATTGCCGCTTGATGTGTTTTAAAATGCACAACCCATTTCTCATTACTGATGGGCTATTTTCTCGCCACCAATGAAAAGCTCTCTCGCCTTGAAAGATTTGCAGCCCAACAGCTTGACAAAGCGACTTAATTGGCAAATCACAAAAAACTGGCAGGGTCAGGACCCACTGTCACCTCTCCACGCACAAGACTTCTTCCGATGGAAGTCGTTTCAACCACGCTGACCACGCCGCTGGAGAGCACGGTGGTGGATGACAACGAGGCCTAGGAAGGGACGACGCGAGCCGGAGAAGACACGACAAAGGAAGCCCGCGGAGAGGAGTACGAGGGTTCACCGTTCGGCTGGTGTGTGAGGCTGCTGCCGCCGCAGGGCCTGGCCACCGTGGGAATAGTAGGGGCGGTGAGGCCTCCGCGGCAAAGACAACCGCCAAGGGAGGCAAGAGCATGCGCACGACCGTGCTGCTTTGGGCGGCCGGAGCAAGAAGACCAGAGGTTGAAGAAGCACTCACGGCCGCTGGATGGACATCATACGGTCACCGAGCTAGAATCGTTTCATATTGACTAAGATGACAAAGCCCTTCGCCCCGCCAACTTAGTAGGCCCATTAAGACAGCCTCCCACCAAGGTGGGTCCCAGCCAGCCAGGGAGTATTCATTTTTGTGCATAATAAGGAGGCACTTCCGTGGGTCCGAGCCGACAGCTGGGGAACGTTTCCGCAAAATACGGTGGCCCGTCCGTGGGTCCCAGCAATGTGGGGAAAGGATTTATTTCACAAAATACCGTGGACCGTCCGTGGGTCCCCGCTGTCGTGGAGGAATAATTATTTTCCGCGAATAAGGAGGCACTTCTCTGCGGCTGCCGTGGACCCATCTGCTGCCTCTCCACGACAAGACTGATGGAAGTCGGTCGTTGAGCACATTGACCACGCCGCGCCAAGAGCACCACGACGGTGGACAGCGGTGAGGCCTAGGAAGGGGACGACGCGGAGCCGGGCTACGGGAGGCAGGGGAAGGCGGTAGCACAGCCGGCCACGGGAGGCAGGAGCAGGCGGCACGACCGGTGCTGCTTTGGGCGGCTGGAGCAAGAAGACCAGAGGTTGAAGAAGCCGATGGCCGCTTGGATGGACATCATACGGTCATCGAGTATTGACTAAGTTGACAAAGCCCTCCGCCCCTGCCAACTTAGTAGGCCCACAAGTCAGCCCAACAATATGGTGGGTCCCACCAGCGGGGGTATTCATTTTTGGGCGAATAAGGAGGCACTTCCTTGCGGGCTAAGATATAGCTGGTGGGTCCGACTCGCAAGGGGGAACATTTTTTTCGCTGAAATACGAGGCCCTTCCCGTGGGTCCTAGCTGTCGTGGAGGAATCATTATTTTGCGCTGTAATAAGGAGGTATTTCTCGCGGCGTCCGTGACCCAACTATCAGCCTCTCCACGCATACCCACTTCCGATGGATGTCGTTCATTGACCACGTTGACCAGGTCACGCCGAGAGCACCAGGGCGGTGGACGACGGCGAGGCCTAGGAAGGGAACGACACAAAGACAGGGAATACTCGGCAGTTGTTTCCCACGCGGAGGAGTACGAGGGTTTACTGGTTCATCTGCCATCGCCGGAGAATAACAGCAGGTGTGGGTGAGTAGAGGGATGGCTAGGCCAGCGATGGGAGTACGATGGGGCCGTGAGGCATGCGCGGCAGCATAGCCGGCCGTGGGAGGAGGGAGCAGGCAGTCCCGCCGGCGCTTGTTTGAGCGGCTGGAGCATGAAGAGCAGAGATTGAAGAAGCACGACAGCCGCTGGATGGATATCCAACAACAACGCCTCGTGTGTTGACTAAGTTGATGTGGCATTGCGCAAAGGCCAACCTTTTTTTATGAAAGCCTACGCACAACCTGTAGTAGGCGATAAGTCAGCCTCAAATCTGTGGAAAACAACATACATCCCATTTGCTAATTCTTAAGATTTTTTGGAGCCCATCTTCTTTTGTTAGCATTACACCCCATATTGTGGCCACGTTAAAAAGTATACGAAATTTTGCATATTTCAAAAGGGTCAACTGTTCTTAATCTCGAAATATCGATTCACATTCAAACTATTTTGAAAAATAATTTATATAAATATAAAATCAAAATAATTGTCCATGCATAAAAATCTATGGAATTTAAGATCTTGTAATGAAAAAAAATGAAACTAATTCTGGTTTGATGTCTTTAAAATGTACATGCCATTTCGGGCAAACCGAGTGAAACTCTCCTCGCCTTGAAACATTTGCAGCCCAAATAGGCCGATAAAGCAAGTAGGCCTTGTTTGGGTATTTCTTTAAAAAATAGAACTGGCTAGCCATTTTCAAGAAGAAAAACACAACTGGGCTCATGATGTGGTAAACATAAATAAAACCTCGCTAGTGCTACGCCTTGAGCTTATGCTGGTTTTCCCAAGAGAGAGGATGATGCATCATAGTAGCGTAAGTATTTCCTCGCTTTTGAAAACCAAGGTATCAATCCAAGAGGAGGCCACGGCAAGTCCCTCGACCGCACAAAACGATAGCTAATCGCAACCAACGCGATTAGGGGTTGTCAATCCTTCACGGTCACTTACGAGAGTGAGATCTCGATAGAGATAATATTTTTGGTATTTTTGGTATAAAGATGCAAAGTGAAAAGTAAAAGCAAAGTAAAAACAAAGCAAGTAAATAAAGTGATGGAGATTGATATGATGAGAATAGACCCGGGGCCATAGGTTTCACTAGTGGCTTCTCTCAAGAGCATAGATATTCTACGGTGGGTGAACAAATTAATGTTGAGCAATTGATGTAATTGAGCATAGTTATGAGGTTATCTAGGTATGATCATGTATATAGGCATCACGTCCGAGACAAGTAGATCAAACGATTCTGATCGACTACTATTACTCCACTCATCGACCACTATCCTGCATGCATCTAGAGTATTAAGTTAAAAACAGAGTAACGCCTTAAGCAAGATGACATGATGTAGAGTAATAAATTCATGCAATATGATAAATACCCCATCTTGTTATCCTCGATGGCAACAATACAATACGTGCCTTGCAACCCTTTCTGTCACTGGGTAAGGACAACGCAAGATTGAACCGAAAGCTAAGCACTTCGCCCATTGCAAGAACTACCAATCTAGTTGGCCAAACCAAACGGATAATTCGAAGAGACTTGCAAAGATAACTCAATCATTCATAAAAGATTTCAGAGAAGAATAAAATAATTTCCATAGATAAGCTGGATCATAAACCCACAATTCATCGGTCACAACAAACACACCGCAAAAAGAAGATTACATCGAATAGATCTCCACGAGAGAGGGGGAGAACATTGTATTGAGATCCAAAAAGAGAGAAGAAGCCATCTAGCTACTAGCTATGGACCAAGGTCTGAAGTAAACTACTCACACTTCACCTGAGGGGCTATGGTGTTGATGTAGAAGCCTCCGTGGTGGATGCCCTCCCCGGAGCTCCTAACAGGCCCCAAGACGGGATCTTGTGGATACAAGAAGGTACGGCGGTGGAATTAGGTTTTTTGCTTCGTCTCTGATTTGTTGGGGGTACGTAGGTATATATAGGAGGAAGGAGTATGTCGGTGGAGTGTCAGGGGGCCCACGAGGCAGGGGACGCGCCCAGGGGGCGCCCTCCACCCTTGTGACCGCCTCTGGCACTTCTTGGAGTAGGGTCCAAGTCTCCCGGATCACGTTCGGTGAGAAGATCACGTTCCCGAAGGTTTCATTCCATTTGGACTCCGTTTGATATTCCGCTTTCTTCAAACACCAAATAGGCAAGAAATAGCAATTTAGGTTGGGCCTCCTGTTAATAGGTTAGTCCCAAAAGTAATATAAAAGTGAAAAATAAAACCCAATATAGTCCAAAACAATGATAAAGTAGCATGGAGCAATCAAAATTATAGATACGTTGGAGACGATCACCTAGACGGCCACAACCCCGCTTGTTACCCGATCCGTCAGAAACTAGTATAAATAACAACCGCTTGTTCCTCATTGTCTAAAAAACTGCTTGTTCCACACAAAAAACGCGCGACTTGTCGGGTCCCCGTGTCACCGCCGTAGTGTAATTCTCTCGCTTATTGACTACGCTGACGATGGCGTGAGCCCCGATGTCCAACCATTAGAGGAACCATATTTTGGGCTTGTACTATAGAGGCACTTGCTTGCATCGCCATGACGCTGGTGGGTCCCTACCGTCATCCTCTCCACGCATAATCATATCCTTGTTCCTCTCGCTTGTTGACGATGTTGACAACGAAGAGGGATGGCGCGACAAGCACGGCGAAGCGAATCCAAGGCCGCAAGGCGGAGGGCTACGACGCGGGTTTCGAACGGAACGGTAACAGAGCCGCTGAAGATGCGCCGTCCAGCCAGCAGCGGAGGGGAGTACGAGGGTTGACGGTGGGTGGTGGGGGCTAGTCACTTGGCTTCAGAATGCACAAGGAGCTCAAGCAGCCGGGGAGTGATGTTATTTCCTTGGTTGTGATTTGTTACAATATTTCACTCTAAATTAAAAGAATGGCAAGCCATTTGCCTTGTTTCAAAGAAAATATGACAGTACAACCGAGTTGAAAAGGGCAGGAACATCTAACTCCAGCTACAAACTGCATAAAAGCACGAGGGTTGATTGTTCATCGGTTTAAAAACCTGATTGAAAAGGGCAACAACATCTAACTCCAAGACTGCTGGCAATACAACCAAATGGATCGGTCAGTCCATAGAATGAACATCCCGGATCGTAAAATTTATCGGATTATGACCACAATATGTTGTAAATAGAAGCCCGACATGTTCGTAAGCTCTTTGCCCACCGAAACTCCTTTTTTGCTCTTCGACATACCCATCCGTGAAAACCATGCTGCTAATAAACTTAAGCCCGATGGACAATAGTAACCTCAAGATTCAGCAGAAGAATGTGACAAATCTTGTGTTTGCACGGTTGGCTAAATATCGTTCTAGCGCTATTGTCTTCAATCGAATCTCATGAGAAGTGAGAAAATCCCGATGCTTATGAATCCACCGATTGGTTATAACTTTCTTACCCTGTCTGCTGCTTCAAATAGACATGAAAATTGAAAACAATTAAGGTCTAAAAGAAGAGTGTCGAAGAGCAACAACTGAACGGTTAATTCTAGTACACTATATGCGGCTTCCAATGTGCGGAAATTATCACCTTTATATACAACTTCTCCGCATATGAAAAGCATTGCAAGAAGCCAATAATCTTGTTCAGATCAAAACTATTCATTTGGATATATAAGATCTTGATGTAATCCAGCACCATTGATAGGCCATCCATGGAGAAACTCTTCATTGTGCATAGAATATAATATTAGTACAAAATGTACTCCAAGATGATATATAAATTATGCGCAGAAATTTAAAATGCAGCATATGGTTACAAGTGTAGATGATAATATAAAGTACCTCAAGAACTGTGGAGCCAAACACCATATTGAAATGAATAAAGAGATCATGTATTACACCCAAGGTCTCCAGTTTAGGCGCAGAGAGGACGGTTATTTGCAACGGTGAATAGCTAGAATCAAGGATCAACCTTTGAAGTGAAGGGCATCTTGATGATGAGCTGCCTTCCACAAAAGAAATTCCAATTTACAAGGTTAGGCGATTTTATTTGGAGACAAACGATTCTAATCGTGGAAAACAGCACTAAGCACTCCAAATAAGAGGGCAACTGGAGGGATGATGCTGCGCAATGAGGCCTCCGATATACTTAACCCGACAAGTGAAAGTTTCTTGAGAAATGGGAGTCAAGGTTTAGTACCAGATTGTCTCAAGGTAGCACAGCGCAAAGGTGGCGTGTGGAGAGAGGAGGAAAACCGTGAGATGGACATCGGTGCCGAGGGAACAAGTTCATGTATGCTCAGATGTGGTATGTGATTTGGGAATAGTAGAACTCAAGCAGCTGTAGTTCTGTGAATTGTGGGATTTCAGCTAAAGGCCCACTATGCAGGCATGGTATGTTTGCTCGTAGCATGACGGAATGCGAGGCTTTGAACGGAGCCCTGTGGGAGGAGATGATAGCCTGGGATTTCAAAATCATTGAAGAGAGATAGCACGACAATGAGATTATAGGCACGGCGCCGCCATAGAGGGCGCCACCAAATTGAGAGGACTTAAAAGCGGCAGCAATCCTTGGTGGGGAGAAGCGAGATGATCTCCCAAGGATGGCGTCCCGGAGATCGCTGATGCGATCCACCCGAGATTCTACGGGTTCCTCGATCCGGGGGCAGGATCGCCGCTTCCCCCCGCTGCCGGGTGGGATCTACAAAAGCGCCGCCAAGGGAGCCTCATCTTCTTGGCGCTGGGTCAGCCGACCCATTTTTCTCGAGGGCGCTGTCAAGGCCACGGATTTGAGTAGAGTAACTAATGACGAGCCTTGTTGTAGAAAAGCGAAGCGAAGAAGAAGGGGAGCTGGGGGTTCTCTCAGAGGAGTGAGGAAGAAGGGAGCTGGGGTTTATCAGAGGAGTGAGGTGAGGAATTTGGGGTACGAGGGAGTGAGCTGACGGAGGTGGGTGGGAGCGAGGAGGAAGAAGAGCACCTGTGTTTTTTTTGTGGGGAGGGGGCGTGTGCTGGTGTGGGTAGCGCCTTTGAATTGATTTTACTATTTACTAGTGTGGATTGGCTGTTTTGTCTTGTGCCCAGAGAAACAATTACTACTAGTACAAAGGAGACACTCTACAGCCTACCCAAGAAAACAATTACTACTAGTACAAGGAGACACTCTACCGCTTCTGCTCCTCCTAGGTCATTGAAACGCCTCCCATCGAATGTCAAGTATACTTTTGTCACCGACATGCGGGCCATGCAGCGCTGGCCAAATGCCATCCACCAAATTAGCAGCAAGATGCAAGCGGAGAGTCACCCCGGTCAGAAGCGCAGCAAGAACGAGCCGTCAGATCACAAAACCCCACCTCCCCGCAGTCTAAGTTTGACGGACGGCAACCATCATTTCACCTCGCTGAATCCCCTTCTCCTCACCGCCTTCAAGAAAAGGCAACACTCAGATTCGCCATCGTTTTCTCTCCCAACGAAGGGAAGGTAAGCGGATCCGTGATGTTGGTATATTTTCGCTCGAGAAAAAAGAACTTTTGCGGCAAAGAATCGATCCTCACTCTTTTTTGTTTCATTGTCATTGCGATTGTGTTTTACTTTCAAAGGTCTCCTAGTATTCGCCGGCCATGATGGACCAAGGAGAACCAGCAAAGATCTGCCAATATTGGAGCAAACGCGGAGGCTGATCCCCACGAGACAGAGAGCTCCAAGAAGATGGAGGCAGCCACCGAGCCGACCCCAGATACGCCACGGCCACTACCGAGATGGTCAACGCCCATTTGAGGTTACAGCCTCGTGGCATCAGCAGAGCAGTTTTCCCTTCGAGGATGTGTCCCCCTCGCCGAGCTGCCCAAGGTGATTTCCTTCATTGCCGATCTCGATTGTGGTTTTTCATCTAAGTATGTGGTGATTTTTTTTAGAAAAGGAAGTATGTGGTGATTAATAATGCAAAATTTTATTAGCTTTGATGCCATGCTATACATAGTGGTTTAAATAACTTATGGTTCTTATACTGAAAAGTAATTCAGAATTTGTTTCTGTTTCAATTAGAGCCCTGATGTAGACAAGGATTGTGTGGTTGTGCATGTCACTTGCTATGAGGCGCATTTACCTGAATATACGACCGGAAAACAAAGTTCTTAGGCTGTTGATCCTGGAAGCCATTTGCGGTTATACAAATGAAGAGTTGTATTCCAGCCTCACCGCTGTCGTGTGTTGTCCAGGTGTATCAAGCACAAGAAGTTCAAAGCTACTCCTTCGCTTGTGAGGCATACCGTTTTGTCAAGCTTACGCAGGAAGATGACGGGCATGCCTCCACAAACAAGTTTATCAAAGGAAAGGCCACAAGGTTGTCTTCATGAAGGTTCACGGATTGAGCTGCTCGGGACGCCATCGATGATGTTCATGGCAAGGTCCGCCTTGTGTCCAGCCCAAATTAGATCGAGGCATGAAATAGTTGCCCCAGCTAGTGTTTAATAGTAGTTTGATTGTGTCTAATTATCCTAACCTTGCTCGACATCGACCCTCCGGGCTAGTGCTCGCTTGAACTGGCCTATGGGAACTGCTGCTACTTTTGTGTGCTCGTGAATCATGTGAGAACCATCGTAATTGTTGCCAAAACAGATGCGCCCTCACTAGTTTTTTCATGAATATGGCATGGTAAGACATAAGTTGTCACGGTTTATCATACGAGCAGTGTGTGTTTTGATGAAATAGAGCACTGCTCGAGAACCGTGGCGCCAACGATACATAAGTACTTGTAAACATTGTTGGTGCTACCCCACTTGTAAGCAGCCAGCAAAACACGCACATTGGCTCAGCTCGCTTCAACACTAGGCTATCGACCAGCTAACAATCAACAATCTGTCATGTCGACATGTAAGCAACTACTATGTATCTTGTTACAAAGGGTTCATGCAGCTTAATTGAGGCCAAATGTAATAAATTCCAAACATTCACACGCTTACTCCAAATACTATGTGGAACACTCACAATTAAACTCGCTTTCATAAAAATCTTGAAAAGCATAAGTTAAGCAATTTTATACATCTCAATGATTCATAGAACATAACAAACATATACTAGTTCACAGAAAAGACAAAGTTGTGAGAAGGTTTACAAATCAGGAAAAAACAAGCAAGGCTTCTTCGAGCAAAGATTCTCCCAAGAGCTTAAATTTCCTAGAGTTCACTCGTTTTTTCTTGTTGACACCATTCAGGGTTAGGTTCTCTCATTCCGTATCAACCAGTTATAATTGTGGTCTCACCGAATGTTGAATCGAACCATGCAAAGGTAATCGACCAGCTAAAATGCTTGTGCATTCCACTAAATTTAAGCAACGCTATTTGCAGAAATAAGGCACCACAATGCCTCTTGTCCGCAAGACTGTCCAAAAACCGCCAGCAGCCGTGCTAGCTAGTCCTCGGTCCATGGATGAACTGGTAGAAAGTGCATTCCGACTAGGATGCAGTTGTTTTCCGTCTCCTCAAGACCGCAATCAGGAAGTAAAACGATTTAATCAACTTCTTTAGATTATGCTATCATTCTACCTTAGTTACTACCAATGTTGGGATACCTTGAAGACGGGAGGTTAGACGACGGCAACGAGGGATAGCCATCTCATTTTATGCAGTTATACTAAAACTGATGTTTGTGCTTTTGATTGCGTGGATAGAAACGATATGGAGATGTATATCCCAAACGATATGGAGACAGTATATCCCAGCTTATGCAAATATGAAATACGCTTATTTAAACAAAGGACACGACATTACTTTCCCCATTTCCTCTTAGAACCAAGTCCTAGATTCATGCTACAGCTTCCGACTTTCTTCCCTGCTTGAACCAACGCTTTGAGTTCACAGATGAACTAGCTTTACTTCTAATAATAGTAAAAGTCTAGGTGGCTTCGTAACAGCGGATGGAAGTAGAAAAGGATCCACACGAAGGGGGAAGAGCTGGGCAGAGAGCAAGGTAGGTTTCAAAGGAATATATACCGAGGGTCGCCGGCATGTGGCAAAGACGGCGCCGGAGGCCGATCTTGGCCACAATACCGCAGGGAGGAAGAAGGGGTCGGAGGCCCTCCCGAGCCGGCACTCTCTCGGAGATAACGGCACGGCCGCCGATCGGGATGCGCGGGCAGCCGTTGGTCTCCTCCCTCGCCGCCGACGACAGCGTGAACGATGCACCTACACCCCTGCCCTTGCCGAGGTTGTCCGCCGGATTTGTGACCAGCCGTGAGCTAAGAGAGAGAGTGTGGCCACCTATGTCTTGCTTAGATCTCGAGAGCATGAGAGAGTGCACGAGAGGAACCCTAGTAAAGCAAGCGCTAAGGCTCCTGCTTTTATATACAGAGGAGTGATTTTGTTGTACCGCTTCAAAAAATGCGCCCCACGTACCATGAAAGTGGGTGTGAGAGAACTAGTGCGCGCGCACCGCTTCTTCTTGAGAGTACAATATATACTATGCCCAAAGAACGCTCGCCGCAAGAGTAATAGTATAAGTGTGTGACGGTGAGCTAAAATAAAATGTGCGCTACCGCCTTTTGCTTTTAGAAGTTCGAGGGTAGGGTGAAGAGCACATATGTGCGTGACGCCCACCGCAGATAGAGGATGGGTGCGACGCGAAGTCTCGAGAGGACTCGGAGAGTCGTGACTGTGGAGGGTGCGCAGCGTGAGAGAGAGGGGCACGATCAATGCAATGCATGTGTCCGTAAATCATTATCCGACAAACGCTCGCCACAAGCCTTTTCCCGATTTAACGCCAGAAGAACCGCTAGATCGGCATCCGACAAAGGTCAGGCTGCCATGTCATTTAATGTAACAGCCACCTCCTACACACAAATCTTCCACATGAGTGTTAGCAACTGCCGATGCTCCCTCCGTCTCAAATGCAAGGTATATAGCTTTATTGAAAATTAGAACCTCGCAAACTTTTACCGAAGTTTTCGGTACCAAATTGCACATGTAGAATACCCTATATATCATTTCATTCATCTTCGATAGGTAACTATAAAGATGGGTGAGGAGTCTACAAAGAAAGATCATCGTATCACCCGCAATAATTTCAACCATCCTTTAGTGTCGAGGAATATCATAGGAACTCTATACGATATGATTTTTATAGGATTTTTTCCTTTAGAGCCAATTGGTTCATAGGAATAGATTCATATACTCTACATTTCATAGGAAATAAACATCATATCATTTCTATAGCTTTAGAGCCACTTAGTTCATATGAATGGATTCCTATACTCCCTTAATTTCAAAGGAAAATAAACATTAGCGATATTCAATAGAAAAGTTCCTATGATATGAACCAAATTACATATCTTTACTAATCCTCCTCATAGGAATTGAGATACATGTCATCTCTAGATTCAATAGAAAAGTTCCTATGATGTGAATGAAATGACATCTCTTTTCCAATCCCTACTATAGGAATTGAGATGCTCCGTCATCTCTTTCCCTACAACTTCCACATATGCATCTTCTATTCCTAAATATATAGTACAACCCACTTGTAGCTTTTTTCCAAAACATGCAACTATGGCACAAGAACTATTGTCACGACCGGTTTTTCAATAAAATATTTATTGAACAACCGACCTATGAACTCCAATATGAGGAAAATCCTCCATATCGGTAGACAAAACTTTGATACAAGAAGCCAAGAGCATTACATATTACAGTGGGTCGGATGAAGATGCCCAACCAATTATTACAACACGCCAATAATTATACATGATGGCGGATATGGCACAAAGGTGTGGGGTGGAAATACTACCGACTCGAGATATGAGTGGTTGGTGGAATAAAACAAAGGGTGGTTAATAAGTTCATCAGACCGGGCGCTCATCGAGCGCCTAGGTGAGGCTTGATGAATTTATTTGGGTAGCGGAAGCGGATATATCACAATGACTAATCCAGGGTCGACGAGACTGACCGATTCTCTAGGCGCCGGACTCGCTATCGAACTCTTCATCCATGAGATCGCTTTCACAAGATCTCGCCAAATCAATAAGCCGTGAGTACTACGAAAGTACTCGCAAGACAGTTCGACAAAAGATATAACAAATGAATGCATGAATGCGACATGATTAATTTTAACAATTTCAATTAAAACAATATAGCAAAATAAATAAGAAGGGAATCGCGGTAGTCCGCCGAAACCCAAAGAAGATAAACTCAAACCGATCGGTGTCCAAGCGACGTCAAGGGTGAACAAATAAGAAAAACATGCCACAATCGGGCGCCTAAGCGACACCTCATAAAGGGCTTATATTGAAATAAAATACATGCGTTATAGTCGGACGCCGGAGCGACATCACGTAAAGGGCTTATAATAAAATAAATAACAGCAATGCCGTAGTCGGACGCCCGAGCGACATCGCAGTAAAGGGCTTATAATAAAATAAATGACAACAATGTCATATGGATGTCCGAGCGACATCGCAGTAAAGGGCTTATAATAAAATAAATGACAACAATGCCGCCGCTTGACGCCCGAGCGACATCGCAGAAAGGGCTTATAATAAAATAAATGACAATAATGCCGCAGCTGGACGCCGAGCGACATCGCAGAAAGGGCTTATAATAAATCATTCATAACTCGATATGATATAGTGCTCACGGAAAATATTCATCACAAGACAATAAGCGGTTAGTCCATTCACAGAAAATACACATTTGATACTCAAATGGTTTTCGTGAGTTTCGCCACCGAGACCGACACTTGACAAGATGTGATTAACACGGTACTTGGATGTGAATAAGATGAATTCAAGAATTTTGACTCGCAGAGTTTGTACCAAAATCTGTCCACAGCCAACGGATTTCGTAGTCACGAAGGACTAGTTCCGCTTACGGTATTTCGAAGAAACACAACTAGCCAAGACACACCCATCATACCACGCTGTCGAATCACCCCATAGCCGCTTAAGAAAAACTTTGAGACGGGAGATCACAACTCGAATAGCATGGGATCAAATTTATTTACGCTACGCCTAAGGGGTGCCCCTCTCGTCCCAACCGAAACACCCATGCCCCCGACCGGATGAAAGGCTTTAATCCAGGGCCATGAAACCTTCATCCCGCTTCTCGAATTGGTGTATACCAGAAGTGGTTTGCAACTCATTATTGCCGATTCCCTATGGGAAACAGTGGTAGTACGAAAGGGAGGACGGACGGAATCGATCGATTTATGTTGACACCGGTCAACGATATGGCATAAGCCTGGCATGCTACAACACTTCCATCTTACCCATATTCATGCCAACTCATGGCCATGCAACGAGTTTCCAACAACTCATGGATTTGCCGAGCTCATTTGCCTCAATGCTCACGAGATGAACTATCATCGAAATGCTCATGAACGTGCCTTGATACAAAAATAATGCAAACATGCCCAGACACTCATCATATCAAAAGTTCAAACTTTGCTTGCCTGGTTCGGAGTAGTCGGGTCTAGCTCGCGGTTCGGGTTCTCTACCTCCTTCGCATCTACGGTACACAAAAAATACACGCGCTAACGTAAATACCGTGGGTATATAAAGTTGATCCAAATATTTTTCAAATAAATATGAAAAAACTAGACAAAATTTGAAGAGGACAGAAAAGAATCACTCAAAAATTCCTTTCTGTTAAAAAGTTATAAGTGTTTTAACCCAAGGACCCATCTGTAATGAAACGGAAAACTTCCAGGGGGCTTTGCAGAAAAATCCGAAAAACGGTTCAGAGGGAAGCGATTTGCCAAAGCACGCTTTCGTAAAACGATTCAAACGAGGGAGTCGGGCTCGCCGGCGCCGAGAGTCATGTGGTCGTCGCCGGCGCGATCCACGGCGAGGCAGGAGATCGAGAGTACCTCCGTGTTCGTGGCGCCATTCCGCCTATGGAGGTGGTAGTGGTCGCCGCGAGTACCACGCCGGCGGGGACGCTTGCTCCGGCGGACGGCGATTCGGTGGTCGTGGACCCTCGCGAGAGAGCTGCGGAGGTGGAATTGAGGAGGGGTTAGACTCGTGATAGCATGAGAGGGTATTCGACGAGGTTAGGGCGCCGGAGATGACCTCACCGAGTGAATCACGCAGGAGGCCGAGGCGGAACGGCGGCCGGAGCCGGGAAGGAGAGCTCTCGTGGCCCTCCTGTGACTAGGCGAGGTCCTGGGAGGTAGTGGAGGTGTGGGGCAGAGCAAGCTCGGGTGTTATATATAGCCGCCTCGAGGCGGTTGCCGAGAACGGGTTCTCCGGCGCAGGTGATTACGGTGGCGCCGTGGTTGCACGGTCGCCTTAGGAGCTTGAGCACCGACTAGACGACGATCCGGTGCCATCCCCGTCCAACTCAGCAAGGAGGGCGAGGTTACGGCTTGCCTCGACGGAACGGCCGCACGCCCATCGGGCGGCAGAGAATGCGCTCGCGCTGCGCTGTGACACGACGACGGTGCTGCATGCGCATACCGGCGAGGAAATGGCCACGCTGGAGCCACCAGGGTTTGCGGCGCCGAACGGCGTTATGCCGCCGCTTCGCTCCCTCGCCGGCCGCCACGGTGGTTCGCCACCGCAGCGGGCCAAGGTGCCACCGATGCCGTGAACGCGCTAAGCACACGCAGTGAGGCTCCTACAAGAAAGCTAGGCCGTGAGCAACGTGCCAAGTGCACTGTGAGCATGTGACTGAATTTCTCGACGAAGATCGACATCAAACTCTGAACTTAATCAAGATGTACGTAAACAAAGGCATGCAAGGTGTTTGATGTAATGATCTAGGCCTGTAGGGATTTTTCCTTGAGCTGGTTTTTGGTGGAGGGGCCTCTCATTGCATCTAGAGGCTGCCTGAATATTTGTGGAATTTTTGGAGTAGCGTAGATATGAATTTCACCAAATTTGGCAAATCTGTTCCAAACTTGCAGAGACTATAATTTGAAATCTTTGAACATAAGAGGAGTGGTTCTTGATTGTTCTAGGTTGTGGGTACCAAGGACTACCCAAGGGAGTTGGTTTGAGGTCAAAATTCAAATGCATTAAGGTACTTGCTTTGCAAATTACCTAGGCTCAAAATAATAGATGAAAAGATTTGGGAGAGAATTAAATGAAATAAAAAATCAGAAGAGGGTTGAACTAGTTGAGACAGAATGTTTGGACTGCCCAAAGTGGAAGCAGATATATTTGGGAAGATTTTACCATATGGAGCATGGCCAAATCATGAATGATTTCAAATATGGGAGAGGATGAAAACTCCTAGAGTTTCTTTTTGAAAGAAAATAAACTTCAAAGATTTTTCTTGAATTCTTGAGAAGAGGGCAATCAGAAGAAAAATTTAAAACCAAACACCAGAGTTGAAGGAGATGCAAAAGTAAAATATTTGCCAAAGGGAAAAGCTTTGAGAGAGATTTTGAAGGGTTTTGGAGACCTCCTTCAAATCCAACAAAATTTTGAAGAAAACCAAAGGAAAATTTTTGGAGTGTCACAACTATATAGTGTGCCAATTACTTTGAAAGATGGTCGCTGGATGAAGCTAACCCGACAAAGGCAGTAGATGGGCAATCCGAGCACTACCGGCCGCTGGATATCATCAACATTCCACTAGATCTGCCACATGTACAATTTAGAAGACTCCATGGGAGAGGGGCACGATCAATGCAATGCATGTGTCCGTAAATCATTATCCGACAAACGTTCACCACAAGCCTTTTCCCGATTTAACGCCGTAAGAACCGTTAGATCGGCATCCGACAAAGGTCGGTTTTGCCATGTCATTTAACGTAACAGCCACTCCTCCTACACACAAATCTTCCACATGAGTGTTAGCAACTGCCGATGCTCCCTCCGTTCGAAATGCAGTGCATATAGCTTTATTGAAAATTAGAACCTCGCAAACTTTTACCGAGTTTTCGTGTACCAAATTGCACATGTAGAATACCCTATATATCATTTCATTCATCTTCGATAGGTAACTATAAAGATGGGTGAGGAGTCTACAAAGAAAGATCATCGTATCACCCGCAACAATTTCAACCATCCTTTAGTGTCGAGGAATATCATAGGAACTCTATACGATATGATTTTTATAGGATTTTTTCCTTTAGAGCCAATTGGTTCATAGGAATAGATTCATATACTCTACATTTCATAGGAAATAAACATCATATCATTTCTATAGCTTTAGAGCCACTTAGTTCATATGAATGGATTCCTATACTCCCTTAATTTCAAAGGAAAATAAACATTAGCGTATATTCAATAGAAAAGTTCCTATGATATGAACCAAATTACATATCTTTACTAATCCCTCCTCATAGGAATTGAGATACATGTCATCTCTAGATTCAATAGAAAAGTTCCTATGATGTGAATGAAATGACATCTCTTTTCCAATCCCTACTCATAGGAATTGAGATGCTCCGTGTCATCTCTTTCCCTACAACTTCCACATATGCATCTTCTATTCCTAAATATATAGTACAACCCACTTGTAGCTTTTTTCCAAAACATGCAACTATGGCACAAGAACTATTGTCACGACCGGTTTTTCAATAAAAATATTTATTGAACAACCGACCTATGAACTCCAATATGAGGAAAATCCTCCATATCGGTAGACAAAACTTTGATACAAGAAGCCAGTAGCATTACAATATTACAGGGGTCGGGCTGAAGATGCCCAACCAATTATTACAACACGCCAATAATTATACATGATGGCGGATATGGCACAAAGGTGTGGGGTGGAAATACTACTGACTCGAGATATGAGTGGTTGGTGGAATAAA
This sequence comes from Aegilops longissima, assembly GCA_021605205.1. Lineage (NCBI taxonomy): Eukaryota > Viridiplantae > Streptophyta > Magnoliopsida > Poales > Poaceae > Aegilops > Aegilops longissima. Next base: position 491,910,587 of record CM038678.1, read on the forward strand.
ACAAGTAGTGGTTAATAAGTTCTTCCTTTGGCGGCTCATCGAGCGTCTAGGTGAGGCTTGATGAATTTATTTGGGTAGCGGAAGCGGATATATCACAATGACTAATCCAGGGGTCGCACGAGACTGACTGGGATTCCTCTAGGCGTCGGACTCGCTATCGAACTCTTCATCCATGAGATCGCCTTCGTCAGCATCTGGCCAAATCAACAAGCCAGGTGAGTACTACGAAAGTACTCGCAAGACAGTTCGGACAAAAGATATAACAAATGAATGCATGAATGCGACATGATTAATTTTAACAATTCTCAATTAAAACAATATAGCAAAAATAAATAAGAAGGGAATCGGCGGTAGTCCGCTCGAAAACCCAAAGAAGATAAACTCAAAACCGATCGGTGTCCAGGCGACGCAAGGGGTGAACAAATAAGAAAAACATGCCACAATCGGGCGTCTAAGCGACACCTCATAAAGGGCTTATATTGAAATAAAAATACATGCGTGCCATAGTCGGACGTCGGAGCGACATCACAGAAAGGGCTTATAATAAAAATAAATAACAGCAATGCCGTAGTCGGACGTCTGAGCGACATCGCAGAAAGGGCTTATAATAAAATAAATGACAACAATGCCGCAGTCGGATGTCTGAGCGACATCGCAGAAAGGGCTTATAATAAAATAAATGACAACAATGCCGCTGTCGGACGTCTGAGCGACATCGCAGAAAGGGCTTATAATAAAATAAATGACAATAATGCCGCAGTCGGACGTCAGAGCGACATCGCAGAAAGGGCTTATAATAAATCATTCATAACTGACATGATATAGTGCTCACGGAAAATATTCATCACAAGACAATAAGCGGGTTAGTCCATTCACAGGAAAATACACATTTGATACTCAAATGGTTTTCAGGAGTTTCTGTCACCGAGACTGACACTTGACAAGATGTGATTAACACGGTACTTGGATGTGAATAAGATGAATTCAAGAATTTTGACTCTGCAGAGTTTGTACCAAAATCTGTCCACAGCCAACGGATTTCCGTAGTCACGAAGGACTAGTTCCGTTTACGGTATTTCGGAAGAAACACAACTAGCCAGTACACACCCATCATACCTCACGCTGTCGAATCACCCCATAGCGCTTAAGAAAAACTTTGAGACGGGAGATCACAATCTCGAATAGCATGGGATCAAATTTATTTACGCTAGCGCTCTAAGGGTGCCCCTCTCGGTCCCAACCGAAACACCCATGCCCCCGACCGGATGAAAGGCTTTAATCCAGGGCCATGAAACCTTCATCCCGCTTCTCAATTGGTGTATACCAGAAGTGGTTTGCAACTTATTAAGCCGTATTCCTTTGCGGGAAACAGTGGTAGTACGAAAGGGAGGACGGACGGAATCGACGATTTATGTTGACACTGGTCAACGATATGGCATAAGCCTGGCATGCTACAACACTTCCATCTTACCCATATTCATGCCAACTCATGGCCATGCAACGAGTTTCCAACAACTCATGGATTTGCCGAGCTCATTTGCCTCAATGCTCACGAGATGAACTATCATCGAAATGCTCATGAACGTGCCTTGATACAAAAATAATGCAAACATGCCCAGACACTCATCATATCAAAAGTTCAAACTTTGCTTGCCTGGTTCGGAGTAGTCGGGGTCTAGCTCGGCGAAGTTCGCGGTTCTGTCACCTCCTTCGGTATCTACGGTACACAAAAAATACACGCGCTAACGTAAATACCGTGGGGTATATAAAGTTGATCCAAATATTTTTCAAATAAATATGAAAAAAAACTAGACAAAAATTTGAAGAGGACAGAAAAAGAATCACTCAAAAATTCCTTTCTGTTAAAAAGTTATAAGTGTTTTAACCCAAGGACCCATCTGTAATGAAACGGAAAACTTCCAGGGGGCTTTGCAGAAAAATCCAGAAAAACGGTTCAGAGTGGAAGCGTATTTGCCAAAGTACGCTTTCAGAAAACGATTCAAACGAGGGAGTCGGGGCTCGTCGGCGCCCGAGAGCCGCGGTGGTCGCCGGCGGCGATCCACGGCGAGGCAGGGAGATCGGAGAGTACCTCCGTGTTCAGGGCGCCATTCCGCGTCTATGGGAGGTGGTAGTGGTCGTCGGCGAGTACCACGTCGGCGGGGACGCTTGCTCCGGCGGACGGCGATTCGGGTGGTCGTGGACCTCGTCGGAGAGAGCTGCGGAGGTGGAATTGAGGAGGGGGTTAGACTCGTGATAGCATGAGAGGGTATCTGACGAGGTTAGGGCGCCGGAGATGACCTCACCGGAGTGAATCACGGTGGAGGCCGAGGCGGAACGAAGTGGCCGGAGCCGGGGAAGGAGAGCTCCTCGTGGCCCTCCCAGGGACTAGGCGAGGTCTGGGGAGGTAGTGGAGGTGTGCGGGGGCGAGAGCAAGCTCGGGGGTGCTATATATAGCCGCCCTGAGGCGGTTGCCGAGAACGGGGTTCTCCGGCGAGGTGATTACGGTGGCGCTGTGGTTGCACGGTCGTCTTAGGAGCTTGAGCACCGACTAGACGACGATCTGGTGCCATCCCCGTGTCCAACTCAGCAAGGAGGGCGAGGTTACGGCTTGCCCTCGACGGAACGGCCGCACGGCCCATCGGCGGCAGAGAATGCGCTCTGCGCGTGCCAGGACACGACGACGGTGCTGCATGCGCATACCGGCGAGGAAATGGCCACGCGGAGCCACCAGGGGGTTTGGGCGGCGCCGAACGGCGTTATGCCGCCGTTCTGCTCCCTGTCGGCCGCTACGGTGGTTCGGCCACCGCAGGCGGGCCAAGGTGCCACCGATGCCAGGAACGCGCCAAGCACACGTGTGAGGCTCCGGACAAGAAAGCTAGGCCGTGAGCAACGTGCCAAGTGCACTGTGAGCATGTGACTGAATTTCTGACGAAGATCGACACTGAAACTCTGAACTTAATCAAGATGTATGTAAAGCAGTGCATGCAAGGTGTTTGATGAATGATCTAGGCCTGTAGGGATTTTTCCTTGAGCTGGTTTTTTGGTGGAGGGGCTCTCATTGCATCTAGAGGCTGCCTGAATATTTGTGGAATTTTTGGAGTAAGCGAGATATGAATTTCACCAAATTTGGCAAATCTGTTCCAAACTTGCAGAGACTATAATTTGAAATCTTTGAACATAAGAGGAGTGGTTCTTGATTGTTCTAGGTTGTGGGTACCAAGGACTACCCAAGGGAGTTGGTTTGAGGTCAAAATTAAATGCATTAAGGTACTTGCTTTGCAAATTACCTAGGCTCAAAATAATAGATGAAAAAGATTTGGGAGAGAATTAAATGAAATAAAAATCAGAAGAGGGTTGAACTAGTTGAGACAGAATGTTTGGACTGCCCAAAGTGGAAGCAGATATATTTGGGAAGATTTTACCATATGGAGCATGGCCAAATCATGAATGATTTCAAATATGGGAGAGGATGAAAAACTCCTAGAGTTTCTTTTTGAAAGAAAATAAACTTCAAAGATTTTTCTTGAATTCTTGAGAAGAGGGCAATCAGAAGAAAAATTTAAAAACCAAACACCAGAGTTGAAGGAGATGCAAAAGTAAAATATTTGCCAAAGGGAAAAAGCTTTTGAGAGAGATTTTTGGAAGGGTTTTGGAGACCTCCTTCAAATCCAACAAAATTTTGAAGAAAACCAAAGGAAAATTTTTGGAGTGTCACAACTATATAGTGTGCCAATTACTTTGAAAGATGGTCGCTGGATGAAGCTAACCCGACAGTGCAGAGATGGGCAAATCCGAGCACTACTGGCCGTTGGATATCATCAACATTCCACTAGATCTGCCACATGTACAATTTAGAAGACTCCATGGTTGAACTTAAGCATAGTGCACAAACCTCAAAACACAAGCACTTCTCCTTTGTTCTAGAATCTTCTGCATCATAATTGATTATTATTTTTCTAAATGAATTGCCATTATTTGTTTTTTACTTTATGATTTACAATGCACAACCCCATGAATCTTAACATTTTTATAAAACTAATTGATTTTGAATGAGATGAACTATAAGAACTAAACGAACATCTACATCATGCATATATGACTCAAAGCATTACATGCTATAGTGTGTATTTATTCATAATTTGGTTTCAAATCTCATGCGTCAATACATGTGTACCTTACTAGTTTTGAGTAGAGTAGCAAATTTCACGCGCCCGGTATATCAAAATGCAGGGCCCATGCATCATTGCCTTTCTATTGAACCACGCCCACAATTTTTGTACGCTATATCTCCACCGGTCCCCGAACCCAAAATGTTGCCTCGCTCCCATAAAACCAAGCGCCCACACATATTTAAGGCGCCGACTAAACCCATTTACTACGACGTGGCCCCGCACGCCATAGTACTCCTACAAACCCTACCGCCGCACTCATCATCGGTTTTCTTCAAGAGGACGAGGGAGAAGCCTCGCTGTAGTGGAGGCGCTTTAAAAAAAGGATCTCAGAGTGGAGACCCCACCCTAGGGTGCCCTAGGTAGCTGCCGCACGCATCATTTTTTTCTCTTTTCTTTATGCTCTTGCGTGCTAGAGTGAAATGATGGTTGCTTCGCCCATCCAACTTTTAATGCGGAAAGGTGGGGCTTTGTGATTTGACTCTCATCGCCATTTTCTACTATCTGCGGCGCCACGACCGGGTGCCTCCAATTCCAACCGCTGTTCGAACTGTAATTTGGTGCATCGACGTGGAACAAGACAAAGGATGAGCCACATGTCCGCCAAAGGGGTCTCGTTAAGTGTGTCGCCATTTCGTAGCGGACTGACCCTCGCTTGAGTTGTTATGTTAACACGACAGAGCAGCCTACCACTTGGTTTTGCTCCTTGGTGAATCCCGACTATATTGATCTAAAAAGATACGTGCTGAACTACCCTCTCCGTCTCGGTTTTTTATTTGTAGGCGTCACAGTTTATAGGGCCTGCACGTAGTTCTAGGTCATCCATTTGACTAACTAAATATGAGTTACTATATCACAAAAAGTATATCATTCGATTCTTATTGGTTGATATGTGAAGAAACAAGAAACGAGGTAGAAGTTAATGCACCGCGCCTTAGTATTGTGGGATTATTTGGTTTTCATAAGATGACGTGCGTTTGGTTGCAAGGGTGGTCATGAATGGGTTGGGATCGTTCAGAAAATAGACATGTTTGGTTATAAAGCACATGAATGGTTCGAGTCAAAAAAAGAGAATATGCCTTGAAGATGCTGAACCATTCCACCCAACCAAATCGGTCGAATCAAATGGCCACCCTTTGCATGCATGACTATGTGAGCATGACTGGTGGTCCCGTCTTAAATAATTAGCTCATCTCTTATATTCAGCCAAACACACGAATTGAATGGTTCAATCCCCAAAAAATTGAATGGTCCCAATCCATTCATACGATACCTTCAACCAAACGCATCCGATGGAGGGAGTAGTTGTATTTAAAAGTCGAGGGCGGGGCTTTTCCTGCGCGATAGGCGGGGCAGTTCCGCCTAGTAGGTTCGACAGAGACGTGAGAAGACGAGGGAGTAGGCTGCTGCAAACGAGGGCTGTGTGATTTGACAATGAGGTATCACGACAGGTGGGGCCCCATGATTTGACTTGCCATTATCATTTTAATCAAGGCGCCACGACCGGCGTGAGTCTCCCGATTCTGACCACCTCCATACAGGTGCCTCTCCCAATGCTCCACCATGTAGTAGTACAGGCTGGCTCTTGCATGAGAACCCACTTCTCCACTTTTTCCTTGCCTCTTTCCTCCACATATGCAAAATGCCATGTAAAGCGACTATTGTACTTACTTGTTCCTACAGGTGTTAAGCTTGCCACATAGGCATAAAGTCCGATGTGGCAAGTTAATCAAGAAGAGAGAGACTAGTTTGGTGACCCAAGGAAGAAACGGTGCTAAGCGCATGTACCTAGTTGAAGAGACAATTTTGAGTCTATAGCTAATTAAATGAAGCAAACTTAGCAACACCATTTCATTGGAAGAGGTCACCCTTGGCAAATGCAATAATACTAGTATTTCTGTCCTATTAGAGAAGAACGTTTTTGACACTACACTAGCTAGTGTCAAAACGCTCTTATATTATGGGACGGAGGAGTACGAAGAAAGAGATAGAGAGGAGTAAAAAAATACACTTATAGCCAACCTTGTTGTAGTATGAGTGACTAAGTGATGACTATGTATGACATGTCAACATGAGATAGCCTAATGCACCGTGTTAAATCTCCAAGGGCGTGACCACGCGAGCGACGCGGCGGTCGTGGTAGGCGCGACCATGTTATGGGCTACTGGCAGCCCTTGGATCTGAGATCAAATGGTCGCATGCTAAGTTGCTGAAAATTTTAAGAATAACCCTCCAGGATAGGATATTCACCCATAGGTCTAGAATCACGCCATGCAACCGTTCGATCTCAGATTCAAGGGCTCTCGAAGCCCGTGATCATGGGAGAATGGAAAGCCACTACCCTCGCTGTTCAGACGCCGGCAGTTCGCTTCCTACTCTTTCCCGCACGCCCTTTAATACTACGGCGGTTCGCTCCTAGTCGTCCCGCCCATTCACATTACGGCAGTTCCACTAATCCTAACCTCCTCCCAAATCCATGGCGTCCCAAATCTCCCCGATCGGCGGTGAGTACAAGATTAGAACCATCACCAGCGATGAGTTCGACGTCATCTACACCCGCATTCGCGATGGTGAAAGGATGCCTTTCGCTTCAGACGCATGTTCGAAAACTCACATGATGAGTGGCTCGCTGGGCTAGATGTTGAGTACACCACGATCGTGGGACAAGAGAAGGATCTAAAGGACTAAGAGAGGAAGAAGCCCGCCGTGATCCAGTGTTTGCGTACATAACGCTTGCTTGGTCTACCACATATGCCATGCCGACATTGAGTGCCGGATTTTAAGAACTTCCTCGAGGACAAAACAGTCAAATTTGTTATCAGAGACTTTAAGAACGACAAAGAAGTCCTCGTCGGATAGGCCTCGTTGTAGGCAACCCCTTCGACCTCCAGAAGAATTGGCTGGTGCCCTCTCATCAACCCTAAATGCTGACCCTGGCAGGAGCCATGGTTCATCCTTCGTACCGCAAACTGGAGAAACCTCATTACACATTTCATCATCATGCATGGCAGCGGAATGTACTAGATATAGATGTTGGAAATATGCCCTAGAGGCAATAATAAAGGATTATTATTATATTTCCTTGTTCATGATAATTGTCTTTTATTCATGCTATAATTGTATTATCCGGAAATCGTAATACACGTGTGAATACATAGACCACAATATGTCCCTAGTGAGCCTCTAGTTGACTAGCTCGTTGATCAATAGATAGTCATGGTTTCCTGACTATGGACATTGGATGTCATTGATAACGGGATCACATTATTAGGAGAATGATGTGATGGACAAGACCCAATCCTAAGCATAGCACAAGATCGTAGTTCGCTTTGCTAGAGCTTTTCCAATGTCAAGTATCTCTTCCTTAGACCATGAGATCGTAACTCCGGATACCGTAGGAGTTCTTTGGTGTACCAAACGTCACAACGAATCGGGTGACTATAAAGGTGCACTACAGGTATCTCCGAAGTGTCTCTGCGGGTTGACACGGATCGAGATCGATTTGTCACTCCGTGTTACGGAGAGGTATCACCGGCCCACTCGGTAGTGCATCATCATAATGAGATCAAAGTGACCAAGTGTCTAGTCACGGGATCATGCATTACGATACGAGTAAAGTGACTTGCCGGTAACGAGATTGAATGAGGTATTGGGATACCACGATCGAATCTCGGGCAAGTAACATACCGTCTGACAAAGGGAATAGTATACAGGGTTGCTTGAATCCTCGAAATCGTGGTTCATCCGATGAAATCATCGAGGAGTATGTAGGAGCCAACATGGGTATCCAGATCCCGCTGTTGGTTATTGACCGAGAGTCGCCTCGGTCATGTTCAGATGTCTCCAACCCGTAGGGTCTACACACTTAAGGTTCGGTGACGCTAGGGTTATTAGGAAGACTTGTATGTGATTACCGAATGTTGTTCGGAGTCCCGGATGAGATCCCAGACGTCACGAGGAGTTCCGGAATGGTCCGGAGGTAAAGATTTATACATGGCAAGTTGTCAAACGGACACCGGAAAGTTTCGGGTCATATCGGTATTGTACCGGGCCACCGGAGAGGTTCCGGGTCCACCGGAGGGGCCACCCTCTCTGAGGGACTCATGGGCCAAGGCAGGGAACCAGCCCCTGGAGGGCTGGGTGCGCCCCTTGGGCCCATGCGCCTAGGGTTGGGGAACCCTAGTGGGGGCGCCTTGCTTGGGGGCAAGCCCTCCCTCGCCGCCGCCTCTAGATCTCATCTAGAGGGGCCGCCCCTGCCCCTTCCCCTATAAATAGAGGGGTGAGGGAGGCTGCAACACACTTCAAGGCGCAGCCCTCCCTCCCCAACACCTCTCCTCCTCCGCGTGTGCTTGGAGAAGCCCTGCCGAGTATCGCCTCCCACCATCATCACGCCGTCGTGCTGCTGCTGGAGCCTTCTTCCTCAACCTCTCCTTCCCCTTGCTGGATCAAGAAGGAGGAGACGCCGTCCGCTCCGTGACGTGTGTTGAACACGGAGGTGCTGTCCGCTCGCACTTGGTCATCGGTGATCTGAATCACGGCGAGTACGACTCCATCATCACCGCTCCTTGAACGCTTCCGCACGCGATCTACAAGTGGTATGTAGATGCAATCTCTCCCTTGGCTCGTTGCTTAGATGAACTCATAGATGGATCTTGGTGAAACCGTGAGAAAAATTTTAATTTTCGCAACGCTCCCCAACAAAGGGCATCATGAGCTAGGTCTATGCGTAGATCTCTATTGCACGAGTAGAACACAATTTTGTTGTGGGCGAGATCTTGTCAACTTGCTTGCCGCTACTAGTCTTTTCTTGCTTCAGCGGTATTTTGGGATGAAGCGCCCGGACCGACCTTACACGTGCGCTTACGTGAGACAGGTTCCACCGATCGACATGCACTAGTTGCATAAGGTGGCTAGCGGGTGTCCGCTCTCCTACTTTAGTTGGAGCGGATTAGATGAAAAGGGTCCTTATGAAGGGTAAATAGAAGTTGACAAAATCACGTTGTAGTTATTCGTAGGTAAGAAAACATTCTTGCTAGAACCCAATTGCAGCCACGTAAAAGATGCAACAACAATTAGAGGACGTCTAACTTGTTTTTGCAGCAATTGTCATGTGATGTGATATGGCCAGAAGTTGTGATGAATGATGAATGATATATTATGATGTATGAGATCATGTTCTTGTAATAGGAATCACGACTTGCATGTCGATGAGTATGACAACCGGCAGGAGCCATAGGAGTTGTCTTAATTATTATATGACCTGCGCGTCATTGATTCAACGCCATGTAAATTACTTTACTTTATTGCTAAACGTGTTAGCCATAGTAGTAGAAGTAATAGTTGGCGAGCAACTTCATGGAGACACGATGATGGAGATCATGATGATGGAGATCATGGTGTCATGCCGGTGACAAGATGATCATGGAGCCCCGAAGATGAAGATCAAAGGAGCTATATGATATTGGCCATACCATGTCACTACTTTATATAATTGCATGTGATGTTTATTATGTTTATGCATCTTGTTTTCTTAGAACGACGGTAGTAAATAAGATGATCCCGTAGAATAATTTCAAGAAAGTGTTCCCCCTAACTGTGCACCGCTGCTAAAGTTCGCTGCTTCAAGCACCACGTGATGATCGGGTGTGATAGATCCTTACGCTCACATACAACGGGGTAAGACAGTTTTACACATGCATAAACACTTAGGGTTAACTTGACGAGCCTAGCATGTACAGACATGGCCTCGAACACAAGAGACCGAAGGTCGAACATGAGTCGATGGAAGATACGATCAACATGGAGATGTTCACCGACGATGACTAGTCCGTCTCACGTGATGATCGGACACGCCTAGTTGACTCGGATCATGTAACACTTAGATGACTAGAGGGATGTCAAATCTGAGTGGGAGTTCATTAAATAATTTGATTAGATGAACTTAATTATCATGAACTTAGTCTAAAGTCTTTGCAAAATATGTCTTGTAGATCAAATGGCCAACGCCATGTCAACATGAACTTCAACGCTGCTCCTAGAGAAAACCAAGCTGAAAGATGATGGCAGCAACTATTCGGACTGGGTCCGAACCCGAGGATCATCCTCATAGCAGCCAAGAAACAATATGTCCTAGAAGAACCGCTAGGTAATTCACCCATCCCAGAGAACCAAGACATTATGAATGCTTGGCAGTCTCGTCTTGATGATTACTCCCTCGCTCAAGGCGGCATGCTTTACAGCTTAGAACCGGGCTCCAAAAGCGCTTTGAGCAACACGGAGCATATGAGATGTTCGAGAGAGCTGAAAATGGTTTTCCAAGCTCATGCCCGGTTGAGAGATATGAAGTCTCCGACAAGTTCTATAGTTGTAAGATGGAGGAAAACAGTTCACAAGGAGCACATACTCAAAATGTCTGGGTTGCACAACCGCTGTCCCAGCTAGACATTAACCTCCTGGACGAGGCGGTCATTGATGAATCCTTCATCGCTCCCACCAAGCTACAAGAGCTTTGTGATGAACTACAATATGCAGGGGATGGTGAAGACCATTCTGAAGTATTCTCAATGTCAAGTCAGCAGAGGTTGAAATCAAGAAAGAACATCAAGTGTTGATGGTCAATAAAACCACTAAGTTCAAAAAGGGCAAGGGTAAGAAGAACTTCAAGAAGGACGGCAAAGATGTTGCCGCCCCGCAAGCAAGTTGCCGGAAGAAGTCAAAGAATGGACCCAAGCCCGAGACAGAGTGCTTTTATTGCAAAGGAAGGGCCACCGAAGCGGAACTGCCCCAAATACTTAGCGGAAAAGAAGGCCGCAACACTAAAGGTATATTTGATATACATGTAATTGATGTGTACCTTACCAAGACTCGTAGTAACTCCTGGTATTTGATACCGTGCCGCTGCTCATATTTGTAACTCACAGCAGAGCTACGGAATAAACGGAGACTGGCGAAGGACGAGGTGACGATGCGCGTCGGGAATGGTTCCAAGGTCGATGTGATCGCCGTCGCACACTACCTCTACATTTACCTACGGGATTAGTTTTGAACCTCAATAATTGTTATTTAGTGCCAAGTTTGAGCATGAACATTGTATCGGGATCTCGCTTAATGCGAGATGGCTACTCATTTAAACCGAGAATAATGGTTGTTCTATTTATATGAGAGATATGTTTTATGGTCATGCTCCGATGGTCAATGGTTTATTCTTAATGAATCTCGAACGTAATATTACACATATTCATAGTGTGAATACCAAAAGATGTAAAGTTGATAATGATAGTCCCACATACTTGTGGCACCCGCCGCCTTTGGTCACATTGGTGTCAAGCGCATGAAGAAGCTCCATTCGATGGACTTTAGAGTCTCTCGATTATGAATCATTTAACACATGCGAACCATGCCTCATGGGCAAATGACCAAGACTCCGTTCTCGGAACAATGGAGCGAGCAACCAACTTATTGGAAATCATACATACCGATGTGTGCGGTCCAATGAGCGTTGAGGCTCATGGAGGATATTGTTATGTTCTCACTCTCACGATGACTTAAGTAGATATGGGTATGTCTACTTGATGAAACACAAGTCCGAGACCTTTGAAAAGTTCAAGGAATTTCAGAATGAGGTAGAGAATCAACGTGACCGAAAAATAAAGTTCTTACGATCAGATCGTGGAGGAGAATATTTAAGTCACGAATTTGGTACACACTTAAGGAAATGTGGAATCGTTTCACAACTCACGCCGCTGAACACCTCAACAGAACGGTGTGTCCGAACGTCAGAATCGCACTCTATTGGATATGGTGCGATCTATGATGTCTCTTACCGATTTACCGCTATCATTTTGGGGATACGCTCTAGAGACAGCTACATTCACTTTAAATAGGGCACCATCTAAACCGCTGAGACGACACCATATGAATTATGGTTTGGAAAGAAACCTAAGTCGTCGCTTCTAAAAGTTTGGGGATGCGATGCTTATGTCAAGAAACTTCAACCTGAAAAGCTCGAACCCAAGTCGGAAAAATGCGTCTTCATAGGATACCCTAAGGAAACCATTGGGTATACCTTCTACCTTAGATCCGAAGGCAAGATCTTTGTTGCCAAGAATGGATCCTTTCTGGAAAAAGAGTTTCTCTCGAAAGGAGTAAGTGGGAGGAAAGTAGAACTCGATGAAGTACTACCTCTTGAACCGGAAAGTAGTGCAGCTCAGGAAAATGTTCCTGTGGTGCCTACACCTACTGGAGAGGAAATTAATGATGATGATCAAGGTACTTCGGATCAAGTTGCTACTGAACTCAGAGGTCCACAAGGACACGCTCCACACCAGAGTGGTATGGCAACCCTGTCCTTGAAATCATGTTGTTAGACAACGGTGAACCTTCAACTATGAAGAAGTGATGGCGGCCCGATTCCAACAAATGGCTTGAAGCCATGCAATCCGAGATAGGATCCATGTATGAAAACAAAGTATGGACTTTGACAGACTTGCCCGATGATCGGCGAGCGATAGAAAACAAATGGATCTTTAAGAAGAAGACGGACGCGATGGTAATGTCACCATCTATAAAGCTCGACTTGTCGCTAAGGGTTATCGGCAAGTTCAAGGGATTGACTACAATGAGACTTTCTCTCCGTAGCGAAGCTTAAGTCCGTCCAATCATGTTAGCAATTGCCGATACTATGATTATGAGATATTGCAGATGGGCGCCAAAACAGCGTTCCTTAACGGTAATCTTAAGGAAGAGCTGTATATGATGCAGCCGGAAGGTTTTGTCGATCCTAAGAATGCTAACAAAGTATGCAAGCTCCAGCGATCCATTTATGGGCTGGTGCAAGCATCTCGAGTTAGAACATTCGCTTTGATGAGATGATCAAAGCGTTTGGGTTTATGCGCACTTATGGAGAAGCCTCACGCTACAAGAAAGTGAGTGGGAGCTCAGTTGCATTTCTCATATTATATGTAGATGACATACTTTTGATGGGAAATGATATAGAACTCTTGGACAGCATTAAGGCCTACTTGAACAAAAGTTTTTCAATGAAGGACCTTGGAGAAGCTGCTTATATATTAGGCATCAAGATCTATAGATATAGATCGAGACGCCTCATAGGTCTTTCACAAAGCACATACCTTGATAAGATTTTGAAGAAGTTCAAAATGGATCAGTCCAAGAAAGGATTCTTGCCTGTCTTGCAAGGTGTGAGATTGAGCTCGCTCAATGCCCCACCACGGCAAAAGATAAAGAAGAGATGAGCGTCATCCCTATGCCTTGGCCATAGGATCTATTATGTATGCCATGCTGTGTACCGACCTGATGTAAACCTTGCCGTAAGTTTGGTAGGAAGGTACCAAAGTAATCCCGCAAGGAACACCGGACAGCGGTCAAGAATATCCTGAAGTACCGAAAAGGACAAAGAACATGTTTCGCTTATGGAGGTGACGAAGAGCTCGTCAGAAGGGTTACGCCGACGCTTAGCTTCGACACAGATCTGATGACTCTAAGTCACAAACCGGATATGTGTATATGTTGAATGGTGGAGCAATGGCTGGTGCAGCTGCAAGCGAGCGCCGTGGCGGGATCTACATGTGAAGCGGAGTACATGGCAGCCTCGGAGGCAGCACATGAAGCAATATGGGTGAAGGAGTTCATCACCGACCTAGGAGTCATACCCAATGCGTCGGGCTGATCAAACTCTTCTATGACAACACCGGAGCTATTGCACTTGCCAAGGAGCCCAGGTTTCACAAGAAGACCAGGCACATCAAGCGCCGCTCAACTCCATCCGTGAAAATGTTCAAGATGGAGACATAGAAATTTGCAAAGTGCATACGGATCTGAATGTCGCAGATCCGCTGACTAAACCTCTTCCATGGGCAAAACATGATCAACACCGTAACTCTATGGGTGTTCGATTCATCAGAATGTAACTAGATTATTGATTCTAGTGCAAGTGGGAGACTGTTGGAAATATGCCCTAGAGGCAATAATAAAGGATTATTATTATATTTCCTTGTTCATGATAATTGTCTTTTATTCATGCTATAATTCTATTATCCGGAAATCCGAATACACGTGTGAATACATAGACCACAATATGTCCCTAGTGAGCCTCTAGTTGACTAGCTCGTTGATCAATAGATAGTCATGGTTTCCTGACTATGGACATTGGATGTCATTGATAACGGATCACATCATTAGGAGAATGATGTGATGGACAAGACCCAATCCTAAGCATAGCACAAGATCGTAGTTCGCTTTGCTAGAGCTTTTCCAATGTCAAGTATCTCTTCCTTAGACCATGAGATCGTAACTCCCGGATACCGTAGGAGTGCTTTGGTGTACCAAACGTCACAACGTAATCGGGTGACTATAAAGGTGCAAAGACAGGTATCTCCGAAAGTGTCTGCTGGGTTGACACGGATCGAGACTGGGATTTGTCACTCCGTGTTACGGAGAGGTATCACCGGGCCCACTCGGTAGTGCATCATCATAATGAGCTCAAAGTGACCAAGTGTCTGGTCACGGGATCATGCATTACGGTACGAGTAAAGTGACTTGCCAGTAACGAGATTGAACGAGGTATTGGGATACCGACGATCGAATCTCGGGCAAGTAACATACCGTCTGACAAAGGGAATAGTATACGGGGTTGCTTGAATCCTCGACATCGTGGTTCATCAGATGAAATCATCGAGGAGTATGTAGGAGCCAACATGGGTATCTAGATCCCGCTGTTGGTTATTGACCCGAGAGCCGTCTCGGTCATGTCTGCATGTCTCCCGAACCCGTAGGGTCTACACACTTAAGGTTCGGTGACGCTAGGGTTATTAGGAAGACTTGTATGTGATTACCGAATGTTGTTCGGAGTCCCGGATGAGATCCCGGCCCCCCTTGCCCCTTCCCCTATAAATAGAGGGGTGAGGGGAGGGCTGCAACACACTTCCAAGGCGCAACCCCTCCCCTCCCCAACACCTCTCCTCCTTCGCGTGTGCTTGGCGGCCCTGCCGAGTATCGCCTCTCCACCATCATCACGCCGCCGTGCTGCTGCTGGAGCCTTCTTACTCAACCTATCCTTCCCCCTTGCTGGATCAAGAAGGAGGAGACGTCGTCCGTTCCGTACGTGTGTTGAACACGGAGGTGTTGTCCGTTCGGCACTTGGTCATCGGTGATCTGAATCACGGCGAGTACGACTCCATCATCACCGATCCCTTGAACGCTTCCGCACGCGATCTACAAGTGGTATGTAGATGCAATCTCTCTCCCTTGACTCGTTGCTTAGATGAACTCATAGATGGATCTTGGTGAAACCGTAGGAAAAATTTTAATTTTCTGCAACGTTCCCCAACAATAGACCACATCCACTACGCTGCAATGGATGGCTACCTTTGTTTCAATATCTACAAGGGTTGGATGAAGAGCAACAACCAAGTTGGCGGTTCAAGCAAAGAAGTATCAGCCAAGAGGAAGAGGGACAAGGACGAAGTCGAGGACGTGGACGAGGACTCCGAGTAAGGTGGCAGTGTTGTTGCTCATGGAGGTTCTAAACTTCTAATGCAAAGGTTCACCGGATTAGTTGCATAGTTTAATTTCAGGTGTGCTTAGTTTAATTTGAGGGGTGTGTTGTGCTGAGCCCCCAGCAGAACTATGTTATGTTTCTTCTCGTTACTTTAACTCTTCAGTATGTACATACTAGTACTAGTATTTCTTTAATAGAATTTAGCACCCCAATTAAGCACGTACTAGTTTTTTTATTAGTACTATATGCATAATTTGGCAACGAGCGCTCTCTATATGTACCACCTTTTTTTAAAATTTCAATTTTTGCTCCATGGCGCAATCCATCGATAGTGGAGTACTACTATACAAAAGTATACATTTTTTAAAAGGCTAGTGTACTGTTCATCACATATATTTATATAGCCAGTTAAATTCTCAACCTAGAACGACGTGCATGCCATGTAGTAAACCGATCCGGAGGAAGTATAGTAAAAATGAGGTGATTTTACCCAGCGATCGGCAGGGGAGCATGGACTGTCATGCGGTCCCACGTGTCATGATGTACCAAGGCGATGCGCGTGTCCTTCTTGAGGCAGAAGCAATACTAGTACGTGGTTTGAGATGATGTCGAACCGAAGTGTGAAATAATGGTTGCTTCGTCCGTCTGGAAGGCGCGGCATTGTGATTTGACGTCTCATCGCTCATTACTAACACTGGGCCGGTACAAGTGGGTGCGCCCCCGCTGTTCTCAAGACCGTTATTTGGTGCTTGACACGTCGACCCGGTTGCTATATGTCCCACATGTCAGTGACAGGAAGTACAGAATTCATGAAAGGGAGCGTCGACGGAGGAGTATACTACAGAATTCATGAAAGGGAGCGACTTAGTTTTGGAAAAATCTGTTTTTACGGAGTACATACCCACTAGGGTTTATAGGCTCATCTAAAAAACATTCATTTTTCTGTTTGGTAAGTCTCAATTCTAGTACTATACTAGTAGTAGTACCATTACATGTTGGATATCGAGGTGCGTTAGATCACCCGACGCAAGCAGTATCAAGAGGAAACTAACCAATGCATGTACAAGTTCATGGAAATTTAGTGGTCATTCATGCATTCGTTCTAATTAATGCCTCGGTAAACATAACTTCTTGAGAAAAACGAGCGTACTGTGCAAACTACGAAATTAATTCGACCACTCACCGTCTACCTTCGTTGGAGAGATTTTGAAATTGAGCCATAAAATGGAAAGGAAGGAGTATAACTTTTGTCTCGATTACTATTTGTGGCCTTGTATAGATGCAAAATGTATTTTTTTATAGTGGCCTTTTATAAGTAAATAGAGGGAGTACTAACCAAAGTACGTAGTAGGGGCAAGGAGTAAACGGAGGGTGTAGTAAAATTTTCTCCTCGTGCTGCGAGCCACCACTGCAGGGCGAGGGAGCGGCGTAAAGGCGCATGAGTACTCCAGCTTCACCTCATCCTACGAGCCACCGCGCCCGTGGGCGGGGGAGACGGCGTACTAAGCAAGTTTCTCCTTTTTCTGCAAGTTGACGGGACACGTCAAAAGTACTCCAGTGTATAGAGCCTTGCCTCTAAGGTAGGCCCCACATGGTTTGCCTCTTTTTTTAATTTAACATAACGCGTCAAGTCACATTTTGTTTGTTCACCCGTGGTAGACGATCCTCCCTCCACCAAGTGGACAACCAGTACACGTGCCAAATTACCACGTGGGCTGCCTTTTTCATACATAAATGAGCTCCACTGTGTACCCGCACGGTGTGGTTGGGAAAGAGACGGAGTACGTGGCGCCGTGCGTGCACCTCTTCTCTTCGGCACGCCCCCACCTACGTGGGTGTGTGTGAGAGATACAAACCTAGACATAATGCGCCATCCATCCCCATGCCTCCGCCCAGTCCCACCACCACCACCACCACGCACCACGCCCCACTCCTCCTCACCTTATCTCTCATATTTCTCCTCCATTTTTATATACAAGGGCCACTATCAAAATTACAATTTGCAGATATACAAGGCCACTAACACTAATCAATGCAATATTAATGGTGTTTGCCTCGTGGTACTAGCAAAGGAGGACATTAATTATCCCTTGCATGCATGCAGGAGTTTGTAAAAAAATGCATCTTGATGTTCCGTGCAATGCACGGGCATCTTGCTAGTCCATGAAAACAACACATGGCAAAATTCCACGATTTAACGAGGGATTTGAATCTGTTGGGAGGGCTATTTAGATCTTGCCCGGTAGCCAAAATATTGGCGACTTTTTGTCCACCGTGCCTTTGCCACCGATGAACGAGGAATGGCTCGGGTGCTCATGCTGTCATGCATCCTCCAGCGCGCACGTTGGAGATGAGCTCGCACGAGCTGTGTTTTTTTGTCCCACAACGCCGCCAGAGCCGCCCGCAGACCGACCGGCGACCCGCAAATTACGCCATCCAACCGTAGCCGCACACATTATGACAGCAACTCAACCAACCGGACGAAATTCACGCAAACACGTAGACAAACTGATACTCATTCACGCAACCACCGGAGTATTTCATATAAACAACGACAGAAATCATATAAAATACCGGATTTTCACACAAACATGACGGATTTCATTACATTCAAATGAACTACGTGGTGCTAGTTCTGGACAGCACAGGTATATAATACATGGCCTAAATGGTCGCCCGCCGATCGATTTGTGTTCCTCATGTCCGCAAAGACGATCACCGGATTGCCGGAGCCCCGGAGGTATATGCTTCAGCGCAAAGGACGGCTCGCTTCCCCATCGCCCAACTGATATCATTGGCTGGTGCGAAGATGATGGTGGCGGCACCGGTTCGAGTTCATCACCGCCACTACTTCGCCATGGCCGCACCGCTCGAGTTCATCCTAACATTGACCTCTTCCGTGGAGCCCATGCGGGTCGACGAAGGTCCTCGCAACAAAAGGATCCGCAAGACACCTGCTGTGTACGCTGGCGTTGCCTCCGTGGTGGCCTTCATGGGACCCAGCGGCGGCAGCCTCCCGTGTTCTACTTCTCTCGATGATGGCGGCGACGCGAGGCGCTGGCCATCGACTTCGCCGCTCTCCGCGCACCCGCTTCGCCGCTGCTTGCATGGCGCGGCCGCCGCATGGGAGTCTCGCCACGTAAACGGAGACGCGGTATGAGGCGGTGGCGTGGGCGGCAGCAACGACGCTGCGGCGCTCCTCGCCGAGCTGGCTCGAGCGGCGAAGTTGTTGAACCGCTGCCGCTTGGGGCGGCAATCGCTCTGCTGGGAGGGAGGAGGTGGTTCAGCGAGCTGCATAGCTCAGATCCGACGGGCTACCCAGCCGCTTGGATGCTAAATAACTACTCTTCGAAGCCATTGTAAGAGTGGACAAAATGGTGGAGGAGATAGGGAGCGGCGGAGGTGTGCGATTCTTGGCGGCGTTTGGCCTCGCTTAAATAGGAGATTAAATAGACGGCGGACGGGAGTAGCTCGCCAGCGCTATGCTTAACGCCGCCCGGTCATGAACGGACGGTGTCCGAGTGGGTTTCTCGCTTCCACACGGCGGGTTTCATGGAGGCGTTTGAATGCGCACGCGAGGCGTGTTCAGCCGGGCGTGCGCGAGTGGCGCCGACTCGACCTAGGACACCGTGCCGCTTCTTCCACCGACGTGTGGGCTCTTTGGGTGCATGGCCTGCATGTCGCTGAGCCAACGCAAGCAGCGCATGCGAGAGGAACCTTTGGTGGGCCAGGCGGTCGAAGCGGCATTTCATAAACCGATGATTGTTCATTGAGTGTGACGCCATCTTTTCATGTAGTTAAGCGTGTGTCTTGCGTCGTGTGCTGTGTGCATGCATGCAGGCGAAAGTGTTGCGTCGCGTGCAAGGGTGCGTTTGAGTGTTGCATGCATGGGTGCGTGCGTGCAAGGGTGCGCGTTCGATGTTGCATGCATGGGTGCGTATATGCAAGGGTGTGTGTTTGTTGTTGCATGCATGGGTGCGTCGTGCGTGTGTTCGTGAGTGCATGTGTACGTGTCGTTGTTGCACGATGCTTGTACATTATGTGTACGTCGTTGTTGCATGCCTACATGCGTGTGTGTCTTGCGACGCATGTGTACGCGCGGGTGAGGCTACACGTCACCGACCGACTTTTTCATCTCTCGTCATTAGATTTTCCAGCCGTTGGATACAAAATCAAGGGCCTCCAGTTTATCATCAAACTCCACCCCCGAGCCGCCAACCACCACCGCCAAACCGCCCGCACCGCCGCCATGCGGCGCCCGCCCTCCCCAAACCATTCCCCACACGTCCGCCGCCGCACCTTCGAGAGAGGGCCAGCATATATGATCTTGAGATTTTACAAAGTCACCATAGGTGCCTTGTAGTCGAAAGTGGAACGTCTCCTCCCACCGAACGACATCGCCGGAAAATACTGAAATTAACACAAGATAAATGCGAGCACCGAGACTTTAACCTTGGTGGGCTCGAGAAACCACTGTCCTCTAACCATCCAACCACATGTTGGTTAGCACGACAAAATGTATGTGGTGACCATGATGAGCTTATTCAAGTCCAAGGACTATATCGTGCTTTCGCTTCAAATACAATGACCGTAAGTGTCGCCAACAAAATACGGAGCACGATCAAATGCAAAGTCCATCGCTGTCATCAACAAAATATGGAGACGTATCGTGAGCTAGATACCGTTGTACTATCGTATATGCTTATTTTCTTAGTGGCCGATTGCATGTGTGGTGTGGTGGGCACATCATTTCTAGTTGTGGTGGGTCAACATGAAGACTCATGGGTCGGTTCCATCCTGCGCCACATATAGGTTGGACCGAGACGTGTTATACGGAGACCCATGTGGAGGACTCGGCGTACAACACGAAGCTACCAGAGTCGCGGAGGACTCTATCCCCACTAGTGATAAGCCGACTATATATGATTTGTAACCCTAGGCCCTTAGTATGTTATACAAGCTTGGGGGCTAGTTCGTCGATAGTATACACACACACACACAATGCCTCGTATTCACGTGTACTTTGTACACACCCCTAACACTAATATACAGCATTACAGGAGTAGGCTCTTTCTTCAACTGCAAGGGTCCGATCCGAACTAGGGTAAAACTTTGCCTCAGATACCATCCAGCCTAACAGCCGGGATATCCTACCGAATGATATGATGAAATCATATCTCCAAACTACTATTAGAGAGGTGTGTCGGGGGGCAATGTGTGCGAGAGGCCTAAAGATAATGTGCATGCGGGAGACACGTAGGCACATATATGTGCGTATAGAGGGCTAGTAGAGACCGTGCATGTGTATATATGCATGTGAGAGAAATAGTGTTTTCCAACTGAGATTAGTGAAAAGAGTGGTACATAGTAGTCATAAATAGAGATAGAGAAACAGAGAGAGCATGTGCGTGAGACACCCCGACACCCCGAGAGAGATTGTGAGCATGTGTGAAAGAGAAATGCCGATGCATATAAAGTGTGTGCACTTATGCGTTAGATAGAGAGATATCTACGTGTAAAAGGCGGTTCTACGCATTAAATTAAAATATAAATGGCATTATTATTTTTGGATGAGATCATGAATTCTGCAAAATTGCGTATGGACAAAAATCGGTCTATCAGACACCCATACTCTATTGAATTCTAGCATGTGCATGTGTTTATTTCATATTATCGATCCATAGAGTGAGAGCGGTTTGAAATACAGGCAATGGATGCTTTTGCAATTCATATATAAACATTAATTAGTGCACTCCATGTTGTTAGTGTGAAGCACTTTATACATTTGTCACTTGCATGGATACATTCCAAATTGCTAGCTATGAAATAAAATACATGTCTAATTCAACATAAAGGGGTTTCAAGATTCAATTCATAGGAAGTGCATTCATCTATTTGAACCCGAGATAATGGCATTTGTAAATCAGATGTAAAAGGGCATCAATCTTTGTTGTGAGTTTGAACATGGTATATATATTCATACGCATATCTAACTTTTTTTGCAACCAAGGAGATTATACCGAACCATGCATGAACTGAGGTAAGTTGCATATTTTTTAATATATACTGTACAATGTATATTAAAATGTACCCTCCATTCCAAAATAATTGTAGCTTTAGGATTTTCAAGAGTAAAGATTTGTGAAGTTTGACAAATCCTGAAAGTTCAATTCAAGAGAACCGAAACGTTAATGCTTCTGCTCCCAAATATTGAACGGCGCCAAATAGGCCTCTGGTCACCCAAAACCGCTTGAGACTAATGTTTTGGTGGTAGGAAATTACTGTCCGACTCGCCCGTAGCCTATCGGCCCGATGTCCAAAGGTCTAAACCGGGTAGGTTTGTAACTTCACCAAGACGCTAGTCTCAACCGCCCGAGAAGCATTCATACGCCGTGGGCGCCTAAACACCCATGCGCCGGGCGAAATCTATCCCGCCCACATTTGGGACACCGACATGACTGTCCTACCCCAACCCGCAATATGTCCAAAATTTTAGATGGGGCAAAGTTTGTAACTTTCCCCAAATTTCAAACAAGCGCCTCAAACCAAACATTGTTCCCCCTTAGTTCCCCGCCAGCCCGCCTCCCTCTGTTTCCCCATTCATAATCCGTGGGCGCGAAAACGCCCTCTCCACCAGCCGTGAAACCCCAACCTCCTCCGTCCTCCACCCCATAGCGGCCAATCCACCGCCGCCCTCCTCCATCACGCCAGAGCCGGTATCCCGACGTCGTCATCCAACGCAACCGCAACCGCAACGCCCTCAAGGACTTAGCAGCTGAAGCCGAGGCAGAGCTGCCTCCACGACGCCGACGCCGACGTGCGCCATACCAGAACCACTCGGACCACGCCGTCCTGCGCCTCACTGCTGCGGCTCTACTGTCGCAACAGTCCACCGCACTGAAGCTATTCCCACTACGCCGTCGTTCGCCGCCTCGGATCTGCTTCCCCGCCGCCGACAGATGGCCACCGCACCACACTCAACAACTTGGCCATGGGTTCGTCCAAGGCTGCACCGTCCTCCACAACTTCTGGTTTCCGTGAACAACAAGATCGCCGAAAAAGCAGAAGGAGGACACAAAGATCGCCAAAGAAAAGAGGTACTCCTCTTCCTTATTCGTGCAAATCTTACGCCTCCGCCACACCGTATTCATCCCACGAAAGAAACTAGTTGAGCGCTTCATCTGCATCTTCTTCGTGATACTAAATGCACAAGGTTTCCTCCCTTTTACTATTTCACCTTTGCTAGAGGTCAGTAGCCTGCCTGGATTTCAATTCAGGGTCAGTCGAACCGCAATTAAAAGAAGCAGCACCCGCTTAGGCACGCGGAGCACCTAGTCCGCCTGTTCCCCGGGGAAGCGGCGCATCGGTGTCTATCATAGGGGTGTGGGGCAGGAGCTGCTTGCGCCCGATCTGGAGGTCGGCGGGGCTTGAATGGATGGCCGGGCGGTGCCAAGCACGGCGGTGCGGTGAGCTCAAGGAGGGCGCAGGCAGGGAGGAATATTGGGCGGTGGTCGCCGGCGCTGAGGAAGATCGTCAACACTGACTGGCTGGAGGTAGATGAAGGCGATCTCCCCATTCTTTGTACATCCGACGGTGCAGAAAAAATGGACTGACCTATTTGCTTTCAGTCGACTATTATTTTCATAGATTCCTGTAGTAATTGAGTGTGCCATGCATGTTGTAGAGCTATCATATGTCTCCCGTCATTTATTTCTCACTGACCTGCTATCTGCTACCTTTACACTGTACTAATTGTGCACACACTTCACCCATACTCACACTATTGTTTTTTATGCATGGGTATTTCAGACTCGACGCAGTGTTGATGAATGCGAAAAAGAAAAGATGTAAGTCGCCCAGTGTAATTCAAGATAAGCAGTAAGTGTTTCAATGCTCTAATGGCTGCAAAGTCGCAGCTTGGAGACAAGAAAAGTAGCTCTGCAATTGATGATCTCAATTGCCACACACAACCATCCTGTGTGCTTGCTTTAACTTCACACAAATGTGGTTGCATGTTGCATATGGTGTCTAGCTTGTATTGCTTCCAATTTGGTTAAATTGCATCTGCTTACTTTACACATTATACCTTTGATAATGACATGCCTTCCTGTTTTTGATACATACTACATATGTCTATTAACCATGTTCGTACATCAAACTAATGCTCTTTTGTATCCCTCTTCAATCACTTATGATGAGACAACACCGGTGGGTTATTGTGAGACGCCCTACTGCTTAAAGAGTGCAATGTCATCCTCCCCACATGATTCTCAAGAAACAGCAAGGCTAAATGAAGATAGTCAACGTAGCTCTCTAGTTGATCACCGCAATACCCCCACACCACCATCGCAGGTGCTTGCTCTTACTTGGCAGTGTGATATGTGGTTGCATGTTGCATATGGTGTCTACCTTGTAATGCTTCTAATTAGGGTAAATTGCATCTTCTTAGTTAACACATTATACCTGTGAATATGACATGCCTTCCTGTTTTGGTACATACTACGCCTTTCTATTAACCATGTTCTTACATCAAACTACTTCTCTTGTGTATCCCTCATCAATGCTCCTAATTTGTTAAATTGCATCTCCTTAGCTTACACATTATACATGTGAATATGACTCACCTTCCTGTTTTTGGTACATACTACATCCGCCTATCACACCATGTTCTTACATCAAACTCTCGTTTTGTGTATCCTGCGTCTATCGCTTATGATGAGACAACACGCCATGGGTTAATATGAGATGCAATACTCTTATAAAGAATGCAATTTCATCCTCTCCACATGATTCTCAAGAAACAGCAAGCCTAAATGAAGATATTGAACGTTGCTCTGCACTCAAGACAGCACTTCCCCACACCACCATCACAGTGCTTGCTCCAACTTCGCAGCAGTGATATGTGGTTGCATGTTGCATACGGTGTCTAGCTTGTAATGCTTCTAATTAGGTAAATTGCATCCGCTTAGTTTACACACTATACCGTGAATATGACATGCCTTCCTATTTTGGTACACACTACATCTATGTGTTAACCTTGTTCTTACATGAAACTACCTCTCTTCAGATCCTGCATCAATTACTTACGATGAGTCACCTTTATTCGCTGTATATTGCATATTATTTCTAGCCTGCTGCCATGTATTGCTTCTAATTTGGTCAAATACATTTGTTAGGGCACCCTTTTAATTTGGCAGAGTGATATTGGTTTCATCTTTCATATGGTTTCTAGCTTGCATCGATTCTAACAAGTTCAAGCACCTTGTGCTTAGTTTACACTTCATACATCATACATGTCAATATGTCACGTCGTCCTGTTTTTCATACATATTCCATCCTCCTATCATGCGGCTGCCTTACATGAAAGTAGTGTTCACAAGATCATGCATCAATAAGTTCTGAAGAGCAAATTTTATTCCTTTTTCTTGTGGGTTTGACTTGACAAGGCAAAATCAAGAAAGAGGAAGGAAAAGAGTAAGGAAGGCGATGATGGTGGTCCTCTGCAACAGAACGTAAATGGAGCATCTGTATCGATTCTCCTTGTTCCGATAGTGCATTACATGGTCCAAGTCTCCGCCCCCTACTCCACCATCCAAGGTGCTTGCTCTAACTTGGCAAAGTGATATCTGGTTGCATGTTGCATATGGTGTCTAGCTCAGATTGCTCCTAATTAGTGTAAACTGCATCTGCTTAGCTTACACATGATACATGTGAATATGACACGCTTTCCTATTTTTGGTACATACTATATCTGTCTATCACACCATGTTCTTACATGAAACTACTCTTCTTGTGTATCCTACATCACCACTTATGATGGGACACCTTTAAGTTGGCAGTGTGATATTGGTTTGCGCCTTGAATATGATTTCTAGCATGTATTGCTTCTAGTTTGATGAACGCCACCTATGACGAGACAGTTTTAACTTGGCAGAGTGATATTGATTGCACCTTCCATATGGTGTCTTGCAAGTGTTTCTAATTTGTTGAAGTGCCTTCGCTTAGTTACCACATCATAGGTGTGAATATGTCAAGCCATCCATTTTTTCGTACATATTCCATCCTCGTATCATGACTTTGCCTTTCATCAGAGTAGTGTTCGTCAGTATCATGCATGAATGAGTTCTGAAGAGCGAATGATATTCCTTTTTCTTGTCGGTATGACCTCACAATGCAAAATCAATAAAGCTGAAGGAAATTGGCAAGGCATTGGATGATGGTGGTCCTTCCGAGCAACTGAAACGGAGGTTCTCTACATATTCTACTCTGCCATCCTCCCAACAAGATTCGCAAGACAACGCAAGGCTAGATAGTCAATGTAGCTGTGTAGATGATGAGCACATCTCCCCTACTCCACCATCACAGGTGCTTGCTCTAACTTGGCACTATTATATGTGGTTCCATGTTGCGTATGATGTCTAGCTTGTATTGCATCTGCGTAGCTTACAACTTATACCTGCAACGATCACTTACCCATAAGACACATTTAACTTGGGACTGTGATGTAGGTTGCATCTTGCATTGTCTTCTAGCTTGTACTGCTTCTAATTTCTTGAAATGGCACTTACGACAAGACACTTTTTACCTGATAGAGTGATATTGGTTGCATGTTCATATGGTGCCTAGCTTTCATTTCTTCTAATTTTGTTGAAATGCCTTCCGCTTCTCGTTTTTTCATACATATTCCATCCTCCTATCGTGACGTGTGAATATGAAACGCTGTCTTTTTTGTATATATTCCATCCTCCTGCGCTTGCCTTACATCAAAGTAGTGTTCGTAGATCATGCATCAACCAGTTATGCAGAGCTAATTTTATTCATCTTCTTGTGGTTTTGACTTCATAAGGCAATATCGTAAAATAGGAAGGAAAAGAGTAAGTTAGGGGATGTTGGTGGTACTCCGCACCGACGCAAACAGAGACTCTCTAGATTTGCCAACGCTATCGCTAATGAAGTTGAAGTCCCAAGTCTACATGATGAGTTCATCTCCGACTCCACCATCGCAGTGCTTGCTCTAAGTTGACAAAGTGATAATTGGTTTCATGTTGCATATGTTGTCTAGCCTGTATTTCTTCTATTTTGATTAAATTGCACCTGCTGAGTTTATACGCTATACATGTGCATATGACATGGCTTTCTGTGTCTAGAATACATCGATCTATCTATCATACCATGTTCTTACATCAAAGTACTCGCTGTTGTGTATCCCGCATCAAGAACTCATGATTGGATGCTTTTAACATGGCAGTTTGATAGTGGTTGCATCTTGCATTGATTTCTATGTTGTACTGCTTCTAATTTTTCGAATTGGCCACTTATGACAAGACACTTTTAACTTGGCGAGTAATATTGGTTGCATCTTTCATATGGTGTCTAGCTTGCATTACTTCTATTTTCTCGAAAATCCTTCTGCTTAGTTTGCACATCGTAGCTGTGAAGATGTCATGTCGTCCTGTTTTTCTTACATATTCCATCCTCATACGGTTGTCTTACATCAAAGTATTGCTTATCTGTGTCATGCATCAATGAGTTCTGAAGAGTGATTTTATTATTTTGTGTTGTGGGTACAGCTTGACATGGCAAAGTCAAAAAGAGCAAGGAAAATAATATAGTAGGGAGTGTTGTTACTGTCGGGTGAAATAGAAAAGGCTCTGCCGCCGAGATTCTCGCTGGTACTTATAGTGCAAGAGAAGGTCCAAGTCCACCGCTAAATCTACAAACACAAGATCACTCTGCTCCACCAGCTGCAGATCCGCTTCAACTGTACCAAAGATCTCAACTAGTTACTGCTCGCTTGCTCGAACCGCCGCCCCCAAGCTGCCTTCACACCTAACACTACTTCCGAAGCAATGCTGACACAACAGACTTGGCAAGATCAGATGAACCTCATGAGCATCAACACCAAGACGGTACTGACCGAGTCAAGTTGCGCTTGCATGCTCCTTTATATGTACTCTCACGCTTGATGTACACTAACACTTTCCATATTCGTTGTTGAACTAGCACCACGGCGCAAGCGGAAACAGACATCAGGGATAATACTTGACAAATTAACAAAATCTAAAGGAGGAAGAATGGAGATCCATTTTGAGGCAGGTTTAAAAAGGCCACATGATGCTACAGAATCAACCAAGTTAGTATCAGAGGTAGCCGTTGCCGTTAGGTGTCATGCGCGTATCCTCCCAACGTGGATCCAGTACAGGCATGAGAAAGACAATACCCAGTTTAACACCTTCCTTGACCATTTATCTGTAAGTAATGTTATTCATCGCAATTAGTAATATTGTCTTGCTCTGTACCATACTTTCTAGCTTCCTCCTAATAAGACTGACATTCTTGCTATGTCCCATACTTTCTAGCTACCTTTGCTTCAATATCTACAAGGTTTGGATGAAGAGCAACAGCCAAGTGTGCGGTTCAAGCAAAGAAGTATCGGCCAAGAGGAAGAGGGACAAGGACGAAGTCGAGGACGTGGACGAGGACTCCGAGTAAGGTGGGAGTGTCGTTGCTCATGGTGGTTCTAATGCAGTGTTCACCGGAATAGTTGCAAAGTTTAATTTCGTGTGTGCTTAATTTAATTTGAGGGTGTGTTGTTCGAGCCCCAGCAGAACTATGTTATGTTTCTTCTTGTTACTTTAACTCTTCAAGACGTATATACTAGTATTTCTTACATTTCATCTTTTAGTTGGTATAGTACTACCACTGCTTTCTTCACATTATATACGTACAATATATATGGCCAACATCATATAGCCAGCAGTTTAGTTGTCAAAGAATTTCAGGGTGCTTAGTTTTTGCAAAGAATTCCAGGGTGCTTAATTTTATTTGAGGGGTGGGTTGTGCACTTGTGCTGGACACCATTATTGTGACAAGCCTTTTTAATAGTACTATATGCATAATTTGGCGACGAGCGCTCTCTAATTTCAAGTTTTGCTCCATGGCGCTATCCATCGATACTACTACTGTACAAAAGTGGAGTATATACATTTTTTAAAAGGCTAGAGGGCGGGGCAGTCTAGCTCGGTCGGTTTCACGAGAGGCGAGGGCCTTTGTGATTTGACGGCTCATTATCGTTGTCAAATCGAATAGTATCACACGCCGCTGCACGCCCGACGCCCATTAAACCCTCCGTTAAACCCGCATGCAAACCGAGAATCCTACTCCGCCACACGTCTGCTCATGAGCGGGCGGAATTAAACGCAACACCGGCCGAAGCTACTCCCATCCGCCTCGCTTAAACGAGGCAAGACACCGCCAAGCTCCTACCGTCCGCCTCTATTTACATGAGGCCACACGCACAGCGGCAAGAATCGCAACCTCTGCCGCCCCCATCTCCTCCTTCACCATTTTCTCCACTCTTCCGATGGCTTCCGGTGAGCCGTTCTCCGGCATATTACCCGGCTGGGTGGCCCGCCGAGCCCTCCGGATACGCGCGAGGCTGCTCGATGCTTCCCAACCTCGCTTGGCCTGACGGAGCCAGTTGCCGCCACAAGCAGGCGTGTTGTTCAGCAACTCACCGCTCCAGTTCAGCTCGATGAGGAGTGGCGAGTTTCTACATGCTGGCACGGCGGCGAGCACGCCGGTACGGGCACCGTTGCTGCCGCATCGTATCGCGCCACCAGTGTCTGTGGTGGCCGCACCTCCCGTGTCTATGGGCGCACCTCCCGTGCCTGCGGCAGCGCCATGCAGGCAGAGACAGAAGCCGGGTGCATGGAGAGCGACGAGTCGGTGGCCAGCTTCTCCGTGTCCACCGCCATCATCGAGGAGAAGTAGAACACGGGAGGCCGCCGCCACTTGGGACCCATGAAGGCTACCGCCGAGGCGACGACCGCGGATTCAGGTGGTTTGTTTGCTGCTTCGTCTCTTCCGAGGACCTTCGTCGACCCCGCAAGTGTCTGACGGACATGAGGAAGACAAAGGAATCCGCGGGCGGCCATTTAGAACTAAAATAAGTCTAGATACATCCATTTCTAGGGCAAATATTTCCGAACGGAGGGAGTATTAATTATACAAGAGAGCCGGATTGGCACCTCTTAGTTCATGTAAATGTAATGAAATCCATCATGTTTATATGAAGATCCGACTTTTTATACGAAATCCTTCATGCTTATATGAAATCAGTCTGTGTTTGCACGAATTTCATCTGGTTGGTTAGAGTTGTAAAAATGTATGCCGCTGGCGTTTGATGTCGTCCTCCGCTTAAGGAAGCGGGAGGAAATTTGCCGGCTGCCGTTGGAGATGCTCTTTATGCTGGAAATAATAGAGTGAAATCCAATCCATTTGAGTTAATTGCCTGTATGATTGTCCCTCTATAAAAGTTAATTGCATGTACAAAGGTACACGTGACTTTCGTGGTGGCTACAGTCGCAGATGTAAAGTTAAAAAGAAACAAGTCCATCCTTAATCTTGTATTCTAAGTACTGTGGGTTCCACTGTCAATACATTAGCGAAAGAAGTATATATTAAATAAGTAGAGTAATATATAATATAAAAATATAAAGTTAAAAGACAGAATTGAACTCGGTCATCGCTATGCAGCATCCGCGCTAACCAGCCCAGACATTTTTGTTGTAGACCATGCCGGAGGTATATCTCCATCTCTACTCTTATATATACTCCATTCGCTTCCTAAATATTTGTCTTTTCAGATTTCAAATGGACTACCACATACGGATGTGTATGTAGACATATTTTAGAGTGTAGATTCACCATTTTGTTCCGTATGTCTTTTCGTGAAGGGGCCGATTTGTCCTTGATTTATTTATGAGGTATCCAGATGGCACCGCACCGCCAAGAAAAGAGGGTAACATCAAAATTATGGACTACTTTTTTGAGTATGTTGGTAAGGTCCGGTCATAGTCACTTGTTGAAATCTCTAAAAGAATATTCTCCTCCGTTCGAATATTGTTTATCAAATGGATAAAAGGAAATGTATCTAGACGTATTTTAGTTTTAGATACATCTCTTTTTATCCATTTTGATCACAAGTATTTTTGGACGGAGGGAGTAGAAAATAGAGTTGGTGATGATGGTGTGCGTGCCATCCTGCAATATAGGTCGTCAGATTTATATCTAACGGATAGGAAAGAAACTATGGCAATTTTGCAAAAATATACCCACACGTCTCTCCATGTTCGCAAATAAGGCCTTCCCTCGTTCAACCTTTTCTCTCACAAGATTAACTACTCATACAGATGCATCTTGATGTTCCATGCAACGCACGGGCAGCTAGCTAATTTCTTTTAAAATAGTTGCTGCGATAATTGGGTTGAAGTGATATATTTTATGTCTGCCCCGAATGATTTCAGATTCACTAGTAGTAACAAAGAAAAGGTTCCCTTGTTAATTAACAGAAAACAGGGTGAAAACTATCACATGAGGCCAGTAAAAACAAGGCACGCTGGGTTCAGCATCATCGTCACTACAGTTGTTCGCACGCGAGAAGTCTACATATCGAGGGGGCTACCGAGCGAGGCACCGAGACACAATGTTTGAGAGGGAAACCAATTGACAGATTATGATCAGATCGAGTTGTCATCCTTCTGTTGTCATTGTTGGGGGGGGGAGAGAAAGACGTATCGAGAGTGTGCACAGTAAGCACATAGGCACAACTAGCGAGTGTGTGGGTGTGTGTTTGTGTGTGTGTGTGTGTGTGTGTGTGTGTGTGTGTGTGTGTGTGTGTGTTTGAAAGAGGAGTAGATAGATTATTATCAAGATCGGTGTGCCACCCTACTTGTCGTGGAATTGTCACGGCAGATGTCCTTAGCGTGAGGACTTAGTCACAAGGCCAACACATCTATGTGGTAGCTTGAGAGGGGTAGGGCGGAATCGAGAGACGTAGCACAAGACAAGGATTTAGACAGCTTCGGGCCCCGGGAAACATCATCCGGTAACAACCCTACATGTTGTTTGTGGCTAGGTCTCATTATGCTCATGAGGGAGTCGCCGCATAAGCCGGCTCCCCTTTTGTTGTGTCTAGCCTTAGAGATTATTTCTTGATTGTCATTTTGGGGTGCCCTTCCCCTCCTTATATATGTTGAAGGGGCGGGTTACATGACTAGTCCTAGTAGGATTAGGATTACTCTATTACAAGTGGAGTCCTAGTCTTGCTTCCTTTGTAGAAGAATATTCCTTACTCTTTCCTCTTAAGCCGGCTCACCATAACATGAGCCAATCTTCTGGGCCTTGGGCCTAGTCTTCTATCTGACCCGCCGTCCGGATCATTCGTGAGTCATCACGCTCGTGAGTCGTCTGACTAGTGAGCCGCCAGACCCTGAGTCGCCAGTCCTTCGGCGGGTCATCGGTGAAGCGCCAAGTACGGCCGGGTCATACTTCCGGCCGGGTCATACCGCCGGGTATATCCCCGACATTAGCCCCCAGTTTAATTTGGATTTATCCATGTTAAACTGATCCTGTAAAACAAACACAAGAACAAATTTGACAGATTTTGTTCCGAATTAAAAATTCTTGTAAGCCGGCACCTGATCATCCTTAATTCCTTGTGCTCCGGGTTAAATATTCTCCTGAGCCGGGACCTCATTATCCTTAAGTCCAATTGTCATTTCCTTGATCTAAAAAATCCGGGCCAATAAGCTAGCTTCATACTCAATTTGCTGATGTTGGTTTCTCACAGAAAAATATTGTGAAGAATAATCTACTTGAGTCGGCTTCCAAGGCGTCGGTTAAATAATTTTGGTCTTCAAATACTCATCTGATATTCAGCCGGCTTGAAGATGTAAAACCTCCCGGTTTATCATTACCAAAAACTGCCAGATTATAAAACAGACGATGCCGGGTCATAATTGTTGTTGACATCGGGTTATGTAATTGATCCTCCGGATTTGCTCAAAACTGATAATTTGAAGATTTTTCTCCCTTATATCCATATTACCCGTAGCCCTCAAGTCTTGAGCGTAACAAAGTGATGGTTTAAGACTTGCTCCAATAAATGTTGCAACCTTGAAGAAATCCGGTTTATTCGTCTCAATCATATAAACTGAATATTCGACACATGTAGCCCCCAAGTGCCGGGTTGTCATGCTTGCAGCAACCTGGGACTTGTAAGTGCTTTATGCTCATGAAAACTTCAACCAGTGTAGCCCCCAAGGGCCGGGTCATTATGCAATAATGAGCAGGGACTTTGTACATATAACCATGTAAATTTGAACAACAATGTGTAGCCCCCAAGGGCCGGCTTAGTAAGACAATACTGAGCTGGGACTTTGTATATAATTGATAATAACATCATATAATATAGTCTCCACCATGGGGCTTGAACCCACGTCCACAAGGTTAAGAGCTTTGTACTCCACCAACTAAATAGTGGACCATTCAATATAATGGATTAATGCTTGTGTACCTTGAATTTTTGACAGGAGCAATTGGTAGCCCCCAAGGGCCAACTCATTTAGAATGTGATGAGTCGGGTCTTCAATAAGTTGAGCAACAAATGACTTTACAGTAGCCCCCAAGTGCCATGGTGCATGCTGGCAGTGACATGGGACTTGCATATTGGATATAATTTCAATCTGAATAATATAGTCCCCAAGTGCCGGGTCGAAGCCCGCAATACTCGGGACTATTCCTTCCATTGTAGAATAAATCATATCCATTGATAAAATAATAGCCGCTATGCTTAAAGCGACTTTGAAAACCTCAATCATAACACCGGTGATTGATAATCACAATAGAAATCCAGCCATGTTGGCTATTCAAGATTTGAATAATATAATCCGTATGAAAACCTCAATCATTCAATATCATCATGAAAATCCGCATAGTTTTGGCTATTAAAGATTTGAATACCTCATCGGTTGACAAGTAAATCCGGAGTTTAAATACCTGGCGGCTCTTGGCTGATGACGACTTAACACGCATTCATTGTAAGCAAGAATTTTTGTAACCCGGTGGCCTATAGCCCTTGAGAAAATCAATAATTGATAACCCTTTTGAGACACCAATTTCAGTGATGAGCTTGGACTGAAGCATTTATATAAGTCATAGTTCTCCAAATCCTGCACAGAGTTTAAAGAACATATTCCCTGGCGACTTAACGTCAAGAGCCAGGGCGGGTAACCACCCAAATGTAGTCTTGCCCTACACACAAGTAGATCACAAGAACCCTTGCCGATTTACCGCAGGGCGGGTCATAATACCTCACATATAACCACTGTGATATTGAATTTGTACTGCCGGTTTACATGACATGTGCAATAAGGGTGATAACCCAATATTTAGAAGCCAATGCTTCCACATAGATGATGATTGTCATAAGCTGGCGACTTATAGTCAAAAAGTCAAGCCGGGTTAAGCATAAACCACTCATATATATTTGAGATATGATCCAAAAAAGGTCTCAAGTCAAACCCAAAAATTGTTCGCAAAAAAGACTTCAAAATTTCAAGGCTTCTGATTCGTATACGATCAGAAAACTGTTCCAAAGGGGTTGAGCTAAGATTCGAATACGATCATATAGCCGCCAGTGGCTCTGGCGTTGCCGATCAAGAGGGTACCGACAGCTATGTTCTCTTTGGTTCGAATACGACCTATGTTTGAACAGGAAGCCCCCAAATGACGTTGAGAGTTGTTTAACGATGCTGATTCAAATACGATCCACGTCGAACCCAAAAGAGGTTAAGCTATGATTCGGATACGATCAGGAAGCCCCCTAGTTAGCTTGGCATTGTGCCGATCAAGAGGGTACCGACAGCTATGTTCTCTTTGGTTCGAATACGACCTATGTTTGAACAGGAAGCCCCCAAGTGACCATATAAGTTTTAGCATTACACCAATCAAGAGGGTACCTACAGCTGTGCTCGATGAGCAGGAAGCCCCCAAGTGACCATAATAAGATAAGCCGTAAAGCAGGATACCTATCTTTGAACCGCGCATCATGGCAGCAAGTTCTTTTTGGCAACCTTTAATTTTTCTTAGAACTCGAACTTGCGAGAGATTAATTCCTTTTGAACCGGAACTTTAAACCGGATTTGAAAGCTTCAAAATTTTGTGAGGGACAAATTTACCTTGAACCGGATTTGAGAGCTTCAAAAATTTGTGAGGGACAAATTTACCTTGAGTCGGATTTTGAACCGGATTTGAGAGCTTCAAAAATTTGTGAGGGACAAATTTACCTTGGGACGGATTTTGGACCGGATTTGAGAGCTTCAGTGCTTTGTGGGAGAAAGATGTCGCTTGAACCGGATTTTAAACCAGAATCCTTATTTTGAGCCAAAAATCTTCTGATGGCTTTTAAATTTTCATCGATCTAGCGGTAATCTCTGGGGCCGGGTTATTTTTCCCTTCGATGACCCGGAGTTCTTGAATTTATTGAAACCGGCTAATTTTGCCGAGTCATACCATTGTAGCCCCCGAGTCTCAAGAGACTCGAGGAGTTGGCTTGAGATTCTCCATATTTGACCATAGCAGAAGGTACATATCATTGGCGTTGATAGCGCGATGTAAATCCACAGAAGGTTGAGGTGACTGCGGCGGGTTATAAATGACCCCATATGAGCCGTGTCAGCAACTCGGCCAATGGCTCCTTCCAACAGGTTGTTTGAAGTTAAGCAAACTGTAGTGGCGGCGACTTGTGCACCTGCCCATTGAACCATCCAGTGCAGACGGCGGCTGATGATAATTTGCCTCCAACTTGTTGGAAGAAAAACCGGGCTTCCCAAGTAGTGACTTGCTCATACTCAATAAACAGCTCATCCAGACAAGTGCGGCCCGGTGTGTCGATGTAGACCAGGCCGCGAGAGACGGACTGTAAAGACGACCGTAACATCAGAGGCGGCATAGACAGATGAACCGGCCGTGGCGTTGTAAGCCTGTGCAGACGGGCAAGTTGTCCTCCTTGTTGTAAACCGGCATGGTCGCGAGAGACGGCCATGACGTTGTAAGCCGGCGCGGTCGCGAGAGACGGCCACGTCGTTGTAACCCGGCGCGGGAGTCCGTTGAGTAACAACGACCACCTGTGCCAAAAGATGTTGGCGTGCCTCCATCTCCGCGGTATAATATCAATTTTTTTCATAAATAATTGATCTGCATAAACAATATTGCAGACCAAGGCAAAGATAGACTTGTTCTTTGACAAAAACAACATGTGCTAATAAAACAAATTTGGATGGATATCACCTGATATGTTAAACCAGAAATTATCCACCGCGGAGTTGATGATCACCATGGTGAAGCTTGAAATTAATCACAGCCAAGTCAGTCGCGGGAGTAGATAGATGAGTCGGCCGTGACGCTGTAAGCCGGTGCGGTCGCGAAAATCGGCCGCGGGGTTGGAAACGGCACGGACGCAGGCAAGTCGGCCATGGGCACGGACAATGAGTCAGTCGCGTGTGTTGAGGTAGCGGGGGTGGCAACTTGCGCAAGACGAGCGCTAGTGCAAAAATAATAATTTCTCATGCCCCTTTTGTGACACCTTTTTGTAAGGGATAGTGGTCCTGCGAAAAAATATCATAGACCAAGTAATTGTTCTTTGACAAACAATAATATGCGTTAATAAAACATATTTAGATGGATATCACCTGATTTTGCTCGGCCGACCGATGATCCATATGTAGCGCCCGTAGGTAACCTTTCAGCGCTGTTTACTGAATTCCGTTTGATCCTTATGTACATCCAAAGGATTTTTGCATTTAACCCCCTCGAGGGGCTTTTCAGAATTTGTCGCAGCTCCTTCTCACTTTTTTTAGGATACTGCGTACAATTGCTATATCATCTTCATCGGTACCACTTGCCCATAAAACTTGGGACGTGCATGTTCCTACTTCTGTAGTAGCACAGGAAAGACCCGGCTCGGCCAGGTGACACCGGGGCCGGAGTGACTCGGAGCGGAAACGGCAGAGACGGCCGGCAGCTCAAGGCGACGACAATGGCTCAGTAGCAGAGTAGCAGTCAATGGACCTGGCGTTGAGCTAACAGAACCATCCACTTTGTCATATTTCTTGAGAATTGTACGAATAGCAATAGTACTAGCAGTATTCCTTCTTGAACCATGATTTGTTGATCATTTATGAAGCATTGACGTAGATGCCATGTATACTGTTGCCATCAATATGCCAGAACTGCAGTCACATGCATCTGAAAATTCATCGGGCGCCTCGAGGCAAGTTCGCGAGCGCGGATCATGGAGGAATCCGGGTCGTGGCCGGTCCTGTTTCCGGGTCGTGGTCGAGGAGGCAAGGTGAATCCATCCCCGCATATTTTGGGTCGGACAAGGCTCGCAGGCGGAGACGGGGCCGACTTCGAAACGAGCAGCGGCCTCGGGCGGCGATGAAGTGGCAAGGTGCAAGGGCGGCTCGGTCAAGCAGAGGTGAGGCAGCTCATCCTGGGCAGCTTGGTGCAGCCATAGCACAAGAGCCATGAGGCTGAAATGGGCCACTGTTGTGGCTTAGAACCACCAGTGAGGACGGCTCAAAACCGCGAAGAAGTAGTGCGGCTCGGCGCGGTTGGGTCGCGACCAGCGATTTGGAGGAATCCGGCGGCTCACAGGCAGCTACGACAGCCGGCGGCACGCAGGCAAAGACCACGGCCGGCGGCTTACGGCGGAACGACGCCACGACGACGCCTTGGAAACAGGCGACTTCACGGGTCTGCGGTGGCGGCGCCGCGGCTCGAGAGACCAACGGTCGGCTCATGCGCGAATAGTAGCTCTTAGGCATTCTCGAAGACGGCCGCTGGCAGCTTGTGGAGACGTCGGGCGGGTCGCGGCGTGCAGAGGCGGACACACTGCAGGGCGAAGACAACTCAGGGCCGGGGCGCCTCACAAGCGGAAGCTCAACGGCGGCCGGTGGAACGAGTCCAAGCCCTCGTCCCCATCCAATCCGGGTCGTGGTTGTTTTGATTTTTTTTGATGGACCAACCATTCGACCAGGACTTTCCTTTCTTTGAGTATTTTCTCTGATCCAGCTCGTACTGCTTACTGATTGGTTTTGCAAAGTACTAGTCGCACTTGGTAGTTGATTTCCATGGGATTTTTTGCCTGTAACCCAGCAGCAGCTATTTTATGGAACTCGGCGGATCCAGCCGTAGCTTTGGAATTTATTTTATGGAACTCGGCGGATCCGGCCGTAACTTTGGAATTTGTGACATACATGCAGTATATCAACTATTTGTCGACCTTGGATTTGGTGTAGAAGCGGTTTCAACGGATCACCTTGTCACGTCTGGCGGCGTAGATGAAGGAACCCTAACCTTTTGATCTCAGACTTTGTGTTGTAAACTCCAAAGTTAATCATGATTCTGACCACAAACAATCTTTTCTTCATCTGATTAATCACGAACTTCTCGATCCCTATGAGAGATCCCTTCAAGAACTCAACACCACCGTGCGCGAGCCCCACGGTGGGCGCCAACTGTCGTGGAATTGTCACGGAAGATGTCCTTAGCGTGAGGACTTAGTCGCGAGGCCAACGCATCTATGTGGTAGCTTGAGAGGGGTTGGGCGGAATCGAGAGACGCAGCACAAGACAAGGATTTAGATAGCTTCGGGACCCGGGAAACATCATCCGGTAACAACCTTACATGCTGTTTGTGGCTAGGTCTCATTATGCTCATGAGGGAGTTGCCGCATAAGCCGGCTCCCCTTTTGTTGTGTCTAGCCTTAGAGATTATTTCTTGCTTTTCCTTTTGGGGTGCCCTGCCCCTCCTTATATATGTTGAAGGGGCGGGTTACATGACTAGTCCTAGTAGGATTAGGATTACTCTATTACAAGTGGAGTCCTAGTCTTGCTTCCTTTGTAGAAGAATATTCCTTATGCTTTCCTCTTAAGCCGGCTCACCATAACATGAGCCAGCCTTCTGGGCCTTGGGCCTAGTCTTCTATCTGACCCGCCGTCTGGATCATTCGTGAGTCGTCAGGCTCGTGAGTCGTCTGACTAGTGAGCCGCTAGACCCGTGAGTGGCCAATCCTTCGGCGGGTCATCGGTGAAGCGCCAAGTCCGGCTGGGTCATACTTCCGGCCGGGTCATACCGCGGGGTATATCCCCGACACTACTCCTTCGGTGCCGGGTAGTGTGTGTGTGTATGTTTGAGAGAGAAGCCAGTCGATTGATTAGTATCAAGATCGAGGTGTCACCCTACTCCTTCGGTGTTGGGAAGTGTGGGTGTGTGTGGGGGCAAGACACTCACATATCTCTACTATTATAAAAAAACAGAGTTGGTGATGGTGGTGTTCCTGCCATCCTGCAATATAGGCCATCCGATTTATATCCGACGGACAGGAAGGAAACTATGGCAATTTTGCAAAAAGATACCCACACCCCTCTCCGCATTTGCAAATAAGGCATTCTCACGTTCATCCTTTTCTCCCACAAGATAAACTTCTCATACAAATGTATCTTGATGTCCCGTGCAACGCATGGGCATCTTGCTAGTAGGGAGAATGAGTTTGTGTGACACATATCTAGCTATATTAAGGGATAGGTAGATAACATATGTGTGAGAAACATTATTATACTTTGAGACATTAGTGGCTGTGGGTGGGCGGAATTAAAGGGGTGGGCGTGTTAGACATAGAGAGCGTGTGTGTTTCTGTGTGAGAGACTTGTAGGACGGGGTAGAAAGACAAATTTAACCCTGACGAAGGGAGAGAAATACATGAAGTGCGCGTGCGTGATTCCGATGCCCACAGGGAAATGAGATATGTATGCGTGTGAGAGAGATTGCACAATTCATTCACGTATCACTATCTAGCGATCGTGGACGTGCATCGCTTGAACATAAGTCAATATCTACTTCGTATCGTGGCCAAAGGTACAATATCAATTCAACGCTATAAAGATTGGACACTCACATATCACATTTTGTCTATTTAAATAAACCTTTTCAGTTGTGCACGCCAAAGTTACAGTGATGTTTCTTCAAACAATCAATGTAGCTATCATGTACATGCACCATTGTTACTCTTGCATTCAAATTCATTAGTCTTGGATGATTTAAGTTTCTATTTTGAAGTAATATATGTAATATTCATATGTGAATTCAACGGGTATGCAATTTATGAAATGGAGGCTATGTAATCATATGAGGTAACACTTTTAAGTAGCTGACTACAATATCCATTTCTTTTTGTGCGCCTCTACACTAACACGTCAATGCATTATGTTTAAAGTAAATAACCAATGTCACTAAATTATATATTTACACGAGAAATACATAGGCTGAGCGTTTGATCCTTTTTTGTGAACGCGCCACTACACCAGATGATTGGTCGCGCCTGTGAATGTCCAAGTTATCGGCGATCATCCCGAGTAATTGTCTTTTTTTCGGGT
The DNA here is from genome assembly GCA_021605205.1 of Aegilops longissima. NCBI lineage: Eukaryota > Viridiplantae > Streptophyta > Magnoliopsida > Poales > Poaceae > Aegilops > Aegilops longissima. The sequence goes on from CM038678.1 coordinate 491,950,555, forward strand.
GGACTTCACACCGTTATTAATCGCGACGCTGCCCGTGCGGTACACAGCCTAGCATGACCTTCCCGCTAGCACGGTCCAAAATTAGTTGAAACTGGATACTAACGATCTCATGGGCGGCAAAATCTCCCGCCTCCTTCTAAAATTTCTGCCACCTTAGTCTTTAGAATGCGAAATCCCCCTTTTGTCCTTGGTGCACGGAGACCAACAGTTACAATACCGCCCTCATCTACATGATAGGTCGGGGCTGCTTTGGTAACTTCCGGTTCCCCCACTACACGGCACCCCCATTTCCTCTCCCCCTCCCGCAAAAATGACTAACTCCACAACACCAGAGCATCTTACATCACGCCGTCCGTGCATTTCGCCGCCTTTCTCCCCTCCCTCTCGAAATCCTAGACTACTCATCCACTGCGCACTATAGCCCATTCATCGCCAACAAGGCCCACCTCGCCGGATCTGCTTCTGCGCCGCATCTACCCTCCCACCTCCCTAGAAACAAGTAGACTGCTCATCCACCACTGCACCACAGCCCATTCAAGGCCGGGCCTTGTCCACGGCGCCGGATCTGCTTCGCCGGTATTTCGCCAACCGCCACAGATCTCTGCAGCTGCTCATTCAGATTCCCCATCGAGACGCTTCGTCCACACCCCCGAGCCGCCCCACCGATGCCCCCGTCGACGGCCTCTGATCCTCTTCGCCGACATCTTCCTCAACCCTATCGGAGCCGCTTCGTCGACACCTTCCTCAACCCTACCGGAGCCGCCACGACACCATCGCCAACCCTACCGAGTAGCTTCGCTTATACCATTCTAAACCCTACCGGGCCGCTTGGCTAACTCACAAGTCCACGACCTTAGATCCGCTTCCTCGCACCTCATCCAACCTATCAAGCAGCTTCGACGCCCGTCCCACGGCCGCAGATCCGCATCGTCGACACCACCCTTAACCCAACCATTGGAGCAGCCTCTGACGCCCCGTCCACGGCCGCAGATCCGCACCGTCGACACCATCCTTAAGCCAACCACCGGAGCAGCTTCGACGCCTCGCCCACGGCCAGCAGATCCGCTGCGTCGACACCATCCTTAACCCAACCACCGGAGCAGCTTCACCTATGCCCTCGTCCACGGCCACATATCCGCTTCACCCACACCTTAGTCCACCCTACCGGAGCCGCTCAACAAACACCCTACTCGACGGTTCTAGATCTCCTTATCGACCCCCGACAGCCAAAGACAAGCGTCATCACCTCGATGTTTCTAACCTGATTCCCACTGCTCGAGAGATGCCAAGCACCGCCATGGCCTAGGTACTTGTCACCTTTGAACCCGCCCAAAGATCACCGCCTGATGTACTTCAAATATACTAACCGTCGCTGTTATTTGTTATGCAGCCGGCAAAACTACAAGGACGATGTTTCTTCCGGATCTAACAGCTTGGCCAACCAAGATCCTGGAATGAGGCATTGCTATGACCTTGTAAGCGCCTCTCTCTCTCTTGTATTGTTCTCGGCTCTGCGTGCTTTGCTAGGATTTTCACCAAGAATCCCTTTGTGCGCATAATGATTTCTACTATCGGCTGCTAAATTAGATATGTAGATGTCATACATGATACTACCTCGCACCTCCGTTCCTAAATATAAGTCTTTCTAGAGATTCCACTATAGGCTACATACGGAGCAAAATGAGTGAATCTACACTAAAATGCATCTATATACATCTGTATGTGGTCCATACTGAATCTCTACAAAGACATATATTTAGGAACAGGGCAGTACATTACACAAAATTGTAGGTGGCATGTAGGAATTCCAAAGGCACTACATTAGGCTCCTTAGAGTGCATGCTAGTCCAGCATACGAGTCATGGCTAGTTTATGTTACGCACACAATCGTTAATTGGTGGTTTAAATATGCGCAAGGGATATGCAATGTAGTATCATGTAGAGATGTCTGAAATTAGCCGTGTCAACTTGCAAATAGGGTTACACAATGAAAAAGTACAAGATGTATGTGGCAATTTCATGGAACATCGCAAAAAAAGTAGAGGCAGCGGTGAGCCTATACAGTGTGCTATGGTACGTCACTCCTCCATTGCAATCATCATGACATGTTATTTGTATGCCAGTTCTATTAGCCAAGTTTCTTAGGGACAGTTATTACGAGTTATCCTTGGAAAATAAGCACCTGTGAATATAAGCTCCATGTAATAAGCCAACCAGTTCTTTTCATTGCATTTTCAGCTTATCTTTGGTATGATCAGTGGAAAGTCTAGATTGCATTATACTTTTTTCATTTTGCTGCCCATATGGAAATTAATTTGACTTGCAAACATCACAAATTGAACCCAGTGCAGTAATTAATATGATAGGAAAACAGACCATCACTATTTGCTCAAAATGCAAATACAAAGATACCATCTACTTGGCACAATCTACTTTGGTCAATGTTTTCCATAGAGATCCCATTGCCTAATTTAAACGAAGAACGCATGACCCACATTTAAATGAAGAACAATTATTTATTGAAATTCGATGGTCCAAGTGGCTGGTTATTATCGTATAGCAGCACCACTTGAAAGCATCATATAGCAGCAGCAGCTCATAGCAACTCATCATACAACAGCAGCAGTCTGCAATTCATCATATACCAGCAGCAGCTCATAGAAATTCATCGTATAGCAGCAGCAGGAGCAGCTCATAGCAATTCATCATATAGCAGCAGCAGGAGCAGCTTGTAGCAACTCATCATATAGCAGCAGCAGCAGCTCATATCAATTCATCATATAGCAGCAGTAGCAGCTCATAGCAACTCATCATACAACAGCAGCAGCTCATAGCAACTCATCATACAACAGCAGCAGCTAATAGCAATTCATCATATAGCAGCAGCAGGAGCAGCTCATAACAATGCATCATATAGCACCAGCAGAAGCAGCTCATAGCAATTCATCGTATAGTGGATCAGAATGAAAATTTGGCAAAAAATCAGAGGAGATCCTCACCTTGTTGGATGAGCTCATCCTTCAACAAAGACCTCAAGGCCATGGCCCGGGAGGAGGGGAGGGGAATAAGGTGCCTTCTGCAGCAGTGGCATCACCAGAGTTGTGCAGCGCCCGCCAGAGTAGTGCGTTGGACAAACCACGGTGGAGCAGCTGCTGGAGACCATGAGAATGAGGGGCGGCGCCAGAGGGAGGAGCAGCCAGGGAGATTTGCCCCTACCCACCGGCCATGTAGCCTAGCTGGACATAGCATCGTCGAGGACCAGGCCAGATGGGACCAGTGGCGACGGCTCGCTGGAGGAACCCTAGTGCTGCAGGCAGGGGATCGAGGTAGAGGGAAAGGGGAGAGGAGATGCAAGCGGTTAGGGCAATGAATGCTTGCGTGTTTGTTTTTACTTGAGGGTCAGGTGTGACACGGGCGTCAGCACTTGCATTTTGAGTGTAATATAGGCAGACAATAGAGTCATTTCACTATTCCCCTTCCCTTCAATTTTTAGTGAGGTTCTACCCAAACACCCCTCCAAAGCGAAATTAGTTAACCCAAGCCCATAACTCAAAATGACTTCTTTACATCTTTTATGGCTTATTTTGACAATATGCCCTCAAAAGGCGGAATCGAACTGCCCTTAACCTACAATTCAATTCTGCGTGCAATGATGAATCACTCTGCTCGCTATCTCGTACATTTAGGCATCATCATACACGGCATAACCTAATACATGTGCATTCCATTGTAGAATCTGGAATATGCAATGTTTATGTTAGTTCATACGTTGCACATGATGTTTAAATGCCCCTTAAATCTGGTCAGTCAAGTGATGGTCTTTAAGCCTCCTTCTTTGCTTATTTTCTTAATATGTAAGATTTGCTCACACATATTTTCAATTGCTTGTTTGCATCAGCCAGACAAACTAGGACTGTTTGCTTTAATTACTTGTTGTTCTTGACCTAACACTCTAACAGAGCTTGTCAACGATTTAAACACTAAGGGCTGTTGTAGTGGGGCCTTGTCTAACTCATAGGTGACATAAAGGTTTGGCTGTACACTACAAGAGGGCTCTCCAAGAGTACCGGAGATCCAGTTCAAGGTATGCCTAGTTTTTACATAGTGCGTATATAGTAAATGCTCATTTCATTGTGTGCAAGTGCAAGAGATGCGGCATGTTTCATTATGTGGTGTTGTTTTGTTATAATCTTATCATTTTGTGTTCACAGATCGAAAGTATGCATATTTATCTTCCAAGGAGACGAGTAACTAGTTTGTGTCACCTTGCGAGGGGGTGCAATGAAGATAAGATTGAGGATTTCCAAGTACAAGATGTTAGGAAGGAGCCTTGCAAGAGAAGTAGGAGCTGCGCTGAGCCTCTTCAACCTGCTAAGGTAAGTCACCGTATGCAACTCAACAGTTCAATTCCTTGTTTGTTTCAGCATAGTTAATTTTCTCTTTCCAATTGCTTTATTTGTCCTCGCTAATGAGATGCCCAAATAATCATGCACGATGTTCGGTACTTGTATCACTATTAGTTGACATAATTAAAGGCCTTACCATTTAATTACTCTCCGCCAAGTGTGCCTGAAACTTTGAAGTCTATTAACCAACTATTATTGCATGAGGCTCACAATCTAGTTTATACTACGCTAATGATTGCATAGTTTTGCTGCTGTAGTATGTTTGTATGAAACCCTCTGCTGTTCGTTATGCTCCCTAAGACTTTAATTGAGGCACAGAATGGCCAACTACTTGCTTACTTATACGCAACGTGATGTCTAAATTTGTAACTTCTTTGTGTTTTCGATTGGGCCCCCACATCATGCTCCTCTGGTGAGCTAAGATGGATTCTTGTATGCAGGCTGCATGACTATCTTTTTATAATTTTAAAATATCACCGCTTATGCTTCATGACGGTAACATTTTTTTAAACCGACGTGTAACATTATTGTTAGTCCTGTTTTGCCATGTAGTACAAACTAGTATCTTGTTCGCTTCATCGTTGTAACTCTATTTTGCCCTAGTCATGTGTACTTACGTAAACATTTCGTGATGAAGTGACATCAACACAAAGATCTCATGAAAGCAAAGGCGGCATGGCCGCTACCAATGATTATGGATTGAATTGAATGTGCTAATGTTCTCGAGCATCAACTAGAGGTGGCAAGAGAACGTGTACATGATTGTCAACGTATAATCAACAAGGTGAGACTGGACATGCAGGTATTAGATGCAGGAGTCAAAAAAATGAAACAAGACACTGAGGTAAACATGAAGGAATTGGAGATTTTGCAGACTGAAATTTGTGCTATCTGAATCCGGCCAATCCTATTTTCTGAAGAGATTATAGTTCAAATGGAGTTAAGTTGATGCGCGGCCATGATGTATGAGTTGTATTTGCCCAGTGTATGTAATTTGATGTTTGTGTATGGTTTATTATCACCTGTGCCGAACCATAATGCCCAGTGGGTATAATCGGCTGTAATTCTTTATTGTATAGTGTAGGATTATTCTACCTTTCTATGCCTTGATCTCTTTGTTATATAGTGTATGCTTTTTAGAGGTGATAGTATTGAGTAGGATAATTCTTTGAATATGCTATATCGTTCAAACGGGGGCTAACTCGCCCGACCATGGCCCTTCACGGGCCGTCGGATCCATGGGCCTTCTACGTCTAGTAGGATCCATGGGCCTTCTATGTCTCGTAGGATCCATGGGCCGCCGACTCATTTATGGGCCTTGTACGGACCTTTAATGGGCCGTAGACGGGCCTTTAATGGAAATCGTATGTTTTATGGGCTGACCATAACGGGCCGTTAATAGGCCGTATTTGGTGATGCTATGAAAATGGCCCAACAGACTAACGGTCCACAAACGGGCTGACTGTAACGACGGGCTGAATTTGGCCCACAAGCAGAAAATGACAGTAACGGGCCGTAAGTAACCGAATGCTGCAAATGAGCCCAAGAATAAATGGGCCCTCGTAAGGCGAAGTTAACTTAATGAAACGCCCAACGGAATAACGGGCCGTTAATGGGTATAAAGTGATACACCGTTCATTACGGGCCGCCACCATGGGCCATTAATGGGTGTAAAGTAATACACTGCTCATTATGGGCGATTTATTGCGACGGGCCGCTAATGGGCCAAGAGTTACAAAGGGCCTCATATGGGCCGAAGACGCCATGGGCTATACATGGGCCGGCGAAAACGGGCTCGAATCATATTGATGGCCCGATGATGCTATCGGGCCTAATTCAATAGGGTGTAACGGGCCTTGGATTAGCGGGTTGTAAATGGGCTATATGCGAACAGGCCGTTAACAGGCTTTCCATGGCCCGGCCCGCCAGCTTTTGACCAAGTCAAACGGGCCGGCCTTTTCATAGGAATGGGCCACTGTTGGGCTGTGCACGGTCGACGTATCATAGGCGCCTTCATCGCCCAAAGGAGTGGATGACATCTGTCCCAAGGATGAGCCGACACGTGTTTCCTCTAGCCAATGATGATTTTACACGTGGAAAATCCCCATTGGTTGGGGCTGTTAACGGGTTATCGGATCCAAAACCCGACCCGATAGCTTAACGGCGTTCCATTACGGTGGATGCCACGTGTCGGTCACCTTTGACGAAAGCACTTCTGTGACGCGCGATTTATCGTCATGGAAGTGGACACTTCTGTGATGATAATTTTGGTAATGTCATGGAACACTTCTACGACAGCACAGGTATGACTATCTAGATTTTGGCATAAAATCATCATGGATGTACATGCATGACAGAAAACGCGACCTACTGTGACAAACACGTATCATCAAGGAAGTGTATTTTTTTGTAGTGGCTGCTATGTGCGTGGTTGCAGGTAGCGTAGCTGCGGTTGAGGCCCTTAGGGGTGAGCTTGCCCAGGCCCAAGAGCAGGCAAGGGTGAACAAGGCGTCCGCTAAGAAAGCAGCCGAGGACTTGAAGTCCAAACAGGTTGTCCGCTGCCAGTATGAAGAGCAGGTAGCCGAAGTAGAGAAGGCGCTCAAGGTCGCCACCGACAAGTATAAGTCTCTGGAGGAGAAGAGTAAAGCCTAGGAGACTGACCTCGCCGAGGCCCTTAAAGCGGCCGAGGAGGCGCAGGCCGAATCCCAAGCTGCACGTGAGGAGACGAAGCAAGCCGGACAAGTAGCGGGTGGTAAGCCCCCTCTTCTATAGAGTAAGTTCGGGAATCAATCGTATGTTTTAATCACGCAACTGTGTGGTGCCCTAGATGTCCTTGTGGATCTTCCAGAGAGCGCTGCTGACGTGGCGCGGTTCTTCCAAGCCCAGGAGGGGCATGCGACGGAGGAGCAATTCTGGAGCCAATTCGTGGCACGGGAGCGCCCCGCAGTTCTGAATGACCAGATGGCGCAGTGGGCCGAGCTGCATAGGATGGCGCAGCTATGAGGGACGTCATAGTCCGGCTGTGGCCGACCGAACCCGTACCGAGCAGCTATTTTGGCCTAGTGCGGTGACTTGTTGACGCCATGCCCCGTATTAACGCGGTTAAGCGGTCGTCTTGTATAGAAGGTGCGCGGCTGGCTTTTGCCCGTGTCAAGATGCACTGGGCCAAGATGAAGGCCGCCAGCGTGGCCGTTGAAGGTCTGCCCAGAGACAAGATCAACCATACGCCCGAGTGCTATTTCGAAGACGTCCTGGAAGGCGCCCGCTTAATAGAGTGACAGTGCTCGAAGGACATCATGTTCGAATGAACTTGTCCGAATGCCTGGATATTTGTATGAACCAAAGCTTTGTAATATATTTATGTTGCTTATATTTAAAAGTTTTATTCCTCCTGTGTGGCCGTTGTATACCTGAGAGTTTACAAGTCGTCGGCTTCAGCCCCCACATAGGTACTACTAGTGTGTTCAGAGTGGCACATGACCACATGTTAACCCAACGTCTTGGTCCGTAAGGGAGGTATCAGTGCAGCGAACGAGGCAATCGGACTATGTGGCTTTACCACTCTCACTTAGCCATAGGAGTTTGACGATGGGGTTATAAGATAGCCTCTGGTGCGTATGCAGCTTTTGAACTTAGATGCCTTTAGACGCGTGACTGAACAGAGCCAGACTTCCGTGTAATACGGAAGAAATTGCTAGAGATTTAACAAGTCACCGAATTGGTGACCAGCTCTCTCCGCATCACGACAGTCAGTTTTCGGCTTTCTCTACTATGGTGCTTAACCGGGCTAGCCGAAAACACAATCGCAGTAGTTCTCCCTTTACTACCTTAGCCGAAAAATGGAACGTAAGGTGGCAAGCACAAGAGCCGGGCAACCAAACTATTGACCAAAGACGTGTTTCAGAGCCGATGCATATAATACAGTACTCGGGACGCCGAAGTATACTCTGAGAGTGTTCGGACTTTCTATTGTCGAAGACATGTATATGGCTTGAATAGAGCCCCTGGCGATTAAAGTCGTACCGAGGTGTATATGCCAATTTGAACGTAAAGTGGGAAAACAGAAAGAGGGCCAATTCCAAACAAGGCTGGGCGAAACTGTTTCCATTATAATCTGAGTGGTACATCAAAACATATTGTTATAGAAGATGCAATAAGTATCACGGCTATTTTACATGCCGAGAACAAGGGAAAGCTGTATACAGGTCCTAAATTTGAACAGATGATCCAAAAGATCCTTTGGACATTCTGCCGCACGTCTGCGCCGCTTTTCACCTTGGTGTAGGATCCTTTGAGAGGATCAATAATCCAGTATATATAAGGGGCCTAGAAGGGGGCCCTTGCTAGCTCCAGAAATCGACGTGAGCTGTAAAGAATCTGAAAAAATAAAAACAAGAAGAAAACGGTTGAGCAATGTGTAGGTACGGATAGGGTCAAGCCGTATCGTGGACCTTATGTTTAGCATGCCTCCGTCCTTGCCCATGGAATTTTTAACATGTAGCTATGTACGCGCGGTACATATGCCGCTATCAGGCTGGGGCATTGGCAGAGGCCGAATTGCTAATCTAGATCTAGATGAGCCAGACTGTTGTTCTGCGGGGTAGACCAGACTCGTTTAACAGTGTCCGGGGGCTTGACCGCCGGTGTGGCTTTCGGCTTAGCGAGGCCACCCTGCACCTCGGCTGCGAGGGCCGTGGTATGCTCCTTTGTACGGAGGGAGCGCTCCATGTTTCCATTGACTGTTACAACGCCACGTGGTCCAGGCATCTTAAGCTTGAGATAAGCATAGTGCGGGACTGCATTGAAACGGGTGAAAGCGTTTCGTCCGAGTAGTGCGTGATAGCCACTTCAGAACGGGACAATGTCGAAGATCAGGTCTTCGCTTCGGGAATTATCCGGTGAGCCGAAGATGACTTCCAGCATTATGGATCTTGTGCAACATGCCTCTACGCCGGGTATTATCCCTTTAAAGGTGGTTTTAGTGGGCTCGATTCTTGATGGATCAATGCCCATTTTACGAACGGCGTCCTAAAAAAGCAGACTGAGACTGCTGCCACCGTCCATAAGGACTCGCGTGAGGTGGAATCCATCGATAATTGGATCAAGAACCAATGCGGCCGATCCTTCGTGACGGATACTGGTCGGATGGTCTCTGTGATCGGAAGTGATCGGAAAAGTTGACCATGGGTTAAATTTTGGGGCAACTGGCTCTATGGCGTAGACATCCCTTAACGCGTGCTGGCGCTCCCGCTTGGGGATATGAGTGACGTAGATCATGTTCACTATTTTGACCTCGGGGAGAATTTCTTCTACCCCCTGTATTCTGTGGGCGAGCTTCTTCATCATCATCCTCACTGGGCGGCCCTTTCCCCTTGTGTTCGGCATTGAGCTTGCCGGCCTGTTTAAAGACCCAACAATTTCTATTGGTATGATTGGTAGGCTTATCGAGGGTGCCATGAATCTGGCAAGGCCGATCGAGTATTCTGTCCAAACTAGATGGACCATCTCTGTTTCCTTTGAATTGCTTCTTCCGTTGACCAGGTTTGGAGCCACTGAATCCGGCGTTGACCGCCGTGTCTTCGGCATCTTGATTGTTGCTTCGACGCATGTGCTTTTTGCATCATGGCTTCCCATTGCCATCCCTGGCTTCGGAAGTGCCGGGGTCGTTGGTGCTATTGCTTCTACGAGCTAGCCAGCTATCTTCTCCCACGTGGAAGCGGGTCATGAGTGCGGTAAAGGCTGCCATGGACTTCGGCTTTTCTTGGACGAGGTGTCGGGCGAGCCACTCATCTCGGACGCTGTGTTTAAAGGCCGCGAGGGCTTCGGCGTCTGGACAATCCTCAATTTGGTTCTTTTTAATCAAGAACTTGGTCCAAAGTTTCCGGGCTGATTCTCCGGGCTGCTGGACTATGTGACTAAGGTCATCGGCGTCTGGAGGCCGAACATAGGTACCTTGGAAGTTGTCTCTAAAGGCGTCCTCCAAGTCTTCCTAGCTTCCAATAGAGTTTTCTGGGAGGCTGTTCAGCCAGTGCCGTGCTGGCCCCTTGAGTTTTAGGGGCATGTATTTGATGGCGTGGAGGTCATCACCGCGGGCCATGTGAATGTGGAGAAGAAAGTCTTCGATCCATACTGCGGGATCCGTCGTACCATCATATGATTCGATGTTCATGGGTTTAAATCCTTCGGGAAATTGGTGCTCCATAACCTCATCGATGAAGCATAAGGGGTGAGCGGCGCCTCTATATCGAGCGATGTTGCGGCGTTGTTCAGATGAAAGTCGAATGCAGTTCTCGGCTCGAGGGAGGTTGTGCCTGTCAGCCAGGCCTGATGGCCGTCCTCTCGTGTTGGAGCACGCCCCCTTGACCCATAGATTGATCTTGTCTGACTGGCTCTACTATCCAGGTCCTTGCATAGGTCATAGGTATAGCCCGAGGCCTCTGCCTCCCTGCCTCGACGGCGGGGTGGCGCGGGCTGGTGTTTGGCGTGGGTAGCGGGTCTGTCCCGTCCGCGTGGTGGTCGGTCGGGTTCGTCAGTAGTTTTACGCTTTGGCGGAATTGGCTCAAATTGAGGTAGTAGCTTACACTTTGGGTAACTCTTGGTTGGGCGTTCGACGACGTATTCCTTGGCTGCCAAGACATTAGTCCATCTATCATTGAGTATATCCTGTTTAGCTTGAAGCTGCTACTGCTTCTTTTTCAGGCTTCTCGCAGTGGCAATTAGCCTGTGCTTAAAGCGCTCTTGCTCGAGGGGCTCCTCCGGCACGATAAAGTCTTCGTCGCCGAGGCTCACATTCTCTTCGGAGATCGGTAGGTAGTTACTATCCTCCGAGTCCTCGTTCCTGATTGGGTCATTGGGGTTAACTTGCCCGTCCTCCAAATCATCATGTTTGGATGTTGGCTCGATAGGAATTTCGGGGTCTTCGGCGTTCTCAAGAGTGTTATTATCTTCGGTGCCGGTATTGCTGTCTTTTTCGCGACGCGATTTTGAGTGGCGCCGCTGTCGTCAATGCTTTGGAGGTGCTTCGGCAGGCTTGTCCTCGACCGGATCCTTCTTGTCGTTGTCGTCATCTTCTTTGGGTGTATCCACCATGTATACGTCATATGTGGAGGTGGTCGTCCAACGTCCGGTAAACGGAGGGTTTTGGCCTTGATTGTCTCCGGCATTGTCGTCCATACCGTCGATGTCTTCGGAGGCGTAGTCCAGCATGTCGGTTAGATCTTCGATGGTGGCTATGAAGTGGGTGGTGGGTGGGACATAAAATTCCCCTCTCTCAACCCCTAGTCTGGGCTGGGTGTAATTCGGAAGCGATTCCTCTGATATGGCGAGGGATCGCATTAAGTCCAGCCTCGTTTAGGAGCGAGCTTTGGACATAGAGGCGAGAGTCCGCTGGGCCGACCGGGGTGAGGGCCTCCTGGCCACGCCCGCTTGTCGCGGACCTTGAGAGTTCGGATTTAGAGTCCAATGGGGAGTCCCGCGCTTTGGCGACAAGGGGAGTTCGGTTCGTCTTTGGGTTTACTGATGACGCCATCCCCTCCGGATCTCCGGTAGCGAGTTCCATAATTGCAGGGAGTCCGGCGGGCTATAAATTCCCGTCTTCGAATTCGGTGGTCCGCTCTGGATCTAAGGCCAGAGCGGCGGTCGGGGCCGCGAATCCTTCAAAGATCAAGTCTCCTCGTATATCGGCGACATAGTTTAGGTTCCCAAAACTGATCTGATGGCCAGGGGTGTAGCTGTTCATCTGCTCGAGGTGGCCAATCGAGTTGGCACGCAGTGCGAAGCCGCCGAATACAAAGATTTGGCCGGGGAGGAAAGTCTCCTCCGAAACAACATCATTATGGATGATCGAACGAGCCATCGAACCTTTTGTTGACAACGGAACTCTCAATGAAAGCACCAATGTCGGTGTCAAAACTGGCCGATCTCGGGTAGGGGGTCCCGAACTGTGCGTCTGAGAATCGAAGGTAACAGGAGGCAGGGGACACGATGTTTACCCAAGTTCGGGCCCTCTTGATGGAGGTAATACCCTACTTCCTGCTGATTGACTGTGATGAGTACATGGGTTACAAGGGTTGATCTACCTCGAGATCGTAATGGCTAAACCCTAGATGTCTAGCCTGTATGATTGTGCATGCCTCTATGGACTAACCCTTGGGTTTATATAGACAATGGAGGGGACTAAAGTTATATAGAGTCAGTTTACAGAGAAAGGAATCTTCATATCGGAACGCCAAGCTTGCCATCCACGCAAAGGAGAGTCCCATCCGGACACGGGGGGAAGCCTTCCATCTTGTATATTTACGGCCCACCAGTCCGGCCCATGTCCTATAGCCCGGACGCCCGGGGACCCCCTAATCCAGGACTCCCTCACCGACCCAACATCCTTCATGCCAACACGGTTTGGAGTGGTTTGATTCCAAGGAGGCGTTCCTTGACAACTTCCATGGCACATACGAGCGGCCGACTACCATGTACTCCCTCCGTCCCATAATATAAGAATTTTTTTGACACTACACTAATGTCAGAAACATTCTTATAATATGGGATGGAGGAAGTATGATCTTAGTAGCTGCGTTCATAAGGAGGGGTGATATCGGTTGGCTCCTTCATCTCTTGCTGGCTGAAAAAGAAGAACTCCATTGAGGACATCATGATGTGGATGGAGGGGTCATGATGTGAGTTTTCGTATAAACTGAAGCAAAAATGCGGTTAATTGGTTTTTGGCTAGGCTACTTTTGCTCGGGTAGAGGCTAGAACTATTGTTTAGCTAGGATCTAGCATAATGTAATCGTGTGGAGAATGAGTGAGAGAATTTACAACTGAACTCTGCAAATCCACGCCCTAAACGTCAGCAAACGCATCTGGTCAGTGTCCTGGCATGTCCGTTTTGTGCCCCTATTTGTCTATGCATGCATTCATGCTCCTCATTTTCTTGCTTATATCTTTGACTACGTGCATGTGATTGGTGAAGATGAAGAAATAGAAAGAATGAAGAAAGAGAAAATAAGAGCGATGAAAGAGAAAATATGGTGCAAGGTGGGTCATTTTCCTATGTGGCGGATTGATTGGGCGCGTCCACGAGCCCTCATATCATTCACATATTTGGTGTCAATATGAGGGTTTGTGGACAACCCAAACATATAAGCATTATATGAGGTGTCAGGCTCGGTCACATTTTTTCTTCTCTCTCCTATCCAGTCAGTGGTCGGGCATGTCCTTGAATGTTTGAGGAGGATTTGAGGGGACTACCTTAGATTCTCTAAAGGCATCTCCAACGGCAAGCAAATTTCCACCCACATCCATCCCCGGATGGGGGGGGGGGTAGTCCGCGGACATGGATGCGGGAGGCAACCATCCAACGGTAGCCGCATACATTTCAAACTCTTTTTATCAAACTAGATGAAAATCATGCAAACTTGGCCGTATTTCATATAAGCATGACGGCTTTCATACAAACCAGATGAAAACGTTTACATTTTGGACATATTTTAACTAAAATAGTAAAACTATGTGCACGTACGGTCGTGCCGAGCTCCACTCCCACGTCAGGGATACACTACACTAGTCTGCGGCCGGCCGTGGGGGATCCCTTTGTCTAGCATGGTGGGAAACATAGTAGAAAACAAAAAAGCGCACCTACGCACACCCAAGATCAATATGAAAGTGCATTATGGGTTGAGATCGTGATCGTTATCATCACCGAGTTGCAGCAGAAGAAAAATGTGTCATTGTAGATTGTACTTGAAGTCCCTCGAATCATCGATGAATGATCCCGCGAATTGCCAATGAACAGTCCCTCGAACCGAAGACTGAAAGCACAACCTCTCTACTTGGTTGCAAGCATGCAGCCTTCCGGCAATGCTTCATCGTCCAGAGCTAATCATCACAGAAGAATTAGAGTGAGGAGATTAGAACCACACTGGACTTCTGATTATGAGGATTAAAGGATCTAGGTCTAGTTGGAATTAGATCAACTAGAATTAGAGGGAACTAGAGGAGGCTCCAAACTTGTCTATCTCCATAGAGCAAAGAACCCCTAGTATATACAGGTTGGAGGGGAGGGAGAGGGCATATACCAAGGAGGGAAGGCCCCTCCTTGGTGCGCTGGCCTAGGGGGGGGGGAGGATTCGGCCTCCCCCTATGGAAAGGGGGCGCCACCTCCACTTGGGCCCTTGTGGCCCAAGTTGCCTTCTCCGCTCTGGCCTTTTAAGACCGTTGATATTAAATTAAATATAAAATGTTCTAATTATTTCCAAAGCCTTTTATATATAATTTAACAGCCTCGGACACATTTTCCACCTATATATTATTTATCAGTAATACCCGGTATTGCCCGATACTATCCGAAACCTTTTCGGTGACCTCGAAACGCTTCTGGATTCTCTCAAAACTATTTCAAATATTTATGAAACAATTACACAAATATATTCTCATCACTCCTAACCTACTAACAGTCAGTAGATCATGATTGCCTTAAGCTTGTGACTCCCTAGGTTCGATATCTTAAAAACATGAACAAAACCCCTTTGTCCAATGGCCGATAGCAAAACCGTGTGGACGTCCATATCGATCCCTATGAGCACACATATGATATTTGAGTGAACCTTTTGTTATCATGTGATGATCCCTTTGCATCGTGATACTTCACAAAACCCAGGATGCATCGGTATCGTCCTGAGTCATCTCATGCTCACTATACTGTTATCCTCATTACCGGTCTTGATCTTCTTTCTCGGTGTCGTGTTTTGGAATCCCCGTGACGTAGTCACCTGTGTCTAGCCAGACGATGATGAATGCCATCACACTGAGGTCCCTAAGAATATATCTCCATCGTCGGAGGAGCAAATTCCACTCTTGAGCTATCTAGTACCTTGTGAAAGTGCAACTAATCCACGCATGGTTTTGGTAATTCATAACAACATATAGCTCATTGAACTAATGTCCATTAAAGATAAAATTTGCAGGATGTTCAATGATTGGCATGGCATGGACTAGAGATGTGGACCCCTCAAAATGATAAGGACAAAGTTTGGCAAAAGTTCAAGACTCTTCATTTCTATTTAAGTGATCCATGATCACATTAAGTCCATATGAAAGCCAATACTATTAAAAGGGAGTGAGGTGTTGCTTCATGGACTACTTGCTCAAGTGCTTAGTGATATTGCTCCAAAACCCTCAGCCACTTTCTCCATCCAAATATGTCAAAGACCTAATCCAAACTCGTCCCCACCGATTTTTTTAACCCGAAGCCACCGAGTTCTCTTGGCATAACCACTGCCAAAAACCCTAACAATTCAGTCACACCGATACAGATCTCGGTCCCACCGAGATGGCCTTGCAAATTCTATGTGACTTGTTGTAATTATTTGGGTCTCACCAAAATGTTGCAATCATTCTCACAGAGTTTGCTTGACAGATTCTCTGTTGCTTACTGCTTCACTTCGGTCCCACCGTGTTGATGCAATCGGCGCCACCGAGATGATGTTTGCCCTAAGCCCTAGCACATCAGGCCCGCCGAGTTGTTCCAGTCAGTCCCATCGAGATTCTTAACGTTCATATTTTTGAACAGATAGGTGCCACCGAGTTTCCTAGTCGGTGCCACCAAGATGAGTGAAAAGTGTGTAACTGTTGGATTTTTGTGGAGCTATATATACCCCTCCACCCCTTCTTCCTCATTGAGGAGAGCCATCCGAACATGCCTACACTTCCACCTTCTATTTTCTAAGAGAGAACAACCTACTCATGTGTTGAGATCAAGAGATTCCATTCCAACCTTTTGAACCTTGATTTCTCACCTTCCCCAAGTTGCTTTCCACTCAAATCCTTCTTCCACCATGCCAAATCTGTGAGAGAGAGTTGAGTGTTGGGGAAACTATAATTTGAAGCACAAGAGCAAGGAGTTCATCATCTACACACCTATTACCTTTTGGAGATTGGTGTCTCCTAGATTGGTTAGGTGTCGCTTGGGAGCCTCCATTGTGATGTGGAGTTGAACCAAGAAGTTTGTAAGGGCAAGGAGATCGCCTACTTCATGAAAATCTACCCGAGTGAGCAAGTCCTTCATGGGCTATGGCCATGGTGCGATAGACAAGGTTTCTTCTTCGGGGAACCTTCGTGGGTGGAGCCCTCTGTGGACTCGCGCAACCGTTACCCTTCTTGGGTTGAAGTCTCCATCAACATGCACATACGATAGCACCACCTATCGGAACCACGCCAAAAATGTTCATGTCTCCATTGCGTTTGCCTTCTCCAAACCCTTCCCTTTACCTTCACGTGCAATGTTTTACTTTCCCCTCCTATACTTTTAGAATTGCATGTGTTGGTTTATTTCTTGACTTGTGTTAATTGCTAAAATCTGCCCATAACTAAAATTGGTAAAGGGATAGATTTTATTTGGTCAAGTAGTCTAATCACCCCCCCCCCCCTCTAGACATACTTTCGATCCTACACCTTGTCAAACTTTCTGATGAGCCTGTAAGTTGTTTTTATGATCACCGTGTTACAGGTGACATTTGAGCAACCCCAAAGTCCACCGTACGGTAAGAGGTGACTACAATACTCTCATGGTCCAAGGACCAAAATCACACGTTAACACTACGTATTATTACAATTGATTACAAACGTTATAAACTCAATTCATAACAGACAAGTTTGGGTCGATTCAATATGATCGTTCTTCTAACGTCATAATCTCAATGTTGTTTTAGGACTATCGTTACACTTAATGATATCCTAAGATCTGGAAAACATGGTCAACAACAACACTTGAGCCAGTCTTAGAGGCAATACTAGGAACCTATTCTTTACCGTTTATCGTTCCACACGTGCATACGAGTTTTCCACTGAATCGCATATTCCAGGATCATAGCAGTTATAACATGAAATTTAAACTCTTAATTGTGAACATGGAGACATAATAATATAATATTATTGCCTCTATGGCATATTTCCAACAGTCTCCCACTTGCACTAGAGTCAATAATCTAGTTAGCACATTTTCTTTTACACCAATAGCAACCCGGTGTTTGTCCATGCTTTGCTTGTGGTATAGCCTTTGTCTTACCAAATCTTGACAGCTTCAGGCCATGTGTATCATTTGCATATTTATGCATCTATCATGTTTTCCCAAGAATTCATAATTTATGTGAAATAGACTTTTTATATATTGTATCACTGGTAGGACATTTGATTCCTTAGATTGAGCTATGGAACCACTATTGAGAACAATGTTCTATTTGTGCAATCATATACTCCATCTGTTCCTAAATATTTGTCTTTCTAGAGATTTCAAATGGAACACCACATACAGATGTATATAGACATATTTTAGAGTGTAGTTTCATTCATTTTGCTCCGTATGTAGTCACTTGTTGAAATATATAGAAAGACAAATATTTAGGAACGGAGGGAGTAGAAACCATACCAATTTTATAAATGAACATTTGATTCATCACCCTCTATTGTTGCTTATATATAAAGCGACGATATACTCAACCTTCTGTTATAGAATTCACCACAGTAACTTTCTTGGACCAATTCCAACTTACCTTGCCAGCATTAATCATTTAATTGAAACCGAAGATTGCTCCACCGATGATCTATATTGATGTAACTCCTTACAACAATCTCTCAATCTTCTTCGTATGCGATAAACATGTCATTAGTACTTAACGACATTTTCACTGTGGTCCTATGATCAACAATTTGGTCATTTTAGCAACTTTACTCACAACTTACTTGGAGTACTAGACATATCTGGTTGTTTACATACCATGGAGCATTTTTAACACGAGAGTGATTGAAATCATGTATTTCATTTATCAGTGTTTCAGGACACCGATTCTTGCTTACAACTCCTTCCATGTGACTTTGACAAGAAACTCTTCTTGTGTATTTTATACTAAACCGCTTTAGTATTCTATTAATATTTATTTTGGCTAAGCCAGATTAGGCACTACTATCTCCATATATCATTATGCCTAATACCAGGACTATATATTGTCTAAGTACTTTACAGAAAAACTAGTTTCAATAAAGTCTCAATCTATGTCAAGAAATTTATATAATTTCCAATCAACATTGTGCATGCACACATAGTGTTTAGAAATATTACCATGCTCCCATTTACTTTCTTGAAAATACAAGAATCTTCGCTTTCTTTGATGAAATCAAATTATTTGAACATTTCATCAGAAAAAAGATTTCAACTCAACTATGCTTGCTTCAATCCATTATAGGATCTCTTGAAGTTGGCATACTTACTAGCATTCTCTGGATTGACCAAATTACCTTTGGACTGTATAAAATATACGACTTTGGTTCTATTTCCATCTCATGGGAATAATTTTGACATCCGTCTATTATATTTCATAATATAAATATTTAGTAATTGCTAGTTTAACCCGAACTGACTTTAAGTATTGCTATAATGAGACAATCTCGTCATAATTAGCTCCTTGATCTTATCATAAACACTTTGTAACAAGTCAAGCATTATAAAACATTTTTATCTTTGTCAGTCCATAGATCCATTATATTTGTCAATTATTTTGTTGCTAGTTCTTTTTGTCCTGTGAACGGTATTTTAGTTTAATTCACTATTGGGATGAAAGTTGCAAGTGCCAGATGATTCCTAATCAGATAACTTCAAGATGCATCACTATGGAATTTCTCCATGCTGGTTTCTCCAATGTGACTAAATGCAGTGCCACACATATGTGGTATTCTTTTAGTCTTACGACATTTAGCGTTAGTGTTATGGATGATCAATTTTATCATCAATATTCATAACATACATTCTATTCACAATAAGAGTATGGCTTTTTATTCATAACATGAAACAACAATTGTTCTCTCATGAACAACCTCGTTGCAACTTCTATGCAATGGGCGAGAGTGTACAAAACTCTAAAATTAATTATGACAATAAACACAAAGGTAATAACTAATAAGATGATGGGAAGTCATGTAATTTTACAAAGTTTCCATCAAATATTGTAACCCCATTATTTGTTGGTCATTTAGGACATTATAGTTCCTTGCAATGATTCACAACAATATGCAATTGAGTCAATATTCTTGGGATCAACTTTTAACCACAATACCAAAAATTAATGATCAACAATATGTCGGTCTTGCACTAGTGTCATCGAACTCCTAAGGATACTTGAATAAGAATTTTTCAATGAAAGACCTCGGTGAAGCTACTTATATATTGGGTAGCAAGATCTATAGGGATAGATCGAGACGCTTAATAGGACTTTCACAAAGCAAATACCTTCACAAAGTTTTTAAGAAGTTCAAAATGGATTAGTCAAAGAAAGGGTTCTTGCCTGTGTTACAAGGTGTGAAATTGAGTCAGACTCAAAGCCCAACCACTGCAGAAGATAGAGAGAAAATGAAAGTCATTCCCTATGCCTCAGCCATAGGTTCTATCATGTATGCTATGTTGTGTACCAGACATGATGTGTGCCTTGCCATAAGTTTGGCAGGGAGGTACCAAAGTAATCCAGGAGTGGATCATTGGACAACGGTCAAGAACATCCTGAAGTACCTGAAAAGGACCAAGGATATGTTTCTCGTTTATGGAGGTGACGAAGAGCTCATCGTAAATGGTTACGTCGTTGCTAGCTTCGACACTGATCCGGATGACTCTAAGTCACAAACAGGATACATATTTATATTGAATGGTGGAGCTGTCAGTTGGTGCAGTTCCAAGCAGAGCGTCGTGGTGGGATCTACGTGTGAAGCGGAGTACATAGTTGCTCAGAAGCAGCGCATGAAGGAGTCTGGATGAAGGAGTTCATATCCGATCTGGGTGTAATACCCAGTGCATCAGGTTCAACAAAAATCTTTTCTGTAACATCCCAAATTTCCCATTTGGAATGTTCTACAATTATAGCTAAGCACCTATGCATATTGTTTGAAATTGAGTGGCATTTGAAGTTTCAGAAGATTTTTGAGTTGTTGGAATTTGAATTCCAATTGGCAGTTGAAATTCATTTCAAACAATGCCTGATAAATACTTGAGAAAAAGTACGAGAGGAGTAAACATGACACTCCAAAAATATCAGAGGAAAAACTTTGCCAAAAAAAATATTTGAATTCAAATCTGATTTTATTTGGGATTTATAGAAAATGTTTTTTTTTAAGTTTGAGTTTTGCCCCTGGAAAAATGTTCAAATTGTAGGGAATATTCCCCTGATCATTTTGATATATATATGTCCTATATAAAAATATATATATTTAATATATTTTCTCTCTCTAAAATTCAAAAAAGGAAAAAAACCCCAGCGCCACCAGCTAACTGCCCAGCCAGCCGAGGCGGCCCACCAATGGCCAGCCAACCCCACCCAGCGCCCGAGCCGCCAGACCAACCCTCCCTCGGTCGCCTGACCGATCCGCCTCCCTCCCTCTCGCGACACCCGACCCCACCCCTTCTTCCTCCTCCCAAGGCACACACCGGATCGCCGCCACGAATCCCGGACTTCTCGGATCTCCTCCCGATTCGCCCCCTCCTCCAAGCCGGTCCCCCTATATACCGCGCCCCTCGACCGCTCCCCCACTCCCCTCGCCTGACCCCTCCCCTCGCCAATCGCTCACGGAGCCCGACGAGCAGCCATTGCCATTGCCACTGCCTGCCATCCCGACCCCCGAGCTCCAAAGAACTCCACCACGACCTCCCCTCGCTCAAGACTCACCGCCCGACGCCTCGCCGCCTCGACCACCGGAGCCGCCATTGCCGTCACCACCCGAGCGAGCCGTCGACCGTCGCTGCTGTTGCCACCATGCATGGTGAGTCACCGGAACGCCTCCCCACCGTCCGATCCAACATCTAGGGTTTAGATTAGAAGTAGCGAAGGGGTATGTTTTTTTTTAAAACCCGGTTTTAGTTTCGGTTTTTATTTAGGTTTAGTTGGACCGGCCCGACTCGGTTTATTTCCCGGGCGCGTTTTAGTTACATTACGCCTGAGCGTTAGATAGGCCCATTAGCGCCAGATTTTCTTTTTAATTATATTTTTCGTTTCTGATTTTTTTACAGAATAGTTTCAGTTTTGTAAAATCCATATCTTTTAGGTTACTTAATATTTTTAAGTGATTCTTTTTTTGTTAGTTTGAAAATTTGTTGTAGTTTCTGTAGAAAATAAGTTTGGCCATGTTTAAATTATTAAAATTGTTTTATTTTAGTTTTAGACAGATTAGTAATTTTGCTATAAAATGAGTTAGGATTATTTTATTTTAGTGATTCTTTTGTCACTAATTTGTTTTGACCTTGCCTAACCGTAGGAATTTATTTGGGCATTTTAGATTTAATAAAAAATAGTTTTAATCAAAATCATGTGATTCTTATTTATTTAACTAGCTACTGTTTTCCTATTGTTTTATTTAGCAAATAATTTTATTTTTCCTATGTGATAGTTTATTTTAGGTTAGTTTCTGTAACTTTAGAACATGAACTTTTATTTACAATAACTAAAATTTTATTAAATTTTTCTTGCTAGGATTGTTATAGGCATAATAGGAGTTCTATAATAGCTTTTGATGTGATTCTTTTTGCTCCTAGTTGCATGATGTTTTCTCTTACGTTAGTTAGCAAAAACCCATGCTTAGGTTCTGTTAAGAAAAATTTGGTTGTGCAAAACTATTTCTTGGTTGTTGTTTGATGTGGTGAAAACATTGATTTGGATTTCTTCGAGTTTTCTTTGGGTTTTGATTCGATTGTTTTGTGTGTTTTATGTTAGCATGCTGTTATGTTAATTGATTGTATGCTCTTATGCTTATATGATTGTTGTTTGTCTCGGTAGAATTTCCGGAGTGCGAAGCTTGCTATCACGAGTCCCTAGCTTTTGAAGACCGTCAGCAAGGCAAGTCATTTGACCATGTTTCTTTTACAATACCTATGAGTTTATTGCATTAGAATTATACCTCCCCACCATGCATGCAGTAGGAGAATTTTAAGTTATGTTCTTGAGTAGTATCATGAGGTAGGATGAACCCAATTCCCCTTGTTACCATTGCCGGACGAAGTAGTTTATTTTGCTATGCTCGAGACGGGTTGGTTGAGTGATTCATAAGGGAGATGTGAGAGTCAAGATGATGACAACCCCATGACTTCAAGCTCAAGATGGACTTCAAAATTCACTCTTGGGTGGAGGACGGTTGACGGGCACCTCGAGAAAACCAGCGGTTGGCCGGGATGCATGGAGAAGTGCCATGACATCTTGCGGAAAGCTTCACCCAGCCCGAAGAGACGGATGTATACCCATTGACCGAAGCTTACATGCAGCCGCAAGCCATTATGGGCTCGCTTGGTCAACCCTAGGTGTGACTCTGGCGGACGGTGCTACGAGATGTAGAAGAACGGTAGGATTGATGGGCACCGGCAGAGGCCTGAGGAACTCTTCGAAGACCCTGTTTACGTTCGTCCGCCTTCAAACACCATGAAGTGCTAAGACTTAAAGGAGGAACGATTCTTGCGGGTAAAGTGCGCAAACCTCTGCAGAGTGAAGATCTAATCGGTTAGCCGTGTCCCCGGTTACAGACAATTTGAGCCTCTGGAACTTGGAGTATTTCGGATATCTCAACACCAAACTTAATAAATTAATTGAGGGGGTTATTATTTAATAATTGGGAATGAGACATTGGTTGGCGGAACCATCTCAATAACTACCAACATTTTGTAGTATTTGCAAACAAGTCCTTATTGTAGGGAAAACTGGCTTTTTCAAAAACAATGAAACTTAGAGCCCCACAGCCAAATTGCATATAGTGTTAGTAATTTTATTGTTGTTCTCTTCATGACTTGCCAAGATATTCAAAATGCTGACCTACACGGCTGCAACGCCTTATGTTGCGAGGAGTATTCGATCAGAGTGAGGCTACGATCCACGCTTGGCGATTGCCCTATGGAGTCGGATGGACTCGCTATTCTTCTACGCTTGCGCGGCTTTATTTAGTTTATTTCTCATGAGTTGGCCTTCGCCGAATTTATTCTCTTGTAATAAAGACTCGATATGAGAATCGTAATAAATTCAGGTGTGATTGAACTTTGATTATTTCATCAATGTACTGTGTGCCAAGATGATCTTGGGATGGTACAGCTACACGAGACTTGACCGATTTTGGGTCGGGTCGCTCAGAGATGGTATTTAGAGCACACGCTGACCGTGGGACGAACCCCTAGGATCGGAAAACCATAGGAAGAGACTATTTATTTTATGTCCTTATCATTCCGTAATTCTCCCTGCTCATTTCTGACTTCTCTCCGATTTTCAACATTCTAGATGGCCGCGAGTTCACCCCAGCTTCTGCTACGGAGTTTTGCCACCAGATGAGACGATGCCTCTCGGCAAGAAGCTGGTCCAGATCGTGAAGAAGCTGAAGATTGCTCTGCCTCAATCACCGGAAGCCTACCAATGCACTTCCGACGGATACCCGCCACAGGATTGAGGTGCACATTCCAGGAGGACCTTCGGAGGACATTCAGAGCCTATTGACTTTGAGTTTACCAATTTCAATTGGATCCTCGGAAGAGACATGGCGATTTATCGTGCACTTGGACATCTCCGAGAAGAGTACAGGCCGAGCTCGACCCATCGACTCCTCGCCATGATTTCTTGCAGAGCTAGGAATGGAGATATCATCCGTACCGTGAGGACGACTCCATTCTCTCATACGTCCAAGACTTGGAGTGTCTCCTCAGAAACGGGAGATCCGGACTCGCCAGAACTCAAGGTACACAGGAGGCTGTTGTTCGTGAACTGAACTGGAGGAGAAAGCACACGCAGACTTCCTTGACCATGAAGAAGAAATCAAGGATTTCATGGAGAGAATCGACAAGCTGAAGATGGATGTTGCCGCATTAGAGGAGAAGATGGACTTGGGAGAAGACCTTTTTCCGAGAGGAGATGACGGACCCCTCGTGAGCAATGATCAGGATTATGAAGAGAGCTCCACCGAAGAAAGCCGCAAGAGGAGGCGCCGCATCAGAGGACGCCACACCGGAGGACGCCGCACCAGAGGACGCAAGGATAATTGATGAAGACATTTAGTCGACCGCCATGTTATTTTAATTTTCCGTCGATCAGTTAGGCCGTTATTTTCGATTAGTCGTGAAATTTGTAATCCGAGATTGAACCATGTTTGAGTTGATTGAATAAATGATTGGTGTGATTATGATTGTGCATTCATATGGGTAGTGATATTTTCTCATTAGACCCTTGTTCTATTCTAATCCACTCCAAAACACCAGATGCCTCCGAGACGTGACCCCGGTCTCAACTTTCCGCCGGAGCTCACCCAGCTGATCCAGCAGCAGAATGCCCTCATGCGATGCTCATCCGTAACCGTAACAACAACAACAACAACAATCCACCGCCACCACCCCTGCTGACAACTTGACCCGCTTCCTAAGGCTGAATCCGCCAGTGTTCTCTAGCAGACCGAGCCGATTGTGGCCGATGATTGGCTCCGCAAGGTCGGAAGGAGTTAGCCACGCTGGATGCACAGATGCAGAGAAGGTGCGCTTTGCCGCACATCAACTTGATGGACCTACAGCCTCTTGGTGGGAGAACTACACCGCCACTTATCCCATCGCCACCATCACGTGGGATCAGTTCCAGAAGCTTTTCGACCGCCATGTCTCACCGGAGCCATGAGTCCAAGAAGCGTGAGTTCCACAACTTACGCCAGGGAACCGCATCAGGGGCAAGACGTGGATGAGTTCAGCAAGTTAGCTCGCTATGCCTCGGATGATGTGGCCACAGATGCCGCAGCAGGAGAAGTTTCTCGAGGACTCAATGACGAGCTGGGAATGCAGCTTATGGTGGCTACCTTCAACAACTACCGGAGCTGGTAGACAAGGCCACCATACTTGAAGGCAAGCAGCAGAGATTGATAGCCGCAAGCGGAAGTATGGCCAGAGAAGTACAACTCGAGCTCAGCGAAGCCCGTTATGCCCCATACTGCGAGGGCATACCCATCACACCCATGGAGGACATAATCATGGAGGACATAACCATGGAGGAAATGGGAACAACCAAACCCGACAACAAGACAGGCAATGGAAACGGCAATGGCAACCAGATCGCCCCGCCCGGTTCGAAGGATCTGAGTCACATCACTGCTTCAAGTGCCGTAAAACAGGGCACTATGCCACCGACTGCC
The DNA here is from genome assembly GCA_021605205.1 of Aegilops longissima. Classification (NCBI taxonomy): domain Eukaryota; kingdom Viridiplantae; phylum Streptophyta; class Magnoliopsida; order Poales; family Poaceae; genus Aegilops; species Aegilops longissima. Next base: position 491,976,123 of record CM038678.1, read on the forward strand.
CGGAGGCCAAGCAGAGGAATGGAAACGGCAATGGAAGCTCAGCAAAGAAGCCCAACCCTTTTCCTCGTGCTCGGTTGAACCACATTGACGTGGAGGACGCCTATGATCAGCCGAACATCGTGGTTGGTAAGTTTTATTGAATTCACGCTCAGATTGGTACTCTTTGATTCTCGTGCAACGATTCATTTATATCAAGGGTAGTTGTGGAAAAGTACGGTTGCCCACTAGAACCCTTAGAAGCCCTCTTCACGCCAATTCTGCAGGAGGAGAAATGATGGCGAGACTTAGGCTGTCATGCAACCCTCAACATCGAAACCATAAATTTCTCGCAGACCTCATAGTATTGGAAACCCGGACCTTGGATGTAATCCTAGGCATGGATTGGTTGACGAAGTTTGAAGGAAACATAGATCGTGCCCAAGAAGACGATTCTGCTCACCACCCCGGAGCGTAAGAGGATCAAGTATGTATCGATTTATCCCGATGAAGAATCAGTGCATTCCCTCACGGAGTTGTTCAGAGGAAGTGCCAGAGTGCAAGATTTTCCCAATGTGGTTCCGGAGGAATTACCAGAATGCCACCGACGAGACATTGAATTTCTGATTGAGTTATTGCCTAAGCACAGCCCCAATATCCAAGAGACCCTATCGGATGCCCCGAACGATTTGAAAGAGATCAAGAATCAAATTAATGAACTCTTGGAGAAGGGTTATATTCGCCAAGCTCATCACCTTGGGGAGCCCCATTCTTTTGGTAGAGAAGAAGGATGGAACCACGAGAATGGTTAGGATTATCGTTCGTTGAACGACGTGACCATCAAGAACAAGTACCCTCTGCCGATGATTAATGATCTATTTGATCAGCTAGTTGGAGCCAAGGTATTCTCCAAGATCGATCTTCGATCAGGGTATCATCAGTTGAAGATCCGTGAAAAGGATATACCTAAAACAGCATTCACCACTAGGTATGGTTTATATGAGTATACCGTCATGTCATTCGGATTGACTAATGCCCTGCATACTTCATGAATTTGATGAACAAGGTATTTATGGAATATTTGGACAAGTTTGTCGTGGTGTTCATCGATGATATACTGATTTTCTCCAAGAGCGAGGAAGAGCATAAGGAACATTTATGCCTAGTTCGAGAAACTCCGAGAACATCGCTTGTATGCCAAGTTCAGCAAATGTGAATTTTGGTGAAGGAAGTCGGATTCCTCGGACATGTTATTTAGGGAGAAGGAATAGCAGTTGACCCCACCAAGGTTGTATCACCACCGATTGGCGGCCGCCCACCTCGACCAAGGAGATCCGTAGTTTTCTCGGACTCGCAGGATATTATCGGAGGTTTATTGAGAATTTCTCAAGATTGCCAAGCCCATGACCGAATGTTGAAGAAGGACGCCAAGTACATTTGGACCGAGGATTGTGAAGCCGCCTGTGAATTGAAGAAACGTTTGGTTACAGCCCCAAGATTGATTTTGCGGACATACACAAGGATTACGGTATATTGTGACGCTTCTCATCGTGGACTCGGAGGAGTACTCATGCAGAAGGAAAAGTTGTAGCTTATACCTCCGCATAGCTCGACCACACGAGATGAATTATGCCACACATGATTTGGAGTTAGCAGCAGAGTACATGCACTCAAGACTGGAGACATTTCCTTATCGGAAACCGCTGTGATGTTTACACGATCATAAGAGCTTGAAGTATATTTTCACGCAGAAGAGTTGAACCTCGAGCGGAGGAGATGGCTAGAGTTAATCAAGGACTATGACATGAGATTGCATTACCACCCAGGAAAGGCTAATGTTGTAGCAGATGCTTTGAGCCGTAAGAGTTATGTGAATACTCTCATAGCGGGAGGATTTCCCCAGGAGTTAGTCGATGACCTCAGAGATCTCCGACTAGAGATAGTTCCGAGAGGATATGTTGCAGCTCTGGAAGTTCAGTCCACTTTGGCCGAAAGAATTCGTGAAGCCCAGAAGTCGGACAAGGAAATTGATGAGATAAAGAAAAGGAAGAATGAAGGCAAAGCTAAAGGGTTTCGTAAGGACGAATACGGAGCTATATGGTACGAGGATCGTATTTATGTACCCAATGATCTCGAACTCAGGAAGCTAATTCTTCAGGAGGCTCATGATTCACCGTACTCGATTCACCCGGTAACACCAAGATGTATCTGGATTTGAAGGAAAGTTTCGTGGACGGTATGAAGAAGGATATCGCCGAGTGCGTAGCGATATGCGATGTTTGTCAACGAGTAAAGGCGAACATCGAAGCCAGCAGGGTTACTTCAACCTTTGCCGATTCCCGAGTGGAAATGGGAAAACTTGGAATGGATTTTATCACAGATTACCCAGACCCGCTCAGGTTATGATTCCATCTGGGTAGTGGTTGATCGATTGACCAAGGTAGCTCATTTCATTCCCGTGAAGACTACCTATACCAGCGCTAAGTTAGCCAAGATATACATGACCAGGATCGTATGTCCGCATGGAGTTCCGAGGAGTATCGTGTCGATAGAGGAACACAATTTACCTCAAAGTTTTGGAATCGGTTGCATGAAACTTTGGGTACGAGGCTGGAGTTCAAGACAACTTTTCATCCATGACATGATGGACAGACCGAGAGAGTCAACCAGATCCCGGAGGACATGTTGAGAGCTTGTGCGCTAGACTATGGGTCTCGCTGGGATGATAATTTTCCATACGCGGAGTTCTCGTACAATAACAGCTTATCGCACCAGATCGAAAATGGCCCTTTCAAGCTCTATACGGAAGGAGGTGCGAGAACACCATTGTTGTGGGATGGTGTTGAGATCGAAAACTTTTCGGTCCCGATCTTATCGAGATTCCAAGAGAAAGTCAAGCTGATTCGAGATAGACTCAAGGTAGCTCACGAGGCGTAAGAGTTATGCCGACAAGAACGCAAGGAAGTAACTTACGGCGGGAGACCGGCATATCTTCGTGTGTCCCCACTTCGTGGAATCAAGAGGTTCGGTGTTAAAGGAAAGTTAGCACCCGGTTCATTGGCCCCTACAAAATCCTCGAACATCGTGGAGAAGTTGCTTACAAGTTGGAATTGCGGAAGGATTGTCCGGAGTTCATGATGTCTTCCACGCTTCTCACCAAGAAATGCCATGCCGACATGGCCGATATTCCGTTGAGAGATACAAGGCCCCTAGAGGCCATACAGCTCGACAAAGATCTAACTTATGAGGAGAAACCCGTCCAATTCTTGAGACTATGAAAGAGTCACCGCAGAAGATCATCAAGTTTTGCAAGGTGTTTGTGGAGTCATCATTCGAGGAGGAAGCCACCGGGAGCGAGAAGAAGACCTCCACCGAGACCACCGCACCTATTTGTTAGCCAACCCGAATCTCGAGGGCTAGATTCATCTTAAGGTGGTAGGTTTGTAACATCCCAAATTTCCCATTTGGAATGTTTTACAATTATAGCTAAGCATCTATGCATATTGTTTGAAATTGAGTGGCATTTGAAGTTTCAGAAGATTTTTGAGTTGTTGGAATTTGAATTCAAATTTTTGAAATTCATTTCAAACAATGCCTGATAAATACTTGAGAAAAAGTATGAGAGGAGTAAACATGACACTCCAAAAATATCATAGGAAAAACTTTGCCAAAAAAAATATTTGAATTCAAATCTGATTTTATTTGGGATTTATAGAAAATGTTTTTTTTAAGTTTGAGTTTTGCCCCTGGAAAAATGTTCAAATTGTAGGGAATATTCCCCTGATCATTTTGATATATATATGTCCTATATAAAAATATATATTTAATATATTTTCTCTCTCTCAAATTCAAAAAAAGGAAAAGAAACCCCAGCGCCAAAGAAGGCTAACTGCCCAGCCAATGGCCAGCCAACCAACCCGCCCACCCCCACCGAGCCAGCCGACCCGAGCCACCAGACCAACCCCCCTCGGTCGCCCGACCGATCCGCCTCCCTCTCCCGACGACACCCGACCCCACCCCTTATTCCTCCTCCCAAGCCACGCACCGGATCGCCGCCGAATCCCGGACTTCTCGGATCTCCTCCCGATTCGCCCCTCCTCCAAGCCGGTCCCCTATATATACCGCCCTCGACCCGTTCCCCAACTTCCCCATCGCCTGACCCTCCCCTCGCCGCAATCGCTCGCGGAGCCCGACGCAGCCCCGCGCCATTGCCACCGCCTGCCATCCCGACCCCGAGCTCCACCAACTCCACCACGACCTCCCCTCGCTCCGCCAGACTCCGCCGACGCCTCCGCCGTCGCCCGACCACCGAGCCGCCAGCATTGTCGTCGCCCGAGCCGCCGTCGACCGTCGCCGTCGTCGCCACCGCGGTGAGTCACCGGAACGCCTCCCCACCGTCCGATCCAACATCTAGGGTTTAGATTAGAAGTAGCGAAGGGGTATGTTTTTTTTTAAAACCCGGTTTTAGTTTCGGTTTTTATTTAGGTTTAGTTGGACCGGCCCGACTCGGTTTATTTCCCGGGCGCGTTTTAGTTATATTACGCCTGAGCGTTAGATAGGCCCATTAGCGCCAGATTTTCTTTTTAATTATATTTTTCGTTTCTATTTTTTTTACAGAATAGTTTCAGTTTTGTAAAATCCATATCTTTTAGGTTACTTAATATTTTTAAGTGATTCTTTTTCTGTTAGTTTGCAAATTTGTTGTAGTTTCTGCAGAAAATAAGTTTGGCCATGTTTAAATTATTAAAAATTGTTTTATTTTAGTTTTAGACAGATTAGTAATTTTGCTATAAAATGAGTTAGGATTATTTTATTTTAGTGATTCTTTTGTCACTACTTTGTTTTGACCTTGCCTAACCGTCGGAATTTATTTGGGCATTTTAGATTTAATAAAAATAGTTTTAATCAAAATCATGTGATTCTTATTTATTTAACTAGCTACTGTTTTCCTATTGTTTTATTTAGCAAATAATTTTATTTTTCCTATGTGATAGTTTATTTTAGGTTAGTTTCTGTAACTTTAGAACATGAACTTTTATTTACAATAACTAAAAATTTTATTAAATTTTTCTTGCTAGGATTGTTATAGGCATAATAGGAGTTCTATAATAGCTTTTGATTTGATTCTTTTTGCTCCTAGTTGCATGATGTTTTTCTCTTCTGTTAGTTAGCAAAAACCCATGCTTAGGTTCTGTTAAGAAAAATTTGGTTGTGCAAAAATATTTCTTGGTTGTTGTTTGATGTGGTGAAAACATTGATTTGGATTTCTTCGAGTTTTCTTTGGGTTTTGATTCGATTGTTTTGTGTGTTTTATGTTAGCATGCTGTTATGTTAATTGATTGTATGCTCTTATGCTTATATGATTGTTGTTTGTCTCGGTAGAATTTCCGGAGTGCGAAGCTTGCTATCACGAGTCCCTAGCTTTCGAAGACCGTCAGCAAGGCAAGTCATTTGACCATGTTTCTTTCACAATACCTATGATTTTATTGCATTAGAATTATACCTCCCCACCATGCATGCAGTAGGAGAATTTTAAGTTATGTTCTTGAGTAGTATCACGAGGTAGGATGAACCCAATTCCCCTTGTTACCATTGCCCGGGACGAAGTAGTTTATTTTGCTATGCTCGTAGACGGGGTTGGTTGAGTGATTCATAAGGGAGATGTGAGAGTCAAGATGATGACAACCCCATGACTTCAAGCTCAAGATGGACTTCAAAATTCACTACTGGGTGGAGGACGGTTGACGGGCACCCTGGAGAAAACCAGCGGTTGGCCGGGATGCATGGAGAAGTGCCATGACATCTTGCGGAAAGCTTCACCCAGCCACGAAGAGACGGATGTATACCCATTGACCGGAAGCTTACCTGTGCAGCCGCAAGCCATTATGGGCTCTGGCTTGGTCAACCCTAGGTGTGACTCTGGCCGGACGGTGCTACGAGATGTAGAAGAACGGTAGGATTGGATGGGCACCGGCAGAGGCCCAGAGGAACTCTTCGGAAGACCTTGTTTCGTTCGTCCCATCTTCAAACACCATGAAGTGCGAAGACTTAAAGGAGGGAACGATTCTTGCGGGTAAAGTGCGCAAACCTCTACAGAGTGAAGATCTAATCGTTTAGCCGTGTCCCCGGTTACGGACAATTTGAGCCTCTGGAACTTGGAGTATTTCGGATATCTCAACACCAAACTTAATAAATTACTTGAGGGGGTTATTATTTAATAATTGGGAATGAGACATTGGTTGGCGGAACCATCTCAATAACTACCAACATTTTGTAGTATTTGCAAACAAGTCCTTATTGTAGGGAAAAACTGGCTTTTTCGCAAAACAATGAAACTTAGAGCCCCACAGCCAAATTGCATATAGTGTTAGTAATTTTATTGTTGTTCTCTTCATGACTTGCCGGCATATTCAAAATGCTGACCTACACGGCTGCAACGTCTTATGTTGCAGAGGAGTATTCCGATCAGGAGTGAGGCTACGATCCACGCTTGGCGATTGCCCTATGGAGTCGGATGGACTCGCTATTCTTCTACGCTTCCGCAGCTTTATTTAGTTTATTTCTCATGAGTTGGCCTTCGGCCGAATTTATTCTATTGTAATAAAGACTCGATATGAGAATCGTGTAATAAATTCAGGTGTGATTGAACTTTGATTATTTCATCAATGTACTGTGTGTGCCAGCATGATCTTGGGATGGTACAGCTACACAGAGACTTGACCGATTTTGGGTCGGGTCGCTACATTTTCTGACAACACTGGAGCAATTGCCTTAGCGAAGGAATCCAGGTTTCACAAGAGAACCAAACACATCAAGAGACGCTTAAACTCCATTCGTGAAAAGGTCAAAGATGGAGACATAAAGATTTGCAAAATACATATGGATATGAATATAGCAGACCCGTTGACTAAGCCTCTTCCGCGAGCAAAGCATGATCAACACCAAGACTCCATGGGTGTTATTCATTACAAGGTAATCTAGATTATTGACTTTAGTGCAAGTGGGAGACTAAAGGAAATATGCCCTAGAGGCAATAATAAAGTTTTTTATTTTATATTTCCTTATTCATGATAAAGGTTTATTATTCATGCTAGAATTGTATTGATCAGAAACTTAAATACATGTGTGAATACATAATCAAATACCGTGTCCCTATTAAGCCTCTACTAGACTAGCTTGTTGATCAAAGATGGTTAAGGTTTCCTAACCATAGACATGTGTTGTCACTTGAAAACCGGGTCACATCATTAGGAGAATGATGTGATGGACAAGACCCATTCGTTATCTTAGCATATGATCGTCCAGTTTATTGCTACTGCTTTCTTGAATGTCAAATACATGTTCCTTCGACCATGAGATCATGCAACTACCGGATACCGGAGGAATACCTTGTGTGCTATCAAACATCACAACATAACTGGGTGATCATAAAGATGCTCTATAGGTATCTCCGAAGGTGTTTGTTGAGTTGGCATGGATCGAGATTGGGATTTGTCACTCCGAGTATCGGGGAGGTATCTCTGGGCCCTCTCGGTAATACACATCATAATAAGCTTGAAAGCAAATGACTAAGGAGTTAGTTACAAGATGATGTATTATGGAGCGAGTAAAGAGACTTGTCGGGTAACAAGATTGAACTAGGTATGAATATACCGACGATCAAATCTCGGACAAGTAACATACCAACAGACAAAGGGAATTACATATGTTGTCATAACGGTTCGACCAATAAAGATCTTCATAGAATATGTAGGAACCAATATGGCCATCCAGGTTCCGCTATTGGTTATTGACCGGAGAGGTGTCTCGGTCATGTCTACATAGTTCTCGAACCCTAGGGTCCGCACGCTTAACGTTCTTTGACTATATAGTGTTATATGAGTTATGTGATTGGTGACCGAATGTTGTTCAGAGTCCCAAATGAGATCACGGATATGACGAAGAGCTCCGGAATGGTTCGGAGGTAAAGATTGATATAGAGTACGATGATGTTTGGTCAACGGAAGAGTTTCGGGGGTACCGGGTATTCATCGGATCACCGAAAGGGGTTCCGGGAAGCCCCGAGAGTCTATGTGGGCTTAATGGGCCAAAGGGGGGAACACACCAGCCCACAAGGGGCTGGTGCACCCCTCACCCTGGCCGCCGGACCTATGGGAAGGAAAGGGGGAGGGTTGGCCCCTCCTGCCTTTCCCTCCTCATGAGATAAAGGAAGGGGGCGCCACCTCCCCCTGCCTTCCTCCTGCACTCAAACAAGGAAAGGGGGCGGCCAAGGGCAGGAGCCCAAGTGGGATTCGTCCCCACTTGGGGCGCTTCCTGGCTGCCTTTCCTCTCCCCCCACCTATATATGTGTGGGAGGGGGTGCCACACATAGCCCACGACAATCTCTTAGCCGTGTGCGGCGCCCCTCTCTACAGTTTCGTCCCTCGGACATATTTTCGGAGTGCTTAGGCGGAGCCCTGCTGAGATAGCATCACCACCACCATCGCAATGCCATCGTGCTGCCGGAACTCAACCACTACTTCACCGTCTTGCTGGATCAAGAAGGCGAGGACATCACCGAGCTAAACGTGTGCTGAACGCGGAGGTGTCGTACGTTCGGTAGTCGATCGGTTGGATAGCGAAGAAGTTCGACTACATCAACCTCGTTACTAAACGCTTCCGCTTACGGTCTACGAGGGTACGTAGACACACTCTCCCCCTCGTTGCTAAGCATCTCCATGGATAGATCTTGCATGTGCATAGATTTTTTTTTGTTTTCCATGCAACGTTCCCCAACAGTAAGTTGGCCCTTACTTTATGTTTGAGTAGATGCATTTGTTCGCAAGGATACGAATGAACTCTTTTACGATTAGTATGATTATTTTTTAAGCAATCCAATATGTTCTTGTTCATGTTCAAGTTAGTATTCTTGTGAGTGTTGAGAGGAGGCCTTGCTCGCACTATTGCCATGATCAGACGTGGAGGAACTACTGTCATTGCATAGGGTAGGACATTGAGGGAATTCGAGGTGACAGTAAAACCTCAATCCCTAGTATTTGCATAGTTGATAGGGAGTTTCGGTTAACACATATCTGGCCCCGTCCATGGGGTGACCCTTAATTATCATGTGATTGTAACCCTATGGGGGAGACCATGATGGTGGTGTGTGTGGCAGTTTACCTCGAGTAGAACGTGTATTGTACCGGGGACTGCCTACTTAGGCGTATGAAGAGTGGATAGAGGATACAATAGGGAGCGTTTGCTCTGCACTAGGTGCACATGTCATATTTGTGGTAATGACTTCGGAGTCCTAGAGAACACTTCGCTACACAAGAACCTTCGCCACTAACGTAGTCTTTATTTATTTACTGTTTTACTCTCTTTGTTAGTAGTTTAGTTGATTACCCTTTTATTCTAGTTTTCCTAGCAACTATAGAGTAGACTATTTCCAAACTCTGGTTTGGGTGCGTACGTGGCTGCGTGAAAATGACAACATAGTTGCAGTGTTTGTGGTGCCTTCCTATAGGCTCCCTGTGGTTTTGACACTCTACTTATCGCAACGATAGTGATACAACAACCACGTGCACTTGCAGGTCATCACATGCATCTAGAGTATTAAGTATAAAATAGAGTAAAGCTTAAGCAAGATGACATGATGTAGACAAAGTAAAACCAAGCAATATAAATAAACCCCATCATTTTATCCTTAATGGCAACAATAAAAATACATGTCTTGTCCCCTACTTTTTCACATGGATATAGAGCATCGCAAGATTGAACCCACACAAAGCACCTCTCCCATTGCAAGATAAATCGATCTAGTTGACCAAACCAAACAAATAGATCAGAGAGAAATACAAAGCTATAACAATAATGCATAAATAAGTTTGGAGAAGAATCAAATATTTCTCATGAATATTCAGATTATAAACTCACAATTCATCGGATCCCAACAAAAACACCGCAAAAAAAGATTACGTTGAATAGAACTCCAAGAACATCGAGGAGAACATTGTATTGAAGATCAAAGAGAGAGAAGAAGCCGTCTAGCTACTAGCTATGGACCCGTAGGTCTGTGGTGAACTACTCACGCATCATCAGAAGGCAGCAAGGATAATGTAGATGCCCACCGTGATCGATTCCCCCTCCAGCAGAGTACCAGAAAAGGCCTCCAGATGGATCACGAAAGAACAGAAGCTTGTGGCGGCGGAAAAAGTGTTTCAGGTGTCTCTCTATTGGTTTCCCAATATTTGAGAATTTATAGAAGTGGAATTAGGTCAAACAGAGCCACGAGGGGCCCACAAGGCATCAGGGCGCGCCTACCCCCGTGGGCGCGCCCTGTTGCCTTCCCGTCTCCTCGTTTGCCTTCGGGTCTCCTCTCGAAGCTTCTAGGGTCTCTCTTGTTAAAAACGTCAAAAAAATTTTGTACCGTTTGGACTCCGTTTGGTACTGTATTTATGGAAAACCAAAAACAGACAGAAAACAGCAACTAGCACTTGGCACTGGGTTAATAGGTTAGTCCCATAAAATGATATAACATAGCATATAAAAAATACAAGAGTGATAATATAATAGCATGGAACAATAAAAAATTATAGATGCGTTGGAGACGTATCAAGCATCCCCAAGCTTAATTCCCGCTCTTCCTCGAGTAGGTAAATGATAAAAACGGAATTTTTGATGTGGAATGCTACCTAACATGTTCATTATGTAATATTTCTTTTAGGGTATGAATATTAAAATCCAAACGATTCAAAGCAATAGTCTATAATTTGACATAAAGACATCAATACTCAGGCATACCAACAAACAATCATGAATTTCAGAATAAAAATGCTAAAGAACGCTATCCCTACAAAATCATATAGGTCATGTTGCATCTTCTTAACCCAAAGTATTTATCATGTACAACCCCGATGACAAGCCGAGCAATTGCTTCATACTTTTTAACGCGCTTCAACTTTTTCAACCCCCACGCAATACATGAGCGCAAGGCATGGATATATAGAGATTAATAAGGGGAAGACAAAAAAGTAAGATAGTCTCACATCGATGCGGCTAATCGATGGGCTATGGAGATGCCCATCAATTGATGTCAGTGCGAGGAGTAGGAATTGCCGTGCAACGGATGTACTAAGAGCTATAAGTGTACGAAAGCTCAAACTAAAAACTAAGTGGGTGTGCATCGATCTTTCTTGCTCATGAAGACCTTGAGCATTTGAGGAAGCCCATCATTGGAATATACAAGCCAAGTTCTATAATGAAAAATTCCCACTAGTATATAAAAGTGACAGCATAGGAGACTCTCTATATGAAAAACATGGTGCTACTTTGAAGCACAAGTATGGAAAGTATAGTAACATTTCCCCTTCTCTCTTTTTCTCTCATTTTTTTGGTGGGATCTTTTCGGCCTCTCTTTTCTCTCTCTCTCTCTCTTTTTTCCTCACTGGTACAATGCTCTAATAATGGTGATTCTCATACTTATATTTACTTACAACTCAAAATTACAACTCGATACTAGAACAAATATGAATGCCTTTGGGTAGTGTACCAGGATGTGCAATGATGCTAGCGTAACATGTATGATAATGATGAATGGCATTTGAGCCACAAATACTATGTGAGCTATATGATCATGCAAAGCAATATGACAATGATGATGTGTGTCATAAAAATGGAACGGTGGAAGTTGCAATATCTCGGAATGGCTATGGAAGTGCCATACTAGGTAGGTATGGTGGCTGTTTTGAGGAAGATATAAGGAGGCTTATGTGTGATAGGGCGTATCATATCACGGGGTTTGGATGCATCGCAAAATTTGCACCGACTCTTGAGGTGAGAAAGGGCAACGCATGGTACCGAAGAGGCTAGCAAATTGCAGAAGGGTGAGAGTGCGTATAATCCATGGACTCACATTAGTCATAAAGAACTCATATACTTATTGTGAAAGTTTATTAGCCCTCGAAGAAAATTACTACTATGCATGCCCCTAGGAGGATAGATTGATAGGGAAAGACCATCGCTCGTCCCCGACCGCTACTCATAAGAAGACAAATCAATAATAAATCATGCTCCAACTTCTCAGCATAACTAGAGACTATATGTGCATGCTTCGGGAATCACAAACCTTAACACAAATATTCTTACTAAACCACAATTATTCACTAGTACCTCCCCCATATTACCATCTTAATATCGCAAAACTATTACAAGGAATAAATTTATCATATTTAGTGATCAACATGAAAGTTTTTATTATATCCCTCTTGAATACCTATCATATTAGGACCAATTTCATAACCCATGCATATTTCCATTACTAATTATTAGACTCTCAAAAAGATATAAGTGAAGCATCAGAGTGCAACTATTTCTTTAAAATATAACCACCGTCATGCTCTAAAAGATGTAAGCAAAGCACTAGAGCAACTGCCTAGCTCATAAGATATAAGTGAAGCACATAGAGTATTCTAACAAATCACGAATGAATGTGTGTCCCTCTCAAAAGGTGTGTCCAAAAAATATGATTGTGGCAAAATAAAAAGCAAACAAAGCAAAGACCACTATAATACACGACGCTCCAAGAAAAACTTATATCATGTGATGAATATGTTGGGATCTATGGTAGGGTGCGTCGACTGCAAATTATAAATTCCTACGCGCGGAACAACCAAGAACATGCTATGGGAGATGGATCACAGTTCATTACCACTAGACGCGCAGTGCCGTGCAGCGGAAGAAGAGTTGGGGCAGCGCGTCCGCGTGGATCGTCTCCTCCTCGTTCGATCTCCCTCGAATAGCCGGTTGTCCGATCCTACGTACGAGTTCGCCGGAGCGGCACAAGTGCACCACCTCTAACGGTATCCGCGCGTGCAGGAGGAACACCGTACGGCGGACTGCTAGATCCGATCACACAGTCAGCGGCGAGTGGAGGTGGCTATTCGCAACACATGCAAACCCTAGTTGCAGCGCCGAAGCGATCAACCTTATGAGTGTGCCGCACCTCCACTTTATATAGGCGTCCGTCGCGGGCTCAACACTTGGGCCTCGCATGGACCCTAAAGCCCAAAGTCTACTCGGTCACGTTCCTAGTCCAGTTTGGATCACATCCGAGCAGTGTCCTACGAACCGACCTCGTAGGTTCCTTCCCTTAAGCGCGCGACCCCTTAGGTTCAAGTCGGCTTGGTCACAGTTCGGATCACCTCCGACCTGCACGGTTGGTAGCGGCCTCTAGCAAGGCGTGCGAACACCAAGCAGACTATGAAGCTGGTTAGGCGAACACAGCATAACGTGTCACACTTCTGTTCCCTTTGCCGCAAGACGATATATGTTGTCGGGCTCAAGGCGAGACTGTCATCCTTGTGCTAGCCCGACCTCTTTCTCGCTCCAGTGAAGCCGACCACAATCCGGATTATCTCATAATCCTTGTCGCATGGCCATGCTGTTCTGGTCGGATCACACGAGGGGCCCAGAGTATATCTCTCCGATCGGAGGGCAATCCCATTTGCTCGACCATGTCTCGTAGCATGGGACCGGACAAACCCAAACCTACCTTTGTAACTACCCGATCACGGAGTAGCGTTTGGTCGGCCCAAAGCAAGTCTGTCACCATCCCGAGTACATGCGTCACTCAGGTCTTAGGACATAGAACGATGTTGTACTAGAGACTCATAGATGACATATCGTTATGTCTCATAGTTGGGTCTGTCCGACTCGGACATTATCTCGACTTCGGATCCGACTCACGTCGAATCCGACCAGACCTTTCCAAGTCCATATTATCCGGTTAGCATCCAATGCTCCATGGCTAGTGAGACCAAGCCATCGACCGTGTCATATGCTAGTCTAGTCGGCTCTTGCGTCCACACAGCCCTTTCGACTTGGGACCTTTTAGGACAGTCATCATACAATGCATAGTCCCACAAACAAGTCACGTACTTGCTGATACACATCATTGATAATGTCCAAGGACTATCTTTATTCATAAACACATAGGAAATATCATCATACATGATTGCCTCTAGGGCATATCTCCTACAGTCTCCCACTTGCACTAGAGTCAATCAAATAGACATCGAATGCCCATAGCTCTAACATGCCCCTCATGCTTGGGTTGTGGAAGCGGCTTAGTCAACGGATCTGCAACATTTGCATCCGTGTGAATCTTGCATAACTCTACATCACCATTCTTTACGATCTTCCGGATATATTTTCGGTCTATGTGTCTGACCTTGTGGTGATTCCTCGGCTCCTTGGCTTGTGCGATGGCACCAGAATTATCGCAACAAAGGTCCAATGGTTTCACCGAGGCTGGGAAAATACCAAGATCATACAGAAAATGCCGGATCCAAACACCTTCCTTTGCAGCTTCACAAGCCGCAATGTATTCGCTTCGTGGTAGAATCGCCACCGTATCCTGCTTGGAACTCATCCATTGCCTAATGCTCCTCCATTCGGGCGTACGAATCCGGACTGTGATTGACAATCATCTCTGTCGGTTTGAAACTAGCATCGACGTAACCCCTTACGACGAGCTCTTCCTCACCTCCATAAACTAGGAGCATCTCTTTAGTCCTTTTCAGGTACTTCAAAATAGTCTTTACCGCTGCCCAGTGACTCTCACCTGGGTTGGCCTGGTATCTACTTGTTAGGCTTATTGCAAAAGCAACATCAGGCCTTATACATATCATGGCATACATGATGGATCCGATTGACGAGGCATACAGAATCCTACTCATCCTGCTTCGCTCATCAGATGTCGAAGGACTCTGAGTCTCGCTTAGCATTATACCATGTGAGAGCGGCAAGAACCCTTTCTTCGCCTCACTCATGTTGAACCGCTTCAACACTTTATCTATGTACGTGCTCTGGCTTAGGACGAGCAGCCTCCTCGATCTATCTCTATAGATCTTAATGCCTAATATATAAACTGCCTCACCAAGGTCCTTCATCGAAAACTTGCCATTCAATGATCCCTTGACCGAGTTTAACATCGAAACATCGTTCCCGATCAGTAGTATGTCGTCCACATACAAGATCAAAAACACTATCGAGCTCCCACTTAACTTCTTGTATAAACTAGAATCCTCTTCGCTTTTGATGAAACCGAGGCCAGTGACGACCTCATCAAAACGAATGTTCCAACTCCGAGATGCTTGCTTCAACCCATAAATGGATCTCTTGAGCTTGCATACCTTACTAGTGCTAGTCGGATCGACAAAACCCTCGGGCTGTATCATATACACGTCCTCGGTTAAATTTCCGTGAAGGAAAGCCGTTTTGACATCCATCTGCCATATCTCGTA
Source organism: Aegilops longissima (assembly GCA_021605205.1). Lineage (NCBI taxonomy): Eukaryota > Viridiplantae > Streptophyta > Magnoliopsida > Poales > Poaceae > Aegilops > Aegilops longissima. The sequence continues at coordinate 491,991,383 of CM038678.1, forward strand.
ATCGAAATATGAAGCTATAGCTAGTATGATCCTCACCGACTTCGGATCGCTACCGGCGAGTAAGTCTCGTCGTAGTCAATTCCTTGAACTTGTCCATAACCTTTAGCGACAAGCCGAGCTTTGTGGATCTGAACATTTCCATCGACATTGGTTTTATTCTTAAAGACCCATTTGCAACCAGTGGCAGTTACGCCAGGTGGCGGATCAACCAAGTCCCAGACTTGATTCTCATCCATGGACTTTAACTTGGATCTCATGGCATCCAGCCATGCCTCGGAATCTGGGATCACCATCGCTTCCGCATACGTGGCCGGCTCGTCGCTTTCTAGCAACAATACATCACGCACTGTGCGCAATCTTTCCGACCTCCGTGGTTCCGGTGCCGCTTCCACTACAGGTTCCCTGACTGACTCCGGTATGATCTCATCACCAGCCGAGCCGTCCCCGAGTGGTCCTCGAATTTCATCGAGTCGAACCGTCCTCCCACTGGCCTCCCGACTGAGAAACTCTTTCTCAAGGAAAACCCCGTTCCGAGCAACAAACACTTTGTTCTCCTCACGGTTGTAGAAGCTATATCCCAAGGTTTCCCTCGGATATCCCACGAATATGCATTTATCTGACTTAGGTGTAAGCTTGTCTGACATAAGTCGCTTGACAAATGCTTCACAACCCCAAATCTTTAGAAAAGACAAACTGGGACTCTTCCTGGTCCACATCTCATGTGGTGTCTTGTCTACGGATTTTGATGGTACCCTATTAAGTGTGAAAGCTGCAGTTTCAAGAGCGTATCCCCAAAATGACAAGGGTAAATCTGATTTGCTCATCATAGACCGGACCATGTCCAACAAGGTCCTATTTCTCTGTTCCGACACGCCGTTTCTCTGTGGCGTACCCGGAGGTGTGAGCTGAGGTACTATACCTCGACTTTTCAGATGATCATCAAACTCCTGGCTCATGTACTCACCTCCACGATCAGATCGCGGAAGCTTTATAGTCTTGTCGAGCTGATTCTCAACCTCGTTCTAAAACTCTTTGAACTTTTCAAAAGTCTCCGACTTGTGCCTCATCAAATAGATATATCCATATCTACTCAAGTCGTCGGTAAAACTCACGGCATCTTGATAGCCACCTCTGGCGGTTGTGCTCATTGGACCACACACATCACGTGTATAAGCTCCAACAGCTCGGACGCCTCTCACAACTCTTTGCGAAAGGAGACTTAGTCATCTTGCCGAGCAAGCATGATTCACATGTCTCGAACGACCAAGTCGGACGGGTTAGGAGCCCATCATCATGGAGCTTATTCATGCGTTTCAGACTAATGTGTCCAAGCCGGCAATGCCAGAAGTATGTCGGATTTATCTCATTAGGCTTATGCCTCTTGACATTCATGTTATAGACCGGCTCCTGTTCTAGATTCAATATAAATAGCCCATCAACAATGGGTGCATAGCCGTGGAACATACCATTCAAAAATATCGAACAACCATTGTCCTTTAAATTGAATTCATAACCTTGACTCATCAAACATGAGGCAGAAATAATGTTCCGACTAAGTGCAGGAATGTAATAACAATTATTCAATTCCATGATGAATTCGGAAGGAAGCTGGAGCTGCATCGTGCCGACCTCCAACGCAGCAACTCTTGCTTTGTTGCCGACCCTGATGTCAATCTCCCCTTGTGCCACACGCCTAGTTCTTACCATCCCCTGCATCGAGTTGCAAATATGAACAACCGATCCGGAATCAAATACCCAAGAGATACTAGGTATGTCAGCAAGGTAAATGTCTATAACATATGCAACAAGTGTACCTTTGCCTGAAGAAGCATTTCCGGACTTCTTGCCATGCTCTGCAAGCCACTTGCTACACTCTTCCAGTGACCGGTCTCCTTGCAATGATAGCAAACGGTCTTCGAGTCCGGTCCAGACTTCGGCACAGCGGTAGAGGTTATCATCTCCCTGCCCTTTGCCTTAGCCATTTTCTTGGACCAACTCCTCTTGAACTTAGCCGATTTCTGCACCATCAACACTTGATGCGTGCCTTTCTTAATATCCTGCTCTGCCACCTTGAGCATCCCATGCAATTCAGTGAGCTTCTTATCCATGCCATGCATATGATAGTTCGAGATGAACGTCCCATACCTGGGCGGAAGAGAACTCAGAACAGCATCAGTAGCCAGCTCATCCAAGAGCGGGAAGCCCAAACGATCCAAAGCTTGCACATATCCGATCATCTTGAGCACATGTGGGCTCAGTGGATCACCTTCCTTCAGCTTGCAATCCATCAAGGATCGCCAGACGTTAAACCTTTCGGTCCTAGCATGTGTCTGAAACATGCTCTTGAGACTCTCGATCATATCGTAAGCCTCAACATTTTTGAAATGCTGTTGCAAATCGGGCTCCATACAAGCCAACATCAGATAGCTGATCTCCGTTGATTCATCAACGAGTTTCTGGTAGGCATTCTTAGCTGTGGCACTAGCATTATCGGCAGGTTCCTCTGGAAGTGGATCCTCTAGAACATGTTCCTTTTTATCATGCTTGAGAACAATTCTCAGATTTCTATACTAGGTGGTAAAGTTTGTTCCATTCAGTTTATCCTTTTCCAGAATTGATTTCAGTGCAAAGTTGGGTTGAGCAGGTGGTGCCATTGATATACAACAGAAAATATGCAATCACTAAGCAATGTGTTTATGTAGAGTAATTCTAGCCTAAACAGAAATACTCCCATCAAGTCAGCATCCTCCGCAAACTCTCGGTGAGTTCAGGATCCGACTAGCGCATGCGACTAGTGAGCTTTAGCATCACTGCTAGCCAACAAACCTATCCGGTAAGAAACTCCTTGCTAATCGTATCTCTATACGACTCCTGTCGATCGGGAAGGTATCTCATACCCCGACTCCCAACCTTCTTTGCCACAAGGCCCAAAACCGTTTTGATAGCCTTGTCAAGTTAACTCGATGCAATGGTATGTCCGTGTCCGACCACGAACCCTTCAGATTCAAGGACATCCAGCAGCACCCCAATTTTATGAGCCCACTACTAGACGTACTTGATGTGCAAAGGTGCAACATCGGGGATGGCAATTCACTTGATATTCATGAGGGGTCATTCTATCATTCTAACATGCATAGAAACAAAGAAGCATAACAATCACAAATATAACACATATTGTGAAATAGTATGGCTCCTTCATGGACGTTCTTCCAGGTCGGCTCCGACTCGATGACCATCTATGAACTCCATCTTGTTTGTCACGCCGGGGCCAAAAGCGCCAACCTGATCTCTATTATCCAACTAATACAACTAGTAATGAATTTACATAGAGTCACAAGTCGACACGCAGGTCATTATACAATATAATGACAGCACTTTATTCTGCCGGTGACAAACATGACACGCAGGCCACGTATAAATTACACACATGCATCACATACACATGAGCCATACTATTCACATCAAACATGCAAAACAAAGTTATGCATAGAATCGCATTCTACCGGTTTGTGTGTCGGGTACGAAATACACGGCGCTACGCACACGGCGGTCCCAGATACACATCACATACACGTTTTCGGAAATCACAGATCACATCTGTTCTCCGATCACGCTGAATTCTCTGATCTGACCGATCTTATCGATCATCACGAATCCGATTCGGATTTACGTTTCACTGTTAACCCCGATGGCGGATAACCGACCGGTAGGGGTAGATCGTGTCACGACCTCATCGATCCCGATTTATAGAAAACATAGCCTCAACGATCCCCATGTGCAGTTGATCACATCAACCGTGCACATAGCCGATCTCTTCAAAGACAACAGATCTCATCTGCCGCCTCCGCATATCTAATATGCATACGATCTGAATCCAAATCCTATAGCAGAGGCTCTGATACCACTGTTGGGATCTCTGTAGGGTGCGTCGACTGCAAATTATAAATTCCTACACGCAGAACAACCAAGAACATGCTACGGGAGATGGATCACAGTTCGTTACCACTAGACGCGCAGTGCCATGCAGCGGAAGAAGAGTTGGGGCAGCGGCGTCGCGGGATCGCCTCCTCCTCGCTCGATCTCCTCGAACAGCGGTCGTCCGATCCCACGTCACGAGTTCGCGGGCGGCAAGTGCACCACCTCTAACGATATCCGCGCGTGCAGGAGGAACACCATGCGGCGGACTGCTAGATCCGATCACACAGTCGGCGGCGAGTGGAGGTGGCTATTCGCAACACATGCAAACCCTAGTTGCAGCGCCGAAGCGATCAACCTTATGAGTGTTCCGCACCTCCACTTTATATAAGCGTCCGTCGCGGGCTCAACACTTGGGCCTCGCACGGACCCTAAAGCCCAAAGTCTACTCGGTCACGTTCCTAGTCCAGTTCAGATCACATCCGACCAGTGTCCTACGAACCGACCTCGTAGGTTCCTTCCCTTAAGCGCGCGACTCCTTAGGTTCAAGTCGGCTTGGTCACAGTTCGGATCACCTCCGACCTGCACGGTTGGTAGCGGCCTCTAGCAAGGCGTGTCGACCACCAAGCAGACTATGAAGCTGGTTAGGCGAACCTGTACAACGTGTCACACTTCTGTTCCCTTTGCCGCACGATATATGTTGTCGGGCTCAAGGCGAGACTGTCATCCTTCTGCTAGCCCGACCTCTTTCTCGTTCCAGTGATGCCGACCACAATCCGGATTATCTCGTAATCCTTGTCGCATAGCCATGCTGTTCCTGGTCGGATCACACGAGGGGCCCAGAGTATATCTCCCCTGATCGGAGGGGCAATCCCATCTTGCTCGACCATGTCTCGCAGCATGGGATCGGACAAACCCAAACCTACCTTTGTAACTACCCGATCCGGAGTAGCGTTTGGTCGTCCCAAAGCAAGTCTGTCGCCATCCCGAGTACTTGCGTCCACTCAGGTCTTAGGACATAGAACGTATGTTGTACTAGAGACTCACAGATGACATATCGCTGCGTCTCATAGTTGGGTCTGTCCGACTAGGACCTTATCTCGACTTCGGATCCGACTACGCCGAATCCGACCAGACCTTCCAAGTCCATATTATCCGTTAGCATCCAATGCTCCATGGCTAGTGAGACCAAGCCATCGACCGTGTCATATGCCGGTCTAGTCGGCTGCGTCCACACAGCCCTTTCGACTAGGGACCTTTTAGGACAGTCATCATACAATGCATAGTCCCACAAACAAGTCACGTGCTTTGCCGATACACATCATTGATAATGTCCAAGGACTATCTTTATTCATAAACACATAGGAAATATCATCATACATGATTGCCTCTAGGGCATATCTCCAACAGAATAAAAATATAGCTCGAAATAGTGTACCGTTGGATTGTAGACGAAAGAGGGGATGCCTTTCGAGGCATCCCCAAGCTTAGACACTTGAGTCTCCTTGAATATTACCTTGGGGTGCCTTGGGAATCCCCAAGCTTAGGGTCTTGCCACTCTTTATTCCTTCATCCGTCGCGATCTCACTCAAAACTTGAAAACTTTAGCACACAAAACTCAACAGAAACCTCATGAGTTCCGTTAGTATAACAAGTAAATCATAAACCCTAGGTAATGTTCTGAACCCATTCATATTTTAATATTGCATATTAGCTATTGTATTCCAACTTATCCGTGACTTATGCCCCCGATATAATCCATAGCATCATCAAAACAAGAGAACTGTGCAACAAAACCAGAATCTGTCCAAAATAGAATAGTTTGTAATGATCTGAGCAAACACAATACTTCTGTAACACCAAGAAATCTGAAAAAATAGAACTACGTGGGAAATTTGTATATTAATCATGTGTAAAAACTCCAGAATTTTATCACGTCGCAGTGGAATTAGAAAAGGCGCAAAATTTTATATTTTCCACAGAATCAAGTCAACTATCAACCAAATCATCCCAAAGGCTTTACTTGGCACAAACACTAATTAAAACATGAAAACACAATCATGACAGTAGAATAATTGTGTGCACACTCAAAAATAGAAAAGAAAACAAGAAAAAAAGATAGTTATTGGGTTGCCTCCCAACAAGCGCTATTGTTTTACGCCCCTAGCTAGGCGTAAGGCAAAGTTTCAAGTGTTGCATCCTTCAAGTTAATTCCATAGGTGACCCTCATAATAGATTCACTAGATCATGACGGCGGGTGTTGTGGCGCCCATCAATTTTGGCACTAAAGGATAGGATTTTATAAAATATATGAAATAGTAGAGTTTATATCATGTATAGAGGCACATGAGGTGAAGATGATACTTATTTTTTTGCTATTATTTTTGTTAGCAGTGAAAATTGGAATATTTGCTAGGACTGGGAAAACCCCAACCAATTTTTGTAACCATGTCTGTATGAGTTGCCTTGAGAAGAAACAGGTTTTCATTGTAAAAATGAGAAGATAGAGCATCACCCAGAAGAGTTGACACAATGAATTTACACAAAATCAGTCATAAAAAACAGTACATTGGTGCTGCAGCATAGAACTGATGGGTAACTTGAATGTTAGGCATACCAAGAAATTTATAAGCAAGGAAGAAGCTAACTACCGGACTAAAGAGTACTCTCCTCTAATATAAGTTCTGAAGCTTATATCCGCATGCATGGGGTGGCTTCTCACTGAAGAAGACTATGTCCGAAGCATATTGACAAAGACTTCACCATATGTCACAGGAGATGGATATCACAACATAGCAATAGAATCAAGAAATCACATCACAACATAGCAATAGAATCAAGAAGTCATCTCATCTCACAACATAGCAATGAAATCAGGAAATCATCTCACAATATAGCAATAAAATCAGGAAATCGTGAATAACTGCACAACGCCATTCGGAGGACCGACTCCATGTTTATTTTGCAGTAGCATATCTGGTTGTTGTTCTCTACCAACCCATCAATCGATGTGACTTCCTGTTAAACCAAAGGAACCCAATTACCAACCCTTGGAAAGGGGGATCAAGAAAAAAAATAGACGAGGCATCGACTTTCATCACCCGCATTCCCCGTTCTCCTAGATCGAGCGGCCCCGAATCACCCGCATGGCGGGTGTCGGCTCGATTCCCTCGCGGACCAATCACCTGCTCGCCTGCCTCGCCTCAGGCTAGATCCACGCAAATCGCCTGTGTCGCACACATCCTCTGTTTGTCTGGATCTTGAATCCCCTCGAGCGAACATTTTTTTGTTAACAAGCGCAGCAACAGATTGCTCTGAACCGCTCGATTAGATATATGGGCTTAGAAAATTGTCCCAATTTACCAGAGGCTTCCGTTTTTTCTCCTGGAGCAGCAGCCCCTTAGGACAGTTGGGCCAGGAATCAAAAGGTGGGCTAGAGGTCGCTAGATATTTCAGATCTGACGGCTAAAAACGTCTGAATCAGCAAAATGAACGGCTGAAATTACCAAATGTGTGAGAGGACTCGCTTTAGGCTCGGTTTTACTGTCCTAAATATGGTTGCTTAATTATCTTTCTAGGGAAGTGCTCCATTCCTTTATTTAATGGAAATTGGAATCTTATATTACCTTCTTTCGTATCAATAATAGCACTTATGGTTCGTAGCAAAGGCCTACCAAGTATTACAGGACAAGACGGATTGCAATCAATATCAAGCACATTGAAATCCACATGCACATAATTTCTATTAGCGAGAATAAGCACATCATTTATTTTACCCAATGGTTTCTTAATAGTGGAATCTGTTAAATGCAAATTAAGGGAACATTCATCCATCGGTAAGGCCTAGCACATCACATAAAGATTTTGGTATTGTGGAAATGCTAGCACCCAAATCACATAAAGCATTACATTCCATAATATTTAATCTTTACTTTAATAGTAGGTTCCCATTCATAATATAACTTCCTAGGTATTGAAACCTCCAACTCTAGCTTTTCTTCATGACCTTTCATCATAGCTTCTACAATATGTTTAGTAAAAGATTTATTTTGTTCATAAGCATTGGGTGAATTTATCATGGATTGCAACAAGAAAATACACTCAATTAAAGAACAATTATCATAATTAAAGTCCTTGTAATCCAAAGTAGTGGGCACATAATTATTTAAAGTTTTGACCTCTCCAAACCCACTTTTATCATTAAGATCATCACCCTCGAACAACTGGGAAACCTTCTAGCTAAAGTTGACTCATATCCAGTCCCTTTATCATCAAGTTTTATATTAATAAACAAAGATTCAATAGGTGAGACACCAATCATTTTAATATCTTCATCATGATTATGGTAAAAATTGGGCGGAATCACTTTTTCTAGGAACTCTCGCTTAGCTCTCAACGTAGCGGTTCTCTATTTGATTTCATTAATGGAGACATATATACGAATATTCACAGGCGCGGACGAGGGCGCCTGATCACGGAATCAATAGGCGTTGGTTTGCATTGGAATATGGAATGCCTGCTCTACATGCGGTCGTATACGGTATCTTATTTAATGCGTAGTACCGATGGGAGCGTCGATGGTTGACGGGTCGGGGCAACGGACGTCCATCCATCAGCGACGGATCGCAATGTCCAGCCGTGACAGCATCACGTCGTGGTGGATGGGAGTCGAGTTGGCTTGGCCCACCCATCACAGATCGCAACCTCTATCCAGCAGCCGCCAGCCCTCTTTCTTCGATCTGCGCCGCCGGCACATTCCTGCCCCTTGAGCAAGGATTATCGATCAGGCGGCAGGGGTCGAATCGTTGTCGTGTACTCAGCACTGGCGGGGACGCTGCGCCCTGGCTATGCGGAGTCCAAGGCAGCCGTGGAGGCCATGGTGTGGGTCAGCATGAAGGAGCTCGGGTCCGCGCGGGTGACGGTGACCTGTGACGCGTCGGAGTTTGGCGATGGAGCTCTTCTTCAAGGGATAAGCGAGGACGTGGTGGAGAGGCTCGGGCGGCGGTCAGGTTTCTCGCACCGCTCTTGCGTTGATCTTTGGGCAATTTTGACTGAAATCGGCATTTTATTTTTGATGGAATCTGTTAAGCATAACAGGTTTTGCACACCTTCACGTTGTAATTCAGTTAGTAGATTGACATAGTCGAGGGTTGGTTCGATGGCGATGTCTCGCAGCTTCTCAAACACACGATTGTTTGCCTGCACATTGTGCCTTTGTTCTCTGAATCAGTGCAATCAAGTGTCCGTTTGCGATAAGCAGATATCGTCGTGAAGGGCTGGTGTCTAGGTAGGCGATCCCCGTCTCGCATGCGCCGCCGGCCACTCCATCCGCAGCGACCACCACCTCGGTCTCCCCTAGACGCCGCTGCCTCCATGGGGCACGGCCTGCGGTCTGCCCATGCGTGAGCGCCGGGGGTTTCGCTGCCTCTGGCGTCCTCGGGCCGCGTGAAGCTTCTCTTGGAGGGACGGACGCTGCCGGAGTTTGGCTCCCTCCCTCCATCTCCTTCGCGTCGAAGGAGGAGCTGCTCTTGGCGTCGTCCTTCCGGCCGGGCTTCCTCGCCGCCTCCACTCCGTCCATGCTGCGTTGTCGGCTGGCTGGGGCTTCGCCTCCGCTTCTTCGGACGCCGGGCGATGCCCTTCTTCACTACTCGCTGACTCAGTTCTCCTCGCCGGTATGTTTTCCTCTCTCTCCGGTGCCGGCCTCGACATCTCCGGACTTGGTTTGGGTCCAAGTGTTGCTGCCGTCGCCGCCGCCCGCCGCCTCCTCCATTGCCGCCCTGCTTAAGTCTTGGTTAGGCTCTGCTTTCGAAACCCCTGTTTGTCATCAGTTTAGTGCCTGCTTATTCTCGGTTTCGGTTGCTAGTAAGCGTATTGCCCAGTTTGTTTTCTCTTTGGAAGGTATCAATTACCAGGGTGCTCTCGTTTTGTTCCACGTCGCTCCTCCGGCACGTGCCTACGTTCCTCCGAGGCTTTTCGTGGCTGAGTTTGAATTGCCTGCTGCGCCCACCTTACCGCCTAGCTCTTCTCTTCCCTCGCCTCCTTTGACCCTCGCTGATGCAATGCGCTCTGACCAACGCTCCACGCGCGCTGTCGCTGCTGACCCTATCGCTAGTCCCTCGGGCTTGCCGTCTGATCCTCTTCCCTCGGCCTCCTCTCAACAGGAGAAAGTTGACATCCTTGCTGCTGCTTCCCATGCTTGTACTAGTCCCCCCGTGATGGTCACCTCGTCCATAGTCAATTAGTTCCTGTGCAGTCCCGTACCGCGTGCCCGACCCGCCCAATGAAACCTGCCATGCGTTCCGTCGTTTTGGACGTCCTCGCAAGTGGAATCTTGCCCACCCCTCCGGGCCCGCTGCCATGGCCTACCTACGATCGCTCCCAGGACGTAGGCCTCTGCATGGAGATCGGCATGCAGCCAACCACAGCTCGCCTCACTTCCAAGCCCATTCGCTCGCGCAGGGTGATTCTGATTGATCTTCTAGCGCCTGGAATACTGCCAAGGCCTGAAGGCCCTCTTCCTTGGCTATTGTATCCGGCACGCATGCCACCCTGCCAGCCCAACCCACAAACGCCAACTAGGGCTCTGTTCACGGGATGTGACTACGTCCCTCCCAAAACCTTTTCCTCGCCCCTGCCGGCTGCCAACTCCTCAAACCCCGTGTGCTCCCCACCCATTGGTGGCGGCAAGAATCCTGCGCCCGTGTCCTCTCCTCCCCCTCTTATAGCATGCATACCCCTCCTCGGCTGAAATCATTCCATCTCTCCATCCCCAGAAACCCTAATTTCAGCATGCGCTACCATCGCTGCCTTGCTCGTGATCACTTGGTTAAGGAGTGCAGAGACCCGTTTCGATGCCGTCTATGCTGGCAGGTGGGGCATGCCCAGCGCCACTGCGTGGCTATTTTACCACCCCCAAGCCTCGGTTCTTCACCCACCCCTTCTCACATCTCTCAAACCCCCTCCGAGACCAGCTCTCCTCTTTCTCCGCCTCCCGGTAGCTCCCCTTCTTCCTCCGCGGCCCCAATGGCTGACTTCATCCCGGTGCCCATCGAGATCTCCTCCTCCTCTGAGGATGGCGAGCTTCCTTCTCCCCCCGCATGGCCTCCCCACCATCACGCGTTTTCGCCTTCCCTGAGCAAGTTGATTCCGCCGAAGTTGATGACGAGGAGGAAGAGGATCCGGAGGAGATTGAATTCAAATCAGGGGAGGAATCCACTGATTCGGATGCAATCCCACCCATTTTTCCTCCTTCCCCTCCGCGGCATCGCCGAGACTACTCCAATGTCTTCATGCCGCATGTTCTGCTTGATCACTTCCAGAACCTTTCCTTTGCTTTCGTCAACCCACCGTGCCCATCTCCCCATGCTTCCATTCATAGAGCTCTCCAGTCCGGGGCGGGGGACCCCCAGGTGGCCATTAGGGCTTCTTCTCATGGGGCGGGCCTTGTCATCTTTGGCTCGGCCTATGAACGAGAAATCTCCTGCCTATCTAGCCCTTTAAACTGCCCAGTTAACTCTGTCCAGCTGGTCCGCCACGAGGACACCGACAACAGGTTCCTTTTTGCCTGGGCACAGTTTCCGCCTTAAACATCGAAGACTTTCCCATCGAGTCTTGGTTCACCAACACCATCACCAATTCATGGTCCCCTTTGCTTGTCCCATCCAGATAGATCCTATCGCCTCACCGGCGTTGACTACTCGGCCGTCCTCCTCTCAGTCAAGAGCAGGACCCTCACCGATGTCCCTCACTCCATCCCCATCCATGGCTTCTCGGGCCTCGGTGCGATCGCTACAGTCCTAGTGGTACGCTCGGAGGAGCTGCCGTCGGACCCCGCCTTCCCTGTTGACTCCGATGATGACAACAGCTATGGTGGAGGGGATGGAGGCGACGATGGGGGTGACGGTGGGGATGGAGACTTCCCTGCTGGCATGGATGAGGCCCTGGCTCCGCCCCCTCCCCCGCCCTCGGACGCGCTCTTCCGCGACCGCGTGGTGGTTCTCCCCGGGGGCCAGACCATGATGGCCCACAAGCCTATGGTGGTGGCGGTCCCCCTCGACGCTCGTCCGGCCGCTATCGACGTCAAGCTGTTCGCCGGCTTCTACAACATCCGCATCACCGTCCGGAATGGCGAGAGGTGCTTCTACCGCATCCTCATGTGCCCGGCAGGCTCCCCGCGCCTCATCGTTGCCAACCTTGCCTCCTGCTCCATTGGATACCTGAACAAGGTTGGAAAGCCCATCACCGACGCCGACATCTTCTGCATGGACTGGCGTGGGCGCAGTTTCGGCAACATCGTCTCCGGGGAGGCCCAGGTCATGGAAGCCCTCGAGCGCTTCGACTCGGGCGCCCTCCTCGCCCCCTCTCCAGCGCCTCTGCTGCTCGAGGCCCCATCGGCCACGCCTACTACGCCGGCGCCTTCTTCCTCTATCATCGTCCCGGTGCTTCCTCCCAAGGGCAAGACTTCCATCGTCTACACCCGCCGCAGCGCTCGTCTCAAGGAGAGGGAAGAACTCAGGCGCATGTCCATGCTCGAGAAGGCCACGCTGCTCAAGAAGTCCAAGCTGGAGGGGATCAGGCAGAAAGACTCTTCCCCTGGGCTCCTGCCGGAGGCCGAGCTCATGGAGCTGGCGGCGAAGGAGCCGTCCCCTCTACCTCGCAAGGACGTGTTGGAGCTGGCGGAAGCTTGCGGTGTCTCCGAGATTGACCTGAACAAGGTGGTACCCGAGTTCTCCGATGTGTGACAGCCTCATCTTCTTCGGTCGGCACCGGCGCTGCTACCGGTCTTTCATTCCCTGCAGCTACAACGCCCTGGCCAATTTTAGTTGTAGCAACCTTGTCCTTTACCATTGTAGCATGCCGCCTTGTCTTTCTCCCCCCTATGTATTTGTATCTCGCAGCTGTGCTAGTGCTGCCATCGGGGTATCTCTTTCTGTAGTTCTCGGGTTCTCCCTAGATAGCTTCGACCCTGGTTCGTTTCTGTTATCCGCTGTAACCTGGCCGTTCACGGGCATCGTTATCTACCACTATTACTATTATATCTGTCCCTCGTCGCCTAATCTATTACCCAATGAATAAACGCCTTAACATCGCCTCGTGGAATGTTCGGGGTCTTGGACGCCCGAACAAATGCGTTGATGTAAAAAAAGCTTTACAATCTGCCCAAGGTTCGATCCTTTGCCTTCAAGAAACTAAGCTGCAAGATATTCCCCCTTTTAAGGCTGTCTCTTTCCTGCCGATCGGCCTTAGAAACTTCCATTTCCTCCCGTCGGTTGGGGCATCCGAGGGGCTGCTAATCGCATGGGACGACGCTAATCTAGAGTGCACTAACGTTCATCTAGACCGGTTCTTCATCATGTGTTGGTTCTCCTTCCGGGCAACTGACGTTTCCTTCGCTATTACCAACGTCTATGGGCCGTGCGAGCTATTCCTTAAACAAGAATTCTTGGACTCCCTAATCCTTGCGTCGTCTACGATTACTTGCCCATGGTTGGTCTTCGGGGATTTCAACCTTATTCTTCGCCCAAGGGACAAATCTTCAAACCACTTTAACACTAACGAGGCTAGGTTATTTGCTTCGGCCATTATCTCCATACAGCTCCAAGAAATCCCGCTCCTAGACCGCCTCTACACGTGGTCTAATCAACAAGACAACCCTACTCTAGTCCGGCTGGATAGGGCTTTCGTTAACATGGCATGGTCATCGGTGTTCCCGGACTCCACGCTCTCCTCTATGACAAGGACTACCTCGGATCACGTCCCGATTTTGTTACATGCATCCTCGGACATACCAAAACCCTCAATCTTCAGGCTTGATAACTGTCTTCTGTCTAACCACTCGTTTCTGCAGCAAATCGCCACCACCTAGTCTAGCATGGGGCCTCGCCACTCCCATTTGGGCAGCGCGGGCATGCTTTGCCTGAAATTAAAACGGTTAAGAAATCTTGCGAAAAAGTGGGCAGTTAATGCAAAAACCCCAAAGCGTCTGGCTACCAACTGCACTACAACCATCGATTTCCTCGACAAGCTAGAGGAGTTTAGACCCCTCTCAACTCTTCAGCTTAGTCTCCGAATGGCTGTAAGGTAGCGCTTCATCGTTACAATAAAAGCCTGGCAGACTACTGGCGGCAACGGGCCAAGTTGCGAGAGTGCACTGTTGGGGATGAGAATTCGGCCTACGTGCATGCATGTGCCTCCGTTCATTTTTGCAAAAATCAAATCAAGACTCTTCATGTTGATGGCCAAGACATCTCCTCCCACCTAGGCAAAGAACGCGTTATTCATAGCTACTTCACCGACTTGCTTGGCACTTCCGCCCAATCTCTCTTCAACTTCATCTTCCGAATCTCTTTCGCAACTCCCAGCTAACTCTCTCTCAGGCGCTTTCCCTGTCTCGGCCTTTCTCTATGGATGAGCTTCGTGCGGCTGTTCTGGCCATGAACTCGAACGCAAGCCCGGGTCCAGACGGTTTTGGCCCGGCTTTCTTCAAGGCCAATTGGGATCTCGTGAAATCTGATCTTTTGGCCCTTATGGAAGAGTTTCACAAGGGTACTGCCCAACTAAATCGTATTAACAAAGCTTTCATCGTGCTTCTTCCCAAAAAAGTAGGTGCCACCTATGCGGACAACTTCCGTCCGGTCTCCCTGCAAAATTTCATCATCAAGCTAAGCTCCAAATGCCTTACCTCTAGAGTCCAACCATTTATCTTCTCTATCATCCACCAGGATAAATCTGGATTTATCAAAGGTAGAAGCATTGCGGATAACTTTACGTATGCCGCTGATATTGTTCAGACTTGCTTTAAGCGCAAAAAATCAGTTATTGTGCTTAAACTTGATTTCAAAAAAGCATTTGACTCGGTCTCTTGGACCGCCCTGGCAGCTATCATGCTTGCCAAGGGCTTCCCCGAGATCTGGTGCAATTGGGTTGACAGCCTGAACCGTTCCAGTCAGTCGGCTATTGTTCTGAATGGCAAGCCTGGCCCTTGGATCAACTGCAAACAGGGGCTGCGACGGGGCGACTCGCTTTCTCCGTATCTTTTTATTATTGTTGCTGATGTCCTTCAGCGTCTAATCTACCAGGCCTCCAATGATGGTAGGTTAGCTCACCCAATGAATCAGGAGCTTCCTTGCCCAGTTCTTCAGTACGCTGACGATACATTGATCATCTTGCCGGCGGAGGCTGCTCAACTTCAGACCTTAAAAGCTATCCTGCTTCAATTATCTCAAGCCACGGGGTTGCATATCAATTTTCATAAGAGCACGTTTGCCCCCATCCACGTGCCTCCTGAGTTAGCCAAGGATTTAGCCGACATTTTTGGTTGCCCAGTTGCTTCTTTCCCTCAGTCCTACCTCGGCCTTCCTCTATCTACTCACAAACTTCACATCGCAGATTTCTTTTTCATTATCGACAAGATCGACCGCCGCTTTGCTGGATGGTGCGTGTAACATCCCAAAATTCTAAATTTTGGAATGTTATAAACACATAGATAGTTTTCGTTGATTGTTTGATTGATTGGCTGAAAGTGAGTGAATTTGAAACTTTTGAAAGTTAAATGAGAGGAATAAAGGACTTTCCCAAACTTTCATGATCTTGAGAATTCAAATTCTTTTCATCACAAAACCACGGAGAGAAGATGACATGACTTCTTCCATTTATTTAAATGACAAGGGGTGTTGAATATATTTGAATTTCATTTGGAAAATATTTCCAATTCTGAAACTTTATGCAACTCAATGATTTTCACGAGAGAAGATAAAATGACTTCTTCAAATTAAATGAAATATGAGTTGGGAGTTTTAAAAAAATTAAAATTCAAAGTTCTTTTGAATTTATTTCCAATTGGAGTTATTTGAGTTTTATTCAAATTATTTTCTCCAAAAACAAAATATACGGAAAATAGGGTAACATGATTCCCTACATCGTAAAATTGGAGAGAAATTAATTTGAAGTCATTTTGGTATTTTAAAATGATTTTATTGGATTTTATTGGACCGGTAGCACTGTGTGAATTATTAAAATTTGTGTGTATTTTATTTGATGCTAAAATAGTGTTCATGTTGTAGAAAATCTTTTTCTGAAAATTTTGATCTATTATATGCCTATATAAATTTTTATTTATTTTTGTTTTGTTGTCTCTGTCAAAAAAAAAATTTACGCTATGCCCTTGATCAAGGGCCAAGGCCCAGGACAAGCCACCGGCCAAGGCCAAGGCCAAGCATGCACGCCAAGACAGGGAGCCGGAGGAGCCGCTCCTTTTCTTTTTCCTTTTCCTAGTAGGACTTTTGTCCTACTTCCGTTTATTCCGATTTGTTTCTAGATATTTTCCCTTTTGTTTCCTAATCCTAGTCTATTTCTTGTCCCCTACCCCAAGCAAAGCCCTCCCTCCCCAATATAAATACCCAAGCACCACCCCCTCCAACACATCAAACCAACACCTCTCCTCTCCTCTCCGCAGCAGCAGCAGTGCAGCACCACCGCTGCCGCTTGCCACCGCCGCCGCCAAGTGTTGCCGCCGCGCCCTCGACCTCTCCTGAGGTTTATATGATCTCCTCTCCACCGTCCCGTGATCTCCTTTCCTCTAGGAGCAACCGCAACATCGGATCCGTTCTTCTTCCCCAACTCCGACGACTACTCCGGTGAGATCCACGAAATCCCGTAATTCATTTTTTTCAGAAAATAGCAATCTTAGAAAATTCATATCTTTTATAGTTTTTAGTATTTTTGAGTGATTCCAATTGCTATGTGTCACAAATTTGCTTAAGTTTCTGTTAGTGTCTCTGGATTTCAAATTTGAGTAGTTTAAATTTGAATTTGATAAAAAAATTTCAGATTAGTATTTTGGCCATAACTTGAGTTTAAAAATAGGTTTTTAATTAATTCTTTTTGCTCCTGGTCACTTATGATATTTTTTAGCTGTAGGATTTAGTTTGGTAATTTTGGAGTATTTTAAATTATATTTTAGTAAAAACAGTACTGTTTTGCTTATATAGTTGTTTTAGTTATGTAATTATTGTTTTAATTATTTTTAGTTCATTCCTTTTGTAGATTTTCACTTGTTGTTATATGTTTATGTTTAGCTACAGTAGATAAATTTTTGTAGTTATTTATTAGTGTTTAGCTACTGTTTTTGTAATTGCTTGTTTAGTTCATAGTGATAGTGGATAAAAATAGTTTTATTAGTTTTAAAAGTAATTCTTTTCCACTTCAAGTTATATTGTTTTTGTTTCCGTTATTTGTGAACACATTAGTTGTTATATTTATTTAGTATAGTTTAGTAATGTTTTAATAAATGTGTCGGTTGTACTAGAGTAGGGTACCCTAGTACCCCGAATTAAACTGCAGACGATTGCTGCGCATACAGCGGGCTGGCCTGATGTCCGCTAAGACCCTCAATGGCTCCTTGAGCCATTCAAGAACAAAGTAGTCAAGACCCGGCAAGAGGAGCTTGCCGAAGGCCACTCAGGCGCCAAAGGAGACAAGGCCCGGCAAGAAGAGCTTGCCGGAAAGGCTTTGGGGCGCCGAGCCCCCAGCGCGACAAGGTTCCTGCCAGCGGCAAGGCGCTTGCAGGCGGGTGACCTTTCTTCATCTCCGCTCCAGCTCACCCACCAACGTGTCGCCATGCAGGGCTCTCCCAAGCACGCGTGTCGGCGAGGCTGTGCCGCCAGCGGGAACAGCGACGAAGCGGCGTGACAAGCCACCATCGTGGCAAGCGGAGGTGCACTTGACGGTCCTGTTACCTTTGTTGGGCGATCGAGGCGGGCATTGATGACTCTTGTCCCTTGCCGTCAGAGTTAGGTATAGGTTACTATACACTGTACAAAGCGGTGTACCAACCTATGTTTTTACTATCTTACCCTTGTATACTTGTCATATGTGGTAACCCCTTTAGCCTAGAAAAGGAGGCCCGAGGGTAACGTAGAAAGGGTTCGGCCTAGCTCCGGCTTAGTTCATCCTACTCACATATCGAGGCTAGGTTTTGTAGCTCCCATTGCTCCCTAGCAAGAACACAAGATAATCTACCAAAGCAGCAGTAGGAGTATTATCTCTCCGGAGAGCTCCGAAGCTGGGTAAGCCCGCTCGTGTGCATCGCCTCGGTCCGCTCTTCGTGCAACCTCCGCCCCCCTCCGAACCACAAGGGACCCCGGGTCCCGTAGGTGTTCGAGGGACACGATCAGCCTTCCTCCCCCGTCAAAATGATTTGCTGTTATAGTTGTCTTAGTGTTTTGCTAGTTGCTATATTTGTTCTAGTATTCACTAGATGGTTATAGTAGTTTTATATTAGATCTTTTTGTTAGTTAGTAAATTAGTAATTTATTTTCTGTTATTCTATTAGATTTATATTTTCTTTGCTGTAGAAAAAAAATATTAGAATAATTTAGTAATGTTATGTTAAGATTTGTGTGAGTTGGTCACCACGAAAGAGCCCACAACGCCGCCAGGTCCAAAGAAAAGGCGGCGCAGGCGTCGGCGTCCGAATCTTCACCGCGTCCTTCTCAGGAGGCGAGGGACAGACAGCGCCGTGAAGCTCGCGGCACCATATGCTCATTGGACCAAGGCTAAGCTGGGGGATCCCGAGGCCCTCGAGACCCGCATGCACCCCAGCATGCTAGTACGAGCGGAGCACGGTCGCTTGGGCGAGATGTTGCTCCTCCTAACTTGGTTAGGAGTCCGAGCACGTCCCGTTCTTCGCTCCGTACGCGTTGCCGCCAACCACACCAGTGGAAGCCTTGGCGAGAGCTCAGTTACTTCTAGACTACCCTCCAACGGCCGACAAAGTCGACGAATGGAGGGCCACAATCCAGAGTCTCATCGGCCGCCAGCGGCGACGTCCCGCTGCAACCGAAGCGCTTGCGCCGCGCAAGGCGACAAAGCGCGAGCTGATGGCGGCGAGACTTGCGGGGTGCAGCCACCGCACTCCCCTTCCGAAGACCAGGTCGCCGACTCGCGATCCATCTCGACGGCGACTCCACATCGTCGTCGGATCCGCGAGCTTATCGCGACCAGCGCCAAGTTCTTCGAGGCGGCAAGAAGAAGACGCTTCGAACCCGTATCGGCGCCAAGAGAAGCGCCGTCAATCGACCAGCGCGCGGCCCATGTTGATATGCATGCGCCGAGGGGAACCAGGTGACTTGCCGTACGCGGTAGGTTGCCCTGCGTTCACTCGTGAGCTGGGGCAAGTCCGGTGGCCCGACAAGAAAAACTTCAAGCCAGATGTGCCGGAGAAGTATGATGGTAGGACACACCCGTCGGAGTTCCTCAGCATCTACACCATCGCGGTGCAGGCTGCGGGGGGACGAGACGACAAGATCCTCGCCAACTACTTTCCCCTGGTGCTCAAGCCAAACGTCAGATCTTGGCTCATGCACTTGCCGGACAGCTCCATATCTTCTTGGGCAGATTTGTGCCACCAGTTTGTCGGCGCCTTCACGGGCGGCCACAAGCCTCATGGCCAAGAAAGTGATCTTCACCTGCTTGCCCAGAAAGAGGGAGAGTCTTTGCGCAAGTTCATCCAGAGATTCAGTCGTGTGCATTACAACATCGGGCGTCCACCATGTTGCAGTGATCAGTGCATTTCATCGTAATGTACGGAACCGCAGAATGAGGGAGGAGATGGCGATGTGCAAAGTGAAAGACGTCAGCGAGCTCTATGCCCTGGCCGACAAATGTGCACGCGCTGAAGAAGGAAGAAGGCTCCCAGGAGAGAATGTGGGAGCAGAGTCTGATAGTGAGGAGATCGCCCCGGCAAGGAAGAGCCGGCGGCGAAATAACAGGAGGAAGAAAAACCAAGAAGTGCTAGTTGTTGAGCAGTCCGGCAAGGATGGAGCCGCCAACAAAGCCAAGGCTAGTGGCTCCGGCAAGGAGGTTGCCGGAGATGCCGACCGCCAGGCTGTGGCGGCCGCCGACAAGCCTGACAGCTCCAACAAACCGTACTGTAAAATCCACCGCACCAAGGGCCACGATCTCCAGAGCTGCAAGAAAGTAGAGCAACTTGTTGAGCTACAAAGAGCTGAATACGAGCGGCGAGATAAGGAGAAAGCCCAAGAAAGTGCAGGTGCAGCAAGTAAGAAGAGACCCGGCCGGGGAGGACGCCGCGGCAAGGCCAAGCAGCGGCAAGGAGACAGACCACCCCGTGGCCGCGACAAGGAAGAAGATGAAGATGAGGATGATGAGGACATGGAAGACGATGAAGCGGATGAGCAAGAGTTTCAAAAGGCAACAGAGGTCCTTTGCATTGACGGAGGTGCTTCTCTGCATACCTCGCACCGCCAACTCAAACAATGGATGCGTGAGGTTAATGCAGCAGAACCATCCATAGAGTCACGCAAGCCTCTGAAGTGGTCCGGCACGCCCATCATCTTTGACATTGAGGATCACCCTGATCGCATCACTGCGGTCGGGTGCTTGCCGATGTTGGTCTCACCAACCATCCGCAACCTCAAGGTCACAAAGATGTTGGTTGACGGCGGGGCCGGCCTGAATTTGATTTCCTCTGCGGTGCTTCAGAAACTCCAAATCCCTGACAGCGAGCTCGAAGAAACTGGTACTTTCCAAGGTATCAATCCAGGAAGGAGCAAGCCCAAAGGGAAGATCACGTTGCCGGTAACATTCGGCAGCGAGCTCAACTTCAGAACTGAGAGGGTCACGTTTGACGTCGCCGACTTCCCATTACCCTACAATGGTATACTTGGCCGTCCAGCGCTCGCCAAGTTCATGGCCGCCTCTCATTATGCTTACAACCTACTCAAGATGCCCGGCCCGATAAGCGTCATTTCTGTCCATGGCGACAAGAAGGACGCGCTTATCTGCGCCGACAAGATTTACCGGGAAGCAGCAGCCGCAACAGAAAGCAAACCACTTGCCGCTGAAGCTCCCGGGGGAAAGAACACCACCAGGTCCGGCAAGAGCTCTGTTGCCCACTCCGGCAAGCGCACCTCTTCGGAGTGCTGCGCTACCGTCGAGGACGCACCACCGAGCTCCACCGGCAAATACAAGAAGATGATGGCGGCTCCGCCAAAGATCAAGAAAGTGCCTGCCAAGGAGGACAGCACTGGTGGTACCTTCACCATCAGTGCCACGCTTGATCCTAAATAGGAAGGCGAGCTCGTTGCTTTCCTGCGGGCGAACGTCGATGTGTTTGCATGGCAACCATCTGACATCCCCGGTGTTCCCAGGGAAGTAATTGAGCACCACCTAGCTGTCTGTCCTCACGCACGGCCCGTCAAGCAAAAAGTTAGGAAGCAGGCAGTGGAGCGCCAAGAGTTCATAGCATAAGAAATCAAGAAGTTGGAAGCAGCAGGGCTCATCAGAGGAGTTCTCCATCCCACGTGGTTGGCCAATCCGGTAGTGATACGCAATGCTAATGGGAAATGGAGACGTGTATTGACTTCACCGATGTTAATAAAGCTTGTCCCAAAGACCCATTCCCTTGCAGCGTGTCGACCAGATTGTTGACTCCACGGCTGGGTGTGATCTGCTTTAGTTTCTTGATGCATATTCAGGATATCATCAGATCTTCATGGCGTAAGAGGATGAAGAAAACCGCATTCATTACACCATGTAGCACGTCTTTGCTTTATCACGGATGCCTTCGCTTGAAGAATGCTGGTTCGACCTTTGCAAGGGTAGTCCATGATGCCTTTGAACCGCAGATACACAGAAATGTAGAAGCATACATGGATGACATAGTGGTCAAGAGCAAGGACAAAGCAACTCTGGTTCAAGATTTGAACGAAACATTTGCAAATCTGCGCAAGATCAACCTCAAGCTCAACCCCGAGAAGTGCGTGTTTGGAGTCCCTTCCGGCAAGCTTCTCGGGTTCTTTGTGTCTCAGCGGGGAATTGAAGCCAATCCCGACAAGATCAAGGCCATTGAGTAGATCGAAGCACCAAAGCGCGTCAAGGATATCAGAAGGCTTGCCGGTTGCGTGGCTGCTCTCAGCAGGTTTATCTCTAAGTCCGCTGAGCGCGCCCTGCCATTTTTCAAATTTTTGAAAAAGGCAGGTCCAATGAAATGGACTCCCGAAGCGGAGGCTGCGCTGCGGGACTTGAAGAGATACCTGTCCTCCGCTCCAATACTTATCGCACCTAGGCCACAAGAGAAGTTGCTGCTGTATATAGCAGCGACCAATCAAGTGGTTAGTGCTGCATTAGTAGCGGAGAGGGAGGCGGATGATGAGCCGGCAACCGAGGCAGGCGCATCCAGCGACAAGCAAGGGGCTTCGCCGTCAAGCTCGATCCCGACAAGGACGGATCAGCGCGGGGGGTTGCGACAAGATCTGAAAGAAGATGGTGCAGCGCCCGGTCTACTTTGTCGAGTTCCCTTTGCGAGGCTAGATCAAGGTACTACGGTGTGCAAAAGCTGCTTTTCGGCCTCCTCATGGCCTCGAGAAAACTGCGCCACTACTTCCAAGCACACGAGATAACAGTTGTCACTCGCTTTCCGCTGAAGAGGATCTTACAAAATCCAGAAGCAACCGGCAGAATCATCGAGTGGGCACTGGAACTGTCAAGCTTCGGTCTCAAATTTGAAAGCACTTCAACTATCCAGAGCAGAGCATTGGCGGAATTCATAGCTGAATGGACGCCAACGCAAGATGAAGAAATCCCGGAGACGAGCATCCCCGACAAGGAGGCAAATAAAGAGTGGCTGATGTACTTTGACGGTGCCTTCTCGCTACAAGGCGCCGGTGTGCTGCTTATAGCACCCACCGGAGAGCACCTCAAGTACATAGTCCAGATGCATTTCCCCAAGGAACAAGCAACAAATAATACTGCAGAGTATGAAGGTTTGCTTGCCGGCCTCGGGATTGCGGTGGACCTTGGGATCAAGAAACTCATTGTCAGGGGGGACTCGCAGCTTGTCGTCTGCCAAGTGAATAAAGATTATCAGAGTCCGTTAATGGAAGCCTACGTTGATGAAGTGAGGAAGCTGGAAGAGCACTTTGAAGGCCTGCAAATGGAACACATTCCAAGAACTCAGAATGATATAGCTGATGGCCTCTCCAAATGTGTCGCACTTAAGTTACCTGTGGAACCAGGAATTTTTGTGCTCCAGCTAACTCAGCCAACCGTAACACCTTCAGCAGGACAGGGCAGGAAGAGAAAATTGGTTTCCGACGACTACTTTCCGGCAGAGCTCCCCGAAGCCGCCGCCAAGAAGGTCCCTAAAACCAGCACAAGTATCACTGAGGAGCAGTCTGCTCCGGCAAACCATGCAGTTTGCATCGTTGAAGCAAACGCTCCCGACAAGTTTCGCTCCGGCAAGCTTGCCGGGGATCATCGAGCTCCAGCAGACCCACAGGTTCTTGCCGCAGAAGTTGATGTTCCCGCAGTGATAGATGAGCCTTTAGTCCTTGTTGTCGAGCCACAAGCTCCAGCATGGGCACAGCAAATTGTCCATTTCCTTCAGACGGGAGAACTTCCCGAAGAGCAAGAAGAAGCGGAAAAAGTAGCCCGGCAGTCAAGTATGTACCAGTTTGTTGACAACATCCTGTACAAAAAAAGTCTCAACGGTGTGAAATTGAAGTGTATTTGCGGGAAGATGGATGAGAAGCTGTTGGCGAGATACATGGAGGCATATGTGGTCACCACATTGGCGCCAAGAGCGCTTGCCGGCAAAGCTTTCCGGCAAGGTTTCTTCGGCCGAAGCCCTCCAGATGCAACCGCACAAGTAACCAAGTGTGAAGCGTGCGGTTCCATTCCAAACAGATACACCAACCAGCTCAAGCTCTCCAGACGATCCCTTTATCCTGGCCCTTCTCGGTGCAGGGCTCGACATCCTCGGCCCTTTCCCCGAGCTGTCGGGGCTTTGAGTACTTATGCGTTATGATCGACAAGTTCACAAAGTGGCGGAAGTGGAACCAGATAAGGAAGGTGACAGCACAATCGGCGGTCAAGTTCTTCTCAGTCAATTGTTTGCCGTTTGGGATTCCTAACGGAATCATCACCGACAACGGCACACAGTTCACGAGCCGCACCTTCATGCGAGACGCCCAAGATCTTGGCGCCAAGATCTGCTTTGCTTCATTACTCATCCGAGAAGCAATGGTCAGCGAGAGAGAGCAAGCGCTGAAGTGCTGCGAGGCCTCAAGACCAGAACTTTCGACAAGCTACGCAAGTGCGGAAGAAACTGGATCGAGGAGCTGCCGGTGGTTCTTTGGTCGATCAGGACGACGCCAAATCGAGCCACTGGCCAGACACCTTTCGCTCTAGTCTATGGAGCAGAGGCAGTTCTCCCCACGGAACTCGTGTACGGATCACCTCGAGTGCTCGCTTATGATGAGCTTGAGCAAGAGCAGCTGCGGCAAGATGACGCGCTGCTCCTCGAGGAAGATCGTCTTCAGCTGCTTTGTCGAGCTGCTCGTTACCGGCAAGCTTTCGCGTCGCTACCATAGCCGCAAAGTTAATGCCAGAAGCTTCGAGGAAGGCGACCTTGTTCTTCGGCGCGTTCAATCCGCCAAGAATTCCAACAAGTTGACGCCGAAGTGGGAAGGCCCCTATCGGGTGAAACGAGTCACTAGGCCTGGCGCTGTCCGCCTCGAGACCGAAGATGGCGCTCCGGTGAGCAATTCTTGGAATATAGAACATCTTCGCAAGTTTTACCCATAAGGCGCGGTTGCCGGAACCTGTTCCGGCAACCACCCTTTTGTACAAGTCTTGCCGCTGTTGCATGTAATCCTTTGTACGAAGCCGGGCGCAGACCCCGCGCATCAGTAAAGCCTATGTGTTGCGTACAACTTGTCAATACATGCCCTCATGATCATATATGCATGTGTTTACTAACATCTTGTGCAGCATACACACCCGGTAAGCGATAATGAGCGACTAAGCTCCATAACTTTATTTTCTCTTCTTTCTTCTCAAACAAGAAGAAGGGTCATCCACCCACAAGTTAACCGGGGGAGAAGGAGAAGATAACAGTATGGGCCGCCAAGCGTCGCTCGAGGAACTGTCGCCTTGCCGGAAAATGGACAATGGAAAGCTAAGTTGCTTAAATTTTTAAGTTATCTTCCTCGAACGATAGTACTTTGTATGGAAAACCTGTGCGTGGAGGAACCGACTCGCGACTAGCTTGCGCCCTTACTTTGTTTCGAGTCCGCTCAACAACTTAAGCGTGCTGCAACTAGTTGCGACAAGGTTGCTTGTCGGGGGCGGCATCGCCAGCGAGCTGTTGAAGTTCCGCACTCAGCGCTCGCGGCAAGGGTGTTCGTACTGACAAGTTCTCCTAAAAACGTGGGGTATAAACATACAAGGGAAGAAATCGAGTAAAGGAAATGACATTTGCATTAGATGGCCTAAGATAGTGTATATTACATAGTAACTTGTCGCGCGTCTAATGAACTTTTTACATAAACATGATCTACAGCGACAAGAGAAAGATAGACTTGGTGGCCTAATCCACGCGGTCGCCCTCGCGCCTCTTAACTCCGCTCACCCTGTCCACAATGGGTGCGACAAGGGCCTTGAGCGTGTCAACATCGGCAGATGGAGGCAGGGACTTGAGGACTTTGGTGAAGTCGACGCTTGGGTTGCGGAAGGCCACCTTCATCAACACCTTCTGGAGAGCCTCGGCGCAGACTTGACGTGATTCCTCCGCCAGTTGTTTCGGGACCTCTTCCCGGAGCCGTTGGATGCCCGCCAACACGCCTTTGAAGAACAGGCTGAGCTTGACGCTGGGTTGGAGGTTCTCGTCAGTGGAGTATCCAAGATCCGTCATCCCCAACTCCATCAGCTCATTATGGATGTCGGCGGCGGTGTCCACAAGACCTTCTGTCCAGTGCATTATGCTGTCTCGAAGATCATTACAGGTGGTCACAGCGATCGACAAGAACTCCTCGGTGGCCTTGATCTTTTCGGTGGGCCTTTTCCCGATCCTTGGCGCCATTCAGCGTCTCCGTCGAGTGGTCAGCTTCAGCTCCAAATCCGCTCGACATCCTTGGCAGATCGATCTCCTTGATCTTTTCAGCCAAGCGACCACGCAGCTTCGCCGAGGGTGTAAGCGTCCTTCTCACGCTTCGGCTTCAACCCGGCGACCTCCTCGGCACTCTTCGGATGGTGGACTCCAGCTGAGCCACCCTCGTCTCCAAATCCCTCTTGGCGGCCTCGGCAGCCGCAGCAGCATCTTTTGCCTCCTGAAGTGGCCCGCTGATCGTTTGCTCGCGCGCGGCGAGATCTTCCTCAAAGCTATCGAGGTTGATCTTCCGCTGCGCCAGCTCACCTTCTCGCACGGAAAGCTTCTCACCGGCAAGCCTCTGCTGCTCTTCGACCTCGCCCTTCTCCAAGATGAAGGCCGTGCGCTCCTCAGCAAGATGCTCCCGCGCCTCCGCTATATCCCGGAGAGTTTCCTTGTTGGCGCGCCGGAGCTCTTCCGCGCGTTTCTCCAAGTCAGCTCCCGCTCTCGCGACAAGCGCCTCCCTGGACTCCAGTTTAGCTTGTCGGGCGCGGTAGAGCGACAGCAATTTCCTTAGCAGCTGCTCCTCCTCGGACTCACCACTGCTGCTGCTTGGGACATCAACCAGCGACAGCCCGGCGGAGGCAAGCAGCTCCGCGTCGAAAGTCTCCCCTCGTGGCGCCCTTGAGCTTGATGCCCGGGGAGCTTGATAAAGACACCCTCGCCGGCCTTCAGGTAGGCGCCGGGCTGGGGCTCTTCGGGATCAGGTGCGGCGCCGGTGGCGGGAGGATCAGCGGTCGGTGCAGCATCTGGCGCTCCTGCGGCCTCAGGGCCGTCAGTGCGATCGCCAGGTTCCTCCCCAGCCTCTGCGCCGGCAGCCTCGGCGGCCTCCTCGCCGGCGGGCTTGTCAGCACCAGCCTCCTCCTCCATGTTGGCGGCGTCGACATTGTCGCCGCGAGCGTCTTCCTCACCAGCGGCCTCGGTCTCCATTGGGTCTCTGGCAGGTGGATCTAATGGTCAGGAGAAGAAAGCGCAGGTCAAGCAGATATTCGAAAAAGAAAGAACCCAAGGGAAATTATCAAACAAGAAAATCACCTGCAATGGGATCTGCTGCCATGGTCTCTCCTACCGGAGGGTCATCGGCGCTGATCCTTGTCCCCTTGTCGGAGAGGCCTCCCTTGCCGGAGAGTGCTCCTTTGGCGGAGAGTTTTCCCTTGGCGGCGTAGTCGAAGCAAGCAGAACTTCGGGAGTGGCCTCCGGAGCTTCCTGACGAGGCTGCTCCGCTCCTACACCATACAGCAAATCAGATGTCAGTAACGGAGAAACACCCAAGCATGCCTAACGTGAGAAGTATACCAAACACTTACGCTGGGGGCTGTCTTTGGGGCTGCTCTGATGAAGGGTTGCTGGTCCGGCAAGGAGTCTCAGACGTGCCCCTGTCGCCCAGGGGAGTCGCCCGAGGCAGCACGACCACCGCGTCTTGGCCCTCTTGAGCCCTCTCGAGCTAACGCTCAAGAAGAAGGTTGAGTGAAGCCACCGATTACAAAGATAAAACAATAAGTTGGAAGATTACAAGCAACGGCGACAGGATCTTACTCTTCCTCCTCTTCCTCAGAGCTGAGAGCGGAAAGATCAAACTCTGCTCCGGCACGACGGATTGGGGGAGAAGACTCCCTCTGACGCTTGGCGGGTATAGGGGTTACGACTCCCGAAGACCTTGCGCCCGTCGCTGTGGCGGAGTGGGCGCTCCCAACAACACATGATTTCATGCCGCGGGAGCGTGGGCGGCGAGGCGGCTGCTGGACCATAGGTCGCCCCGCCACTTCTCCAGTCATGGGGAGGCGTCTCCTTGGCGGCGCGGCGGGCCCCTCTTGCGGCAAGTTGCTTGACGGCGGAGGAGAGGCGTCCCCGGCAGGCTCGCTCGGTTCGTTATCGGGCTCTGGCTGCTCCTCCTCACCGATGAACTCTTCTTGATCGGCAAGGCTTACCGCCTCGGCCCTCTCCGCCTCCTCGACAGTAAACCCAGACGCGCCAGCTGCGGCAGCCTCTGCAACCTCCTCCAACCTCATGGCGATGCGCGCCATCTCCTGCTCCGTGGTGTCGCGAGTGAGCCGCCTCTGCTCGTCGGCGCGGATCGGCACTTCACTTAAGTTGTCGAAGAACTGCTGCACTATGTCATCGGCAGGCTCCTGCCAAGTTGGAACGATCCCATGGGAGTCGCACAACGGAATTATCGCGCGGATGCTGTCAAGCGACGAATTGTTGCACAAGGACACAACTCCCCTCGGCAACATGCACCATCCAGGGTTATCCGCTTCGGGCTTGAACAGCTCCCGCAGCATGCCGTCAAGCTCCAAAGTGGTGAAATTCCAATTCAGACCTGGGTGCAGCCTCATGATATCCGCCGCGTTCTGAAATTCCCAAGCAGGCTTCCCTTTCTCTTGCAAGGGCGCAATGCGGCGGCGAAGGAAGTCCGCGCCAACTGCTCCGACGGTAAGCCCTGCTTGCTGGAGACGCAAAATTCTAGTCGTGGCAATCTTCAACTTGTCGTCCTCTGGCGCCAAGTTGCTCCAATCGTTGCCACGAACTATGGGGGTTTGGCGCAGGGCGGTGAAAGGTTGTGGCTCCTCCTCTAAAATCCAACACCAGTCAGCTCTCCACTCTTCCCACTTGCTGCGCAACTCTCCGTCAAGATATGCCTCTTTCTTGCCGATCCTAGAGGTCCATGCAATTCCTCCGGCAAGCGGCTCTCCTCTCTCTACACGGGGTGAGAAGTAGTGGCGGAAAAGTGCGACATTTGGATGGACCCCGACGAAGTTCTCGCAGAGGTGTGCGAAAACAGCCATGGTGAGGATGGCGTTGGGGGTGAAGTCAAGGAGGCGGAGGCCATATGTGTTCATAACATCGCAGAAAAATTCAGAAAAAGGGGGACAGAGCCCGCACCAGAAGAAAATCGCGAAGAAGGGGTACCCGATGGAGACCTTAGTAGATGTGGCGGCGGAGATGACCCTCGTGCGCGGATGCGCACGGGTCTCCGTCGACCAAAAGAGATAGTACAGCTCCCGCAACTCCTTCCTGTCGAGCAGGGGATCGAAGAGGGCCCGCTCCTTCCGCAGCGCCGCGAGCCGCTGCGCCTCGGCTGATTTCACGCCTTTTCCCTTATCGGCCTTCGGAGCCATAGGGAGTGGTATTGGAGGAGGCCGACGGCGTTGGTGGCACCGGAGGCAATGGAGGGGGCGGAGCGTCGCTCTCTCTCTGGGTTCGAGAAGAAAGGGGATGGCGACGGGGGTTTCTGATGTGACAGCGAGGGCAAGTGGGCGCCTTGCCTCTATTCCCCCGCTTATAAAGGGGGGAGGGGACGGGCGTTCCGATTTTTTCCATTAAAGAAAGCCCCTCGACCTCCCCCACGACGCCACGTCCGGTGCGTGCCGTTCGTGGGGGACGTGGTGGGTCCAAGGCAAATAACGGCGTAATCAAGACTACGCGAGCCGTGCAGATTTTTTGGGCCTGCCCCAACAGAGCTTGGCGCCGTGTGTGCCCAGCCGGGGCTCTGTCGGTGTACTAGAGTAGGGTACCCTAGTACCCCGAATTGCACTGCAGACAGTTCAGCGCCCACAATGAGGCTGGCCCGATGTCCGCCAAGACCCTCGGCGGCTCCTTGAGCCATTCAAGAACAAAGTAGTCAAGACCCGGCAAGAGGAGCTTGCGGAAGGCCACGAGGCGCATAAAGAGACAAGGCCCCGGCAAGAAGAGCTTGCCGGGAAGGCTTGGCGGGCGCCGAGCCCCTAGGCGCGACAAGGTTCCTGCCGCGGCAAGGCGCTTGCCGGGGCGGGCGACCTCTCTTCATCTCCGCTCCAGCTCACCCGCCAACGTGTCGCCACGGGCTCTCCCAAGCACGCGTGTCGACGAAGCTGTGCCGCCGTGGGAACAGCGACGAAGCGGCGCTGACAAGCCACCACCGTGGCAAACGGAGGTGCACTTGACGGTCCTGTTACACTATTCGGCGGATCGAGGCGGGCATTAATGACTCTTGTCCCTTGTCGTCGAGTTAGGTATAGGTTACTGTACACTGTACAAAGCGGTGTACCAACCTATGTTTTTACTATCTTACCCTTGTCTACTTGCCATATGTGGTAACCCCTTTAGCCTATAAAAGGAGGCCCGAGGGCAACGTAGAAAGGGTTCGGCCCAGCTCCGGCTTAGTTCATCCTACTCACATACCGAGGCTAGGTTTTGTAGCTCCCATTGCTCCCTAGCAAGAACACAAGATAATCTACCAAAGCAGCAGTAGGAGTATTATCTCTCCGGAGAGCTCCGAAGCTGGGTAAGCCCGCTCGTGTGCATCGCCTCGGTCCGCTCTTCGTGCAACCTCCGCCCCCCTCCGAACCACAAGGGACCCCGGGTCCCGTAGGTGTTCGAGGGACACGATCAGCCTTCCTCCCCCGTCAAAATGATTTGTTGTTATAGTTGTCTTAGTGTTTTGCTAGTTGCTATATTTGTTCTAGTATTCACTAGATGGTTATAGTAGTTTTATATTAGTTCTTTTTGTTAGTTAGTAAATTAGTAATTTATTTTCTGTTATTCTATTAGATTTATATTTTCTTTGCTGTAGAAAAAAAATATTAGAATAATTTAGTAATATTATGTTAAGATTTGTGTGAGTTGGTCACCACTAGTTTTTCCTTGAATTTTCCTTTCGAAGTTTTTCCTTTGGTTTTCGACTTGGTTTTCTTGTTGCTTTTATTTTGATTGAGTATTGTTATGATTGATAGAATTGATTCCTAGGATGATTGCTTGTATGATTGTGCATGTAATATAGATTTTCAAAGGGTGACGAATAGTTCTACCAAGTCTTTATTCGAGGCGTTATTATCTTCATCAAGTAATACCGTGCAATTTCACTTTGACCATGCTTTCATACCTATGTTTTATTGCATTTAGTGGCATCTTTGCAACCACCCTCCAAAGAGTGATATTGAATTCTTGTAGTTGATTAGTATGCATGAGGTAGGAACCCATCACCCTGTTACCAAGCCGGGGCGTTATTTATTTTAATGCTACGCTATAGTAGGCGGGATTTGGTATGAGTGCACGAGTGGTGTGAAGAAGGAGGACTCTACGTCAATGATGACAACTCCATGATGACATCTGCATGGACTGCATCTTCAAGGCCTTAAGACTTCAAGACTCGAGACAAGAATTCAATACACACTACTGGGTGAAGGACGGTTGATGGGCACCCTAGAGAAACCAAAGGATGGCGGGATGCATGGAGAAGCGCCATGACATCTTGCGTAAAGCTTCACCCAGACTCAAAGAGACGGAAGAATACTTCATGCCGGAAGCTTACTGTGCAACCGCAAGTCACTATGGGCTCGGCTTGGTTGACCTTAGTTGTGACTCTGGTGGGGCGGTGCTAGCAGATGTAGAACTACGGTAGGATTGGATGAGCACGGACGGTGGTCGGGGAACTCTTTGGAAGACCATGTTTGATCATCTTGTTCTCAAACACCACGAAGTGCGAGAACGTAAAAGAGGATCGAATCTTGCGGGTAAAGTGTACAAAACTCTGCAGAGGGTTAAAACCTAATCGATTAGCCGTGTCCCGATTACGGACAATTTGAGCATCTGGACTTGGATCTATCTCGGAACTCTCAACACCGGATTGATAACTTAATTGTGGGCAACTTATGATGATTTTGGGCTATGATACATCGGTTGGCGGAACCATGTCATGACAGAAAACTCTATAGTACAGGCTTCATTTATTCCTTTGATGTAGGGAAAATAAACCCAGCTTTTACATAAACAAAACTCGATCTGAGCCACAAAGCCATACTGCATATAATATAGTTTATCATCTGTTTTCTCTTATTGTGATCTTGCGGTACATTCAATGTCTTGACCTACACGGCTGCAACGTATCATGTTGCAGGATTTTCTTCCGACGAGTAAGAGTACGGTACAGGGTTACGGTCTACACTCAACCTGCCGATGGCGTTGATGGGACTCCACACCCGACTATTTGTTTCCGTTGTGACTTATGAGGTATATATCAGTTTTACGTTAATTATACATGTGATTGCACTTTGATATATACATTGATGTCTTTGTGTGCCACATCTTGATCCAGGATGGCACAACAACACGAGGCTTGACCGTCGAGGTCGGGTCGCTTCTGAGATATAGTATCGAGCACATGTTGACCGAGGACGTGACCTTAGAAATCGGAAAGCCCCTTGGACAGGATATATCAAAAACTTTATTTTCAAAAAGACTCTTACTTCTCATCTTTTCTGATTTTATCAAGTAGTTCCTCTGACCTCAAATAGTTAGAATATACACCTTTCCCTTTTGACCACACGGAAGATCAACTGAAGTCACTCCAAGAATTAAAGATATCGGACAACTGATGGCCATTCCAGAGTAAAGAGGATTTCACCATGCATTAGAAGAGTTGAAGCTGCAACAATTGAAGACTCTGAAGAATTGAAGAATTTGAAGAATCTGAAGAATTATTTCACCTTTAGAATACCAAACCCCTGTTACACACTTACGTTAGATGCGGCGATTTGTGAGCTGTCATTTGTTTGATGTTTTCCGACAGCCACAAAATAAAACTCGTTTCTTCAAAACTATTGTTTGTATTGTGTGTATATCCCTCCATTCTTCTCTCATATCTCATCCCAAAACTTTTGGACCCCATAGATGATGAATGAAGTTGGACTGATATTCTCTGGACCGAAGACTCAGCCGGAGGCAGAGCTATGGATTCAGAACATGGAGAATCACATCGGGAGCAATTTTGTTTCAAGGAAGAATGAAGTATCGTACGCTCTTCAGTACTTTGAAGGAAGTGCTGCAACCTGGTGGAAAATGCATCAAGCCATACAAGGATTTAATGGAGCAAGAACTTGGGAGGAATTCAAGAAGACCCTGTTGAGATCATGTCTCATCCAGAAGCACTATGATAACCCGAAGAAGAAACCTTGTGCCTGCAAGATTTGCGGAGAAATAGGACACACCTGGAGGAACACAAGGATGGATGCCCTCATTGTGAGGAGAAACACCCAGTGAGGAATGCCCAACTAGTCGGTGACTTGTTTCTTGTGTGAAGGAACCACCCACTACCCGACTCAAGTGTCACATTTACCCCATGGTGCAACAAACTATTCAAGAGCAGGAAGAAGGAATGAAAGAAGCGCTCCGAGAAGTTATGAAAGAACCTGGGATGAAGGAAGATGTTGAAGACCCCGATGGAGAAGGCCTAATCAGATTCTACTCCAACGCTTGCTATTCATGTGGAGAAGAAGGACATTTTCCCAAGATTGTACCAAGGAAAGAGAAGAATATCTCGAGATTTCCCGACAGCGAAGTGAAGTTTGACCCTCGGAAATAGAAGCTCTGATCATTCTGAGAGAAATCCAGAAGAGAAAAGAAGGCAACCCTGAACAACACAATTTTAGCAGAGAAGGACCTGAGTCATATCACTTGTTACAGGTGCAAGGATTTAGGTCATTACATAATCACAAAGAAGCCCGAGACATGTCGAAGTCTTTTGTTTTCACTGCAAGGAAGCAGGACATTATGCTACTAAATGTCCCAACAAGATGAAAGCTGGAGTTGAGTAGTTGGAATTTTGATATTGGAAACAAGAGTAATAGAAAGCAATTTCATTTTATGAGTACAATAAGTTGAGTAATGTAATGGGTGCTCGAGTTTGTAATGGATTCATGAAATCAATAAAGTTAAGGTGACATGTTTTCATATGTTTAATTGTAGGAGTTGTTACTCTGTGAACAAAGATTTTGACCATTTTCGAGGATATGAGAAATATGGTCAATGGATGGATTTGTGAATTTCATTTTAGGGTGGTAGTACCACTGTGAAGAAGACTAGACTAATGGATAAGAAAATATATATTCCACGGACTGTAGTTCAAAGGAAAAAAAGTTGGAGTATTGCTTTTGATATGATGGTATGAAGAAACAGTACTACCGGATTTAAAGGATGTGTAATATGGAACAAGAGAGTTACCCCAAGGATGAGTTAAAGCTGCACTAGTGTTGAAGTGGGCCATAACCCACAGGCCCAAGAATTAATAAGGATCAAGTACCCATGGAGAAAGAAATTTTGGGAATAGACTACGATTTGATCAACCGACGATTCTATAGGAGTTTACGCAAAACCCGAGAGTTGTTAAGGAGCGATAGATGTTTGTTTGGCCTGCAGAATCAATGGATTTTCGAACTTGGTTCGTCGACAAGAGAAATTCTGCAATGCTTGTGAGGATGACCGAGTGTTAGAATGCGAGATTCGCTAAACCATGTACAAGGTAATGATTTGGGTGCGGGATGGATTGATCACCATACCGACTTACTCTTATTATTCGCTTTGCTATATGGGATGGTAAAATCTGAGTGACTTACCTATAGTAGAGAGACGACGATCAAAACCTTGTTTAAACCTTAGAAAGGTATAGGTATTTTTCCCTTGTACACGGCAGTTGTTGCCAACCGTAGGTTATACGGTGAGGTTCAACCTGACCCGTTTTCTGGGGAAACCATAAATCGTTGACCACCATGAGATACCGATATTTGTTTAGAATTGGCGCCCGGACCGTCGACTATGAAGACACAGTCTCGAATAACCTTACCAAGAGTAAAAGACAAAAGAATTGAGGAAAAGGTTATGCCACTACCGGAAGAGCCCAGAGAAGGAATTATCCTTAATATCTGAGAAGACCGACCACATCGACAATAAGGATGGAGTATCGAGTTATGATGGAACCGTAACAATGCTTCTAAGGGTGGTAGCACCGAGACCGGAGATGATCGATGGATTTTGAAGACCCCAAACCCTAACCTATTTCTTTCTAGCCTCTCCGAATCTCGAGGGCGAGATTCATTTTAAGGGTGGTAGGTTTGTAACATCCCAAAATTCTAAATTTTGGAATGTTATAAACACATAGATAGTTTTGGTTGATTGTTTGACTGATTGACTGAAAGTGAGTGAATTTGAAACTTTTTGAAAGTTAAATGAGAGGGAATAAAAGGACTTTCCCAAACTTTCATGATC
Organism: Aegilops longissima; assembly: GCA_021605205.1. Classification (NCBI taxonomy): domain Eukaryota; kingdom Viridiplantae; phylum Streptophyta; class Magnoliopsida; order Poales; family Poaceae; genus Aegilops; species Aegilops longissima. The sequence continues at coordinate 492,026,265 of CM038678.1, forward strand.
TTCGGGAATCCAAATTCTTTTCATCACAAAACCCTAGAGAGAAGATGACATGACTTCTTCCATTTATTTAAATGACAAGGGGTGTTGAATATATTTGAATTTCATTTGGAAAATATTTCCAATTCTGAAACTTTATGCAACTCAATGATTTTCTCGAGAGAAGATAAAATGACTTCTTCAAATTAAATGAAATATGAGTTGGGAGTTTTAAAAGAATTAAAATTCAAAGTTCTTTTGAATTTATTTCCAATTTGGAGTTATTTGAGTTTTATTCAAATTATTTTTCTCCAAAAACAAAATATACGGAAAATAGGGTAACATGATTCCCTACATCAGAAAATTGGAGAGAAATTAATTTGAAGTCATTTTGGTATTTTAAAAATGATTTTTATTGGATTTTATTGGACCGGTAGCACTGTGTGAATTATTAAAATTTGTGTGTATTTTATTTGAAGCTAAAATAGTGTTCATGTTGTAGAAAATCTTTTTCTGAAAATTTTGATATATTATATGCCTATATAAAATTTTTATTTATTTTTGTTTTGTTGTCTCTGTCAAAAAAAAAAAATTATTGCTCGCCCTTGAACAAGGGCCAAGCCACTGCCAAGGCCAAGGCCAACGCCCACGCCACAAGCCTGAGGGGAGCCGGGAGGGAGCCGCTCCTTTTCTTTTCCTTTTCCTAGTAGGACTTTTGTCCTACTTCGTTTATTCGATTTGTTTCTAGATCTTTTCCTTTTGTTTCCTAATCCTAGTCTATTTCTTGTCCCCTACCCCAAGCAAAGCCCTCCCTCCCCAATATAAATACCCAAGCACCCCCCTCCAACACATCAAACCAACACCTCTCCTCTCCTCTCCAAGAAGAAGAAGCAGCAGCACCACCGCCGCTTGCCACCGCCGCCGCCAAGTGCTGCCGCCACGCCCTCGACCTCTCCTGAGGTTTATATGATCTCCTCTCCACCGTCCCGTGATCTCCTTTCCTCTAGGATCAACCGTAACATCGGATCCGATGTTCTTCCCCAACTCCGACGACTACTCCGGTGAGATCCACGAAATCCCGTAATTCATTTTTTTCAGAAAATAGCAATCTTAGAAAATTCATATCTTTTATAGTTTTTAGTATTTTTGAGTGATTCCAATTGCTATGTGTCACAAATTTGCTTAAGTTTCTGTTAGTGTCTCTGGATTTCAAATTTGAGTAGTTTAAATTTGAATTTGATAAAAAAAATCAGATTAGTATTTTGGCCATAACTTGAGTTTAAAAATAGGTTTTTAATTAATTCTTTTTGCTCCTGGTCACTTATGATATTTTTTAGCTGTAGGATTTAGTTTGGTAATTTTGGAGTATTTTAAATTAGATTTTTAGTAAAAACAGTATTGTTTTGCTTATATAGTTGTTTTAGTTATGTAATTATTGTTTTTAATTATTTTTAGTTCATTCCTTTTGTAGATTTTCACTTGTTGTTATATGTTTATGTTTAGCTACAGTAGATTAATTTTTGTAGTTATTTATTAGTGTTTAGGTACTGTTTTTGTAATTGCTTGTTTAGTTCATAGTGATAGTGGATAAAAATAGTTTTATTAGTTTTAAAAGTAATTCTTTTCCACTTCAAGTTATATTGTTTTTGTTTCCGTTATTTGTGAACACATTAGTTTTATATTTATTTAGTATAGTTTAGTAATGTTTTAATAAATGATTTGCTGTTATAGTTGTCTTAGTGTTTTGCTAGTTGCTATATTTGTTCTAGTATTCACTAGATGGTTATAGTAGTTTTATATTAGTTCTTTTTGTTAGTTAGTAAATTAGTAATTTATTTTCTGTTATTCTATTAGATTTATATTTTCTTTGCTGTAGAAAAAAAAATATTAGAATAATTTAGTAATGTTATGTTAAGATTTGTGTGAGTTGGTCACCACTAGTTTTTCCTTGAATTTTCCTTTCGAAGTTTTTCCTTTGGTTTTCGACTTGGTTTTCTTGTTGCTTTTATTTTGATTGAGTATTGTTATGATTGAGAGAATTGATTCCTAGGATGATTGCTTATATGATTGTCTTTGTAATATAGGTTTTCAAAGGAGTGACGAATAGTTCTACCAAGTCTTTATTCTGAGAGCGTTATTATCTTCATCAAGTAATACCAGGCAAGTTCACTTTGACCATGCTTTCATACCTATGTTTTATTGCATTTAGTGGCATCTTTGCAACCACCCTCCAGTAGTGATATTGAATTCTTGTAGTTGATTAGTATGCATGAGGTAGGAACCCATCACCCTGTTACCAAGCCCGGGACGTTATTTATTTTAATGCTACGCTATAGTAGACGGGGTTTGGTATGAGTGCACGAGTGGTGTGAAGAAGGAGGACTCTCGTCAATGATGACAACTCCATGATGACATCTGCAAGGACTGCATCTTCAAGGCCTCAAGACTTCAAGACTCGAGACAAGAATTCAATACACACTCTTTGGGTGAAGGATTGGTTGACGGGCACCTGGAGAAACCAAAGGATGGCGGGATGCATGGAGAAGCGCCATGACATCTTGCGAAAGCTTCACCCAGACTCAAAGAGACGGAAGAATACTTCATGCCCGAAGCTTACTTGTGCAACCGCAAGTCACTATGGGCTCGGCTTGGTTGACCTTAGTTGTGACTCTGGCTGGGGCGGTGCTAGCAGATGTAGAACTACGGTAGGATTGGATGAGCACCGGACGGTGGTTAGGGGAACTCTTTGGAAGACCATGTTTGATCATCTTGTTCTCAAACACCTCGAAGTGCGAGAACGTAAAAGAGGGATCGAATCTTGCGGGTAAAGTGTACAAACCTCTGCAGAGGGTTAAAACCTAATCGATTAGCCGTGTCCCGATTCACGGACAATTTGAGCATCTGGACTTGGATCTATCTCGGAACTCTCAACACCGGATTGATAACTTAATTGTGGGCAACTTATGATGATTTTGGGCTATGATACATCGGTTGGCGGAACCATGTCATGACAGAAAACTCTATAGTACAGGCTTCATTTATTCCTTTGATGTAGGGAAAATAAAACCAGCTTTTACGCAAACAAAACTCAGATACATAGCCACAAAGCCATACTGCATATAGTATAGTTTATCATCTGTTTTCTCTTATTGTGATCTTGCCGGTACATTCAATGTACTGACCTACACGGCTGCAACGTATCATGTTGCAGGGATTTTCTTCCGACGAGTAAGAGTACGGTACAGGGTTACGGTCTACACTCAACCTGCCGATGGCGTTGATGGGACTCCACACCCGACTATTTGTTTCCGCTGTGACTTATGAGGTATATATCAGTTTTACGTTAATTATACATGTGATTGCACTTTGATATATACATTGATGTACTGTGTGTGCCAGCATACTGATCCAGGGATGGCACAGCAACACAGAGGCTTGACCGTCTGAGGTCGGGTCGCTACAGTGCGGGATCCTTATTTCTATTGTTGGGCGAGCTATCCTGGTTCGAGCTGTTCTTAGAGCCCTACCTATCTACGCCATGACTTCTCTGCTGCTGCCGATGGGTGTTGTCGCTGAAATAGATAAACGCTGCAGAGCCTTTTTTTGGGCGGGTCAAGACAAAGTTTCGGGAGGACAATGCAAAGTTGCTTGGGATTTTGTGTGTGCACCTTTCACTCGTGGGGGACTAGGTTTCTCTTCTCTTCAACACCTCAACTCCTGCCTCCTTCTCTCTAATTTAACCAAGCTTCACTCACGATCCACGGCTCGTGGGGTTTCTCCGTTGGCTGCTAGATATGGGTGGTCCGAAGACCAGGACCTAGGCACTACTCATGCTCATGATTCCCATGTGTGGCGGGATATCGCCAAGGGGATCCCCCTCTTTCGTAACTTAACGCAAGTAGACGTCGGCAATGGCACATCCACCACCTTCTGGCTTGATCTTTGGGTTCCGCGCTCTACAGATATCCTTGCTTCACGGTACCCTGCTTTGTTCTCTCATGTTCTCCGACCCTCGGCTTCAGTTGCCAGGGTTCTAAGCTCGCCGGATCTGTGCCTCGATCTCGCTCCACGCCTAACTCATGCTGCTGACCTTGAACTGGGCTACCTACGCAACTTGCTGGCTTCCGTTTCCTTGAATTTGTAGGAACCAGACCGCCGAACAGGACGATCTGATGGCAAGCCTCTGACTTGCAATGCGGCATACAAGGCTATGTGGGTGGGAGAGCCTGTCGATCCCTTGGCAATGGCCATCTGGAAGAATTACGCTCCAAACAAATGTAGAATTTTCCTCTGGCTGGCAAACAAGAATCGTCTCTTCACCAACGAACGGCGTTTTCGACGAGGCAGTGCTACTTCACCGACTTGCCCTCTCTGTCCGGGGACGGAGTCCGTAAACCACCTGCTTCTGCACTGCCCGGAGCTCGCTACTCTGTGGGGAGAACTCTCCTCTCTCACTCCAGGTATACCCACAGATCTTTGGGATCTTTGGGCCAACGACATGCAGAATAAAGTTCGCTCTACAATAATCATCGCCATCCTTTGGAACATTTGGAAAAGAAGGAACGCAAAATTCTTCAGGGACGACACTCGACCGGTTCACCTCATCGCTCGTTCTGCCGCTGATGATGTTCTGCTTTGGTCTAGCAGATGTAATAATGAGCAAGCGCAAGGTTTGCTGCGCGACTGGGGTACCATGTTGTTTCACCTATCTATGAGATTGTAAACTAAAGCAGCATACTTCTGCTCCTCCTCCCCCCTCTATTCCTCTGCTGTAAATATTATCTGGTTATTAATGAAAAGGTTCAGGCCGGCGTAAGCCCGCCGTAGCGCCGTCAAAAAAAAGGTGTCCGTTTGCATTCAGTTTGTGTTTGATGCCAAAGTTAAATACATTGTACATAATCACAAGCATACAAGTGGTGAGATGAACAATTTCACTCCATTCCATCTCTCAAACCAAAAACTAAAGTGTAACCATTCCATTCCTCGGAATTTTCCCTGCCAAACACAAGGATAAAACTGAACCGTTCTAATGGAACGGAACCATGACATTTCATTCCACTTCGTTCCCTAGCTGCAACAGATGGCGAACACGAACCAAGGTCCAATCCGCCCGTCCTACCAATTGTTCTGTGCCCGGACAGCGGGAGGTACGTTGTCACCTACTTAACACGACGAGGGCAGAACGCCGGGGAGCGTTTCTATAAGTGCCTCAAAAACAATGTAAGCGGATATTAGGAAAATTTTCTGATTTGTTTCCAAATCTCATTTTCTTAGCTGATTCTCTCCAACCAACGCCAGCCTTCAGGCGGAGGATGTGAAGCAGGGACAGACATCTCCGCTAACGCATAAACTATGGCAGAATGGAACTGGGCTGCACGCAAGGACGTAGCTCCTGATTAAATACAGGCTTCGGTGGGGAGCCCTCCCAAGCAGTTTGAAAATCAAATGGGATGCATTACCGCTCACTGAATACAACAGGATTGTGTTGCCACCTACATCACGTAGTCACACTGAATTACTGTCATCACAACCCACATGTACACAGGAACCGCTTGCCAAGCGTTTTTCAAAGGAGGTTCTTTTCAAAATGGGGCACAGGAAAATAAACTGAAGCTTGCCCTGAAAATCAATTTGTTCAAATCACCTTGCAACTAGAAGGTTCAGTAATATTGAGGAACATCTGCACCTGAAAATCCATTTTGTTCAAATCACCTTTAAAACAGAGAATAGAATAAGCCCACATCATGTGGATAAATTCATTGAACACCCACTTAAACGTTTTGACCGTCTCATCCCTTACTAGCACGCCACCAAATATCACGCTTTGAAAGTGTATTTAATTCTGCTCTAGCATAAGTTCTGAAGCCTATATCTGCATTCATGAAATGGCTTCAAAACTAAAGAAGGCCATGACTGAAGCATATTAAGACTTCAACACAGGTTATAGGAAGTAGATATCACAACATAGCAATAGAATTAGGATATCATAAATTGCAGAGCACACCGCCATTGAGAGGCCCAAGATAGATCAGTCGAGGTTACTGCAGCACATCGACCTGACTCGAACTCCATGTTGATTTTTCAGCAACATATCTTGTTGCGGTTCTCCTCCCAACTAATCAATTCATGGGACGGTCTTGTTAAACTGTAGGAATACAATTACAAATTATCAGAAATGGGATCAACGAACCCTGTACAATTCGCAACAGCTATTAATCTCACAAAACAAACCAAAAAAATGGTTTGTAATTCTAACTGCAATCTACTTTCAGGGATGCACATTAGTGCAGATCATTCAGTAGAATTATTTCTTGTCTAGTACACTGGAAAATCAAGGGTGTCAAGTAGGTGCAGTTCCATTGCGAGAGTTTAATTGATAGATTTTTCTAGTGGACAACATCTTCCTACTGGTGATTTGCAACCTACTTCTTGGGACACACAGAGTACAGATCATGCAGCACAATAATTTGTTTCTAGCACACTAAAGTGACAAGGGGCAATTAGCTGCAGCTCCACAGCGAGAGCTTCATGAAAATATGAAATCCACATACCTCTTTGTCTAGCCCGGCGCCTGCGAATCGACTTTGCCAGTTGACTGTTCCGCGTCCCGCGCCAACAAGCTCAGGCCATTGCAGATGATGTTCAGGTGTACTTGGACTGTCACTGCCGCATCACCCACATCACCAATGCTGGACCCGGCGGAGGTGCAAGACCAGAGTTTGGACGGGGTCGCCGCCTACGAGATCCGGCAACGGAACCTGCCCAAACAACAGAGCACTCCTAAGCTGCACCAGCAAACCTACCTATCAACCGATCTAATAGAAACTCAAATCCATCGCCTCCCGCCTCCGCCGTCGCGGCGTCGCCATAGCTCTGAGCTTGTCGCGCTGTGCGGCACCCCAATGGATTCGCGATATGTTTATCCGTTAGCGAACACGTCGTTGATGCACCAGAACCCGTCAAAGGCATACGTCATGTGCCACGGGCCTGATTCTGTACTAACGGAACATATGCACCGTTTGCCGTGGCAGCATCGTCATGACAAACTGAGGTGTCACCGTATCGAACTGTTTAAAGCTACGCATGGTTTGCTGTTTTCTACGCCCGCATTTAGTGCATGTATCGTTGCCTGCTTGTTCCATTGGCACATGTAGCGGGAGCAAACGAGCTCGTCCGCTCTATCGCCGTTCTCACATATATAGCTTTAATTTAATCAAAAATGTTGTTTGGTGACCGAGCTGCCTGCAAGCCGATATCACACGCGTTTGTTTCCTGTATTTCAGCGACCAGCCATTTACATGGGACCGTATTCTTCTCTAGTGAACAGTGGTACCCATGTAGACCAGTTGGTCATGCAGCGGCGGGCACACAAGTCAGAACATGGGCTTGACTACTCATCAGGTTCCTGTCCGAACAAACTAGCCATTTATTCCATCATTGGGATCCCCTTCCTTGCCGTTGGCAATCTCTCTATTTATTGCAGATTTTCTTGAATCCCAGCCATTCATATCTCAAGCACAGCAGCCTCATGGCTTCTTCTTCCTCTTCTTCTTCTTCTGAATTGTAAAACACAGAGAAAATGTGTTGATTGAGATGTACTAATCAGCTCGTAATATCGTTTGAAGAGACGCTACTGCATCATGAGCTACCACTTTATACAGATTAACAAATCACATCACATATCACAAGTTAATTACCTTCTTGTCAGCAGGAACCTTGTGATTTTGAGATGACCAACCCTTCTGCATCCCCATCTTCTATGGCTGTTGCACAGCTCATAATTTCAGGAGACATCCCGTCTGAATCGGCCACCACCTTGCTAGCACCGTTGTATGAGTCGTTAATCTCCTCTGTCACGGTTGTCTCATCAGGGCGCCACCCTCCATCCTTAGATCCGCCCCCTCGGCACCTCCCTTTGTCGTTGGGATCGGAAGAAATCCAATCACCATGGCCTGCACAAGCCCCGTGACCCAGCATCCATTCTAGAAACGGAACTGCAAATCCAATCCAACACCGTGTTAGATCCATTTTTTGACAGAGGAATCAACCCAAAAGAACTGCCAGAAACAAAGATTCAAAAGACCAGAAAAAGAATAAACAGTGCCAGATAGATTACCCTGAATAGCTCTCCTCGAAGACGAACTCCATCCCATCCATGGCGCGCCGTCGTTGTTCTGAATCGAAGCAAACCTGTACACTGCATCCAAGAAAAACGTCAAAGCGATATGTAAATCACGAGGCTACAAGGGATGGCACAGATAACGGCCATCAGGTAGCTCGGCCTCCAAAATGCCTCACTCTATTTAATCACTAATATCAAGCTTGGGTGGCAAAATTTTAGATTTAAGAGTTTCCACATCATGCACAACTATATCCATGTTTCTAGCCATATCATCAACTTTATTCAATTTTACTTCAACCATTTTACTAAAAATCTTTTGAGAATTGATGAATTCCTTAATATTGTTCTCAAGATCGGTAGGTATCCTATTATTATTATTATTATTATTATTATTATTATTATTATTATTATTATTATTATTATTATTATTATTATTATTATTATTATTATTATTATTATTATTATTATTATTATTATTATTATTATTATTATTTCCATAGGAATTTCCATTATTATTAGAGGAATTTCCGGGGTATAGTCTAGGATTAAAATTACCTCTATAAGCATTGTTATTGAAATTGTTTCTAGAGAAAAAATTCACATCAATAGCATCATTATTTTACTCAATCAAAGTAGATAGTGGTACAACATTAGGATCAACATGAGCATTTTTTCTAGCAACCAATTTCATAAGAGCATCCATTTTTTCACTCAAAGTATACGTTTCTCCGACAGAATTTACCTTCTTACCAGTTGGAGCTCTTTTGATGTGCCCTTGAAAATTGTAGCATCTTCATTAAGACGTGTAGAAAATTGCTCTTTCATAACAAGATTCAACAAAGCGGCATTAATATCACATGACTCTGCACTAGTGGCGGGAGGAGCAATTGGAGTACTAATAAAATCATTATTATCAGTATTGGAAAATTTATACAACTTAGTGTTTTCTTGAGACATAGCGATAAAGCTAGCAAACAAAAATATTTTTGTGTTTTAAAAAAATAGAAGTGGGGGAGATGAACACGAGGGGCAAACGCATATGAAAAAGCAAATAAAAATAAGATCAAGTAGATGATAGTTTGTGCGAAGGTACTCGATATGTTTTGATGATGTCTCCCGGGCAACGGCAACGAGAAATTCTTCCTGCTACTTGTGAGTTGCGTTGCAATTTCCTCGAAGAGGAGACGAGATGCAATACAATAGAGATAAGTATTTCTCTCGGTTAAGAACCAAGGTTATCAATTCCATAGGAGAACCACGCAGAACCTCGTTAGCAGCACCTGCACACACACAAAAGCAAATACTTGCACCCAACGCAAACAAGAGGGTTGTCAATCCCCTTGGCGGTTATTTGCAAAGATAAAATCTTGTAGTGGTAGATAGATAAAGTAAATTGCAAAAAAAAAGAAATAAAATTGCAGCAAGGTATATTTGTGTTTTATATATGATAAAGGTAGACCCGGGGGCATAGTTTTCCCTAGAGGCTTCTCTCTCGAGCATATAACATACAACGGGTGCACAAATTACTATTGGGCAATTGATAGAAAAGCGCATAGTTATGAACATATTCAAGGCAATGATCATGTACATAGGCATCACATCCAAGACAAGTAGACCGACTCCTGCCTGCATCTACTACTATTACTCCACTCATCAACCACTATCCAACATGCATCTAGAGTATTAAGTACTCCCTCCGTTCCTAAATATTTGTCTTTATAGAGATTTCAACAAGTTACTACATACGGAGCAAAATGAGTGAATATATACTCTAAAATATGTCTATATACATCCCGATGTGGTAGTCCATTTGAAATCTCTAAAAAGACAAATATTTAGGAACGGAGGGAGTATAAAATAGAGTAACGCCTTAAGCAAGATGGCATGATGTAGACAAAGTAAATCCAAGCAATATGAATAAGCCCCATCATTTTATCCTTAATGGCAATAATACAAATATTTGTCCTGTCCCCTACTTTGTCACTGGGATATAGAGCACCGCAAGATTGAACCCATTACAAAGCATCTCTCCATTGCAAGATAAATCAATCTAGTTGGCCAAACCAAATGGATAGATCAGAGAGAAATACAAAGTTGTAACAATCATGCATAAATAAGTGCAGAGAAGACTAAAATAGTTCTCATGCATGAATATTTAGATCATAAACCCACAATTTTCCAGATCCCAACAAACACACTTCAGAAGAAGATTACATCGAATAGAACTCCAAGAACATTGAGGAGAACATTGTATTGAAGATCAAAGAGAGAGAAGAAGCCATCTAGCTACTAGCTATGGACCCGTAGGACTGTGGTGAACTACTCACGCATCATCAGAAGGTAGCAAGGATGATGTATAAGCCCTCCGCGGTCGATTCCCCCTCCGCAGAGTACCAGAAAATGCCTCCAGATGGGATCATGAAAGAACAAAAGCTTCTGGTGGTGGGAAAAGTGTTTCGGATGGCTCTCTATTGTTTTTCCAATATTTGAGACTTTATAGAAGTGGAATTAGGTCAGACGAAGCCGCAAGGGGCCCACAAGGCATTAGGGCGCGCCTACCCCCTGGGCGTGCCCTGTTGCCTTGCTGTTAGGGGTGGGCTAAAAACCGACGAACTGAATGCCAAACTGATGTCGAAACCGAATAAACTGAATTTTTGGTTTTTCTCACTGTCGCAACAAATTTTGATTTTAAGTTTACTAACCGAATAGAAAACGCTTGGTTTGGTTTTCATCTCAATTAACCAAACAACGCAAAACACAAGCACAATGAACGTCTCCCAGCCTGGAGTACACCCACGATTGTTCCTCTTTTTTATGAGGGCTCACCCACGAGGCCACGATCACTTATAAGCGACCAGCGACTAACGCACTTGTGCGCATCTCGCCGCCGACTTGAGTACCTGACGGAAGCGCATGCAAGGCCCAGCTCACGCGGGCTTTTTTGTGAAGGGTATTTCCTATAGTGTGAGCACACAGCTGACCAATTCCTTTAGTCCCACCTTACCCGACCGAGGAGATGAACCAAATACTTTTGCCTATATAATAGTGTGTCGCTACTGCAATCCATGCACGAGTGCTTCAAGCGTGGTACTTCGGTATAAAACTGAAAACCGCACAGAATAATCGGTTAACCGAAAATTCAGTTAGCTACTTTTAGGTACCATTTTCAGTTATTGATTTTTCTAGCCGAGTTTGAGAAAAAACCGAACGAGAAAACTGAATTTTCGGTTTATACCAAACGCCCACCCCTACTTGCCATCTTCACATTTGCCTTCTGGTCTCCTCCCGAAGCTTCTAGGGTCTCTCTTGTCCAGAAAAAGATCATCCAAAAGTTTCATTGCGTTTGGAGTCCGTTTGGTACTGTATTTCTGGAAAACTATAAACAGGCAAAAAAACAGCAACTAACACTTGGCACTGGGTTAATAGGTTAGTCCCAGAAAATGATATAAAATAGCATACAAATGCATATAAAACATCCAAGATTAATAATATAATAGCATGGAACAACAAAAAAATATAGATACGTTGGAGACGTATAATTATCATCCCACATCTCCACATGTTGTAAATCCAATCTTGCGCTGATCTTTACCATCAAGTTCAAGGAGTGTACCAGTGATACTCTCACATATGTTCTTCTTAATGTGCATAACATCCAGGTTGCGAGGTGATACGCCTCTATCGTATCTATAATTTTTTATTGTTCCATGCCAATATTCTACAACTTTCATATACTTTTTGGCAAATTTTTATACTATTTTTGGGACTAACATATTGATCCAATTGCTCAGTGCCGATTCTGTCATTGCATGTTTTTGGTTTCGCAGAATATCCATATCAAACGGAGTCCAAACGGGATAAAAACAGACGGAGATTGTTTTTGAAATATTTGGAAAATCTGGGAGAAAGATCAACGCGAAACGGTGTCCGAGGTGGCCACGAGGCAGGGGCCCACGCCCGTACCAGGAGGGCGCACCCCCCACCCTCGTGGGCCACCAGTAAGCGGTTGATGACCTTCTTTGGCAGAAGAAAGCTATTTTTGGTAAAAAATCACGTGAAGGTTTCAGTCCAATCGGATTACGGATCTCCATATATACCGAAGCGATGAAAGGGCGTGAGCAGAATGCACAAACAGAGAGAGACAGAGAGATAGATCCAATCTCGGAGGGGCTCTCGCCCCTCCCACGCCATGGGAGCCAAGGACCAGAGGGGAAACCCTTCTCCCATCTAGGGAGAAGGTCAAGGAAGAAGAAGAAGAAGAAGGGGGGCTCTCTCCCCCTTGCTTCCGGTGGCGCCGGAGTGCCACCCGGGGCCATCATCATCACCGCGATCTTCACCAACAACTTCACCACCATCATCACCAACTCTTCCCCCCTCTATGTAGCGGTGTAATCTCTCTCTTACCCGCTGTAATCTCTACTTAAACATGGTGCTCAACGCTATATATTATTTCCCAATGATGTATGGCTATCCTATGATGTTTGAGTAGATCTGTTTTGTCCTATGGGCTATTTGATGATCGTGATTGGTTTGAGTTGCATGTTTTATTATTGGTGCTGTCCTATGGTGCTCTCCGTGTCGCGCAAGCGTGAGGGATCCCTGTTGTAGGGTTTGCAATATGTTCATGATTTGCTTATGGTGGGTGACGTGAGTGACAGAAGCACAGACCCGAGTAAGTAGGTTATTTGCGTATGTGATAAAGGGGACTTGATACTTTAATGCTATGGTTGGGTTTTACCTTAATGATCTTTAGTAGTTGCGGATGCTTGCTAGAGTTCCAATCATAAGTGCATATGATCCAAGTAGAGAAAGTATGTTAGCTTATGCCTCTCCCTCAAAGAAAATTGCAATAATGATTACCGATCTAGTTATCGATTGCCTAGGGACAAAAATCTCTTTACTAAAACTAATTTAGTTGTGTCTTTATCTAAACAGCCCCTAATCTTTATTTGCACGCTCTTTACTTTCTTGCAAGCCTATCGAAAAAAACCTACAAAGTACTTCTAGTTTTATACTTGTTCTAGGTAAAGCGAACGTCATGCGTGCATAGAGTTGTATCGGTGGTCGATAGAACTTGAGGGGATATTTGTTCTACCTTTAGCTCCTCGTTGGGTTCGACACTCTTACTTATCGAAAACTGTTGCGATCCTCTATACTTGTGGGTTATCAAGACCTTTTTCTGGCGCCGTTGCCGGGGAGCAATAGCCTGGGGTGAATATTCTCGTGTGTGCTTGTTTGCTTTATCACTAAGTAATTTTTATTTGCTGTTCTTAGTTGTTCTTTATCTTTAGTTATGGATATGGAACATGAAATACCAAAAAAATTAGGTGTGCTTGCTACTCATGGAGAAGGGGAACCTCCTAAAACCCTCGATGCTGGTTATGTGAAAGATATTATGTACTACTTTGATAATCCTGAGAAAACCCCATTCAATTATGTAACGGGAGTAACGTTGGATCAACGTGAATACTTTAGGGATTATCGCTTGACTAAAAAAGGGAAACTATTATGGGATCAAATTCATATATTGAAGTGGTATGCTAGACAACTATGCTTGGAATATGATTATACTTGTTGCTCTAGGATGAAGGCTCCACACCTTCCCTTTTCATGCAAATTTAATGATAATAAAACCTTAGCTTCTTATGCTAATGGTATATATGATTACTATGATGTGGAACGCATAGAAGAATTTGTTGCTTTTATGGGTGCTTATGAAATTGAATCTATGTGTAAAGAGTTTGAAGATTTTGATGATGCTGTTTATAGATCTGAAAATTTAGCTATACTCAAATATTGCTATGAGAATTATGAATACAATTATGAAATTAATGCACTTATTGAGAAAGTCTCCGCTGTCCAAGAAGAGACTAATATTTTGCAGGAGTCTATGGAAGAAGAAGTTGATGAAACTGTGAGTTCATTGGATGAAAAAGATGAGGAGGAGAGCGAAGAACAAAAGGAGGAAGAGCGGATTAGCTACCCGTGCCCACCTTCTAATGAGAGTAACTCTTCAACTCATACATTGTTTAATTTCCCTTCGTGCTTACCGAAGGATGATTGCTATGATGATTGTTCTGATCCCGTTGATTCTCTTGAAATATCCCTTTTTTAATGATGCTTGCTATGCTTGTGGCCAAGATGCCAATATGAATTATGCTTATGGAGATGAACTTGCTATAGTTCCTTATGTTATGAATGAAATTGTTGCTATTGCACCTACGCATGATAGTCCTATTATCTTTTTGAATTCTCCCGATTATACTATATCGGAGAAGTTTACACTTATTAAGGATTATATTGATGGGTTGCCTTTTACTGTTGCACATGATAATTTTGATAGATATAATATGCATGTGTTTGCTGCTCCTACTTGCAATTATTATGAGAGAGGAACTATATCTCCACCTCTCTATTTCCCACACGATAAAATTGCCAGAAACTATTTATACTATGCATTGGACTTTACTTTGTGTGCATGAATTGTTCTTTTATGACATGCCGATGCATAGGAAGAGAGTTAGACTTCGTCATTGCTTGATATATGTTACTTTGTGCTCACTACTAAATCACAAATCATTGCTAATTAAAATTGGCTTTGATATACCTTGGGATCCGGGTGGATTCACTACTTGAGCACTATATGCCTAGCTTAATGGCTTTAAAGAAAGCGCTGCCAGGGAGACAACCCGGAAGTTTTAGAGAGTCATTTATTTCTGTTGAGTCCTTTCATATAGTTTAAAAACAACAAAAATAAAGAGGGGAACCCAAAACTTTTCAAAAAGGAAAGTGAAAGTGAGAAAGACAAGCATTGTTGAAGTGGGAGAGCTCCTTGAACTTTGTTCATGCTCACGGAAACTTTGTGAATCTTGATTACAGAAACTTTTCAACAAAAATAAATATCCCCTTGTACAATTCCATTGCATTATAAAAATAATGTGCCAAGGTTTGCCTTTAGGATATTTACAATGCTTGTTGGTTTGTACGGTGCAGGACAGAAACTTTGGATGTAGTGCGTGATTTTACATTTTTTACTGGAACGTCAAATGGTTCTAATTCTTTTTGAACTTTCTTTCTATACAAATTGTTTATTGTTCCTAATTTTGGCAGAATTTTTCAAGTATCATAAGTATGGTGAATATTCAGATTATTACAGACTGTTCTGTTTTAGACAGATTCTGTTTTTGATGCATAGTTTGCTTGTTTTGATGGAACTATCGATTTATATCAGTGAATTAAGCCATGAAAAAGTTATATTAAAATAAACACAATGCAAAAAAAATATGAATTGGTTTGAAGCAGTACTTAGAGTAGTGATTTGCTTTATTATACTAACGGATCTTACCGAGTTTTTTGTTGAAGTTTTGTGTGGATGAAGTGTTCGATGATCGAGAAGGTCTCGATGTGAGAAGAAGGAAGAGAGGCAAGAGCTCAAGCTTGGGGATGCCCGAGGCACCCCAAGTAAATATTCAAGGAGACTCAAGCGTCTAAGCTTGGGGATGCCCCGGAAGGCATCCCCTCTTTCTTCAACAAGTATCAGTATGTTTTCGGATTCGTTTCGTTCATGCGATATGTGCAATCTTGGAGCGTCTTTTGCTTTAGTTTTAATTTTTATTTTATGCATCATGCTGGTATGATATAGTCCTTGGTTGATTTATAGAATGCTTATTGCACTTCACTTATATCTTTTGAGTATGGCTTTACAGAATGCTTCATGTGCTTCACTTATATCATTTGAAGTTTGGATTGCATGTTTCTCTTTACATAGACAACCGCCATTTGTAGAATTCTCTTTTGCTTCACTTATATTTGTTAGAGCGTGGGCATATCTTTTGTAGAAAGAATTAAAACTCTCTTGCTTCACTTATATCTATTTAGAGAGATGACAGGAACTGGTCATTCACATGGTTAGTCATAAAATCCTACATAAAACTTGTAGATCACTGAATATGATGTGTTTGATTCCTTGCAATAGTTTTGAGATATAAAGGTGGTGATATTAGAGTCGTGCTAGTTGAGTAATTGTGAAATTGAGAAATACTTGTGTTGAGGTTTGCAAGTCCCGTAGCATGCACGTATGGTGAACCGTTATGTAACGAAGTCGGAGCATGAGGTGTTTATTGATTGTCTTCCTTATGAGTGGCGGTCGGGGATGAGCGATGGTCTTTTCCTACCAATCTATCCCCCTAGGAGCATGCGCGTAGTACTTTGTTTTGATGACTAATAGATTTTTGCAATAAGTATGTGAGTTCTTTATGACTAATGTTGAGTCCATGGATTATACGCACTCTCACCCTTCCATCATTGCTAGCCTCTTGATGCCGTGCATTGCCCTTTCTCACCTCGAGAGTTGGTGCAAACTTCGCCATGCATCAAACCCCGTGATACGATACGCTCTATCACACATAAACCTCCTTATATCTTCCTCAAAACAGCCACCATACCTACCTATCATGGCATTTCCATAGCCATTCCGAGATATATTGCCATGCAACTTCCATCATCATCATATACATGACTTGAGCATTTATTGTCATATTGCTTTGCATGATCGTAAGATAGCTAGCATGATGTTTTCATGGCTTGTCTGTTTTTTTATGGCATTGCTACGCTAGATCATTGCACATCCCAGTACATCGTCGGAGGCATTCATATAGAGTCATATCTTTGTTCTAGATATCGAGTTGTAATATTGAGTTGTAAGTAAATAAAAGTGTGATGATCATCATTATTAGAGCATTGCCCTAGTGAGGAAAGGATGGTGGAGACTATGATTCCCCCACAAGTCGGGATGAGACTCCGGACGAAAAAAAAGAGAAAGGCCAAAAAAAAGAGAAGGCCCAAAAAAAGAGAAAAAAACAAAAAAATGAGAGAAAAAGAGAGAAGGGGCAATGTTACTATCCTTTTACCACACTTGTGTTTCAAAGTAGCACCATGTTCTTCATATAGAGTCTCTTGAGTTATCACTTTCATATACTAGTGGGAATTTTCATTATAGAACTTGGCTTGTATATTCCAACGATGGGCTTCCTCAAATGCCCTAGGTCTAGTGCATCTAGTGCATCTACTTAGTTTCAGTTGGATGCACACCCACTTAGTTTCAGTTTGAGCTTTCATATACCTATAGCTCTAGTGCATCTGTTGCATGGCAATCCCTACTCCTCACATTGACATCAATTGATGGGCATCTCCATAGCCCGTTGATTAGCCGCGTCGATGTGGGACTTTCTTCTTTTTTGTCTTCTCCACATAACCCCCTTCCGACCTTGCGGAGCCAATCATCAGCCACAATCGGCTCAGTGCTGCTAGAGAACACTGGCGGATTCAGCCTTAGGAAGCGGGTCAAGTTGTCAACAGGGGGTGGTGGCGATGGATTGTTGTTGTTGTTGTTGTTCTGGTTCTGGATGAGCATCTGCATGAGGGCAATCTGCTGCTGGATCAGCTGGGTGAGCTCCGGCGGAAAGTTGAAACCGGGGTCACGTCTCGGAGGCATCTGGTGTTTTGGAGTGGATGAGAAAATTAGAATAGAACAATGGTCTAATGAGAAAATATCACTACCCATATGAATGCACAATCATAATCACACCAATCATTTATTCAATCAACTCAAACATGGTTCCATCTCGGATTACAAATTCTCACGACTAATCAAAAATAACGGCCTAACTGATCGATGGAAAAATAAAATAACATGGCGGTCGACTAAATGTATTCATCAATTATTCTTGCGTCCTCTGGTGCGGCGTCCTCCGGTGTGGCGTCCTCTGGTGTGGCGCCTCCTCTTGCGGTTTTCTTCGGTGGAGCTCTCTTCATAATCCTGGTCATTGCTCACGAGGGGTCCGTCATCTCCACTCGGAAAAAGGTCTTCTCCCAAGTCCATCTTCTCCTCTAATGCGGCAACATCCATCTTCAGCTTGTCGACTCTCTCCATGAAATCCTTGATTTCTTCTTCATGGTCAAGGAAGTCTGCGTGTGCTTTCTCCTCTAGTTCCAGTTCACGGAACAACAGCCTCTGTGTACCTTGAGTTCTGGCGAGTCCGGATTTCCGTTTCTGAGGAGACTCTCCAAGTCTTGGACATATGAGAGAATGGAGTCGTCCTCACGGATGCGGATGATATCTCCATTCCTAGCTCTGCGAGAAATCATGGCGAGGTCGATGGGTCGAGCTCGGCCTTGTACTCTTCTCGAGATGTCCAAGTGCACGATAAATCGCCATGTCTCTTCCGAGGATCCAATTGAAATCGGTAAACTCAAAGTCAATGGGCTCAATGTCCTCCGAAGGTCCTCCTGGAATGTGCACCTCAATCCTGTGAGCGGGTATCCGTCGGAAGTGCATTGGTAGGCTTCCCGGTGATTGAGGGCAGAGCAATCTTCAGCTTCTTCACGATCTGAACCAGCTTCTTGCCGAGAGGCATCGTCTCATCTGGCTGGCAAAACTCCGGTAGCAGAACTGGGGTGAACTCGGCGGCCATCTAGAATGTTGAAAATCGGAGAGAAGTCAGAAATGAACAGGGGAGAATTACGGAATGATAAGGACATAAAATAAATAGTCTCTTCCTATGGCTTTCCGATCCTAGGGGTTACGTCCTACGGTCAGCGTGTGCTCTGATACCATCTCTGTAGCGACCCGACCCGAAAACGGTCAAGTCTCTGTGTAGCTGTACCATCCCAAGATCATGCTGGCACACACAGTACATTGATGCAAAGATTCAAAGTTCAATCACACCTGAATTTATTACACGATTCTCATATCGAGTCTTTATTACAAGATAATAAATTCGGCCGAAGGCCAACTCATGAGAAATAAACTAAATAAAGCTGCGGAAGCGTAGACGAATAGCGAGTCCATCCGACTCCATAGGGCAATCGCCAAGCGTGGATCGTAGCCTTACTCCTGATCGGAAAACTCCTCTGCAACATAAGACGTTGCAGCCGTGTAGGTCAGCATTTTGAATATGCCGGCAAGTCATGAAGAGATCAACAATAAAATTACTAACACTATATGCAATTTGGCTGTGGGGCTCTAAGTTTCATTGTTTTGCGAAAAAGCCAGTTTTCCCCTACAACAAGGACTTGTTTGCAATACTACAAAATGTTGGTAGTTATTGAGATGGTTTCGCCAACCAATGTCTCATTCCCAATTATTAAATAACCCCCTCAATTAATTTATTAAGTTCGGTGTTGACATATCCGAAATACTCCAAGTTCCAGAGGCTCAATTTGTCCGTAACCGGGGACACGGCTAACCGATTAGATCTTCACTCTGCAGAGGTTTATGCACTTTACCCGCAAGAATCGTTCCTCCTTTAAGTCTTCGCACTTCACGGTGTTTGAAGACGGACGAACAAACAGGTCTTCCAAGAGTTCCTCAGGGCCACCGCCGTGCCCATCCAATCCTACCGTTCTTCTACATCTCGTAGCACCGTCCGGCGAGTCACACCTAGGGTCGACCAAGCGAGCCCATAATGGCTTGCGGCTGCACAGTAAGCTTCCGGTCGATGGGGTATCCATCCGTCTCTTCGTGGCTGGGTGAAGCTTTCCATAAGATATCATGGCGCTTCTCCATGCATCCCGCCAACCGCTGGTTTTCTCAGGTGCCCGTCACAACCGTCCTCCACCCAAGAGTGAATTTTGAAGTCCATCTTGAGCTTGAAGTCATGGGGTTGTCATCATCTTGACTCTCACATCTCCCTTATGAATCACTCAACCAACCCCGTCTACGAGCATAGCAAAATTTAAACTACTTCGTCCCGGGCCATGGTAACAAGGGGGGATTGGTTTCAACCTACCTCATGATACTACTCAAGAACATAACTTAAAATTCTCCTACTGCATGCATGGTGGGGAGGTATAATTCTAATGCAATAAAATCATAGGCATTGTAAAAGAAAACATGGTCAAATGACTTGCCTTGCTGACGGTCTTCGAAAGTTAGGGACTCGTGATAGTAGGCTTCGCACTCCGGAAATTCTACCGAGGCAAACAACAATCATATAAGCATACAAACATACGATCACTTAACATAACAGCTTGCTAATATGAAACACACAAAACAATCGAATCAAAACCCAAAGAAAACTCAAAGAAATCCAAACCAACAACTAATAAGAAAATAAAATAAACTTTTTATTTTCTGTAAATAAAAGTTCATGTTCTAAAGCTACAGAAACTAATCTAAAATAAACTATAACATAGGTAAAATAAAATTATTTAATAAATAAAACAATAGGAAAACAGTAGCTAGTTAAATAAACAAGAACCACATGATTTTGATTAAAACTATTTTTTATTAAATCTAAAATACCCAAATAAATTCCTACTGTTAGGCAAGGTCAAAACAAAGTAGTGACAAAAGAATCACTAAAATAAAATAATCGTAACTCATTTTATAGCAAAAATACTAATCTGTCTAAAACTAAAATAAAACAATTTCTAATAATTTAAACATGACTAAACATATTTTCTACATAAACTACAACAAATTTGCAAACCAACAAAAAAAGAATCAATTAAAAATATTAAGTAACCTAAAAGATATGGATTTTACAAAACTGAAACTATTCTGTTAAAAAAACAGAAACGAAAATATAATTAAAAAGAAAAACTACTATCGCTAACGGGCCTATCTAACGCTCAGGCGTCAAATAACTAAAACGTGCCCGAGGAAATAAATCGATTCGGGCCGGCCTAACTAAACCGCTAACTAACCAAAATAAACCGTAACTAAACCGGGTTTTATTTAAAATAAACCCTACCCCTTCGCTAGTCTAATCTAGGCCCTAGATTTAGATCGGACGGTGGTGGCGGCTCAGCTGACTTATCAGCAGTGGCGGCAACGGCGACGGTCGACGGCGGCTCGGCGACGACGGTGCGGTGGCTCGGTGGTCGGGAAGGCGGCGGAGGCGTTCGGCGTGCTTGGCGGAGCGAGGGGAGGTCGAGGTGGAGTCGGTGGAGCTCGGGGTCGGGCGCGCGGGCAGCGGCAATGGCGCGCGGCGCGGCTCTCAGCGAGGGATTGCGGCGAGTGGAGGGTTAGGCGAGGGGAAAGTGGGGAACGGGTCGAGGGGTGCGGTATTTATAGGGGCGTCGACTTGGAGGAGGGGCGGATCGGGGAGGATCCCGGGATCTTAGGGATTCAGTGGCGGGCGTCATGCGGTTGGCGTGGAGAGGAAGAAGAAGGGGTGGGGTCCGCGGCGTCGAGAGAGAGAGGGGGTCGATCAGGCGACCGAGGGAAGGGGGTTCAGCGGCGCTGGGTCGGTCGGCTCGGGCGCTGGCTGGGCAGTTAGCTGGCCCATTGGGTGGGCTGCCTCGGCCACTGGGCTGGCTTAGCTGGTTCTGGCGCCTGGGGGGTTTTCTTTTTCCTTTTTTGAATTAGAGAGAGAGAGAAAATATATTAAATATATATATATTTATATAGGACATATATATATCAAAATTATCGGGGAATATTCCTACAATTCAACATTTTTCCAGGGCAAAACTCAAACTTAAAAAACATTTTCTAAAAATCCCAAATAAAATCAAATTTGAATTCAAACTTTTTGGCAAAGTTTTTCATCTGACATTTTTGGAGTGTCATGTTTACTCCTCTCATACTTTTTCTCAAGTATTTGTCAGGCATTGTTTTGAAATAAATTTCAACTGCCAATTTGAATTCAATTTCCAACAAACTCAAAAACTTCTGAAATACTTCAAATGCCACTCAATTTCAAACAATATGCATAGATGCTTAGCTATAATTGTAAAACATTCCAAATGGGAAATTTGGGATGTTACAATAAGGATCACACGCAAATTGAAAGGTTTTCCCGTGCATACATCTGTTGTTTCCACACCATCCCACAGCTTCTGCATATCTGCTATTAGTGGATGCATAAATACATGAAAATCCTTTCCTGGTGAGTATTTTGTAGGAATCAACAATGCCATCATGAAATTGGATTGGTCCATGCACATCCAGGGTGGGAAGTTGTATGGAATGACAAAAGAGGCCACACTGTATGCACTGCTCATGTGTCCAAAGGGATTGAATCCATCAGTTGCAAATCCTAACCTCAAGTTGTGGGCATCTTTAGCAAATCCTTCATGTTTTCCATCGAAGTACTTTCATGCATCGCCAACAGTAGGGTGCCTCATTACATTAGCCTCTTGAACCCTCCTCTCCTTGTACCACCAAGTGTGCTCTTCTATTTCCCTCGAAGAAAAAAATCTTTGTAAACGTGGGATTATCGAAAAGTATCAAAGGATCTTGTGAGGAACCTTTTTCTTCCCATCGACGTGTCTCCACCTTGATGTACCACAGTGAGGACAGTGAGTACCGTTGGCATAGTCTTCCCAATACAAAATGCAGCCATACTTGCATACATGAATTGTCTGGTATCCAAGACCAAGATCAGAAATACCTCTCTTAGCATCAGCTTAAGATTTCGGAAAGTCCACCTTAGGCAAAGCAGTATTCAACAGCTGACAAAGCATATTGAGTGTCTTGTTGGTCATACACATATATGTTTTGATATGAAGCACCCTCATAAATGAATGCCAGCCGTGTCATATTGCCACATTCCTCGTGAAGGGGTTTCATCGCTTCTTCATTAAGCTTCTTAAAAATATCCAACCCACTAGATGCATCTTCTTTATTTCTTCCCATGTCATCCACAAGAGCTCCCACCATATCAAACACATAATTTTGGTATAGCTCAAAGTCATCAGAGTCCTCATATTCATAACCATCATCATTAGCAGTACAATTGTGTGCATCGTTGTACCCTGATTCCCCATGATAGGTCCACATCATATAGTGTTGGGGAACGTAGTAATTTCAAAAAATTTCCTACGATCACGCAAGACCATGGTGATGGCATAGCAACGAGAGGGAGAGTGTCCGTCCACGTACCCTCGTAGACCGAAAGCGAGGCGTTATAACAACGCTGTTGATGTAGTCGTGCGTCTTCACGATCCGACCGATCCAAGTACCGAACGTCGGCACCTCCGAGTTCTGCACACGTTCAGCTCGATGGCGATCCCGGACTCGATCCAGCAAAGTGTCGAGGATGAGTTCCGTCGACCTGACGGCGTGGTGGCGATGTTGATGCTCCACCGGCGCGGGCTTCGCCTAAGCTCATGACGATATGACTTCTCGGCGCGCAGGCTTCGCCTAAGCTCTTCGACGATATGACCGAAGTGGAATATGGTGGAAGGGGCACCGCTTGCACGCTAAGGAAAGATCCGTAGATCAACTTGTGTGTCATGGGGTGCCCCTGCCCCGTATATAAAGGAGCCAAGGGGGTGCGGCCAGCCTTGGGAGGCGCGCTGGAGGAGTCCTACTCCCACCGGAGTAGGACTCCCCCCTCTCTAGTTGGATTAGGATTGGAGGAGGGAAGAGGGAAGGCGCGCCCCCTCTCCTTGTCCTATTCGGACTAGAGGGGAGGGGCACGCAGCCCACCTGGCCGGCCCTTCCTCTTCTCTCTTATGGCCCATTAAGGCCCATAGACCTCCGGGGTTCAGTAACCCCGGTACTCGATAAATTCGATTTCACTTGGAACACTTCCGATGTCCAAATGTAGGCTTCCAA
The DNA here is from genome assembly GCA_021605205.1 of Aegilops longissima. Lineage (NCBI taxonomy): Eukaryota > Viridiplantae > Streptophyta > Magnoliopsida > Poales > Poaceae > Aegilops > Aegilops longissima. The sequence continues at coordinate 492,049,931 of CM038678.1, forward strand.
TATATCAATCTTTATGTCTCGACCATTTGAGACTCCTCGTCATGTCCGTGATCACATCCGGGACTCGAACAACCTTGTGCATCAATACTTATAAACTCATAATGAACTGTCATCGAAGCGTTAAGCGTCACGGACCCTACGGGTTCGAGAACTATGTAGACATGACCTAGAACCATTCTCGGTCAATAACCAATAGCGGAACCTGGATGCCCATATTGGTTCCTACATATTCTCGAAGATCTTTATCGGTCAAACCGCATAACGACATCGTTGTTCCCTTTGTCATCGGTATGTTACTTACTCGAGATTCGATCGTCGGTATCAATACCTAGTTCAATCTCGTTACGGTAAGTCTCTTTACTCGTTCCGTAATACATCATCTCACAACTAACTCATTAGTTGTAATGCTTGCAAGGCTTAAGTGATGTGTATTACCGAGAAGGCCTAGAGATACCTCTCCGACAATCGGAGTGACAAAACCTAATCTCGAAATCGCCAACCCAACAAGTACCTTTGGAGACACCTGTAGTACTCCTTTATAATCACCCGATTCGTTGTGGCGTTTGGTAGTACCAAAGTGTTCCTCCGTAAAGGAGTTGCATAATCTCATAGTTATAGGAACATGTATGGGTCATGAAGAAAGCATTAACAACATACTAAGCGATCAAGTGTTAAGCTAACGGAATGGGTCATGTCAATCACATCATTCTCCTAATGATGTGATCCCATTAATCAAATGACAACACATGTCTATGGTTAGGAAACATAACCATCTTGATTAATGAGCTAGTCTTGTAGAGGCATACTAGTGACTATCTGTTTGTCTATGTATTCACACATGTATTATGTTTCCGGTTAATACAATTCTAGCATGAATAATAAACATTTATCATGGTATAAGGAAATAAATAATAACTTTATTATTGCCTCTAGGGCATATTTCCTTGATCTCCCACTTGCACTAGAGTCAATAATCTAGATTACATAGTAATGATTCTAACACCCATGGAGTCTTGGTGCTGATCATGTTTTGCTCGTGGAAGAGGCTTAGTCAATGGATCTGCAACATTCAGATCCGTATGTATTTTGCAAATCTCTATGTCTCCCACTTGGACTTGGTCCCAATGGAATTGAAGCGTCTCTTGTTATGCTTGGTCCTCTTGTGAAATCTGGATTCCTTTGCCAAGGCAATTGCACCAAATATTGTCACAGAAGATCTTCATTGGTCCCGATGCACTAGGTATGACACCTAGATCGGAAATGAACTCTTTCATCCGACTCCTTCATTTGCTGCTTCAAGCAGCTATGTACTCCGCTTCACATGTAGATCCCGCCACGGCGCTTTGTTTAGAACTGCACCAACCGACAGCTCCACCGTTTAATAAAAACACGTATCCGGTTTGCGATTTAGAATCGTCCGGATCGGTGTCAAAGCTTGCATCGGCGTAACCATTTACGACTAGCTCTTTGTCACCTCCATATCGAAAACATATCCTTAGTCCTTTTCGGTATTTCAGGATGTTCTTGACCGCTGTCCATGATCCACTCTGGATTACTTTGGTACCTTCCTGCCAAGCTTACAGCTAAGCATCGTCGGTCGGTACACAGCATTGCATACATGATAGAGCCTATGGCTGAAGCATAGGAACATCTTTCATTTTCTCTCTATCTTCTGCTTGTGGTGGGGCATTGAGTCGACTCAATCTTACACCTTGTAATACAGGTAAAAACCTTTCTTTGCTGATCCATTTTGAACTTTTTCAAAACTTTATCAAGGTATGTGCTTTGTGAAAGTCCAATTAAGCGTCTTGATCTATCTCTATAGATCTTGATGCCCAATATGTAAGCAGCTTCACCGAGGTCTTTCATTGAAAAACTTTTATTCAAGTATCCTTTTATGCTATCCAGAAATTCTATATCATTTCCAATCAATAATATGTCGTCCACATATAATATTAGAAATGCTCTGAGCTCCCACTCACTTTCTTGTAAATCTGGGCTTCTCCAAAAGTCTGATAAACCCATATGCTTTGATCACACTATCAAAGCGTTTATTCCAACTCCGAGAGGCTTGCACCAGACCATAAATTGATCGCTGGAGCTTGCACACTTTGTTAGTGAAGGAAATATGCCCTAGAGGCAATAATAAAAGTTATTATTTATTTCCTTATATCATGATAAATGTTTATTATTCATGCTAGAATTGTATTAACCGGAAACATAATACATGTGTGAATATATAGACAAGCAGTATGTCACTAGTATGCCTCTACTTGACTAGCTTGTTAATCAAAGATGGTTATGTTTCCTAACCATGAACAAGGAGTTGTTATTTGATTAACAAGGTCACATCATTAGTTGAATGATCTGATTGACTTGACCCATTCCGTTAGCTTAACACTTGATCGTTTAGTATGTTAATGCTTTCTTCATGACCCATACATGTTCCTATAACTATGAGATTATGCAACTCCGTTTACGGAGGAACACTTTGGTACTACCAAGCGTCTAACGTATCGGGTGATTATAAAGGAGTACTACAGGTGTCTCCAAAGGTACTTGTTGGGTTGGCGTATTTGAGATTAGGTTTTGTCACTCCGATTGTCGGAGAGGTATCTCGAGCCTTCTCGGTAATGCACATCACTTAAAGCCTTGCAAGCATTACAACTAATGAGTTAGTTGTGAAGATGATGTATTACGGAGCGAGTAAAGAGACTTACGGTAGCGAGATAGAACTAGGTATTGGATACCGACGATCAAATCTCGGGTAAGTAACATACCGATGACAAAGGAACAACGTATGTCGTTATGCGGTTTGACCGATAAAGATCTTCGTAGAATATGTAGGAACCAATATGGGCATCCAGGTTCCGCTATTGGTTATTGACCGAGAATGGTTCTAGGTCATGTCTACATAGTTCTCGAACCCGTAGGGTCCGCACGCTTAACGTTTGATGACAGTTCATAATGAGTTTATAAGTATTGATGCACGAAGGTTGTTGAGTCCGGATGTGATCACGGACATGACGAGGAGTCTCGAAATGGTCGAGACATAAAGATTGATGTATTGGAAGCCTACATTTGGACATCGGAAGTGTTCCGGTGAAATCGGATTTTACCGAGTACCGGAGGTTACGGAACCCCGGGAGGTCCATGGGCCTTAATGGGCCATGGGAGAAGAGGAAGGGCAGGCCAAGGTGGGCTGCGCCCCTCCCCTCTAGTCCGAATAGGACAAGGAAGGGGGGCGCGCCTTCCCTCTTCCCTCCTCCAATCCTAGTCCAACTAGGAGAGGGGGAGTCCTACTCCGGTGGGAGTAGGACTCCTCCTTGCGCGCCTCCCCTAGGGCCGCCACCTTCCCTTGGCTCCTTTATATACGGGGCATGGGGCACCCAAGATACACAAGTTGATCTCGGATCTTTCCTTAGCCGTGTCGGTGCCCCTTCCACCATATTCCACTTGGTCATATCGTCGCGGAGCTTAGGCGAAGCCTGCGCCGGAGAAGTCATATCGTCATGAGCTTAGGCGAAGCTCTGCGTCGGTGGAGCATCAACATCGTCCCACGCCGTCGTCTTGTGGAACTCATCCCGACACTTTGCTGGATCGGAGTCAGGGATCGTCATCGAGCTGAGCGTGTGCGTAACTTCGGAGGTGCCGTCGTTCGGTGCTTGGATCGGTCGGATCGTGGAGACGTCGACTACATCAACAGCGTTGTCATAACGCTTCGCTTTCGGTCTCACGAGTGCGTGGGCGGACACTCTCCCTCTCGTTGCTATGCCATCACCATGGTCTTGCGTGATCGTAGGAAATTTTTGAAATTACTCGTTCCCCAACAATGGCATCCGAGCCTGGTTTTATGCGTTGATGTCATGTGCACGAGTAGAACACAAGTGAGTTGTGGACGATACAAGTCATACTGCCTACCAGCATGTCATACTTTGGTTCAGCGGTATTGTGAGATGAAGCGGCCCGGACCGACATTACGCGTGACGCTTACGCGAGACTGGTTTCACCGCTCGAGCACTCGTTGCTTAAAGGTGACCGGCGGTGTCTGTCTCTCTCACTTTAGTTGAATCGAGTGTGGCTACGCCCGGTCCTTGAGAAGGTTAAAGGAGTCTATTTGACGAAGTATCGTTGTGGTTTTGATGCGTAGGTAAGAATGGTTCTTGCTCAGCCCGTAGCAGCCACGTAAAACTTGCAACAACAAAGTAGAGGACGTCTAACTTGTTTTTGCAGGGCATGTTGTGATGTGATATGGTCAAGGCGTGATGCTATATTTTATTGTATGAGATGATCATGTTTTGTAACGAGTTATCGGCAATGGCGAGAGCCATATGGTTGTCGCTTTATTGTATGAAATGCAAGCGCCATGTAATTGCTTTACTTTATCACTAAGGAGTAGCGATAGTCGTAGAAGCAATAGTTGGCGAGGCGACAACGATGCTACGATGGAGATCAAGGTGTCGCGCGGTGGCGATGGTGATCATGGCGGTGCTTGGCGATGGAATCACAAGCACAAGATGATGATGACCATATCATATCACTTATATTGATTTCATGTGATGTTTATCCTTTATGCATCTTATCTTGCTTTGATTGACGGTAGCATTATAAGATGATCTCTCACTAAAATTATCAAGAAGTGTTCTCCACAGTATGCACCGTTGCGAAAGTTCTTCGTCTGAGACACCACGTGATGATCGGGTGTGATAGGCTCTACGTTCAAATACAGCGGGTGCAAAACAGTTGCGCACGCGAATACTCAGTTAAACTTGACGAGCCTAGCATATAACAGATATGGCCTCGGAACACGAGAGACCGAAAGGTCGGCGTGAATCATATAGTAGATATGATCAACATAGTGATGTTCACCATTGAAACTACTCCATCTCACGTGATGATCGGACATGGTTTAGTTGATTTGGATCACGTGATCACTTAGATGACTAGAGATGTCTGTCTAAGTGGGAGGTTTTTAATATGATTAATCAAACTTAAATTTATCATGAACTTAGTACCGATAGTATTTTGCTTGTCTATGTTTGATGTAGATAGATGGCTCGTCTTTGTTGTTCCGTTGAATTTTAATGCGTTCCTTGAGAAAGCAAAGTTGAAAGATGATGGTAGCAATTACGGACTGGGTCCGTAACTTGAGATTATCCTCATTGCTGCACTGAAAAATTACGCCCCGAAGCACCGCTGGGTGAGCAGAACTGCTGCGAGATCTTGAGCGAAAGTTGTGAGCGTCGGCAAAGCGGCTGATGACTACTCAATAGTTCGAGTGTGCCATGCTACGGCTTAGAACCGGGTCTTCAACGACGTTTTGAGCGTCATGGAGCATATGAGATGTTCCAGGAGTTGAAGTTAATATTTCAAGCAAATGCCCGGATTGAGAGATATGAAGTCTCCAATAAGTTCTATAGCTGCAAGATGGAGGAGAATAGTTACATCGGTGAGCACATACTCAAAATGTCCAGGTATAACAATCACTTAATTCAGCTGGGAGTTAATCTTCCGGATGATAGTGTCATTGACAGAATTCTCCAATCACGCCACCAAGCTACAAGAGCTTTGTGATGAACTATAATATGCAAGGGATGACTAAGACAATTCTGAGCTCTTAGCAATGCTAAAAGCTGCGGAGGTAGAAATCAAGAAAGAGCATCAAGTGTTGATGGTCAGCAAGACCACTAGTTTCAAGAAAAAGGCAAAGGAAGAAGAAGGAAACTTCAAAAGAACAGCAAGAAAGTTGCTGATCAAGAGAAGAAACCCAAGTCTGGACCTAAGCACTGAAATCGAGTGTTTTCTTGCAAGCAGATGGACCTTTGAAGCGGAACTGCCCCAAGTATTTGGCGGATAAAAGGATGGCAAGGTGAACAAAGGTATATATGATATACATGTTATTGATGTGTACCTTACTAATACTCGCATGAGTACACGGTATTTGATACTGGTTACATTGCTAATATTTGCAACTCGAAGCAGGAACTACGGATTAGCGAAGATTGGCTAAGGACGAGGTGACGATGCGCGTTGGAAATGGTTCCAAAGTCGATGTGATCGCGATCGACACGCTACCTCTACATCTACCTTGGGGTTAGTTTTAGACCTAAATAATTGTTATTTGGTGCCAGCGTTGAGCATGAACATTATATCTGGATCTTGTTTATTGCGAGGCGGTTATTCATTTAAATCAGAATAATGGTTGTTCTATTTATATGAGTAATATCTTTTATGGTCATGCACCCTTGAAGAATGGTCTATTCTTGTTGAATCTCGACGATAGTGATATACATATTCATAATGTTGAAGCCAAAAGATGCAGAGTTGATAATGATAGTGCAACTTATTTGTGGCACTTGCCGTTTAGGTCATATCGGTGTAAACGCATGAAGAAACTCCATCTTGATGGGCTTCGGAATCACTTGATTATGAATCACTTGGTACTTGCGAACCGTGCCTCATGGGCAAGATGACAAAACGCCGTTCTCGGAACTATGGGCGAGCAACTGATTTGTTGGAAATCATACATCCGATGTTTGTGGTCCAATGAATGTTGAGGCACGCGTAGGTATCGTTATTTTCTCACCTTCACAGATGATTTAAGCAGATATGGGTATATCTACTTAATGAAACACAAATCTGAAACGTTTGAAAAGTTCAAAGAATTTGAGTGAAGTGAAAATCATCGTAACAAGAAAATAAAGTTTCTCGATCTGATCGTGGAGGAGAATATTTGAGTTACGAGTTTGGTTTACATTTGAAACAATGTGGAATAGTTTAGCAACTCACGCCACCCGAACACCACGGAGAAATGGTGTGTCCGAGCGTCGTGTCGTACTTTACTAGATATGGTGCGATCTATGATGTCTATTTCCGATTTACCGCTATCGTTTTGGGGTTATGCTTTAGAGGCGGCGCATTCACGTTGAATAGGACACCGTCAAAATCCGTTGAGACGACGCCTTATGAACTGTGGTTTGGCAAGAAACCAAAGTTGTCGTTTCTTAAAGTTTGGGGCTGCGATGCTTATGTAAAGAAACTTCAACCAGATAAGCTCGAACCCAAATCGGAAAAATGTGTCTTCATAGGATACCCAAAGGAGACTGTTGGGTACACCTTCTATCACAGATCTGAAGGCAAGATTTTGTTGCTAAATTCGGGTCCTTTCTAGAGAAGGAGTTTCTCTCGAAAGAAGTGAGTGGGAGGAAAGTAGAACTTGATGAGATAAGCAGATCTGCTCCCTTATTGGAAAGTAGTTCATCACAAGAAATGGTTCTGTGACAACTACACCAATTAGTGAGGAAACTAATGATGATGATCATGAAGCTTGAGATCAAGTTGCTCTTGAACCTCGTGGGTCAACTAGAGTAAAATCGCACAGTGAATACGGTAATCTTATTACGAAGTCATGTTACTTGACCATGGCGAACCTACAAACTATGAAGAAGCGATGGTGAGCCCAGATTCATAAAATGGCTGGAAGCCATGAAATCTGAGATGGGATCCATGTATGAGAACAAAGTATGGACTTTGGTTGACTTGCCGATGATCGGCAAGCCATTGAAAATAAATGGATCTTTAAGAAGAAGACCGACGCCGATGGTAATGTAACTGTCTACAAAGCTCGACTTGTTGCAAAAGGTTTTCGACAAGTTCAAGGAGTTGACTACGATGAGACTTTCTCACCCGTGGCGATGCTTAAGTCTGTCCGAATCATGTTAGCAATTGCCGCATTTTATGATTATGAAATTTGGCAAATGGATGTAAAACTGCATTCTTGAATGGATTTCTAGAAGAAGAGTTGTATATGATGCAACCAGAAGGTTTTGTCGATCCAAAAGGTGCTAACAAAGTGTGCAAGCTCCAACGATCAATTTATGGTGCAGTGCAAGCCTCTCGGAGTTGGAATAAGCGCTTTGATAGTGTGATCAAAGCATATGGGTTTGTCTGAGACTTTTGGAGAAGCTTTGTATTTACAAGAAAGTGAGTGGGAGCTCTGTAGCATTTCTAATATTATATGTGGACGACATATTATTGATTGGAAATGATATAGAATTTCTGGATAGCATAAAGGATACTTGAATAAAAGTTTTTCAATGAAAGACCTTGGTGAAGCTGCTTACATATTGGGCATCAAGATCTATAGAGATAGATCAAGGCGCTTAATTGGACTTTCACAAAGCACATACCTTGATAAAGTTTTGAAGAAGTTCAAAATGGATCAGGCAAAGAAAGGTTTTTACCTGTATTACAAGGTGTAAGATTGAGTCGGACTCAATGCCCGACCACAATGAGAAGATAGAGAGAAATGAAAGATGTTCCTATGCTTCAGCCATAGGCTCTATCATGTATGCAATCTTGTACCGGACTGACGTATGCTTAGCTGTAAGCTTGGCAGGAAGGTACCAAAGTAATCGAGTGGATCATCGGACAGCGGTCAAGAACATCCTGAAATACGAAAAGGACTAAGGATATGTTTCTCGTATATGGAGGTGAAAAGAGCTAGTCGTAAATGGTTACGTCGATGCAAGCTTTGACACTGATCCGACGATTCTAAATCGCAAACCGGATCGTGTTTTTATTAAGCGGTGGAGCTGTCGGTTGGTGCAGTTCTAAACAAAGCGTCGTGGCGGGATCTACATGTGAAGCGGAGTACATAGCTGCTTGGAAGCAGCGAATGAAGGAGTCTGGATGAAAGAGTTCATTTCCGATCTAGGTGTCATACCTAGTGCATCGGGACCGATGAAGATCTTCTGTTACAATCTTGGTGCAATTGCCTTGGCAAAGGAATCCAGATTTCACAAGAGGACCAAGCACATCAAGAGGCGCTTCAATTCCATTCGGGACCAAGTCCAAGTGGGAGACATAGAGATTTGCAAAATACATACGGATCTGAATGTTGCGAGACCGTTGACTAAGCCTCTTCCACGAGCAAAACATGATCAGCACCAAGACTCCATGGGTGTTAGGATCATTACTTTGTAATCTAGATTATTGACTCTAGTGCAAGTGGGAGATGAAGGAAATATGCCCTAGAGGCAATAATAAAGTTATTATTTATTTCCTTATATCATGATAAATGTTTATTATTCATGCTAGAATTGTATTAACCGGAAACATAATACATGTGTGAATATATAGACAAACAGTATGTCACTAGTATGCCTCTACTTGACTAGCTTGTTAATCAAAGATGGTTATGTTTCCTAACCATGAACAAGGAGTTGTTATTTGATTAACAAGGTCACATCATTAGTTGAATGATCTGATTGACTTGACCCATTCCGTTAGCTTAACACTTGATCGTTTAGTATGTTAATGCTTTCTTCATGACCCATACATGTTCCTATAACTATGAGATTATGCAACTCCGTTTACGGAGGAACACTTTGGTACTACCAAGCGTCTGGCGTAATCTGGGTGATTATAAAGGAGTACTACAGGTGTCTCCAAAGGTACTTGTTGGGTTGGCGTATTTGAGATTAGGTTTTGTCATCCGATTGTCGGAGAGGTATCTCCGCCTTCTCGGTAATGCACATCACTTAAAGCCTTGCAAGCATTACAACTAATGAGTTAGTTGTGAAGATGATGTATTACGGAACGAGTAAAGAGACTTACCGATAGCGAGATAGAACTAGGTATTGGATACCGACGATCAAATCTCGGGTAAGTAACATACCGATGACAAAGGAACAACGTTATGTCGTTATGCGGTTTGACCGATAAAGATCTTCGTAGAATATGTAGGAACCAATATGGGCATCCAGGTTCCGCTATTGGTTATTGACCGAGAATGGTTCTAGGTCATGTCTACATAGTTCTCGAACCCGTAGGGTCCGCACGCTTAACGTTTCGATGACAGTTCATAATGAGTTTATAAGTATTGATGCACGAAGGTTGTTCGAGTCCGGATGTGATCACGGACATGACGAGGAGTCTCGAAATGGTCGAGACATAAAGATTGATATATTGGAAGCCTACATTTGGACATCGGAAGTATTCCGGTGAAATCGGGATTTTACGAGATGCAGGAGGTTACCGAACCCCGGGAGGTCCATGGGCCTTAATGGGCCATGGGAGAAGAGGAAGGGCAGGCCAAGGTGGGCTGCGCCCCCTCCCCTCTAGTCCGAATAGGACAAGGAAGGGGCGGCGCCTTCCTCTTCCCCTCCTCCAATCCTAGTCCAACTAGGAGAAGGGGTCCTACTCCGGTGGGAGTAGGACTCCTCCTTGCGCGCCTCCCCTAGGGCCGCCACCTTCCCTTGGCTCCTTTATATCTGGGGCAGGGGCACCCCAAGATACACAAGTTGATCTACGGATCTTTCCTTAGCCGTGTGCGGTGCCCCTTCCACCATATTCCACTTCGGTCATATCGTCATGAGCTTAGGCGAAGCCTGCGCCGGAGAAGTCATATCGTCGCGGAGCTTAGGCGAAGCTCTGCGTCGGTGGAGCATCAACATCGTCCCACGCCGTTGTCTTGTGGAACTCATCCCGACACTTTGCTGGATCGAGTCAGGGGATCGTCATCGAGCTGAGCGTGTGCAGAACTTCGGAGGTGCCGTCGTTCGGTGCTTGGATCGGTCGGATCGTGGAGGCGTCGACTACATCAACAGCGTTGTCATAACGCTTCGCTTTCGGTCTCACAGTGCGTGGGCGGACACTCTCCCTCTCGTTGCTATGCCATCACCATGGTCTTGCGTGATCGTAGGAAAATTTTTTAAATTACTACGTTCCCCAACAGTTAGTACCCTTTGGATCGACAAAACCTTCTGGTTACATCATATACAACTCTTCTTCTAGAAATCCATTCAAGAATGCAGTTTTTACATCCATTTGCCAAATTTCATAATCATAAAATCGGCAATTGCTAACATGATTCGACAGACTTAAGCATCGCTCTGGGTGAGAAAGTCTCATCGTAGTCAACCCCTTGAACTTGTCGAAAACCTTTCGCAACAAGTCGAGCTTTGTAGAGCAGTTACATTACCATCGGCGTCAGTCTTCTTCTTAAAGATCCATTTATTTTCAATGGCTTGCCGATCATCGGGCAAGTCAACCAAAGTCCATACTTTGTTCTCATACATGGATCCCATCTCAGATTTCATGGCTTCCAGCCATTTTGCGGAATCTGGGCTCACCATCGCTTCTTCATAGTTTGTAGGTTCGCCATGGTCAAGTAACATTACTTCCAGAATAAGATTACCGTACCACTCACAGTGCGTATTTTACTCTGGTTGACCTCTGAAGTTCAGTAGTAACTTGATCTGAAGCTTCATGATCATCATCATTAGTTTCCTCACTAATTGGTGTAGTTGTCACAGAACCATTTCTTGTGATGAACTACTTTCAATAAGGGAGCGAGATACTGTTATCTCATCAAGTTCTACTTTCCTCCCACTCACTTCTTTCGATAGAAACTCCTTCTCTAGAAAAGATCCGAATTTAGCAACGAAAATCTTGCCTTCAGATTTGTGATAGAAGGTGTACCCAACAGTCTCCTTTGGGTATCCTATGAAACACATTTTTCGATTTGGGTTCGAGCTTATCTGGTTGAAGTTTCTTTACATAAGCATCGCAGCCCCAAACTTTAAGAAACGACAACTTTGGTTTCTTGCCAAACCACAGTTCATAAGGCGTCGTCTCAGCGGTTTTGACGGTGTCCTATTTAACGTGAATCGGCCGTCTCTAAAGCATAACCCCAAAGCGATAGCGGTAAATCGAAATAGACATCATAGATCGCACCATATCTAGTAAAATACGATTCGACGTTCGGACACACCATTTCTCTGTGGTGTTCGGGTGGCGTGAGTTGCTAAACTATTCCACATTGTTTCAAATGTAAACTAAACTCGTAACTCAAATATTCTCCTCCACGATCAGATCGTAGAAACTTTATTTTCTTGTTACGATGATTTTCCACTTCACTCTGAAATTCTTTGAACTTTTCAAATGTTTCAGATTTGTGTTTCATTAAGTAGATATACCCATATCTGCTCAAATCATCTGTGAAGGTGAGAAAATAACGATACCATGCGTGCCTCAACATTCATTGGACCACAAACATCGGTATGTATGATTTCCAACAAATCAGTTGCTCGCTCCATAGTTCCGGAGAAGCGGCGTTTTGGTCATCTTGCCCATAAGGCACGGTTCGCAAGTACCAAGTGATTCATAATCAAGTGATTCCGAATCCCATCGGTATGGAGTTTCTTCATGCGTTTTACACGATATGACCTAAGCGGCGAGTGCCACAAATAAGTTGCACTATCATTATCAACTCTGCATCTTTTGGCTTCAACATTATGAATATGTGTATCACTCTTGTCGAGATTCAACAAGAATAGACCATTCTTCAAGGGTGCATGACCATAAAGATATTACTCATATAAATAGAACAACCATTATTCTCTGATTTAAATGAATAACCGTCTCGCATTAAACAAGATCCAGATATAATGTTCATGCTCAACGCGGCACCAAATAACAATTATTTAGGTCTAAAACTAATCCGAAGGTAGATGTAGAGGTAGCGTGCCGACCGCGATCACATTGACTTTGGAACCATTTCCCACGCGCGATCGTCACTTCATCCTTTGCGGTGCTCGTCTATTCCGTAGTCCTGTTTGAGTTGCAAATATTAGCAATGAACCAGTATCAAATACCAGGTGCTACTACGAGCTCTAGTAAGGTACACATCAATAACATGTATATCACATATACCTTTGTTCACCTTGCCATCCTTCTTATCCGCCAAATACTTGGGGCAGTTCCGCTTCGGTGTCGATCCGCTTGCAGTAAAACACTCGATTTCAGGCTTAGGTCCGGACTTGGGTTTCTTCTCTTGATCAGCAACTTTCTTGCTGTTCTTTTGAAGTTTCCTTCTTCTTCCCTTTGCCCTTTTCTTGAAACTAGTGGTCTTGTTGACCATCAACACTTGATGCTCTTTCTTGATTTCTACCTCCATGCTTTTAGCATCGCGAAGAGCTCGAGAATTGTCTTAGTCATTCCTTGCATATTATAGTTCATCACGAAGCTCTTGTAGCTTGGTGGCGATGATTGGAGAATTACATCAATGACACTATCATCCGGAAGATTAACTCCCAGCTGAATTAAGTGATTGTTATACCCGGACATTTTGAGTATGTGCTCCTTGACGAACTATTCTCCTCCATCTTGCAGCTATAGAACTTATTGGAGACTTCATATCTCTCAATCCGGGCATTTGCTTGAAATATTAACTTCAACTCCTGGAACATCTCATATGCTCCATGACGTTCAAAACGTCGTTGAAGACCGGTTCTAAGCCATAAAGCATGGCACACTGAACTATTGAGTAGTCATCAGCTTTGCTTTGCGGACGTTCACAACTTCGCTCAGCTCTGCAGAGCGGTCTCTGTCACCCAGCGGTGCTTCGGGGCGTAATTTTTCTGTGCAGCAATGAGGATAATCCTCAAGTTACGGACCCAGTCCGTGTAATTGCTACCATCATCTTTCAACTTTGCTTTCTCAAGGAACGCATTAAAATTCAACGGAACAACAACACGAGCCATCTATCTACAGTAAACATAGACAAGCAAAATACTATCAGGTACTAAGTTCATGATAAATTTAAGTTCAATTAATCATATTAAAAACTCCCACTTAGACAGACATCTCTCTAGTCATCTAAGTGAACACGTGATCCAAATCAACTAAACCATGTCCGATCATCACGTGAGACGGAGTAGTTTCAATGGTGAACATCACTATGTTGATCATATCTACTATATGATTCACGCTTCGACCTTCGGTCTCCGTGTTCGAGGCCATATCTGTTATATGCAAGGCTCGTCAAGTTTAACCTGAGTATTCGCGTGTGCAACTGTTTTGCACCGTTGTAGATGGACGTAGAACTTATCACACCCGATCATCACGTGGTGTCCGGGTACTACGAACTTTGGCAGCGGTGCATACTCGAGGAGAACACTTCTTGATAATTTTAGTGAGAGATCATCTTATAATGCTACCGTCAATCAAAGCAAGATAAGATGCATAAAGGATAAACATCACATGCAATCAATATAAGTGATATGATATGGTCATCATCATCTTGTGCTTGTGATCTCCATCGCCAAGCTTACCGTCATGATCACCATCGTCACCGGTAGCGACACCTTGATCTCCATCGTAGCATCGTTGTCGTCTAGCCAACTATTGCTTCTCGACTATCGCTACTCCTTAGTGATAAAGTAAAGAAATTACATGGCGTTTGCATTTCATACAATAAGCGACAACCATATGGCTCCTGCCGATTGCCGATAACTTCGGTTACAAAACATGATCATCTCATACAATAAAATATAGCATCACGTCTTGACCATATCACATCACAACATGCCTGCAAAAACAAGTTAGGCGTCCTCTACTTTGTTGTTGCAAGTTTTACGTGGCTGCTACGGGCTGAGCAAGAACCGTTCTTACCTCGCATCAAAACCACAGCGATAGTTTGTCAAATAGACTCGTTTTAACCTTCTCAAGGACCGGGCGTAGTCTTACTCGGTTCAACTAAAGTGAGAGAGCAGACACCCGCGGTCACCTTTAAGCAACGAGTGCTCGGGCGGTGAAACCAGTCTCGCGTAAGCGTCTGGCGTAATGTCGGTCCGGGCCGCTTCATCTCACAATACCGCTGAACCAAAGTATGACATGCTGGTAGGCAGTATGACTTGTATCGCCCACAACTCACTTGTGTTCTACTCGTGCACATGACATCAACGCATAAAACCAGGCTCGGATGCCATTTGTTGGGGAGCGTAGTAATTTCAAAAATTTCCTACGATCACGCAAGACCATGGTGATGGCATAGCAGAGAGGAGAGTGTCCGTCCACGTACCCTCGTGAGACCGAAAGCGGAAGCGTTATAACAACGCGGTTGATGTAGTCGTGCGTCTTCACGATCCGACCGATCCAAGCACCGAGCGTCGGGCACCTCCGAGTTCTGCACACGTTCAGCTCGATGGCGATCCCGGACTCGATCCAGCAAAGTGTCGGGGATGAGTTCCGTCGACCTGACGGCGTGGTAGCGATGTTGATGCTCCACCGGCGCAGGGCTTCGCCTAAGCTCATGACGATATGACTTCTCCGGCGCGAGGCTTCGCCTAAGCTCTCTGACGATATGACCGAAGTGGAATATGGTGGAAGGGGCACCGCTGCACGCTAAGGAAAGATCCGTAGATCAACTTGTGTGTCATGGGGTGCCCCTGCCCCATATAAAGGAGCCAAGGGGGTGCGGCCAGCCTTGGGAGGCGCTGGAGGAGTCCTACTCCCACCGAGTAGGACTCCCCCTCTCCTAGTTGGATTAGGATTGGAGGAGGGGAAGAGGGAAGGCGCCCCCCTCTCCTTGTCCTATTCGGACTAGAGGGGGAGGGGGCGCAGCCCACCTGGCCGGCCCTTCCTCTTCTCTCTTATGGCCCATTAAGGCCCATAGACCTCCGGGGGTTCCGTAACCCCGGTACTCGATAAATTCCGATTTCACTCGGAACACTTCGATGTCAAATGTAGGCTTCCAATATATCAATCTTTATGTCTCGACCATTTCGAGACTCCTCGTCATGTCCGTGATCACATCCGGGACTCGAACAACCTTGATGCATCAATACTTATAAACTCATAATGAATCGCCATCGAAGCGTTAAGCGTGCGGACCCTACGGGTTCGAGAACTATGTAGACATGACCTAGAACCATTCTCGGTCAATAACCAATAGCGGAACCTGGATGCCCATATTGGTTCCTACATATTCTCTGAAGATCTTTATCGGTCAAACCGCATAACGACATACGTTGTTCCCTTTGTCATCGGTATGTTACTTACTCGAGATTCGATCGTCGGTATCCAATACCTAGTTCAATCTCGTTACAGTAAGTCTCTTTACTCGTTCCGTAATACATCATCTCACAACTAACTCATTAGTTGTAATGCTTGCAAGGCTTAAGTGATGTGTATTACCGAGAAGGCCTAGAGATACCTCTCCGACAATCGGAGTGACAAAACCTAATCTCAAATATCGCCAACCCAACAAGTACCTTTGGAGACACCTGTAGTACTCCTTTATAATCACCCGATTCGTTGTGACGTTTGGTAGTACCAAAGTGTTCCTCCGTAAACGGGAGTTGCATAATCTCATAGTTATAGGAACATGTATGGGTCATGAAGAAAGCATTAACAACATACTAAACGATCAAGTGTTAAGCTAACGGAATGGGTCATGTCAATCACATCATTCTCCTAATGATGTGATCCCATTAATCAAATGACAACACATGTCTATGGTTAGGAAACATAACCATCTTCGATTAATGAGCTAGTCTTGTAGAGGCATACTAGTGACTATCTGTTTGTCTATGTATTCACACATGTATTATGTTTCCGGTTAATACAATTCTAGCATGAATAATAAACATTTATCATGGTATAAGGAAATAAATAATAACTTTATTATTGCCTCTAGGGCATATTTCCTTCATATAGGACCTGAGCATTGATGACCCACAAGTATAGGGGATCAACTGTAGCTCTTTTTGATAAGTAAGAGTGTCGAACCCAACGAGGAGCAGAAGGAAATGACAAGTGGTTTTCACCAAGGTAATGTCTGCAAGTGCCGAAATTGTAAGTAATAGAGTAGTTTGATAGCAAGATAATTTGTAACGAGCAAGTAATGATAATAGTAACAAAAGTGCAGCAAGGTAGCCCAATCCTTTTGAGGCAAAGGAAAGGCCAAAACGCTCTCTTATGATAAGCAAAGCGTTCTTGAGGGTACACGGGATTTTCATCTAGTCACATTCACCATGTTGGTTTGATTCATGTTTGGTACTTTGATAATTTGATGTGTGGGTGGACCAGTGCTTAGGTGTTGTTCTTACTTGAACAAACCTCCTACTTATGATTAACCCTCCTGCAAGCATCCGCAACTATGAGAAAAGTTTTAAGAATAAATTTTAACCATAGCATTAAACTTTTGGATCCAATCGGTCCCTTATGGAATAGCGCATAGACTAGGGTTAAGCTTCTGGCACTCTCGCAACCCATCATCTAATTGCTACTCCACAATGCATTCCCTTAGGCCCAAATATGGTGAAGTGTCATGTAGTCGACGTTCACATGACACCACTAAGAGAATCACAACATACATACTATCAAAATAGCAAACACATATCAAGTTCACATGATTACTTGCAACATGATTTCTCCCGTGACCTCAAGAACAAAAGTAACTACTCACAAATGATAATCATGCTCAAGATCAGAGGGGTATTAAATAGCATATTGGATCTGAACATATAATCTTCCACCAAATAAACCATATAGTAATCAACTACAAGATGTAATCAACACTACTAGTCACCCACAAGCACCAATCTATAGTTCCGGTAACAAGATTGAACATAAGAGATGAACTAGGGTTTGAGATGAGATGGTGTTGTTGAAGATGTTGATGGAGATCGCCCTCCCCAAGATGGGAGAGTTGTTGGTGATGATGATGATGATGATGGTTTCCCCCTCCAAGAGGGAAGTTTCCCCGGCAGAATCGCTCAGCTGGAGGGCAAAAGTACTCCTGCCCAAGTTCCGCCTCGAGACGGCGGCGCTCCGTGCCGAAATTCCTCTCCTTATTTTTTCTAGGTCAAAATGACTTATATACCAGAAGATGGGCAACGGAGGTGGGCCTGGGTGTGCACAACCCACAAGGGTGCGCATGGGCTCCCTGGCACGCCTAGGTGGGTTGTGCCCACCTGGTGGGCCCCCTCTGGTATTTATTTGCTCCAATATTATTCATATATTCCATAAAAGTTCTCCGTGAAGTTTTAGCTTGTTTGGAGTTGTGCAGAATTGGTAGCCTGACGTAGCTTTTCCAGGTCCAGATTTCCAGCTGCCGGAATTCTCCCTCTTTGTGTATACCTTGCATATTATGAGAGAAAAGGCATTAGAATTACTCCAAAAAGCATTATTATACATAAAAACATCATAAATAACACTAAGAAAAACATAATACAAAATGGACGTATCAACTCCCCCAAGCTTAGACCTCGCTTGTCCTCAAGCGAAAACCGAAATCGAAAAACATGTCCACATGCTTAGAGAGAGAGAGGTGCCGGTAAAAACAATGTACGGACATAGAAGCATCATGTTCATTATTATAACAGCAACAAACTTAAACATAATACTTTTATCATAGAACTTTTATCACAGACTTCTCATGAATAAGTGATAATTCATCACACTATTGAAGTATAAAGCAAAAACTCTATTAGAAACCAACAAACTATGTTCTCAGTCAACTTTGCAACTACAATTCATCATCTTTTTAGGAAGGGTCACGTATCGGAGCCTTTAGGCAAGTCCACATACTCAACCATCATATAGTCTTCCATGATTGCTAACACTCACCGCGTACACATGAGCAAAACGTTTCAACCAGACACACAGAAAGATAGGGGCTTGTAGTTTCGCCTCCCAATGTATTCTCCTCAAGGGTGATGTCAACAATAATCACTCATGCTGTCTATATTCAACCGGATATATGTGCCTAGATCTTTCCTCACCACATGATGCTTGCGAAAGGAGAAAAATAAAAAGGAATAGAGGGAAAACTTTGAATCTTTGGATAAAATTAAATACATAAAGGTAAAAAGATAGGGCCTTTGTAGAGGGAAGCAGAGGTTGTCATGCGCTTATTTGTTTGTATGCTCAACCCCTTAGTGCAAAAGAACGTCATGTTGCATTGCCCCTTGTGATAGCTACCTTTATTATGCAATTTGTCGCTTTTATTCTTCACCATCACAAGTTCATGCAACGCTCAATTTTCTCTTACACTAAATGATCTCACACTTTTAGAAGCAATTTTTATTGCCTTTTTGCACCGATGACAACTTACTTGAGGGATCTTGCTCAATCCCTAGGTAGGTATGGTGGACTATTGAACATGAGATTTGGGTTTAAGGGTTTTTGGATGCATAAGTAGTATCTCTACTTAGTGCGGAATTTTGGCTAGCAAAGATAGGGGGCAAGCACCACATGTTAAAGGATCCATGGAAATATGACTTATATGTGAATATAAACAAACATAAACCATTAAGTTGTCTTCCTTGTCCAACGTCAACAATTTTGGCATATAATGTTTTGATGAAGGCTCACAATCACAAAAGATTTCTAGGATAGTATATTTATATGTGAATCTTCTCTTCCCTTATTAATTCTTTCATGAGTTGAATCATTGACTAATGCTATGTTTGTCAATCTCTAACAAAATTTCCTAACTTATACTTTTCCTTATGTTGTGTCATCACCCACCATAAGATTAGCATATGATCTTTTTGATTTATTTCTTTTCCTTTTATTTAATACCTTTCTTTTCTTTGCAACATGAAAATAAAGAAAGCAAAAATTCAAACTAAACTTTATTATATATCTTGAACACGATTACAAGGATAGATCACTAAGCAAACTCTCGAAAAGAAAGGGTCGAACTAAACTTTTATTCATCTAAAGTAAAATATCGAACTAAAATAAGTAAAGGCAAAAGATAGTGGGGATGATACGATACCGGGGCACCTCCCCCAAGCTTGGTGGAAGCCAAGGGGAGTGCCCATTCCCTGAAGAAGGTGGTGGTGGTGATGTAGCGATCCTGTCCTTAAGGATCAAGAGATTCTCCAAGTGACTGATGACGCCCCGGAGGTGGATGATGTGCTCTTGATGCAGAATATTTTCACGGTTGAGATACTTATTTTGCACATGAACCGTTTCAATGATGCGAAAGGCTTCAATCTCAGTAGGAGTAAGATGAGCATAGTAAGGTTTAAGGATATCTTCCTCTTCCTCCTCGACTGGCAGTGCTTGCTCGAAGACAGGGGTGGATCTACGGTAACCTCCTTGCACTCGTCTCCCTTGACGGCTTCTGGGGATCTTCTCTCTTCAGCTCGATCTTCATCAACCAAGCATCCTCTTCCACGTTGTTGGAGGAAGAAGAAGACATGATGCCTGGCTCAATAGATTTGACTGAAAGTAGCAAGAAAAGAGAACAAAAGATTTCTCCGTGATACGGTGATCAATAGGTTCGGGGGGTATATAAAGATTTTTTATCTTGGGAAACAAGCAAACTGCAGAAAAATGGAGTCTTGAAGGTACCCTAGGTGGGCACAACCCACCTAGGCGCGCCTGGCAAGCCAGGCGTGCCCTGTTGTCTTGTGCCCACCAGGATGTCGGTGTCAAAACCGGCGGATCTTGGGTAGGGGGTCCCGAACTGTGCGTCTAGGCGGATGGTAACAGGAGACAAGGGACACGATGTTTTTACCCAGGTTCGGGCCCTCTCGATGGAGGTAAAACCCTAATCCTGCTTGATTAATATTGATGATATGGGTAGTACAAGAGTAGATCTACCACGAGATCAGAGAGGCTAAACCCTAGAAGCTAGCCTATGGTATGATTGTTGTTCGTCCTACAGACTAAAACCCTCCGGTTTATATAGACACCGGAGAGGGCTAGGGTTACACAGAGTCGGTTAGAATGGGAGGAGATCTACACATCCGTATCGCGAAGCTTGCCTTCCACGCCAAGGAAAGTTCCATCCGGACACGGGACGAAGTCTTCAATCTTGTATCTTCATAGTCTAGGAGTCCGGCCAAAGGTTATAGTCCGGCCATCCGGACAGCCCCTAATCCAGGACTCCCTCAGTAGCCCCTGAACTAGGCTTCAATGACGACGAGTCCGGCGCGCAGATTGTCTTCGGCATTGCAAGGCGGGTTCCTCCTCCGAATATTTCATAGAAGATTTTGAACACAAGGATAGTGTCCAGCTCCGCAAAATAAGTTCCACATACCACCGTAGAGAGAATAATATTTACACAAATCCAATCTGTTGACGTATTCCACAGCGTGACATCACACCACGGCCAAGCCTTTATTCGAATCGTTTTTACTGTCCCACCTCAGCGCACTTAGCGAGGCGGTTTCCTTGGCACGTCTTGTCGAAGCAGAGATCGTGTCCCTTTATTCCAGGATTCTCATCAATACGGGCGTGGGTAACCCAACTGCGCCATTAATTACGGCGTTTGGGAGATAAGCGAGTTTTACCAGGCGGGTGGGGACGTGCAGTCTCGTCTGCCCATATAAGGGGATAAGGATCCACCTTTTTCATCTACGCCTGCTTCCTCCTTTGCTTATCCATTTTCGCGCACTCGAGCTCCAGCTCCCAAGTCCGCACATCCCACCTCAACCTTCTCCAGCCATGTCTGGAGCAGGAGGCAAGTGGATGGTCTCCTCCGTCACGGAGGGACACATCAAGAAGCTGAGGAAAGCCGGATACTTGTCCAATGACATCGCGCACCGGCTCCCAGATGAGGGGCAGCTCATCCCCACCCCTAGGCCCCATGAGAGGGTGGTGTTCCTCACCCATTTCCTCCGCGGACTAGGTTTCCCACTTCACCCATTTGTCCGGGGGCTCATGTTCTACTACGGCCTGGATTCCACGATCTGGCCCCGAACTTCATCCTCAACATCTCGGTGTTCATCGTCGTGTGTGAGGCCTTCCTCTACATCCAGCCCCACTTCGGCTTATGGCTGAAGACCTTCAATGTCAAGCCGAAGGTAGCGGGCGGCCGCCAAGTGGAGTGCGGAGGTGCCATGGTGGGCAAGATGCCCAACGTCCTATGGCTCGAGGGCTCCTTCGTAGAGACCATAAAGGGGTGGCAATCGGGGTGGTTCTACATCACCGAGCCAAGTGACCCTGAATGGGCAGCGGCCCCGAATTCGATCCGCATCCCTACGCGGCTCACCTCCTGGAAAGAGAAGGGCCTGTCGTGGGGTAATTCGGAAGAGCTGACCGGACTCCAAACATGCGTCCAAAACCTGGTGAGCAAGAAGCTCAAACTCGTCAACGTAGTCCAGGTCATGCTCATCCGCCGGATCCTCCCGTGCCAACAACGGGCTTTCAGCTTGTGGGAGTTTAATCCGGCACAACACCAAACCCTGAGCAGGCTCTTCGACACTACGTATGAAGATGCCTGGAAGGTGCTGTTCAAGGGCGCCGAGGCTCCCGCATCCGCTACCAAGGATCACGGATTCAGTGCGCAGCATCAAGCCAACGCAGTAAGCTGTTTTACCCTTTACGGGATACTTGTTTTTCATAGTTTGACCCTATGCGGGATCTAAATTCCCTTACCTTTGACAGGATTGGCAGGAGACGTCCGGCGGATCAACTGTCCGCTCTCTTGCCCAAGACCCAGCGGGACGCCCGCTTGACGGGTTGCTGGTTCCGCACCTTACGTGGTGCCGAGAAGAAGGCTAAGAAGAAGGCCACGGAACTCGAAGAGTTCCGGCGCTGGTGGTGTCGGACTCATCGCTCGATGACTCGAGGCGGACTCCTCCACGAAAACGAGGAGGAGGAATGAGAGTCTCTCCCAGTGAAGGGAGAAAAAAAGGAAGGCCGCCCCAACCGGGGGGCCGGAGGGTCCAAGAAGGAAGGACCCTTCCTCCGGACTACGCCACCAACACCGACGACGAAGAGAGGAGGCCATCCAGGCCAAGCCCTGAAAAATCGTAAAATATCCGGATACCGTAATAACTCATGGCGTTCCTTTATTGCACAAGATCTTCGACGCTGAATATAATCATGCAGTCCGCCCGAGCCCAGTCGGCGTGTCGTCTAGCGGCTCCTTAAGCTCGTTGGATGTGAATAGCACTTCACTTCCAGCCGCCTCCTCCCCTCGCCCTGCGGATGATGCCGAGGTGGAGTCCCAAAAGGGGCCAAGCCAGGAGGAGGTGGTCCTGGAGGCGCCGCAAGGCGACCTCCCGGACTCAGCGCAAGGGGACAAAACCCCAAGGGCTCCAAGTCCGCCCTGGGCCGACACCGCACCGAACCTTCAAGGGTTCCGAGTCCGCAGTGCCCCTAGTAAGAAGGGCAAGCCTACAACGCCGGTGACCTCCGTCCAACCGGAGGCACCGGATAATTTGTTGGAGGTGCTTAACCAGTCCGCCAAGAGCGGGCTGACTGAAGCCTGTGCCAGCCTTCTAACAGGCTTTGAGGTATGTATTTAAGATATGTAAAAATATTACCGCATAGACAGTAGCCCCTGATGCTCAGTTTGGTGTTCGGAAAGAAAAGCGGAACTGAGGATCTAAAAGATATACGCTGGAGTCTAACATAAGTATGTCAATATGGGAATGCAGGCTGCACTGCTGACATCTGCTGCACTGACTGCGGAGGTCGATGCGTTGAAGCAGAGCCTCGAGCGGTCCGAGAACGAGCTCGGCCTTGCCAAGAAGCAGCTCGAGGACAAGGAAGGTAAGTAATACCTTATGTAAATATATAAAAAAGATGTGGTTGCAAAAAATGACAGGACCAACGTGAGTATTACAGGGGCCACAACCAAGGTGGCGACCCTAAAGAAAGCGCTGTCCAAGGCCAAGGACAATGCGGCCGTGGAGCACGCCGAGCGAGAAAAGCAGGAGGCGCGGGTGGCGGAGGTGCAGCAAGAGCTCCAGGATCTCATGAAAAAACACGAGAGTTTGGAGCTTGACTCGAAGACTCGAGAGTCCGAGCTCGCCTCGGCCCTAGAGAGTGCCAAATCTGCTAAGGCCGAAGCCCAAAAAGCCCTCCAGGAAATTGAGCCGATGAAGAAGATAGCGGCGGGTAAGACATTCTTTATGCAAAGCAAGCACGTGAAAGTGAATTACTTGTTACTTACCCGAGTCCGAGCTCTAGGAGCATTCGCAGATCTGCCCTCAGATGTGTCCGACGCCGTGATACTACCGGGCCGAGGAGGGGAGCTCGACGGAGAAGGAGTTCTGGTCTCAGTATGCTGAGGCCGGACACCCGGTGCCCTTGAGCGACCAGCTGAAGCAACTAGTCGAGCTCCACAAGGTGGCCGAACATGCCATGAAGGGCCTTATGGTCCGGCTATGGCCTGGGGAGGTCATGCCTGGGAGCTACTTTGGGCTGGTGAGGCGTCTGGCGGATGCCTGTCCACGGCTTGAAGTCATCAATCGCTCCGTATGCATCGAAGGCGCCCGTAGGGCCCTTGCCCGTGTTAAAGTTCACTGGGGCAAGATGGATGATGAGAAGTTGGTGACAGATGGGCCACCGCAGGGCAAGGAGCATCGCAAGCCCGAGATGTATTATGAGGGCGTCCTGAAGGGTGCCCGCCTTATGGCGGATGAATGTTCCAAGGATGTAATTTTTGAGTAAACTCGCTCGTGTTATCATGTGTGCTGAAAACTTGTTCATATGCGCTAAGCAACGCTTTTTGAATTAAAAATATTACCTTCTGTGCGGCCGTTTATTAAATCTGAGAGATGGCGAGTCGTCGGCTTCTGCTCCCATGCCACGAGTGCTGGGGTGTTCGGGATAAACCTGAGCGTTCTTGCTCCCATTCTTGGGTCCTTCGAGGGAGGCGCTCAGCACAACGAACAAGGCAATGGATTATAATGCTTTATCACTCTCACTTAGCCATAGAATTCTATAATTTTAAATTTCGGCGAAGCCCCTAGTATTCGGAAGACTGAGTTCGGGGCGCTATCCACGCCTAGGACGGACAAAGCCGGCTCCTCGCTCTAAGCGGCATAAGCCTTTCGGGACTCGAAACCTCTCGAACAGCGACCAGCTCTCGCCCTATCATGACGGTCAGTTTTAGCTTTCTCTACTGAGGTGCTTAACCCAGCTCAACCGGGCACAATCGCAGAGTTCTCCCAAAGGCTACCTTAGCCGATATAACGGAACGTAAGGTACCAAAACATGGGAGCCGGGCAAACCCAACTATTAACCCAAGACATGATTCGGAGCCAATGCATATAATGCTATAAGTTTGGGGTGCCGCACTCGTGAGAGTGTTCGACTTCTCACACCATATTCGGGGTACTTAAGCCCTCGGTGTATTGGCTGCACTAAAGTGTACGGGTGCATAATGTCATAACTGAACATATTTACATAAAAAAGGAATGCAATAATAGACAAAAGCTATGTATTGTTTATTCGAAAAGGCTGCGGTAAAAGCAGAACGATACAAATAGTGCGATAAGCAAGAGATGGGACTATTTGACATGTCCTTCTCCAGGGGCAGGCTGTGGGATGGTACGTAAGACAGGTATTTAGCTCGTTATAGAGACCACCTTGACATTCGACGTAGCTTTCTGCCTCCCTGGCTGTTGCATCATGTGTTTGGCGACAGATCGCGGACAGTGCCTTCCAGAGAGTGGAGTCCTGAAAGTAAGAAAAAGAATGACAAAATCGGGAGCCCCTAGTGCGGTTGAGCAGCATTTTGGGCATGTCAGTGGTCGTGCCCTCCCCCTATGCCCATGGTATTTCCAGAGCGTAATTATGTACGCCAGTAGTACTGGTTTCGCACTTTCGCGAGGGCTGGGGTTAGCGGCATTGCCACGCGATGCTCTCGGAGCGTGCCAGCGGTCTTGTTGTAGGTTACTCCGGCGCGCTTTGACGGTGTCCGAACGCTTAATAGCCGGATCGAGAATTGCCTTGAGAGGCTACTTTGTACTTCCACCGCGAGGGCCGCCAGGTGCTCCTCCGCTCGGAGAGCGCTCGGTGTTTCCATTGACCGTAATGACTCGAGGGGGCCGCATCTTGAGCTTGAGGTATGCGTGGTGCGGCACCACATTTAACTTTGCAATGCTATTTGTCCGAAAGCAGGCGTGATAGCCATCGCGGAACGGGACTATGTCAAGATTAACTCCTTGCTTCGGAAATTATCCGGGGATTCGAAGACCACCTCAAGTATAACTGAGCCTGCACTGCTGGCCTCTACACCTGGTATGACGCCTTTAAAGGTCGTCTTTGTGGGTTTAATCCTTGAGGGATCTATGACCATTTTTCGTGTATCCCGATAAAGCAGGTTCAGTTGCTGCCGCCGTCCATAAGGACTCTAGTGAGGTGAAATCCGTTAATGATTGGGTCTAGAACCAATGCGGCGAATCCACCATGGCGGATGCTAGTGGGGTGGTCCCTTCGATCAAAAGTGATCGGGCAGGAGGACCACGGGTTGAACTTTGGGGCGACCGCTCCAACGCATATACGCCCCTCGAGTGCACGCCTTCCCTCCCTTTTGGGGATGTGGGTTGCGTATATCATGTTCACCGTTCGCACTTGTCGGGGGAAGCCCTTGTCTATGTTTTCGGCACTTAACTTGCCTGCCTGCTTGAACACCCAACAATCCTCTGTTGGTGTGATTGGCTGGTTTTTCGGGGTGTCATGTATCCGCATGAGCGCCGAGTATTCGGGTCCAAACCGACAGGCCCGAGTATTTCTTTTAAATGGCTTTTCCGCGACCGGTTTAGAGCCTCTGAATCCGCATTAATCGCCAGTATCCTCAGCATTGTCGCTGTTAATGTGGCGCTTGTGCTTGTTGCGACGCGACCTACCATTGTTGTCCTTGGTATCCGAATTACCAGGGCTCTTGGTCATGTTATTGCTACGAGCTAGCCAACTATCTTCTCCCGCGCAAAAGCGGGTCATGAGTGTTGTGAGGGCTGCCACGGATTTCGGCTTTTCCTGTCCTAGGTGCCGGGCCAGCCACTCGTCACGGATGTTATGTTTGAAGGCTGCGTGGGCCTCTGCGTCCAGACAGTCGACTATTTGGTTTTTCTTGGTTAGGAACCGTGTCCAGAATTGTCTGGCCGATTCCTCTGGCTGCTGAATTATGTGTCTTAGCTCATCAGCATCTGGTGGTCGCATTATAGGTGCCCCGGAAATTGTCGAGGAATGCGGCTTCCGTGTCCTCCCAGCAACCAATTGACTCTCTTTGCCGCAAGTTGTTAAGCCAATGCCGAGCTGGTCCTTTAAGCTTGAGTGGGAGGTATTTGATGGCGTGTAGATCATCACCGCGCCATGTGGATATGAAGGAGATAATCCTCGATCCATACCGCAGATCTGTTGTGCCATCGTATGATTCGATGTTTACGGGTTTGAAACCCTCGGGATTTGATGATCCATCACTTCGCCTGTGAAGCATAGTGGGTGTCTTGGCGCCTGCATCGGGCTATATCACGATGTAGCTCAAATGAGCATTGTCTACTGTGTTCGGCCCGGCCGAATTTGCCATATCCGGCGTGACGGTTATCATCACGTGTCATGGGGCGCCCACGCGATCCGTAGATCGATCTTGTTTGCCTTGCCTTGTCCTCTAATATATCTCGCAGGTCTGGCGTGTTTCCCCGTGCCTTGGTATTTTTTGCGCGACGCCGGGGTGCGGCTTGAGTGGAGGGCCGAGAGGCCTCTGTCGTGTACTACGAGGTGGCGATCGGCCGATCGTCGCCGGTGATGTAGGTTTAGGTGCTTCCTCCTCTAATCGGGTAGCAACCCGCGCTTTGGGTAGCTTTTGAGGGGCGCTTGAGTTCGTACTCTTGACCGCAAGGACTTCATCCATCTGCCGCTAGCAAGTATTGGTCAGCTCTAAGCTATTGCTGTTTTTTCTTGAGGTTGCTTGTCGTGGCGATAAGCCTGCGTTGAACGCTCTTGTTCGACGGGATCCTCAGCGCCGACAAATTAAATGTCGCCGAGGCTTGCCTCGCCTTCGGAGGGAGGCATGTAATTATCGCCTCTACCTCTCTCGCTCGCCGCTCTCTCATGAGGGCTGGCTTATCCATCCTCCCGTCTGAATCATCTTTGGAGGGGGTTGTCTTCGCAATCGTCCGGGGTGTTACTATCTCCCATGCAGAATCGCCTTTTTTCTTTTGGCGGATTTAGCGGCGCCACGCCGGGCGCTTAGGCTGCTTCTTGGAGGGGTCATCCTCCGTTGTTCCATCGCCATTCCCTTCTTTTGGGGTGTCCACCATGTATATGTCGCACGACGATGTGGCCTTCCAGTGCCCTATAGGCGCTGGTTCTTGGTCGTCTCCTGCATCGGCGTTGTCGGTGTACTAGAGTAGAGGTACCCTAGTATCCCGAACTCGTGCACGGGCAGTTGCAAGACCCCGCGGCAAGGCTTGCCTAGTGACCGCCAAGGTCCTCCATGATCCCTTTGGAGCCATTCAAGAACAAAGTGTTTGAGCCAAGAAGACAAGGCCCCGGCAAGAGGAGCTTGCCGGGAAGGCCACTCAAGACACGCAGAAGACAAGACCCCGGCAAGAGGAGCTTGCCGGGAAGGCTCGGTGAGCGACGAGCTTACGGACGCGACAAGGATTCAGCCGCGGCAAGGCGCTTGCCGCGGCGGGCAACCACTCTTTATCTCCGCTCCAGCTCATCCACCAACGTCTTCCATAGGGCCATTCCAGGCGCCACAGCGTGTCAAGAGGCTGTGCAGCCAGCGGAGAGCAGCGAGTGGCGGCCGACAAGAGTGCCATCGTGGCAAGCGGTGGCGCTCCTGACGGTCCCTGTTGCACTGTTTAGGCGACATGGACGGGCATTTAATGTTTTTGTCCCTTGCCGTCAGAGTTAGGTAGAATACACTGTACAAAGTAGCTGTACCAACCGCAACTCATTTTCCCGTTTTTGCCCTTGTCTACGTTGCCACCTGTTGGTGACCCCTTTAGCGTATAAAAGGAGGCCCATGCGCAACGTAGGGGAAGGTCGACTCATTCGAAACTAGAGACACTCACGCTAGGTCTTGTAGCTCTCAGCGCTCCCTAGCAAGGATACAACATAATCAGACAAGCAGCAGTAGGAGTATTATCTCTCCGGAGAGCTCCGAAGCTGGGTAAACTGCTCGCGTGCTTCGCCTCTATCCGCTCTTCGTGCGATCTCCGCTCCCCGCCGAACCGAAAGGGGCTCGGTCCGCCGTCCCATAGGTGTTAAGTGGGTTACGATCAGCCTCCCGACATCTTTGGCGCACTGTAGGGCGCCGAGGCTGTGTGAACCTGATCCGCGTCACACGAGCAACATCTTCATCATCTTCATCAACATGCCACCGAAGAAGAAGGCTTGGCGGCAGAGAGCCGTCGCGTCAAACCCACCACCACCGAGCCAACGTGTGGTGGGGAAGACGCCGCGAAGAACAAAGCGTCGGCGAGGAGCTCATGACGCTGCCAAGTCCAAGGACAAGGCCGCGCAGACCTCGGCGTCCGTACATGCACCGCGCCCATCTCAGGAGGCGCGGGACCGACAGCGTCATGGTATTCATAGTACCATACGCTCGTTGGATCAAGACCGAGCTGGAGGATCGCGAGGCCCTCAAGACCAGCGTGCACGCCAACATGTTGGCACGAGCGGGGTACGGTCGCCTGGACGGGATGCTGCTCCTTCTAACATAGTTAGAAGTCCGAGCATATCCCGCTCCTTGCACCGTTCGCCACTGCCACCCACCACTCCAGCGGAAGCCTTGGCGAGAGCTCAACTGCTCCTAGACTACCCTCCAACGGCCGACAAGCTCGACGAATGGAGGGCCACCATCCAGAGTCTCATCAGCTTTGCCAACGACGACACTCTGCAGCAGCCAACTGTGTCGCCGCCGCGGCAAGATGACAAGGCACGAGCCGGTGGCGACGAAACCTATGGGGGTGCAACCACCATGCACTCTCCACCCCGAAGGCCAAGATCGCCAACTCGTCGGATCCACCTCGACAGCGACTCCACCATGTCATCGGATCCACGAGCTCGCCGTGATCAGCGCCAAGTTCTTCAAGAACGGCAACAAGAAGACGCCGAACTTCGATCGAAGCGCCAAGAGAAGCGCGACGTCAATCCGACCAGCGCGCTGGGCCCTCTGTCGATATGCATGCGCCAGGGGAACCAGGCGACTTGCCGTACGCGGTAGGTTGTCCTGCGTTCACTCGTGAGCTGCGGCAAGTCCAGTGGCCCAGCAAGAAGAATTTCAAGCCAGACGTGCCAGAGAAGTACGATGGCAGGACGCATCCGTCGGAGTTCCTCAGCATCTACACCATCGCGGTGCAAGCTGCAGGGGGATGAGACGACAAGATCCTCGCCAACTACTTCCCGCTGGTACTCAAGCCCAATGTCAGATCTTGGCTCATGCACTTGCCGGACGGATCCATATCCTCTTGGGCAGATCTATGCCATCAGTTTGTCGGGCCAACTACTTCCCGCTGGTACTCAAGCCCAATGTCAGATCTTGGCTCATGCACTTGCCAGACGGATCCATATCCTCTTGGCCAGATCTATGCCATCAGTTTGTCGGCGCCTTCACAGGCGGCCACAAACCTCATGGCCAAGAGAGTGACCTTCACCTGCTCGCCCAGAAGGAAGGAGAGTCTCTGCGCAAGTTCATCCAGATATTCAGCCGTGTACACTACAACATCCCAGATGTCCACCCTGCCGCGGTGATCAGCGTGTTTCATCAGAACGTGTGGAACCGCAGAATGAGGGAAGAGATGGCGATGTGCAAAGTCAAGGACGTCAGTGAGCTGTATGCCTTGGCCGACAAGTGTGCACGCGTCTTTGAGGAAGGAGGAGACTCGTCAGAGAAAATGCGAAGCAGGATCGATAGTGAGGATACCGCCCGCAAAGAAAAGCCGCGACGGAGCAATGTAGGAAAAAGGCAAAGATGTGCTGGTTGTCGAGCAGTCCGCAACGGTGGTGCCGCCAAGAAAGCCAAAGTTGGTGGCTCCGGCAAGGAGGTTGTCACTGCACCGATCGCCACCTGTGTGGCCGCCGACAAGCGTGACAGCTCAACAAACAAGATTGCAAGATCCACCGCACCAAGGGCCACGACCTCGAGTTGCAAGAAGGTCGAGCAGCTTGTTGAACAGCAGAAGGCTGAGTACGAGCGGCGCGACAAGGAGAAGGCCCAGGAAGGTGCTGGGGGAGCTGGCAAGAAGAGACCCGGCGGGGGAGGACGCCGCGGCAAGGCCAAGCAGCGGCAAGGAGACAGACCTCCCCGAGGTCGCGACAAGGATGAAGATGACGATGACGATGAAGATATGGAAGACGAGGAGACTGATGAGCAGGAGTTCCAGAAAGCCACAGAGGTCCTCTGCATTGACGGCGGTGCTTCTCTGCATACTTCACACTGCCAACTCAAGCAGTGGATGCGGGAAGTTAATGTAGTAGAACCATCCGTAGAGTCACGCAAACCTCTGAAATGGTCCAGCACGCCTATCATCTTTGATATTGAGGACCACCCTGATCGCATAACTGCGGTCGGGTGCTTGCCGATGTTGGTCTCACCAACTATCCGCAACCTCAAGGTCACCAAGATGCTAGTTGACGGCAGGGCCGGCTTAAACCTGATCTCCTCCGCGGTGCTCCAGAAGCTTCAGATCCCTGACAGCGAGCTCGAAGAGACTGGCACATTCCAAGGAATCAATCCGGGAAGGAGCAAGCCGAAGGGGAAGATCACGTTGCCGGTAACGTTTGGCAGCGAGCTAAACTTCAGGACTGAGAGGGTCACGTTCGACGTTGCTGATTTTCCATTACCTTACAATGGGATACTCGGCCGTCCAGCACTCGCCAAGTTCATGGCAGCCTCTCATTATGCATACAACTTGCTCAAGATGCCAGGCCCGATAAGTGTCATTTCTGTCCACGGCGATAAGAAGGATGCTCTTATCTGCGCCGACAAGATTTACCGGGAGGCAGCTGCTGCAACAGATAGCAAGTCACTTGCACTGAAGCTCCCTGGGGAAGAAGAAGACCAAGTCCGCAAGAACTCGATGCCCACTCCGCAAGCGCACCTCTTCGGTGCTGCGCCACCGCCGAGGACGCACCATCGAGCTCCACCGCAAGTGCAAGAAGACGATGACAGCTCCACGAAGACCAAGAAGGTGCCCGCCAAGGAGGACGGCACTGGTGGTACCTTCACCATCGCCCACTCTCGACCCTAAATAGGAAGGCGCGCTCGTTGCTTTCTCGGGGCGAATGTCGACGTGTTTGCATGGCAACCGTCGACATCCCCGTGTTCCTGGAAGGTAATTGAGCACCATTTAGCTGTCTGTCCTCGCGCGCGCCCGTCAAGCGAAAAGTCGAGAAACAGCGGTGGAGCGCCAAGAATTCATAGCGTAAGAAATCAAGAAGTTGGAAGCAGCAGGCCTTGTCGAGGAGTGCTCCATCCCACGTGGTTGGCCAATCCGTAGTTGTATCGCAAGGCAAATGGGAAATGGAGACTTTGTATCGACTTCACAGATGTTAATAAAGCTTGTCCCAAAGACCCATTTCCCTTGCCGCGCATCGACCAGATTGTTGACTCCACGGCTGGATGTGATTTGCTTTCATTTCTTGATGCATACTCAGGATATCATCAGATCTTCATGGCAGAAGAGGATGAGGAGAAAACCGCGTTCATCACCCCATGTGGCACATACTGTTTTGTACGGATGCCTTTTGGGCTAAAGAATGCTGGTTCGACATTTGCAAGAGTAGTCCATGACGCTTTTGAGCCACAAATGCACAGAAATGTAGAAGCCTACATGGATGACATAATGGTCAAAAGCAAGGACAGGGCAACTCTGGTTCAAGATTTAGATGAGACCTTTGCAAATCTGCGCAAGATCAACCTCAAGCTCAACCCCGAGAAGTGCGTGTTCGAGTCCCTTCCGCAAGCTTCTCGGTTCTTCGTGTCTCAGCGGGAATTGAAGCCAATCCCGACAAGATCAAGGCCATTGAGCAGATTGAAGCACCAAAGCGCATCAAGGATGTACGAAGACTTGCGGTTGCGTGGCTGCTCTCAAAGCAGGTTTATCTCTAGGTCTGCTGGCGCGCCGCCGCTTTTCAAGATTTCAAAAGGCAGGTCCAATGAAATGGACTCCCGAAGCGGAGGCTGCGCTGCAGGACTTAAAGAGGTACCTGTCCTCCACTCCAATACTTGTCGCACCTAAGCCACAAGAGAGGTTGCTGCTGTACATAGCGGCAACCAATCAAGTGGTTAGTGCTGCGTTAGTAGCGGAAAGGGAGGCAGATGATGAGCCGGCAACCAAGGCAGATGCATCCAGCGACAAGCAGGGCGCTTCACCGACAAGCTCGGGTCCCGACAAGGATGGATCTGCGCAGACGTGCGAGAAGATGCAGAAAAGGATGGTGCAGCGCCTAGTTTACTTTGTCAGTTCCCTTCTGCAGGGGGCTAGGTCAAGGTACTCTGGTGTGCAGAAATTGCTTTTCGGCCTCCTCATGGCCTCGAGAAATCTGCACCATTACTTCCAAGCACATGAGATAACAGTCGTCACTCGCTTTCCCCTGAAGAGGATATTGCAAAATCCGAAGCAACAGCAGGATTGTCGAGTGGGCATTTGAACTGTCAAGCTTTGGCCTCAAGTTTGAAAGCACTTCAACTGTCCAAAGCAGAGCATTGGTAGAGTTTATAGCAGAATGGACGCCAACACAGGATGAAGAAATTCCAAAGACGAGCATCCCCGTCAAGGAAGCAAGCAAAGAATGGCCGATGTACTTTGATGGTGCCTTCTCGCTGCAAGGCGCCGGTGCCGGCGTGCTGCTAGTCGCACCCACCGGAGAGCACCTCAAGTACATAGTCCAGATGCACTTTCCCAAGGAGCAAGCAACAAACAATACTGCAGAGTATGAAGGTTTGCTTGCCGGTCTCAGAATTGCAGTAGACCTTGGGATCAAGAAGCTCATTGTCAGGGGTGACTCGCAGCTTGTCGTCCGCCAAGTAAACAAAGATTATCAGAGTCCGTTGATGGAAGCCTACGTTGATGAAGTGAGAAAGCTAGAAGAGCACTTTGACGGCCTGCAGATGGAACATGTTCCAAGAGCTCAGAATGATATTGCAGATGGCCTGTCGAAGTGCGCCGCACTCAAGTTACCTGTGGAGCCAGGGATTTTTGTGCTCAAGCTAACTCAACCAACCGTAACGCCATCAACTGGACAGAACAAGAAGAGGAAGTTGATTTTTGGTGACTACTTCCCGGCCGAGCTCCCCGAAGCCGCCGCCGCAAAGGTCCCCAAGATCAACACCAAGAGCGCTGAGGAGCAGTCTGCTCCGACAAGCCCTAGGGTTTGTTTCGTTGAAGTAGACGCTCCCGACAAGTTTTGCTCCGGCAAGCTTGACGGGGAACATCAAGCTCCGGCCGAGCCGCAGGTTCTTGCCGTAGAAGCTGATGTTCCCGCAGCAACAGATGTGCCTTTAATCCTTGTTGTCGAGCCGCAAGCTCCAGCATGGGTGCAGCAGATTGTCCATTTCCTTCAGACAGGAGAACTTCCCGAAGAGCAAGAAGAAGCGGAGAGAGTAGCCCGGCAGTCAAGTATGTACCAGTTTGTTGACAGCACGCTGTGCTGAAGAAGACTCAACGGTGTGAAATTGAAGTGTATTCACCGGAAGATGGATGAAGCTGTTGGCGAGATACACGGAGGCATATGTGGTCACCACATTGGCGCAAGAGCACTTGCCGCAAAGCTTTCCAGCAAGGTTTCTTCCGCCGACAGCCCTCCGGATGCAACCGCACAAGTAACCAAGTGTGAAGCGTGCGGTTCCATTCCAAGCAGATACACCAGCCAGCTCAAGCTCTCCGGACGATCCCTTTATCCCGCCATTTTTGGTCCGGGGCTCGACATTCTCGGCCCCTTCCCCGAGCTGTCGGGGCTTTGAATACTTGTACGCTGCAATCGACA
Organism: Aegilops longissima; assembly: GCA_021605205.1. Classification (NCBI taxonomy): domain Eukaryota; kingdom Viridiplantae; phylum Streptophyta; class Magnoliopsida; order Poales; family Poaceae; genus Aegilops; species Aegilops longissima. Next base: position 492,084,416 of record CM038678.1, read on the forward strand.
AGTTCACAAAGTGGCCGGAAGTGGAAGCAGGAGGAAGGTGACAACACGATCGGCGATCAAGTTCTTCAGGTCGATTGTTTGCTGTTTTGGGATTCCTAACAGGATCATCACCGACAACGGCACACAGTTCACGAGCCGCACCTTCATGCAGTACGTCCAAGATCTTGGCGCCAAGGTCTGCTTTGCTTCTGTTGCTCATTTGAGAAGCAACGGTCAAGCAGAGAGGGCAAATGCTGAAGTGCTGCGCGGGCTCAAGACCAGAAGTTTCGACAGGCTGCGCAAGTGCGGAAGAAACTGGATTGAGGAGCTGCCGGTGGTTCTTTGGTCGATCAGGACGACGCCAAATCGAGCCATCGGACAGACACCTTCGCCTAGTCTATGGAGCAGAGGCAGTTCCCCCACGGAACTCGTATACGGGTCACCTCGAGTGCTCGCTATGATGAGCTCGAGCAAGAGCAGCTGCGACAAGATGACGCGCTGCTCCTTGAGGAGGACCGTCTTCAGCCGCCGTCGAGCTGCTCGTTACCGAGCAAGCTTTGCGCCGCTACCACAGCCGCAGTTAGTGCCGAAGTTTCGAGGAAGGCGACCTTGTTCTTCGCGCGCTCAGTCCGCCAAGAATTCCAACAAGTTGACGCCGAAGTGGGAAGGCCCTTATCGGGTGAAACGAGTCACTAGGCTTGGCGCTGTCCGCCTTGAGACCGAAGATGGCATTCCGGTGAGCAACTCCTGGAATATTGAGCATCTTCGTAAGTTTTACCCATAGGGCACGGTTGCCGGGACCTGTTCCGGCAACCACCTTTTGTACAAGTCTTGCCCATGTTGCATGTAATCCTTTGTACAAAGCCGGGCGCAGACCCCGTGCGTCGGTAAAGCCCATGTGTTGCGCACAAATTGTCAACTTCATGCTTTCATCATCATTTTGCATGTGTTATCTGACATTTTGTGCAGCATCCACACCCGGTAAGCAATAACGAGCCACAAGGCTCCATAACTTTATTTTCTCTTCTTTCTCTTTCTCAAAGAAAGGAAGGTTCCTTCGCCCACAAGTTAGCCGGGGGGGAAGGAGAATATAATGGTGCGGGCCGCCAAGCGTCGCTCGAGGAAGTTTCGCCTTGCCGGGAAGCAAACGACAGAAAAGCTAAGTTGCCAAAGTTTGGGCAATCAGTTTTTAAATTTTTAAGTTATCTTCCTCGAACGATAGTACTTTGTATGGAAAACCCAGCGCGGAGGAACCAACCCGTAGCTAGTTTGCGCCTTACTTTGTTACGAGTCCGCTCAACAACTTAAGTGAGCTGCAACTAGTTGCGACAAGGTTGCTTGTCGGAGGCGGCACCGCCAAGAGGCTGTTGACGTTCAAGACTCGGCCTTGCAAAGGTGCCCGCACCGACAAGTTCCCTAAAAGCGTAAGGCACAAACATACAAAGGAAGGAATCAAGTAAAGGAAATAACATTGCAATCATTGCCTAAGATAGAGTTATATTACAAAATAGCTTGTCGCAGATCTAATAAATTGTTCTCCTAAACATGATCAGCAGCGACAAGGGAAAGAAAAAACTGGCGGCCTAATCTCGCGGTCGCCATCAACCCGCTTGATCTTGCCCACCTTGTCCACAATGGGTGCGACAAGGGCCTTGAGCGCTTCAACGTCGGCATCTGGCGGCAGGGATCTGAGGACGCCGGCAAGGTTGAGGCCTGGATTGCGGAAGGCCACCTTCATCAACATCTTTTGGAGAGCTCCCGCGCAGATCTGGCGCGATTCCTCAGCCAGCTGCTTTGGGATCTCTTCCCGGAGTCGCTGGAGAGCCGTCACCACGCCCTTGAAGAACAAGCTGAGCTTGGCGCTGGGTTGGAGGCGCTCGTCGGAGGAGTACCCGAGGTCCACCATCCCCAGCTCCATCAGCTCCTTGTCGATGGCGGCGGCAGTATCTACAAGACCCTCCGTCCGGTGCATCACGTTCTCTCTGAAGGTGTTCTGGGCGGTTGTGGCACTCGTCAGCAGCTCCTCGTCGGTTTTGATCTTCTCCAACAAGGCCACCTCCCATTCCTTGGCCCCGTCCAGCGTTTGCATCAAGGTGGTCAGCTTCAGCTCAAGATCTGCCTTGGAGTCCTTGGCGGCGTCGAGCTCTTTGATCCTCTCAGCGAGACGGCCCTGCAACTCGCCAAGAGTGTAGGCGTCCTTCTCGCGCTCGTGCTTCAGCGTAGCGAGCTCCTCGCGGCTCTTCTGGAGGTTGGCCTCCAGCTGCGTCACCTTCGTCTCCAACTCCTTCTTGGCGGCCTCGGCAGCTGCGGCAGCGTCCTGTGCTTCCTTGAGAGCTCCGCCAATTGATTGCTCGCGCGCGGCAAGCTCTTCCTCATAGCTGTCAAGGTTGATCTTCCGCTGCGCCAACTCGCCTTCTTGCGCAGATAGCTTCTCGCCGGCAAGCCATTGCTTGTTCTCAACCTCAGCCTTCTCAAGGATGAAGGCATGCGCTCTTCAATGAAGTCGCCCCGCTCTTCTACGCTACGTTCCGAGAGCTTCTTGGTTGGCGCCCGGAGCTCTTCTGCGCGCTTCTCCATGTCTGCTCCTGCCCTCGCGACAAGTGCTTCCCGGGATTCCATCTTGGCTTGTCGGGCGCGGTAGAGCGACAGCAGCTTCCGCAACAGCTGCTCCTCCTCAGACTCGCCGCTGCTGCTGCTTGGCGCGTCCACCAGCGTCAGCCCAGCGGAGGCGAGCAGCTCTCCGTTGACGGGTCTCTCCTTCGACCAGCGCCCTGGAGCTCGACGCCCAGGGGAGCTTGATGAAGACTTCGTCGCCGGCCTTCAGATAGGCGCCGGGCTGGGGCTCTCCGGAGCCTGACGCTGCACCGGTGGCGGAGGGATCGGCGGTCGGCGTAGCGCCTGGCGCTCCTGCGGCCTCTGGGTCGTCGGTACGATTGCCAGACCCCTCGCCAGCCTTTGCGGCGGCAGCCTTGGCGGCCTCCTCGCCGGCGGACTCATCGGCGCCAGCCTCTTCCTCCATGATGGCGACGTCGTCAGTGTTGCCACGCGCATCCTCCTGCCGGGCGACCTCGGTCTCCATCGGCTCAAGGCGATGGATCGGCGATCGAAAAAAGAAAGAACAGTCAAGTAAATGTTCAAAAGAAAACAGAGGAAAAAGAACCCAAGGGAAATTCTCACGCAAGAGGATTACTGCGATGGGATCTGCAGCCATGGTCTCGACCACCGAGGATCACTGGTGCTGCCCTCGCGGAGAAGTCTCCTTGCCGGAGAACGCCCCTTGCCGGAGAATCTCCCTTGGCGGCGAGTTGAAGCGGATAGTATTTGAGGCGGCTTCCGGCACTCCTGATGAGGCTGCTCTGCTCCTGCACAAATCGACAATCAGATATCAACAAAGAAGGAGCACCCATGCACACCTAACAGTAAGAAGTAAACCGTATACTTACGCTGGGGGCTGTGCTGGGGGCTGCTTTGAGGAAGGGTTGCCGGGTCCGGCAAGGGGGTCTCAGACGCGCCTCCTGTTGCCACAGGGGGATCGTCTTCGATGACAACCATCGGGGTCTTGGCACTCTTCGACGCTGTCTGGGCCAGCGTCCTGAAAAAGGAAAGAGTTCAGAATGAAGCAAATCAGATACAAGACAAAGCAAACAAATTGAAGAAATACAAGCACAGCATAGAAGCTTACTCTTCTTCTTCTTCCTCGTCGGAGCTGAGCGCGGAGAGATCAAATTCCGGCTCGCCTCCAGTGCGAAGAGGCGGAGGAGTAATTTCTCTTGACCGCTTGGCGGGGGTGGCAGCGGTGGCCTGAGAGGATCCCGCCTCAGTTGTTGCAGCGGTGTGGGGCTCTCCCACGGCAACAGTGCTTGCCGCGGTGGAGCGCGTCGCACGGCGTTGCGGCTGTTGGCCCGTCTGCCGCCCCGTCACTTCCCCGGCCTTGCAGAGACGCCTTCTTGGTGGAGCTGTGGGCTCCGCTCGCGGCAAGCTACTTGAAGGTGTGGAGGAGGCGCCCTTGGCAGACTTGCTCGGCTCAACTTCGGGCTCGGCCTGCTCCTCCTCGCTGGCAAGCTCCTCTCGATCGGCAAGGCTTACCGCCTCTGCTGCCTCTGCCTCCTCCACGGTGAACCCGAATTCACCAGCGGCAGCAGCTGCTGCCGCCTCCTCCAGCCTGGTGGCGATGCGCTGCATCTCGGTGTCGGTGGTGTCGCGGTGAGCCACTTCTGCTCGTCGGGGCGGATCGGCACTTCTTCCAAGCTATCGAAGAACTGCCGCACGACGTCGTCCGCAGGCTCTTGCTAGGTTGGAACGATCCCATGCGAATCACACAACGGCATCATAGCACGGATGCGGTCGAGCGAAGAGTTGTTGCACAATGGGACGACTCCCCTCGGCAACATGAACCATTCGGGGTGATCGGGGTCGTGCTTGAACAGCTCCAGCAGCATCGCATCCAACTCCAAGACGGTGAAATTCCAGTTAAGGCCCGGGCGCAGCCTCATGATGTCCGCCGCATTTTGGAACTCCCAAGCAGGTCTCCTCCTCTCCTGCAAGGGAGTGATGCGACGGCGAAGGAAATCTGCGCCAACGGCACCTTCGGTGATTCCGGCAAGCCTGAGGCGCAAGATCCGGGTCACAGCAATCTTCAACCTAGCATCCTCCGGCGCCAAGTTGCTCTAATCGTTGCCGCGCACTATAGGAGTTTGGCGCTGGGCAGTGAAGGGCTGCGGGTTCTCCTCAACAATCCAACACCAATCGGCTCTCCACTCCTCCCACTTGCTGCGGAGCTCTCCTTCCAGATAAGCTTCTTTCTTGCCGATCCTGGAGATCCAAGCAATCCCTCCGGCAAGTGGCTCTCCTCTCTCGACGCGGGGCATGAAGAAGTGGCAGAAGAGGGCTACGTTTGGGTGGACTCCGACAAAGTTTTCGCAAAGGTGTGCGAAAACTGCCATGGTCAGGACAGCATTGGGGGTGAAATCAAGGAGGCGAAGCTCGTAGGTGTTCATGATATCGCAGAAGAATTCAGAGAAGGGCGGGCAGAGCCCGCAATAGAAGAAGAGCGCGAAGAAGGGGTACCCGCTCAGACCGGGCTCTGATGCGGCGGAGAGTACCTTCGTGCGCGGATGCGCCCGCGTCTCCGTCGACCGTAAGAGGTAGTAGCCTCCTCAGCTCCTTTGCGCCGAGCTGGGGGAGACGGCCCGCTCCTTTCGCAGCGCCGCGAGCCGCTGCGCCTCGGCCGACTTCACGCCCTTCCCCTTGTCAGCTTTCGGAGCCATGGCGGAGGTGGTGGAGGAGACCGACGGCGTTGATGGCGCTGGTGGCGATGGGGGGCGGAGCGCTGCTCTCTTCAAACTAAAGAGGAGGGGGGAGCGGCGGTGGTTTTTGAGATGGGACAGCAAATGGCGAGGTGGGCGACCTGCCCCGATTCCCCTGCTTATAAGGAGGGAGAGGGGCGGACGCCCGCTTTTCAATTAAAGAAAGCCCCCACGATCTCTCCCACGACGCCACGCTCGACGCGCGGCTGTTAAGTGGGGGCGTGGTGGGTCCGGAGCAAGTTATGGCGTGATCTAGGCCGCGCGTGCCTGCAGACTGCTTTTGGGCCTGGCCCAACAGCGCTTCGGCACTGTGTGTGGCCCAGCACAGGGGCTCTGTCGGTGTACTAGAGTAGGGGTACCCTAGTATCCCGAACTTCGCACGGGCAGTTAGTAAGACCTCGCGGCAAGGCTTGCCTAGTGACCGCCAAGGTCCTCCATGATCCCTTTGGAGCCATTCAAGAACAAAGTGTTTGAGCCAAGAAGATAAGGCCCGGCAAGAGGAGCTTGCGGGAAGGCCATGAAGACACGCAGAAGACAAGACCCCGGCAAGAGGAGCTTGCCGGGAAGGCTCGGTGAGCGACGAGCTTCCAGACGCGACAAGGATTCAGCCGCGGCAAGGCGCTTGCCGCGGCGGGCAACCACTCTTTATCTCCGCTCCAGCTCATCCACCAACGTGTCGCCATAGGGCCATTCGGTAGCGCTGCAGTCAAGAGGTCTGTGCAGCCAGCGGAGAGCAGCGAAGCGGCGCCGACAAGAGTGCCATCGTGGCAAGCGGTGGCGCCCCGACGGTCCTTGCCTAATCGTTTAGGCGACATGGACGGGCATTTAATGGTTTTTGTCCTTTGCCGTCAGAGTTAGGTAGAATACACTGTACAAAGTAGCTGTACCAACCGCAACTCATTTTCCCGTTTTTGCCCTTGTCTACGTTGCCACCTGTTGGTGACCCCTTTAGCATATAAAAGGAGGCCCATGCGCAACGTAGGGGAAGGTCGACTCATTCGAAACTGGAGACACTCACGCTAGGTCTTGTAGCTCTCAGCGCTCCCTAGCAAGGATACAACATAATCAGACAAGCAGCAGTAGGAGTCTTATCTCTCTGGAGAGCTCCGAAGCTGGGTAAACTGCTCGTGTGCTTCGCCTCGATCCGCTCTTCGTGCGATCTCCGCTCCCCGCCGAACCGAAAGGGGCTCGGTCCGCCGGTCCCATAGGTGTTCGTGGGTTACGATCAGCCTCCCCGACGGGTGCCATACCGTCGATGTCTTCGGAGTCGAAGTCGAGCATGTCGGTTAAATCATCGACCGTGGCTACGAAGTGGGTGGTGGGTGGGCTTTGAATTTCTTCGTCGTCCACATCCCAACCTTGCTGACCATTGTCCGGCCAGGGCTCTCCTGATAAAGAGAGAGACTTTAGTGAATTCAGAATGCCACCGAAGGGCGAGTGCTGAAAGATGTCCGCGATTTAACTCCATAATCGCACCCAATCGGATTCGATTGGCGGTAGCGGAAGGTTGAGTCCAAGAGGAGTCCGCACCTTGGAGTCACGAAGCTTTGCAGAGGACAAGGTTGGTGTTCGCCTCGATCGCCAGTAGAGATTGCAGCCCCGAGGCGGTGTCCAGCCACCCGCCCTCGATTAGCACGGTCGGCTCCGAGCTAAGGGTCGGAGCGGACACGGTCTGACCTCCGTGGCACTTTGCTCGGCGGCAGAGCTAGATCATGCCCATCGTGATGGTCGGCGCACGCTCGGCTGTGGCTCGAACCCGTCAAGATCAAGTCTCCATGGACGCCACCGTGTAGTTCAAACTTCCAAATCTGACTCGATGGCGGGCGAAGCTTCGATCTGCTCCAGATGGCCAAGCTTAATTGGCCCGCATTAAAAGCCGCCGAATCGAAGATCTGTATGGGGAGAAAAGTCTCACCCTGGACCGCATCATTGTTGATGATCGGAGGAGCCATCGGGCCTAAAGGCGACGACACAGAGGAACTCTCAATGAAAGCACCAATGTCGGTGTCAAAACCGGCGGATCTCGGGTAGGGGGTCCCGAACTGTGCGTCTAGGAGGATGGCAACAGGAGACAAGGGACACGATGTTTTTGTCACGCCCGGTTTTTCTGGGTATTAATTTCCAGAAAATGGCCCTTGTGCTCACCAGCCCCAGGATTACTGTTAGTTGATGAGGCACCAACTTGATACAGAAATTCCAAGCAAAATACAAAATATGTAGTACAAGACCATTCTGGCCAGTGAGTACAACAAACGGTTTCTAGTGGTTGATGGCGGAAGCGGTTTGTGGATCATTAGCGTCTATGGGACTCCATTTCCCACAGGAACAGCTGACCAGGATAACTCCTATCTTCACGAGGCTGCTATCACCATTGCTTAGGTTCCGGGGCTGTCATCACGGTCGCTCCTCTCCGTGCAAGAAATCTGGCCAAGACAATAGCCAGGGACAAGCCAGCGAGTACTTTTAAATGTACTCGCAAACATTATGAACACGGATATAATATAACAACGATAAATTTCTTTCTGAAATGTATTATGATCACAATGTCAGTCACAAATTAAAATCTCTGATGCATGCAAGCAAGTTATTAATATGCAATAACAGAGTAACAATAAAATGCACCAATCGGGTGTCTGAAGCGACGCCTCGAAAGGTTAGTAAACAACGAGCATGCCTCAGTCGGGCGTCTGAGCGACACCACATAAAGGGCTTATAAAGTAAATAAAGAACAAGCATGCCACAGTCGGGCGTCTCAGCGACCCACATAAAGGGCTTATAAAATAAATAAAGAACAAGCATGCCCACGATCGAGGCCTCAAATGACACCACATAAAGGGCTTATAAAGTAAATAAATAACAAGCATGCCACGATCAAGGCCTCTCGGCGACACCACATAAAGGGCTTATAAATAATCACAGTGAATATCCAGGAGGTAGAACCATCCCAGGGATACTCGATAATTCCAATAATACAACGGGTTAGTCCACAATAAATAATAATCATGATCATCACAAGTCACAAGTCGTGATCCCAGTTCTGGTTTAACAGTTTCTCCTCCGAAGACCGACACTTGACCCATCCCAGACTGAAATCCTTAACCATGGACACGGCTATTCGAATAGGTTTAATCTCTGCAGAGAGTGTACTCTTTATCCACGAGTAACGGATTCCTTTAGTCCATCGGGACTAATTTCGTCTACGGCCTTTTAATTGAAAACACACCTAACTGCACACACCAGCCTAACTTACCGATGTCTGGAATCACCCACGACACCCGTTAAGCGAAACTCTAAGTGGGGAGGCTACAACCTCGACGTAACATGGGATCACAAAATTTATACCACAAGAACTAGGGGAGCTACCCTTCGGCTACAACCAAACACCCATGCTCCGGACCAGGTGGCATGCCTACGGATGCCTCCCAGATCTTCCACCATGGCCTCTCATGCGGTGTGTGCTAGGAAAGGGGTTGACAACTTATTGAACTGCACCCTACCTATGGCAGGGACAAGTAGTAGTACGAAACAAGTATGGGGGTTACCGGAACAAGACTCGATCTACGGTCGACTCAGGAGGTTTAAATATTCCCTGCATGATTAGCATACCAATATATACTTCAACCAACAGACAGAAACACCACGCGACATACCCCCTCATGCCATACCGGACACGACCGTCTCGACGGAGGACTAGGGACAAGAATGTGTCTACCCAAGACAGAGGCCTTCCCGGATTCCCTTCCGGTATGCATGAAAGGCATATGACGGTGATTACCATCACAACCATATCAAACTCCAATAGCATGAAATCATTAATATGCACTCATGAGTAGGAACACATCATCACATAAAATGACGCATACCCCGTGTCGAGGTGGTGTTGTCACCGCGTCAAATAACACACACAATATTATGCCAGGGTTTAGAATGCTTGCCTTCAAGTTGTGGGGAGGCAGGGTGCATTCCAAAACTCTTGAAAGCTTTCTCCTCTCTCCAAAAATCCTATTTAAAATATTTGAATCAATATATAGTTTAAAAAAACAGTACCAATAAGTTGTCTGATTTTTTTGGAAATAAATCTTAAAATAAACAATACAATATTTGAGAGAGGTAGGAAAAAGAATCAACTCATTTGGAGTTTTATTTAAAAAGATAGAGCTAGTCAAAGTTTAGTCAAATCTCTGGTTTAAAAAAATAAAACAAAAAAGAAAAGAAACATGATTCGAATATACGTAAACGTCGAACACGTACTCTGGTCTTTACGTCTCCACTTATCCGCGTGTGGACAGGCGTGTGTCGCTGATAGTGGGCCCGGGGGACCCACTGGTCAGGTTTGACTGGTCTCCCCTCCCTCCTCTTCCTCTCGCCCGAAGCGCGGGACTCGGCGATGCTCGCCGTGAACGGCGGCACCGTTCGGGAAACCGAGGCCATCCGCGGGCTCACGGGGTCGAGGCGGTCCTATCGGTGGTGGTTGGGTCGATGGGGGTGGAGGGAGTCGCCGTCGACGAGCTTCGCGGCGGCCGGTGGCTTCGGGAGCAAAGTGGACTTGGGGCTACGGTGGCTCTCCGTCGCGGCCGGGGTGTTGTGTGGTTTCGCAAGACGAAGTGGAGTCGTTCGGTGGTGTTGGGAGGGCCGGGGAGGCTCTGGTTGTGATGAACGGAGCCGGGAGGCGGCGGTGGCCGAACTGGCCGGAGATGGGGAAGGAGGCCTTCCCGGGGCGATTGCTGGCTACGGGAGCCCCAATGTGTTGGCTTGGGGTCGCCTCAGTGCTCGGAGAGGTGCGGGGCTCCTTAAATAGGCGAGTCAAGGTCGGTTTCCCTCGGCGTTGGATGAGGTCGCCGACGAACCGCCTTTCTGTTGCGGCAGGGCGTCGTGGCGCCGACGAGTGCTAGCAGACCTGCGAGGAGATAAGCTTGGACTGCTCAAGGGGCAGCTGGAGCGCGGCTGTGGCTTGGGAGGCACCGACCGCGGCAGGGGCTCACTGCGGACGTCGGCGTACCGCCAAGGGGCTCTGACGGTGGTGCTGTAGGGCACCAGGGGCTGCTTGGCGTGTTCTGGTGAGCGGTCGGGGGTGTGGCGTGGCTCTGCAGAGCGGGCAAAAACCATGGGCGCGACGCGGCGGCTCGGTGCACACGCGTGCAAAACGTGCGCTCTGGGCGTGCCCAGAGCACGCACGCGACATGTTCGACATAATGCCAAGGTGACTAAAATTGCTAGAGAGCCAATGCAAAACCACATGCCTAGGTTAGAGATAGTTAGAAGGCTACTAGACAACTTGGTTTGGACAGGGGGAAGTTCACAACACAAAACCTACAACCATGCCAAATCTGTCTATGCACACAGGGTGTTTGACAAAATGCCAGAGGCATATAGGCAGTACTTGGGGTGGTCAAATCTTCCAGAGTGGGGTCTCTTTAGATGCATGAGAGGGTGGTGAGGTTAGTTTGCCAAATGTAGAAACTTGTTAGTGCAAGTTTTGCAAAACTTCAATTCTGGACAGGGGGTAAATGGCATCATTACATGAACCAAAAATGTCCCAATGGGTGCATGCTCCTGGACTTAGGGGTTTTGTAGGGTTGACTACAAGCAGGAGAAAATACAAGGTCACTAGAGCAAAAATAATTAGGGTTGCAGTAGAAATCACAAGGCTGGACCAGAATGAAAAAGAGGTTGATTCACTCAATTTTTCCAAAGAACATCACTAGGTTTTTGCATAAAGATGGGTTGCATGCTACCACTGACATCCCATAATTTTGGTGGAGGCTTTAAAGAAATATTTAAATAGGCTGTAGTGCAAATATGCCAACTGGATCAGATTTGAAAAATATGGTGTAGAGCTCAAAATTTCCACTGGACAGAAGATATTTTTGCATAAAAGTGATTTAGGAACATCACATGACATCTCCAAATTTTGGTTGGAATTTTAGTTAAATTACTCAAATGATTGTAGTTCAAAAAAAAGAGCTCCAAAGCTAATGATAAATCACTTTAAGGGACATAGCTCAGAGAGAAAATAATTATGTAAATAAATCTACTGATTAAGAATGGTTATATTGAGAGAGCATAGAAGTCCAATACATTTTTATAAAGTTTCCACTTGGGTAAAAACTCCTCAATATTAAAGAAAAGGGGTTCTGAAATCAACAGAAAATCCAGAAAGCAAAAGTTTTTAAACTCTTGTCAAAATTTTAATAATTAAAACATGGCCAAAATTTTGGGGTGTTACAGTTTTTTCCCAGGTTCGGGCCCTCTCGATGGAGGTAAAACCCTACCCCTGCTTGATTAATATTGATGATATGGGTAGTACAAGAGTAGATCTACCACGAGATCAGAGAGGCTAAACCCTAGAAGCTAGCCTATGGTATGACTGTTGTTCGTCCTACGGACTAAAACCCTCCGGTTTATATAGACAACGGAGAGGGCTAGGGTTACACAGTGTCGGTTACAATGAGAGGAGATCTACACATCCGTATCGCCAAGCTTTCCTTCCATGCCAAGGAAAGTTCCATCCGGACACGGGACGAAGTCTTCAATCTTGTATCTTCATAGTCTAGGAGTCCGGCCAAAGGTTATAGTCCGGCCATCCGGACACCCCCTAATCCAGGACTCCCTCAGTATGCTTCCTGGAAGTTTCTTATTTTCCTATTTTTCTAAATATTCCAAAACTGACAAAAAATATTTTTGCGGATTTTTTGGAGTCCGTTTACTTACCGTATCACGTACCTCCTTATTTTCACGATTCTGGAGTGTTCCGGAAGGACTCTTTTATGTGTTCTTCTGGTGTCAAAGTTTGACTAATATTACTTTCAACATTAATGGGCATACCTGAGATATAATGTTTTACTCGTTGCCCGTTAACAACCTTCGGGTTAGTACCTTTGGCATTATTTATTTTGATAGCTCCAGAACGATAAACCTCCTCGATGACATAGGGGCCTTCCCATTTTGAGAGGAGTTTTCCTGCAAAGAATCTAAAACGAGAGTTGTACAAAAGAACATATTCTCCAACTTTGAACTCATGCTTTTGAATTCTTTTATCACACCATCTTTTAACTTTTTCTTTAAACAACTTAGCATTTTCATAAGCTTGGGTTCTCCATTCATCTAAGGAGCTAATATCAAATAACCTCTTTTCACCAGCAAGTTTGAAATCATAGTTGAGCTCTTTGATTGCCCAATATGGTTTATGTTCTAACTCTAGAGGCAAATGACAAGCTTCTCCATAAACCATTTTATAAGGAGACATACCCATAGGATTTTTGTATGTTGTTCTATAAGCCCAAAGTGCATCATCTAATTTCTTAGACCAATTCTTCCTGGACCTATTGACAGTCTTTTGCAAAATTAATTTTATTTCTCTATTGCTAAGTTCAACTTGACCACTAGACTAAGGATGATAATGTGATGCAATTATATGGTTAACATCATACTTGGCAAGCATTTTACGGAAAGTGCTACGTCTTGAGCTTGTGTTGGTTTTCCCCGAAGAGGAGAGGATGATGCAGCACAGTAGCGTAAGTATTTCCCTCAGTTTTTGAGAACCAAGGTATCAATCCAGTAGGAGGCCACGCACAAGTCCCTCGTACCTGCACAAAACGATAGCTACTTGCAACCAACGCGATTAGGGGTTGTCAATCCCTTCACGGTCACTTACGAGAGTGATATCTGATAGAGATAATATTTTTGGTATTTCTGGTATATAGATGCAAAGTGAAAAGTAAAGGCAAAGTAAAAATAAAGCAAGTATAAAAGTGATGGAGATTGATATGATGAGAATAGACCCGGGAGCCATAGGTTTCACTAGTGGCTTCTCTCAAGAGCATAAATATTCTACGGTGGGTGAACAAATTACTGTTGAGCAATTGACGGAATTGAGCATAGTTATGAGTATATCTCGGTATGATCATGTATATAGGCATCACGTCCGAGACAAGTAGATCAAAACGATTCTGCATCTACTACTATTACTCCACTCATCGACCGCTATCCAGCATGCATCTAGAGTATTAAGTTAAAAACAGAGTAACGCCTTAAGCAAGATGACATGATGTAGAGGAATAAATTCGTGCAATATGATAAATACCCCATCTTGTTATCCTCGATGGAAACAATACAATACGTGCCTTGCAACCCTTTACATCCTTTGGGTAAGGACACCGCAAGATTGAACCCAAAGCCATGCACTTCTCCCATTGCAAGAACTACCAATCTAGTTGGCCAAACCAAACGGATAATTCGAAGAGACTTGCAAAGATAACTCAATCATACATAAAATAATTCACAGAAGATTCAAATATTATTCATAGATAAGCTGGATCATAAACCCACAATTCATCGGTCTCAACAAACACACTGCAAAAATAAGATTCCATCGAATAGATCTCCACGAGAGAGAGGGAGAACATTGTATTGAGATCCAAAAAGAGAGAAGAAGCCATCTAGCTACTAGCTATGGACCCGAATGTCTAAAGTAAACTACTCACACTTCATCGGAGAGGCTATGGTGTTGATGTATAAGCCCTCCGTGGTGGATGCCCCTCCCGTGAGCTCCTAACAGGCCCCAAGATGGGATCTCGTGGATCTAAGGAAGTTGCGGCGGTGGAATTAGGTTTTGGCTCATGTTTTGATCGTTTGGGGGTACGTAGGTATATATAGGAGGAAGGAGTATGTCGGTGGAGCACCAGGGGGCCCACGAGGCAGGGGCGCGCCCTAGGGGGGCGCCCCCCACCCTCGTGACTGCCTCCGATGTTCCTTGGCGTAGGGTGCAAGTCTCCTGGATCATGTTCGGTGAGAAAATCACGTTTCTAAAGGTTTCATTCCGTTTGGACTCCGTTTGATATTCTTTTTCTTCGAAATACTGAAAAAGGCAAAAACAGCAATTCTGGGCTGGGCCTCCGGTTAATAGGTTAGTCCCAGAAGTAATATAAAAGTGGAAAATAAAGCCCATTATAGTCTAAAAGAATAGATAAAGTAGCATGGAGCAATCAAAAATTATAGATACGTTGGAGACGTATCAGGCATCCCCAAGCTTAATTCCTGCTCGTCCTCGAGTAGGTAAATGATAAAAAGAGAATTTTTGATGCGAAGTGATACTTTGGCATAATTTCAATGTAAATCTTCTTAATCATGGTATGAATATTCAGATCCGAAAGATTCAAGACAAAAGTTCATATTGACATAAAAATAATAATACTTCAAGCATACTAACTAAGCAATTATGTCTTCTCAAAATAAGATGGCCAAAGAAAGTTATCCCTACAAAATCATATAGTCTGGCTATGCTCCAACTTCCCCACACAAAGTATTTAAATCATGCACAACCCCGATGACAAGCCAAGCAATTGTTTCATACTTTAACATTTTCAAAACCTTTTCAATCTTCACGCAATACATGAGCGTGAGCCATGGATATAGCACTATATGTGGAATAGAACGGTGGTTGTGGAGAAGAAAAAAAGAGGGAAGATAGTCTCACATCAACTAGGCGTATCAACGGGCTATGGAGATGCCCATCAATAGATATCAATGTGAGTGAGTAGGGATTGCCATGCAACGGATGCACTAGAGCTATAAGTATATGAAAGCTCAACAAAAGAAACTAAGTGGGTGTGCATCCAACTCGCTTGCTCATGAAGACCTAGGGCATTTGAGGAAGCCCATCATTGGAATATACAAGCCAAGTTATATAATGAAAAATTCCCACTAGTATATGAAAGTGACAAAATGAGAGACTCTCTATCATGAAGATCATGGTGCTACTTTCAAGCACAAGTGTGGTAAAAGAATAGTAACATTGTCCCTTCTCTCTTTTTCTCTCTTTTTTTGGGGCCTTTCTCTTTTTTTATGGCCTCTTCTTTTTTTCGTCCGGAGTCTCATTCCGACTTCTGGGGGAATCATAGTCTCCATCATCCTTTCCTCACTTGGGACAATGCTCTAATAATGATGATCATCACAGTTTTATTTTTCTTACAACTCAACAATTACAACTCGATACTTAGAACAAAATATGACTCTATATGAATGCCTCCGGCGGTGTACCAGAATATGCAATGACTCATGAGCGACATGTATGAAAGAATTATGAACGGTGGCTTTGCCACAAATACGATGTCAACTACATGATCATGCAAAGCAATATGACAATGATGAAGCGTGTCATAAGAACGGAATGGTGGAAAGTTGCATGGCAATATATCTCGGAATGGCTATGGAAATGCCATGATAGGTAGGTATGGTGGCTGTTTTGAGGAAGGTATATGGTGGGTGTATGATACCGGCGAAGGTGCGCGGTATTAGAGAGGCTAGCAATGGTGGAAGGATGGGAAAAAGTGCATATAATCCATGGACTCAACATTAGTCATAAAGAACTCATATACTTATTGCAAAAATCTAGAAGTTATAAAATCAAAGTATTACACACATGCTCCTAGGGGGATAGATTGGTAGGAAAAGACCATCGCTCGTCCCCGACCGCCACTCATAAGGAAGACAATCAATAAATAAATCATGCTCCGAGTTCATCACATAACGGTCCACCATACGTGCATGCTACGGGAATCACAAACTTCAACACAAGTATTCTTTGAATTCACAACTAATCAACTAGCATGACTCTAATATCATCTTCTTCATATCTCAAAACAATTATCAAGCATCAAACTTATCTTAGTATTCAACGCACTCAAAAGAAAGTTTCACATATCTTGAATACCAAGTATATTAACATTAAGCAAATTACCATGCTATTAACGACTCTCAAAATAATCTAAGTGAAGCATGAGATATCAAGTTTCCTTAAAACAAATCCACCACCGTGCTCTAAAAGATCTAAGTGAAGCACTAGAGCAAAAATTATCACGCTCAAAAAGATGTAAGTGAAGCACTATGAGCAAAACTATCAAGCTCAAAAGATATAAGTGAAGCACATAGAGTATTCTATCAAATTCCAATTCATGTATGGCTCTCTCAAAAGGTGTGTACAGCAAGGATGATTGTGGTAAACTAACAAGCAAAGACGCAAATAATACAAGACGCTCCAAGCAAAACACATATCATGTGGTGAATAAAAATATAGCTCCAAGTAAATTACCGATGGAAGTGGACGAAAGAGGGGATGCCTTCCGGGGAATCCCCAAGCTTTGAATTTTTTGTGTCCTTGGATTATCAGGGGGGTGCCATGGGCATCCCCAAGCTTAGGCTCTTTCCACTCCTTGTTCCATAATCCATCAAAAGAATTCACCCAAAACTTGAAAACTTCACAACACAAAACTCAATAGAAATCTCGTGAGCTCCGTTAGAGAAAGAAAACAAAAGACTACTTTAAGGTACTGTAATGAACTCATTCTTTATTTATATTGGTGTTAAACCTACTGTATTCCAACTTCTCTATGGATCATAAACTATTTTACTAGCTATAGATTCATCAAAATAAGCAAACAACACACGGAAAAAACAGAATCTGTCAAAAACAGAACAGACTGTAGTAATCTGTAACTAACGCAAACTTATGGAACTCAAAAAATTCTACCAAAATTAGAAGACCTGGACAATTTGTTTATTGATCAGAAGCAATTGGAATCAATATTTTATCACGTTCTGGTGATTTTTAACAATTCGGTTACTGAGCACAAAGTTTCTGGAAATTACAGCAAGATCAAATAACTATCATCCAAGAAGATCCAATAGGTTTAACTTGGCACAAACACTAATTAAAAGATAAAACCACATCTAAACAGAGGCTGGATGAATTATTTATTCCTAAACATAAGCAAAAACAAAAAACTAAAAATAAAATTGGGTTGCCTCCCAACAAGCGCTATCGTTTAACGCCCCTAGCTAGGCATAAAAGCAAGGATAGATCTAGGTATTGCCATCTTTGGTAGGCAATTCTTCAATGAGGCATCTATCTTTCTTATAGATTTCTTTATTTCTAGTAATTATCAAACTTTTAGGCACGAGATCGAAAAATTCATTTGTAGCAAATGGTTCCTTAATGATAGTAAAAAGATCGGGATGAATACTTATAGATTTAAGATCCGCAGTTTCCTTACTAGATGATTCACCCTTATTTTTAGGAACATACATAAGCTTGGAAATTTTAGTGGGAGGACTAGGAGTATTCTTTACGGAAGAAAAAGCGGTTCCCAAGTTGGTAATGATACCCTCAAGTTTATCGATTCGAGTGGAATCTAGATTTATTTTCTCATTAACCATAGGTTCCTTCTCCTTAATATTTTTCAAAGTTATTCCTACCTTAGATCCATATTGAGTAATTTGATTATGGGTATTTTTATCTAGATTTTTAATGGATTCAATGGTAGCAACTTTGTTTTCAATAATTTCAAGCCTTTGCATAACATGCTCCAAAGTTAACATAGTTCCATTAACCAAAAGAGGTGGTGAGGCAAATAAATCTATTAAAGCATTATAAGAATAAAAAGTATGGCTACCCAAAAAATTCCCTCCGGTAATGGTATCAAGGATATATCTATACCAAGGATTAGCACCTATGTAAAAATTACAAAGAAGAACTGAAGTAGATTGCTTCCTGGTAGATCTATTTTGAGCATTGCAAATTCTATACCAAGCGTCTTTTAGATTTTCTCCTTCCCTTTGCTTAAAATTTAGAACTTCATTCTCGGGAGATAACGGAGAAGATATGAGACTAGTCATGATGGCAAGCAAGCAAACTGACACACGAGCAAACAAGCGGACGAGGAAAAGGCAACGGGAAAAAGAGGAGGAGATTGGGAAAGAGAGGGCGAATAAAACGGCAAGGGTGAAGTGGGGGAGAGGAAAACGAGAGGCAAATAATGTAATGCGAGAGATTGGGATTGTGATGGGTACTTGGTATGTTGACTTTTGCGTAGACTCCCCGGCAACGGCGCCAGAAATCCTTCTTGCTACGTCTTGAGCTTGCGTTGGTTTTTCCCGAAGAGGAGAGGATGATGCAACACAGTAGCGTAAGTATTTCCCTCAGTTTTTGAGAACCAAGGTATCAATCCAGTAGGAGGCCACACACATGTCCCTCGTACCTGCACAAAACGATAGCTACTCGCAACCAACGCGATTAGGGGTTGTCAATCCCTTCACGGTCAGTTATGAGAGTGATATCTGACAGAGATAATATTTTTGGTATTTTTGGTATATAGATGCAAAGTGAAAAGTAAAGGCAAAGTAAAAACAAAGCAAGTATAAAAGTGATGGAGATTGATATGATGAGAATAGACCCGGGGGCCATAGGTTTCACTAGTGGCTTCTCTCAAGAGCATAAATATTCTACGGTGGGTGAACAAATTACTGTTGAGCAATTGACAGAATTGAGCATAATTATGAGTATATCTAGGTATGGTCATGTATATAGGCATCACGTCTGAGACAAGTATATCGAAACGATTCTGCATCTACTACTATTACTCCACTCATCGACCGATATCCAGCATGCATCTAGAGTATTAAGTTAAAAATGGAGTAACGCCTTAAGCAAGATGACATGATGTAGAGGAATAAATTCATGCAATATGATAAATACCCCATCTTGTTATCCTCGATGGCAACAATACAATACGTGCCTTGCAACCCCTTCTGTCACTGGGTAAGGACACCACAAGATTGAACCCAAAGCCATGCACTTCTCCCATTGCAAGAACTACCAATCTAGTTGGCCAAACCAAACGCATAATTCGAAGAGACTTGCAAAGATAACTCAATCATACATAAAATATTTCAGAGAAGTTTCAAATATTATTCATAGATAAGCTGGATCATAAACCCACAATTCATCAGTCTCAACAAACACACCGCAAAAAGAAGATTACATCGAATAGATCTCCACGAGAGAGGGGAGAACATTGTATTGAGATCCAAAAGAGAGAAGAAGCCATCTAGCTACTAGCTATGGACCCAAGGTCTGAAGTAAACTACTCACACTTCATCGGAGAGGCTATGGTGTTGATGTAGAAGCCCTCCGTGGTGGATGCCCCTCCGTCGGAGCTCGAATGCAGACCCCAAGATGGGATCTTGTGGAAACAGGAAGTTGCGGCGGTGGAATTAGGTTTTGGCTCTGTTACGATCGTTTGAAGTGCGTGTATATATAGGAAGAAGAATGCGTCGGTGGAGCATCGGGGGCCCATGAGGCGGGGCGCGCATGGGGCGCCCCACCCTCGTGACCGCCTCCGATGTTCCTTGGCGTAGGGTCCAAGTCTCCTAGATCACGTTCAGTGAGAAAATCACGTTTCCGAAGGTTTCTTTCCGTTTGGACTCCGTTTGGTATTATGTTTCTTCGAAATACTGAAAAAGGCAAAAAAAAACCCAGCAATTCTGGGCTGGGCCTCCGGTTAATAGGTTAGTCCCAAAAGTAATATAAAAGTGGAAAATAAAGCCCATTATAGTCCAAAACAATAGATAAAGTAGCATGGAGCAATAAAAAATTATAGATACGTTGGGGACGTATCAGAAAGCACCATGAATAAAGTGTGAACCACCATCGGTTATTAAGTATCTAGGGACTCCAAACCTTGGGAAAATAACTTCCTTAAGCATTTTAATAGAGGTGTTGTGATCAGCACTACTGGTTGGAATAGCTTCTACCCACTTAGTAACATAATCAACATCAACCAGAATATGTGTATACCCATTAGAGGAAGGAAAAGGTCCCATGTAATCAAATCCCCAAACATCAAATGGTTCAACAACAAGTGAATAATTCATAGGCATTTCTTGACGCTTACCGATATTACCTATTCTTTGTGGCACCCCGGCTCAGAGCAACCGGTTTACCATGCATTGCCAGCCCAGAGACCATGTCTTCTGGCAACACACAACATCTTGGTACAGAAAACAACCGCTTTATTGATGCTAGCAGATCATAGTTTATATTACAAACAGGTGTCAAGGCCAAGCAGCACACACGGTGCGGCTGAACAATATGTACATTATTTAGTGAACATAAAGGGGCCTTGATCATAACAACTACGTGGCAGCGGAACAACATCGTAGCGGAACTCCATAGCACACGGACACCGATGTGGACACGATCTAGACTCGGACAGCACTCCTTTCCAACGAGACTTTCCTGAAATCTGGCATGACACGCCAGGTCAGTACATTGAATGTACTTGCAAGCTCACAACAAGCATAAACATAATGACAAACAATATCATGATATTTAACCACTTGTTTAATAATGCAACAATATATCCAACATGTTGTGATCATGCTCTTGTGATATAAGCCCCTCGGACTTGCTTACCAACGGTGATCGCTCTCGGATCACAAACGGACCAACCTCGTGGTCTTGGATCGGGTTACCTTGTAATCAAACAGTGATCTTTCCGGTGATCACAACCATGACCAACACTTGGTCTCAAACGGTGATCTTTCCGGCGATCACAACCATGACCAGCACTTGGGCTCCAACATCAAGATGGTCTACCCACCATCATCAACAGTGCAAAGTTCATAACTTAGTGTGCAAAATTTATTAGACGTTGAACCATGGTGTGACCTACTTTCGAGCGTGTCCGTAACCGTGGACTCGGCTATCGATAGATTTATTACACTCTGCAGAGGTAGCACACTATACCCACACCACGGAACCCATGGCCTCGCACTCCCATTCTGGTGGACCAACGACATTCTGACGAAACCCCTCCATTTCCATGACACTCTCTCGGACACTCCGACTCACTCCCCACTGGGCTAGTCCTGGGTGGCCCCATGTCTACCAAAGACACCAACGGCCACCATCGTGGCAAAACATAAACGGTCCCAAACGGGGACAAGGTACCATAATATCAACAACGGGCACACAAGGTTATGTCTGCTTACCGGGTCAGTGTACCGCACGCCCATAACCTTCCCTCGTTGGAGGCACCGACCAGAGGCATCACAACGGACCGAATAAAGGCCTCCCCATAAAGGCAAATGTGGTTGCACTGGGAAAACTCGATTCAGTGGCACCATGACCCGGTCAACGATATATTCAAGTTGAGTTATTATCAGGTTCAACTTAAAGTGAAGGTAACCGGTGTCATAATATGCCATGAAAATGCAACACGAATATATGCATCATATATTATCGGAAATAACTGGATCAACTATATCCACACTAAGCATAAACATCACAACTCATAACACTTCTCTGGTTATGATTAATCATCACTTTAAACAGAATCTTTACTTAGCAAATTTATCGTTTTTCTCCTCCAAGAAAATAACTCAAAATAATTACTCATATCCATAATCATATTACTTCTTCATAACAAATATTACTTCTAGTTACTTAACCAACTTAGTTAGCTTTAAACTTTCTATAAACTAAGCATCTCAACTTAAACAAGCAACCAAATTACAATATAAATAATATACTAGTGATTTAAATGCATGGATTAAATCATTAATTCAAGTAAAAAAATTGCAAATATTGTAATGGCACTATGAAAATGTTGCTGTGGCTTGCCTTAGTGCAGATGAGGTTCACAATCCTCCTGGTCATCCTCAAGACAAGCTTCACTCTCTGAAAATATTTATAAACGCAAAAATAAAACATCAAGAAACCTTCTGAAATTCACCAGAAAATCTAGACAGCAGAGAAAAATCTCATTTTTGGTGAGCTGCTAGATTTCTTCCCATCTAGGGGTGGTCGGCCGCATGCCAGCACGCCTGGACGAACGCGATCACTGCGTGAACTATGACATTAGGTCGACCTAAGCCCAAACTTCATGTTTGGCGTGTAGTTCGTGGTAGATTGAGAGGTTACCACGCTTTGGTTTGGACCACAGTAGAATAGATTTCAACTTCCTGGTAAGTTTCTGGTCAGTAACTTTGAGAGCTTACTGTGGTCAAACTACTGAGAGTTGGGAGCTGGGCTTTGGAGGTTAGCAATCATCTACTAAGGTGATGATGCACAAGAAAAATCAGCCACAATGGATCAAGTAAAATGGTAGTTGTTGTAGAAACTACCATTTCTGTCCAGAACAGAAAATATTTTCTGTAGCAAAAGTATTCCAAAAAGTGATGAAATATTTTTGCTCAGGAGGGTGCCCTAGGGTTCAAAGAATATTTGGGAATTTTCTAAGATTTTTGTCGGCAAGAAAAATTGGGGTAGCTTTGGAGCACATTGAGCTAGCTAGGGTTTAAGAGAGGGAAATGAATAATTTTCATTTAAGAAAATATTCAAAATATTATTTTGAGGTGAACCAGAGAGAAAATGATAGTTAGAGAGGGAAATGAGGCACTTGGGTGAAAGTCAAGGGGTACCCAAGTGTTTAAGTCCATATGAAAAGATTCAAAACTCCAGATTTCAAAACCAAATCAAATGAAAATCAGACAAAGGGAAGAGGGCAAAAACCAGGCTGTCACAAACCTCCCCCACTTAGGATGAATCTCGTCCTCGAGATTCGGATGCTTGGGAAAACCATTCTGGATATTGTGCCTTTTGAAATTCTTCTTGTTCCCAAGTCGATTCTGCCTCTGTGTGATGCTCTCACTGAACTTTGTAAAACTTTCTTGCTTTACTACGACTGACCCTTTCCATCTGATCCGAACTTCTGACCGGTCTCCCTTCATATGTTAAATCCTTTGCCAACTCTATTTCAGTCATAGTAGTCTTTTTCTCAGGCGGCGATATGCATTGCCTCAACTGTGAAACATGAAACACATTGTGCACTTCCGACAATTCGGGTGGTAGTTCCAATTGATATGCAACGGTACCCACTCTAGACACAACTGGAAATGGACCATTAAATCTAGGTGCCAACTTTCCACGAGTCTAGAATCTCTTGACTCCTTTCATAGGAGTGACTCGGAGATATACGTGTACTCTTGGTTCAAAACTTGTCTGTCGGTGCTTTGCATCATAATAACTCTTTTGTCGTGATTTGGCCAATTGCAATCTGTCTCGGATTTCCTTGACTTGCTTCTCAGCTTCCATCATGAGATCCGTTCCGAAAATAAGGCTATCTCCAGTTTGAGACCAATTCAAAGGAGTGCGGCACTTACGGCCATACAAAGCCTCATACTGTGACATCTTTAGACTAGTCTAGAAGCTGTTGTTATAAGAGAACTCGACATACGGCAGGCAGTCTTCCCATTTAGGTCCTTGGGCCAAAGCACAGGCTCATAGCATATCTTCGAGTATTTGGTTTACCCGCTCAGTCTGTCCATCAGTCTGAGGATGATAAGCAGTAGTACTATATTTTAGCACTGTCCCCAAGGCTTGATGGAGACGTGACCAAAAAGCGGAGGTAAAAAGTGACTCTCGGTCAGAAGTGATTGTTAGGGGTACTCAATGCAGACTGACTATTCTGGATACATACAGTTGTGCAAGTTTATCCGCTCGATATGTGGTTCTGATCGGGATAAAGTGAGCTACCTTGGTTAAAGTGTCCACTATGACCCAGATTGCATCATTGCCTCGCTGAGTCTTAGGTAGCCCTGTGATAAAATCCATGCAGACATCATCCCATTTCCAATGTGAAACTGGCAGCGGTTGGAGAAGTCCGGCTGGCTTCTGATGCTCTGCCTTCACCTTGTTGCATATGTCGCAGCAGGCCACAAAATAGGCAATGTCTTTCTTCATTCCATCCCACTAGAATATTTGTTGCAGGTCTTCATACATTTTAGTACCTCCAGGGTGAATAGAATACAAAGATTCGTGTGCTTCCGACATGATTTTCTTCTTTAAATCCACCTGACTGGGTACACAAATCCTTCCACGGAATCGAAGGGTTCCAAATTGATCCTCCGAAAAATCTGAAGTCTGTCCTGCTACCATACTCTTGGCACGTTTCTGTAGGATGGTGTCAGCTGGCTGGGTGTCGGTGTCAAAACCGGCGGATCTCGGGTAGGGGGTCCCGAACTGTGCGTCTAGGTGGATGGTAACAGGAGACAAGGGACACGATGTTTTTACCCAGGTTCGGGCCCTCTCGATGGAGGTAAAACCCTACTACTGCTTGATTAATATTGATGATATGGGTAGTACAAGAGTAGATCTACCACGAGATCAGAGAGGCTAAACCCTAGAAGCTAGCCTATGGTATGATTGTTGTTAGTCCCCACGGACTAAAACCCTCCGGTTTATATAGACACGGAGAGGGCTAGGGTTACACAGAGTCGGTTACAATGGGAGGAGATCTACATATCCGTATCGCCAAGCTTGCCTTCCACGCCAAGGAAAGTCCCATCCGGACACGGGACGAAGTCTTCAATCTTGTATCTTCATAGTCTAGGAGTCCGGCCAAAGGTTATAGTTCGACTATCCGGACACCCCCTAATCTAGGACTCCCTCACTGGGCCTTGCGGATCTCTTCCTCAAGTGTAGGTGCAACTTCCAAAATATTAGCAAGACCAGCATCAACTATGACCAGGTTGAGCTGAGCAATCTCCTCTTGAAGTTCAGGAGGCAAGGATTTCATTATGACATTCAGGCTGACAGGCTTTCGACTGAGTGCATCGGCAACCACGTTCGCCTTACCTGGGTGGTAATTTATTCCAAGATCATAATCCTTGACTAACTTGAGCCATCTTCATTGACGGAGATTTAAATCTGGTTGAGTAAATATATACTTGAGACTTTTGTGGTCGGTAAAAATTTGGCACCTCTTCCCGATGAGGTAGTATCTCCAAATTTTTAGAGCATGAACCACCGCGGCCAATTCCAGATCATGGGTAGGATAATTTCCCTCGTGTGGTCGTAGATGTCGCGATGCATATGCTACTACCTTGCCGCCTTGCATAAGTACGCATCCAAGACCTTGTCTGGAGGCGTCACGGTACACATCAAAACTGCGGTAGATATATGAAAGAGTCAACATAGGTGCGGTCGTCAGCCGTATCTTTAGCTCATTGAAACTTTTCTCACAATCCTCAGTCCATTCAAACTTCTTAACCTTCTTGAGCAGCTCCGTCATGGGTTTGGCAATCTTGGAAAACCCTTCAATGAAACGACGGTAATATCCGGCTAATCCAAGAAAACTCCGGATTTGTGATACGGTTGTGGGTGGCAACCAATCGATCACATCCTTTACTTTGCTTGGGTCCACGGCTATACCTTCGACGGATAGCACATGTCCGAGAAATCCAACTTGCTTGAGCCAAAACTCGCATTTACTAAATTTGGCGTATAGCTAATGGTCGCGGAGTCGTTGCAACACTGCTCAGAGGTGTTCTTTGTGCTCTTCTTCACTTTTTGAGTATATAAGTATGTCATCGATAAAGACTACCATGAATTTATGAAGGAAGTCCATGAATACTTTGTTCATCATATGCATGAAGAAGGCAGGGGCATTTGTGAGACCAAAGGACATAACTGTATATTCATAAAGATCGTACCGAGTAGTGAATGCGGTCTTAGGAATATCTTCCTTTTTAATCTTGAGTTGATGATATCCTATCCTTAAATCAATCTTGGAGAATACCTTGGCCCCACTGAGCTGATCAAACAAGTCATCAATCCTGGGTAGTGGATATTTATTTTTGATGGTGACATCAATCAGCTGACGGTAATCCACACACATGCGGAGGCTGCCATCCTTCTTGTCCACGAAGATAGCATGTGATCCCATGGTGAAGAGCTGGGACGGATATATCCTTTCAGGAGCATTTCATCAAGCTGTTTCTTTAGCTCCACTAATTCTGATGAAGGCATTCGGTAATACTTCTTGTATAACGGCGCGGTTCCGGGCACAAGATCTATTGCAAACTCAAGCACTCGATCTGGTGGCATGCCTAGCAGTTCTTCTGGAAATACATCAGGAAACTCACTGACCACAGGAATTAATTCCAACTCACCAGCCACAGCGGTGAAGACCATTTCTTTCTTGGCTATGCTTCTATGAGCATAGAATTTGGTAGCCTGCCCCTTCTGACTGGTCAAAGTGACTTCTCGGGTCGCGCAATTTATGCATATTTAATATTGGGTCAACCAATTCATACCCAAGATAACATCCAACTTTACAGACTCAATGATTGTCAAGGAAGTTGGAAAATAGACTCCGTTGATAATGATTTCCAGATTAAGGCAGACCAGATTGCTCCTGATTAAGGATCCCGGGGTTTGTACCAGCATATTCTTGCCCAAAAGCGAACAAGGAAATTTGTTTTGGGTGACAAAACTCCGTGAAATAAAAGAGTGGGAAGCCCCGGAGTCAAATAAAATTACAATAGGTATGTTATTAATAGAAAACATACCAATGAAGACTTCGGGGTTCTCTTGGGCTTCGTCTGCGGAGAGATGATGAACGTGCCCAGTGATGTTTTGCTGGGTAGGGCATGACTCCATAAAGTTGACTTGTGGCCTGATTAGTGCACTTGCCTTGCCGTTCTTGGGACACTGTCTGGCATAATGTCCGGTTTGCCAACAACTGAAGCAAGAATTGTTGCGCTAGCGCTCCTCGTCCACCGGGTTGGTCACGACATTCTTGACTTGTGTGGTGGTCTTGTTAACATTCCGCTGCAAATTGGGCTTGTACTCCACCTGAGTATGCTGCCAGGTACGAGCCTTTTGCACTGGCTGCCCTTCCTTCCTTGGCTCGAACTTGCACTTGTGATCATTATTAGCAGGCCTATTGTCCGATATGAGCTTGTGCTCCCTTTCAGCAATGAAAACCTTGTTCACCAGAGTTTGGAAATCTGGGAAATCAAGCATACTGAGGGTACATCGGAGTTGCGGGTTTAATCCCCCAAGAAACCTGTCAATCTTTCTTTCTTCGGTGGCCACGTCATAAAGGGAGTAGTGGGCCAGATGATTGAACTTTTGCAAATATTCACCCACAGACTGATTTCCTTGAAGGAGCGCGAGAAATTCACGCTGCTTAACCTTCATAATTCCAGTAGGAATATGATATTTCCGGAACTGATCCTTGAATTTTGCCCAGGTGATTTCTTCATCAGCAGGCCACATGGCTTTTGCATTTTCCCACCATATGGCAGCAACGCCTTCAAGATAATGAGTTGCAAATGGAAATTTATCATCTTCCTCAACACGAGCAATCTCAAGCTTCCCTCAATGGTTCGCAACCAATCGTCTGCATCCAAGGGATCAATTACCTGACTGAAACTGGGAGGCTTGCTCCTCTGAAAGTCTGACAGCTTGGAGTAATGACCATTCTAATTTCCATTATGTCCAACCACAGCTTGCACACTTCTTAATATTTTAATCAGATCATTATTCCTCCTTTCCTCAAACATACGCAGAATTTGCTCGGGGGAGGGCGGATTTGGCAGTGGAGACGGTGGTGGAACGTACGACTCGGGGGAGTGTCCTGCCTGTTGTGCGGAACTACGAACAGGAGCATCCTCATGAGCGCCGCAACTGCTGCCTCCCCGCGTCATCCTATTGTGGATTTTTTCCAAGACAACGCATCCGAGATGAGAAGCATCCAAAATAATAAATTGGGGAAAAGCCAGCAACAAATCCCGAGAGAAAGCGAAATAAGGAAGAAAAAAAGGCGAATAAGATAGAGTTCCAACATAATTATACATAGACTCACACATGAAAGATAGACATTGTCGGTGTCAAAACCGGCGGATCTCGGGTAGGGGGTCCCGAACTGTGTGTCTAGGCGGATGGTAACAGGAGACAAGGGACACGATGTTTTACCCAGGTTCGGGCCCTCTTGATGGAGGTAAAACCCTACGTCCTGCTAGATGAATATTGATGATGTGTGTGTTACAAGAGTAGATCTACCACGAGATCAAAGAGGCTAAACCCTAGAAGCTAGCCTATGGTATGATTGTTCTTCGTCCTACGGACTAAAACCCTCCGGTTTATATAGACACCGGATAGGGTTAGGGTTACGCAGAGTCGGTTACAATGGTAGGAGATCAATATATCCGTATCGCCAAGCTTGCCTTCCACGCCAAGGAAAGTCCCATCCGGACACGGGACGAAGTCTTCAATCTTGTATCTTCATAGTCTTGGAGTCCGGCCGATGATGATAGTTCGGCTATCCGGACACCCCCTAGTCCGGAACTCCCTCAGTAGCCCCTGAACCAGGCTTCAATGACGACGAGTCCGGCGCGCATATTGTCTTCGGCATTGCAAGGCGGGTTCTTCCTCCGAATAATTTATAGAAGATTGTGAACACCAGGATAGTGTCCGGCTCTGCAAAACAAGTTCCACATAACACCGTAGAGAGAATAATTTTTGCACAGATCTGCTGACATATTCCGCGGCGTGACATCACACCACGGCCAGGCTTTTATATGAATCATTTTTTATTGTTCCACCTCAGCGTGTTAAGCGAGGCGGTTTCCTTGACACGTCTTATCAAAGCGTAGATCGGGCCCCCTTATTCTGGGATTCCCATCAATACGGACATGGGTAACCCAACCGCGCCCTTGATTGTGGCGCTTGGGAGATAAGCAAGTTTTACCAGGCCGGTGGGGACACATGTTTTTGTCCGCCCATATAAGGGGATAAGGATCCACCCTTTTACCTGCGCCTTCTTCCTCCTTGGCTTATCCATCTCCGCGAACTCGAGCTCCAGCTCCCAAGTCCGCACTCCTCACCTCAACCTTCTCCAATCTATGTCCGGAGCGGGAGGCAAGTGGATGGCCTCCTCCGTCATGGAGGGGCAGATCCGAAGCTTCTGCGACACGGATATCCGTCCGGCAACATCGCGCGCCGGCTCCCGACGAGGGAGAGCTCGTCCCCAACCCGAGGCCCCATGAGAGGGTAGTATTTCTTCCCCATTTCCTCCATGGACTGGGCTTCCCTTCATCCCTTTGTCCGAGGGCTCATGTTCTACTACGGCCTAGATTTCCATGATCGGCCCCAATTTCATCCTCAACATCTCGGCGTTTATCGTCGTGTGCAAAACATTCCTCGCATCCAGCCCCACTTGCTTGTGGCTCAAGACCTTGATGGCAAGCGAAGGTTGTGAAGGGCAGCCAAGCGGAGTCTTGGAGGCGCCATGGTGGGCAGGATGTCCCACATTACGTGGTGGAGGGTACTTTCGTGGAAACCATCAAGGGGTGGCAATCGGGGTGGTTCTACATCACCGAGCTGCGTGACCACTGATTGGGCAGCGCCCCCAATTTAGATCTGGTATTCCCACGACTCTCCTCCCGGAAAGAGAGTGGCTGAATTTGGGGGATTCGAGGAGCTGACCGACTCCAAGCTGTATCCGAGCTGGTGGACAAGAAGCTCAAGCTTGTCAACGTAGTCCGTGTCATGCTCATCCGCGGATTCTCCGTGCCAACAGCGGGCTTCAATATGTGGGAGTTTGATCCGGCGCAGCACCAGACCCTGAGCGAGCTCTTCGACACTATGTACGAAGATGTCTGGAAGGTGCTGTTCAAGGGCGCCGAAACTCCTGCATCCGCTACTGAAGATCGCGGATTCTGCTCGCAGTGTCCAGCTGACGAGGTAAGTGATTTAACCACTTGTTTTCCATAGTTTGGCTCTATCGGGATCTAAACTCCCTTGCCTTTGATAGGAATGGCTGGTGAAGGCGAGCGGATTACCTGTCCGCCCCATTGCCGAAGGACCCGGCGGACGCCCGCCTAACGGGCTGCTGGCTCCGGCACCACGTGGTGCCGAGAAGAAAACCAGAAAGGCGGCCACGGGACTCGGAAGAGTTCCTGTTTTCAGGTGCTATCGGATGATGAATCCGAGGCCGACTCCTCCACCAAGGTGAGGGGAGAAGAAAGCCTCTCCCCGGTGAAGGAGGAAAAAAAGGAAGGCCTCCCCAACAAGGGAGGCGAAGGGTCAAGAAGGAAAACCCTTCCTCCGGACTGCTCCGCCGCGCCAAAGATGTGACAGCGAAGATCGGCATCCAAGGGCCAAGCCTGGCGAGATCGTAAATACCGGACTACCAATACCTCAAGGTTTTGTTTTCGCCACATAACGTCTTTCTAATGCCGCATACAACCCTGCAGTCCGCCCAAGGATGATCTTCCCGTTTCGTCAAGTGGGTCCTTGGGTGCGTCGGATATGGATTCCCTTCCGACTGCCTCCACCCCCCGTGCCGCAGACGACGCCGAGGTGGGATACCGAAAAAGGACCCACCAGAGGGGAGGCCCAGAGGTGTCGCAGGACACCCTCCCGGACTGTGCACTGACTCATCCCGGAGGCCGCAGTGGCTCCGAGTCCGTGGCGACCCCTTCGTAAGAAGGGCAAGACGAGGCGCCGCTGCCTCCGTCCAACCGGAGGTGCCGGATAATTTGCTGGAGGCGCTCAATGGCGCCTCCATCGAAGAGGAACATCGCACTGTTATGAGTGCGGTGATTTAGAAGGTTCAGCTCGCCAAGAGCGGGCTGACCGAAGCCTGCAATAGCCTTCTAACAGGCTTTGAGGTAAGAATTTCAATATATGTAAAATGGTACCGCATAGACAGTAGCCCCTGATGCTCGGTTCGGTGTTCGGAAAGAAAAGACGGATTGAGGATCTTTAGAAAGATAAACGCAGGAGCCATAAAAATATGTCAATATGGGATTGCAGGCTGTGCTGCTGACCTCCGTCGTACTGACTGCGGAGGTCAATACTTTGAAGAAAAACCTCGAGCGGTCCGAGAACGAGCTCGACCATGCCAAGAAGCAGCTCGAGGAAAAAAAGGTGAGTAATACCTTATAAAAATTGTACCTTACAGAAAAGGATTTGGTTGCAAGAAAAATGACAAGGATAACGTGGGTATTGTAGGGGCCACTAACGAGGTGGCGACCCTGAAGGAGGCGGTGGTCGCGGCCAACGTAATGCGACATGAGCGCACCGAGCGAGAGAAGCGGGGCGGCGGTGGCGGAGGTACAGCAAGAGCTCCAGATCTCGTGAAAAACATGAGAACTTGGGCGTGACTCGAGACTCGAGTCTGAGCTTGCAACGGCTCTTGAGAGTCTGAAGCCGCTAAGGCCGAAGCCTACAAGGCCCTCCAGGAGATTGAGGCGGTGAAGAAAATAGCAGCGGGTAAGGCATTTTCATGCAGAGTAAGCATGTGAGTGTTAATTACCTGTTGCTTACCCGAATTCGAGCTCTCGAGGCGTTCGCAGATCTTCCTCGCAGCGTGTGCGATGCTGCCGCATTCTACCGGGCCGAGGAGGGAGCTCGGCGGAGAAGGTCTTCGGTCTCGGTATCTTTGAGGCGGACATCAGTGCTTATAGCGATCAGGTGAAGCAGCTGGTCGAGCTCCACAAGTCGGCCGAACAAGCCATGAAGGGCCTCATAGTTGGCTGTAGCCTAAGGAGGCCATGCACAGGAGCTACTTGACTGGTGCGGCGGCCGGTGGATGCGTGCCCGTGGGTTGAAGTTATCAAGCATTCCGCTTGTATCGAGGTGCCGTCGGGCCTTGCCAGCGCAAAGGTGCACTGGGCAAGATGGATGCCCGAAGCTCGTGGACGGACCCGCCACCAGGAGGGCAAGGAGCATCGCACGCCCGAGATGTATTATAAGAGTGTCTTTGAAGGGCGCCCGCACTATTGCGGTGAGTGCTCCAAAGATGTAATATTTGAGTAGACTCGCATTTTGTTATCCCGTGCGCTGAAAACTTAGTTCATATCGCTAAGCAACGCTTGTTAATTTAAAATATTACCTTACATGCGGCTGTTTATCAAATCGAGAGATGGCAAGTCGTCGGCTTGACCCCATGCCACGAGTCTTTGGGGTGTTCGGGATAAACTTGGCGCTCTTGTTCCCATTTTGGGTCCATCTAGGGGCGCTCAACACAACGAACAAGGCAACAGGACTTATAATGCTTGAACACTCTCACTTAGCCATAGAATTCTATAATTTTAAATTTAGTGAAGCCCCTAGTCTTCG
The DNA here is from genome assembly GCA_021605205.1 of Aegilops longissima. NCBI lineage: Eukaryota > Viridiplantae > Streptophyta > Magnoliopsida > Poales > Poaceae > Aegilops > Aegilops longissima. The sequence goes on from CM038678.1 coordinate 492,116,453, forward strand.
GAAGGCCGAATTTGGGGCGCTATCCATGCCTTGGCCGGACAGTATCCGGCTCCTCGCTCTAAGCGGCATAAGTCTTTAAGGACTCGCAAAAAACATCTCGAACAGCGACCGGTCTCTCGCCTCATCATGACGGTCAGTTTTAGCTTTCTCCACTGAGGCGTTAACCCAGCCGAGCTGGGCGGAATCGCGATGGTTCTCCGGTGTTACCTTAGCGATATAACGGAACGTAAGGTACCAAAACACGGGAGCCGGGCAAACCCAACTATTGACCCAAGACATGATTCGGAGACGATGCATATAGTGCTATAAGTTCAGGGTGCCGCACTTGTGAAAGTGTTCGGACTCATCACACCATAACACGGGAAACATAAGCCCCTGGTGTATATTAGCCGTACCAAAGTGTACGGATGCAACATGTCGTAAATGAACATATGTATGAAAAAGAAATGCAATTATAAACAAAAAAGGTGCTGCATTGTTTTATTCAACAAGTGCTGCTACAAATGCAGAACGACACAAATAGTGCGATAAGCGAGGTATGAGACTGTTTAAACATGTCCCCCTCCAGGGGTAGGCTGCAGATTAGTGTATGAAAATGCTCGTAATGGAGACCACCTGTATATTCGTTGTAGCCTTAATCCTTCCCTGGCTGTTGCATCGTGAGTTCGGCAGGTCTGCTGCGGACGGGGCTTCGACAAGCGGAGTCTGTGGGTAAAAAGTAAAAGGTAAAAGAAAAGAAAAAGAACGACACACTTGAGAGCCCCCCGTGTGGTTGAGCCGCATCTGGGTTTATCGTGGTCGTGCCCTCTCCCCATGCCCATGGTATCTTGAGCGTAATGGTGTATGTGAAGGACCTGCTTTGGCGTTTAGCGGGGCTGGGGTTGGGGCCGCATCGCTCTGCGTGCTCTGAGCGTGCCAGTGGTCTTGTTGTAAGTTACTCCGGGCGCTTAGCTGTGTCCGGCCGCAACGGTCGGACTCGAGAATTGCCTTAAGAGGCTGCATTGCACTTCGGCCGCGAGAGCCGCTGTATGTTCCTCCGCGCGGAGAGAATGTTCAGTGTTTCCATTGACCGTAATGACTCCTCGAGGGCCTGGCATCTTGAGCTTGAGGTATGCGTAGTGCGGCACCACGTTGAACTTTGCAAACGCGGTGCGTCCGAGCAAGGCATGATAGCCGCTGCGGAACGGGACTATGTCGAAGATTAACTCCTCGCTTCGGAAGTTATCCGGGGATCCGAAGACCACTTCCAGTGTAATTGAGCCTGTACAATTGGCTTCTACACCTGGTATGGCGCTTTAAAGGTCGTTTTGGTAGGTTTGATCCTTGAGGAGTCTATGCCCATCTTGCGCCTTGTATCCTGGTAAAGCAGGTTCGAGGCTTCGCCGCCGTCCATCGGGACTACGGTTAGGTGAAATCCATCGACGATTGGGTCTAAGACCGTCTGGCGAATCCCCATGGCGGATCTGGTGGGGTGGTCCCTTGGTCAAAAGTGATCGGGCGGGAGGACCATGGATTGAACTTGAGCAACTGGCTCCATCGCGTAGACATCCCTGAGTGCACGCTTCCGCTCCCTTTTGGGTATGTGTGTTGCATATATCATGTTCACCGTCCGCACCTGTGGGGGGAAACCCTTCAGTCCTCTATTGTTCGGAGGTTGGGTCTCGTCCTCGTCATCGCTATGCAGCCCCTTGTCATTGTTTTCGCAATTAACTTGCCTGCCTGTTGAATACCCAACAGTCCCTGTTGGTGTGGTTAACTGGCTTTTCGAAGTGCCGTATATCGCACAAGCGGTCGAGTATTCGGTCCAAATTGGACGGACCGGAGTAGTTCGTTTGAATGGCTTTTTCCGCTGACGGGTTTAGAGCCTTTGAATCCGGCATTTACTGCCATATCCTCAATATTATCGCCGTTAGTGTGGCGTTTGTTTTTTATTACGACGCGGCATGCCGTTTGGTCCTTGAAGTCGGACTGCGAATTTTTCTTTGAGGTTGTTGCTGCGTGCTAGCCAGCTGTCCTCACCAGCGAAGCGGGTCATGAGTGATGTGAGGGCTGCCATGGATTTCGGCTTTTCCTGTCCTAGGTGCGGGCAAGCCACTCGTCGCGGATGTTATGCTTGAAGGCTGCGAGGGCCTCCGTGATCCGGACGGTCGGCGATTTGGTTTTCTTGGTTAAGAATCGTGTCGTAATTGTGCGGCGATTAAATGCGCTGCTGAATTATGTGGCTTAGGTCATCAGCGTCGGTGGTCGCACATAAGTGCCACAGGAGTTATCGAGGAATCGGCTTCGGTCCTCCCAGCTCCCAATTGACTCTGGCCGGCAAGCTATTGAGCCAATGCGGGCTGGTCCTTTAAGCTTGAGGGGAGGTATTTGATGGCGTGAAGATCGTCACCGCGGGCCATGTGGATGTGAAGGAGATAGTCTTCGATCCAAACCGCGGGGTCTGTTGTGCCATCATAGGATTCAATATTGACGGGTTTAAACCCTTCGGGGATTTTATGATCCATTACTTCGTCTGTGAAGCATAGTGGGTGTGTGGCGCCTCTGTACTGGGCGATATCACGACGGAGATCAAAAGAGCTTGCTTTGTTTTGTTCGGCCAGGCCGGACTTACTGTGTCCGGCGCGACGGTTGTCATCCCGTACCGTGGGGCGCCTACGCGATCCATAGATCGATCTTGATTGTCTTGCCTTGTCCTCCAATATATCTCGCAGGACCGGAGCGTTCCCCTTTGGCCATGTGCCTTTTGAGCGATGTCGGGCTACGGTTCTAGTGAAGGGCCTAGAGGCCTCTCTGTCGCGGCCACGGGGTGGTCGGTCAGCCGTATTGTCTCCTGGTGATGCGGGTTCGTAAGCCTCCTCCTCTAATCGGGGAGCAGCTTGCGTTTAGGGTAGCTTTGGAGGCGTTCGAGCTCATGCTCTTGACGCGAGAACTTGGTCCATCTGTCGGCTAGCAGATCTGATCAGCTCTAAGTTGTTGCTGCTTTTTCTTTAGGCTGTTAAATCGTGGCCATAAGCCCGCGTCTAAAACGCTCTTGTTCAGCGGGATTCTCGGGCGGGGCGAATTCATTGTCGTCGAGGCTTGCTTCGTCTTGGAGGAGGCATATAATCCTCTACCTCTTCTTACGCGCTCTCTCTTGAGGGCTGGCGTCTTCATCCTCCCGCGATGGATCTTGCTTTGGAGTGGATTGCCTTCGGCGTTGTCCGGTGTATTGTTATCTCGGTGCGGAATCTTCATTCTTGCTATGGCGGGATTTAGAGCGGCGCCACCGACGCCGGGCGCTTGGGCTGCTTCTTGGAGGGTCATCCTCCATTGTTCCATCGCCGTTCCCGTCTTTTGGGATGTCCACCATATATATGTCATATGACGAGGTGGCCTTCGGTGCCTGTTGGCGCTGGGTCTTGTTCGCCTTGACATCGTCGTCCATACCGTCGATGTCTTGAGTCGTAGTCTAGCATGTCGGTTAAATCATCGGCGGTGGCTACAAAGTGGGTGGTGGGTGGGCGTTGAATTTCTTCGTCGTCCGCATCCCAACCTTCCTGACCGTAATCCGGCCAGGGCTCTCCGGATAAAGAGAGAGACTTTAGTGAACTCAGGATGTCGCCAAAGGGCGAGTGCTAAAAGATGTCCGTGGCCGTGAACACCATAACGGGCGCCTAATCGGATTCGATTGGCGGGCGTGAGGTTGAGTCCGGATAGGAGTCCGCGCCACAGGTCGAGGTCTTCGCAAAGGACAGGGATGGAGTTCGCTCGATCGTCGTAGAGATTAAAGCCCCGGCGGTGTCCAACCACTGCGTCCTCGATCGGGAATCCGGCTCCGGATTAAAGTGCAGCGGATTCAGTGCGGCCTCGAGGCCTTTGTTCGGTTCTGAGCTAGATCATGCCCATCGAAGCAGTCGCGGCGCTTGGCTGGGGCTCGAATCCGTCGAAGATCAAGTCTCCGCGGATATCGGCCGTATAGTTTAGGCTTCAAATCTGACTGACGGCCAGGCGTAGCTTCGATCTGCTCCGGATGGCCAGCGAATTGGCCCGCATGCAAAGCCGCCAACACGAAGATCTGTCTGGGGAGAAAAGTCTCACCCTGGACCGTATCGTTGTTGATGATCAAAGGAGCCATCGAGCCTATCGGTGACGACACAGAGGAACTCTCAATGAAAGCACCAATGTCGGTGTCAAAACCGGTGGATCTCGGGTAGGGGGTCCCGAACTGTGCGTCTAGGCGGATGGTAACAGGAGACAAGGGACACGATGTTTTACCCAGGTTCGGGCCCTCTTGATGGAGGTAAAACCCTACGTCCTTCTAGATTAATATTGATGATGTGTGTGTTACAAGAGTAGATCTACCACGAGATCAAAGAGGCTAAACCCTAGAAGCTAGCCTATGGTATGATTGTTCTTCGTCATACGGACTAAAACCCTCCGGTTTATATAGACACCGGATAGGGTTAGGGTTACGCAGAGTCGGTTACAATGGTAGGAGATCAACATATCCGTATCGCCAAGCTTGCCTTCCACGCCAAGGAAAGTCCCATCCGGACACGGGACGAAGTCTTCAATCTTGTATCTTCATAGTCTTGGAGTCCGGCTGATGATGATAGTTCGGCTATCCGGACACCGCCTAGTCCGGAAATCCCACAGACATCATGCCAGGTTCAACTACTCTCGTAGAGGAAACGGAACATCGTGACTCGTACGACTACATTTGTACATCATCCTGACAACTGTGGATACTCAGAAGCTCTACTGCTCTGCTGGTGCTGCGGGGTCCTCTCCTGAAGCGGACTCGGATCCTGAACTGACGTGGTTAACTGAAACCTCCGGGTTAAAGGTAACACGACGACGCGGCCTCGAGGGCTCTCCCTCCGGGGCAGGTGCAGGGTGAAGCATCAGGGCTACGGGAGTAGTGAGAAGTGAAACCCACTCAGCAGGAGCACTGAGAGGATTCACGGTCGAGGCGCCCGAGCTACTCGGAGGAGTAACCGGTGAAATCGGTGAACTAGAACTGGATGGAATGTAAGGAGTAAACCCCGTAGAGGATGGAGCAGTGACAGATCTAGTAGAGGCTAAAGCAGTACGAGCACGAGTCAGCTCACGAGCCAGCTCCTAGATCATAAGATAGCTAGCAGTGATATAACGGGAAAGGTGGCTAGCAACACTATCAGACTCCGGATCAATGATAGGGAAATGGACACGACCATTGTCGTGCAGAGAGGGATGGTAGTAGAAACCTGGGTGGTTCTGCATCCGGACCTTGTTATAACGAAGCTCGATAAGGACCTCAAGTGCAGCAAACTGGACAGCCCGAGAAGCGGTAGAAGCAAAACCGCTCTGGGAGGTACGAGTGTAAGTGCAGGAATTGGAACTGGTGTGCAGAGTAACCACTGCGTGATACTCATACATTGAGTCTGCTAGACGCTCCCGGTACACACGATAGACTGTGTCGTCACCGAGGGGGTACAGCCGACGCCACACGTTATGAAGGAGATGCGACGACATGTACGACATCAGCTGCAACTGGCACGGATACGACACTGTAGCCATCTACACTCACAACCATTAGCAGGTTAGCATAAAAATAAAACGAGTGCATACAATGCAACAACCAGCTAAAAATGCTACCTGCACTCAACTTAAACTCATAACTAACGTCCGGTTAACACGTCGTAGTCTAGCATGGCCTACAGTCAGCGTGGCTCTAATACCAAGCGTTGTGGCACCCCGGCTCAGAGTAACCGGTTTACCATGCATTGCCAGCCCAAAGACCATGTCTTCTGGCAACACACAATATATTGGTACACAAAACTACCGCTTTATTGATGCTAGCGGATCATAGTTTATATTACAACAGGTGGCGAGGCCAAGCAGCACACACGGTGCGGCTGAACAATATATACATTATTTAGTGAACATAAAGGGGCCTCGATCATAACAACTACGCGGCAGCGGAACAACGTCGTAGCAGAACTCCATAGCACACGGACACCAATGTGGACACGATCTAGACTCGGACAGCACTCCTTTCCAACGGGACTTTCCTGAAATCTGGCATGACACGCAACGTCAGTACATTGAATGTACTTGCAAGCTCACAACAAGCATAAACATAATGACAAACAATATCATGATATTTAACTAATTGTTTAATAATGCAACAATATATCCAACATGCTGTGATCATGCTCTTGTGATATAAGCCCCTCAGACTTGCTTACCAACGGTGATCGCTGTCGGATCACAAACGGACCAACCTCGTGGTCTTGGACCGGGTTACCTTGTAATCAAACGGTGATCTTTCCGATGATCACAACCATGACCAAAACTTGGTCTCAAACGGTGATCTTTCCGGCGATCACAACCATGACCAACACTTGGCCTCCAACATCAAGATGGTCTACCCACCATCATCAACCTTGCAAAGTTCATAACTTAGTGTGCAAAATTTATTAAACGTTGACCCATGGTGTGACCTACTTTCGAGCATGTCCGTAACCGTGGACTCGGCTATCGATAGATTTATTACACTGTGCAGAGGTAGCGCACTATACCCACACCACGGAACCCATGGCCTCGCACTCCCATTCGGGTGGACCAATGGCATTCCGACGAAACCCCTCCATTGCCATGACACTCTCTCGGACACTCCGACTCACTCCCCACTGGGCTAGTCCTGGGTGGCCCCGTGTCTACCAAAGATACCAACGGCCACCGTCGTGGCAAAACATAAACGGTCCCAAACGGGGACAAGGTACCATAATATCAACAACGGGCACACAAGGTTATGTCTGCTTACCGGGTCAGGGTACTGCACGCCCATATCCTTCCCTCGTTGGAGTCACCGACCAGAGGCATCACAACGGACCGAATAAAGGCCTTCCCATAAAGGCAAATGTGGTTGCACTTCGAAAACTCGATTCAGTGGCACCATGACCTGGTCAACGATATATTCAAGTTGAGTTATTATTAGGTTCAACTTAAAGTGAAGGTAACTAGTGTCATAATATGCCATGAAAATGCAACACAAATATATGCATCATATATCATCGGAAATAACTGGGTCAACTATATCCACACTAAGCATAAACATCACAACTCATAACACTTCTCTGGTTATGATTAATCATCATTTTAAACAGAATCTTTACTTAGCAAATTTATCATTTTTCTCCTCCAAGAAAATAACTCAGAATAATTACTCATATCCATAATCATATTACTTCTTCATAACAAATATTACTTCTAGTTAATTAACCAACTTAGTTAGCTTTAAACTTTTTGTAAACTAAGCATCTCAACTTAAACAAGCAACCAATCAGAATATAAATAATATACTGGTGAATTAAATGCATGGATAAAATCATTAATTCAAGTAAAAAATCACAAATATTGTAATGGCACTATGAAAATGTTGCTGTGGCTCGCCTTAGTGCAGATGAGGTTCACAATCCTCCTGGTCATCCTCAAGACAAGCTTCACTCTCTGAAAATATTTATAAACACAAAAAGAAAACATCAAGAACCCTTCTGAAATTCACCAGAAAATCTAGACATCAGAGAAAAATCTCATTTTTGGTGAGCTGCTAGATTTCTTCAAAAAGAACACAATGCAAAAAGAATCAATTCATTTGGACTTATGGTTAAAAAGTTTTGGCTGTTTGATGCTCTCTTGACAGAATTAAATTTGAATTTAAATAAAATAGAACTGAGGGGGGTGACGTCGAAGGCGTAAACCTTGCGGGCGCCACCACTCATACCGCTTCGCGCGCGTACAGAGTGGCTGACTAGCGGGCCCGGCTAGTCAGGTGAGAGGGAGGGGAAAGGGAAAGAGAGGACGGCGCGGCTTCGCCGGAGCACACGCCGGAGAGGAGAGCTTCTTGGCCAGAATGAGAGGGAGGGATCGAAAGAGGAGACGGAGGCGCACCTGCCCGTTCCCGTAGGTTAGCTAGGTGTGGTCGGACGGCGTCGGAAACAACCTCTCTAGCACAGACAGGAAGCAGAGGTCGCCGGAGATGAAGACGACGGCGACCAGAGGCGACACCAGGGGCTCCAACCGGGCGGAACAGCACCACCAAGGCACGGCGGAGGCCCTAGAAGGGTGGCCCGAGCCTGGGAGGGGCTGGAGCTGCAGAGACGACCCGAGGGGATCGCCGACGAGCTCGAGCTCGGGGACGGCGGCCCGCGGCCTGCCCGGCCAGGCTATGACTTTCTACGAGATTGTGGAGTGTGTGGGAGGAGTGCATGATGCTCGAGGAGGCTGGGGAGGGCTCTATTTATAGCCGAGCATCGAGAGGGGATCGGGCTCCGCCGGAGGACACTTGGACACGGCGCCCAGCGACGAACGGCGTCAGTGAGCGAGGGGGAAGGCGACGCAGCTCACGTGGGAACTGTGGGCGAGCGGAGACGAGCACAGGGGCAAGAGGGTGACGACGACCATAGTGTGCAGCGCATTGTTGCGTTGGTCGGACCGCGCCCGTGCTTGCTGCGGCGAGCTCCGGCGTCGGCGAGCGCCAGGAGGGAGTTAAGAAGATCGGGACGGTGATTGTGGCGAGGTTTGGCAAGGCTTGGCAGTCAGGGAAGCGAGCACGCGAGCAACAGAAGCTCGGGCGCGTCGTAGAGCGCGTCGGCCGCATGCTAGCACGCCTAGACGAATGCGGTCACCGCATGAACTATGACATCAGGTCGACCTAAGCCCAAACTTCATGTATGGCGTGTAGTTCATGGTAGATTGAGAGGTTACCACGCTTTGGTTTGGACTCAGACGTAGTAGAATAGATTTCAACTTCCTGGTAAGTTTCTGGTCAGTAACTTTGAGAGCTTACTGTGGTCAAACTACTGAGAGTTGGGAGCTGGGCTTTGGAGGTTAGTAATCATCTACTAAGGTGACGATGCACAAGAAAAATCAGCCACAATGGATCAAGTAAAATGGTAGTTGCTGTAGAAACTACCATTTCTGTCTAGAACAGAAAATATTTTCTGTAGCAAAAATATTCCAAAAAGTGATGAAATATTTTTGCTCGGGAGGGTGCCCTAGGGTTCAAAGAATATTTGGGAATTTTCTCAGATTTTTTTCGGCAAGAAAAATTGGGGTTGCTTTGGGGCACATTGAGCTAGCTAGGGTTTAAGAGAGGGAAATGTATATTTTTCATTTAAGAAAAATATTCAAAATATTATTTTGAGGTGAACCAGAGAGAAAATGATAGTTAGAGAGGGAAATGAGGCACTTGGGTGAAAGTCAAGGGGTACCCAAGTGTTTAAGTCCATATGAAAAGATTCAAAACTCCAGATTTCAAAACCAAATCAAATGAAAATCAGACAAAGGGAAGAGGGCAAAAACCAGGTTGTCACATTCTTTGACATTTATCACAAGATAAGACGAACTTACGGCATCCTTGAAGAGAGTAGGCCAATAAAATCCGGATTGCAATACCTTGTGAGCGGTTCTATCTCCAACATGATGCCCTCCATAAGCTTCGGAGTGACATTTCCGTAAGACTTGTCCCTATTCATGCTCAGGTACACAACGCCTAATAATACCGTCTACTCCTTTATAAAGATGTGGGTCATCCCAAAAGTAGTGTCTTAAATCATAAAAGTTTTTTTTCTTTTGTTGGTATGTAAAGCTAGGTGGTAAATATTTAGCAACAATATAATTAGCATAGGCAGCATACCAAGGAGTGTTATGAGCAACATTTATTGCAGCTAACTGATCATCAGGAAAACTATCATCAATAGGTAGTGGGTCATCAGACAAATTCTCAAGCCTAGACAAGTTATCAGCTACGGGGTTCTCAGCTCCTTTTCTATCAGTGATATGTAAATCAAATTCTTGTAGCAAGAGAACCCATCGAATAAGTCTAGGTTTAGCATCTTTCTTTTACATAAGATATTTAATAGCAGCATGATCGATGTGAACAATTACTTTTGAATCAACAATGTAAGATCTAAATTTATCACAAGCAAACACCACTGCTAAGAATTCTTTTTCAGTAGTAGCATAATTTCGTTGAGCACTGTCTAGAGTTTTACTAGCATAATGAATAACATTCAGTTTCTTATCAACTCTTTGTCCTAGAATAGCACCAACAACATAATCACTAGCATCACACATAATTTCAAAAGGCAAGTTCCAATCAGGTGGTTGAACAATAGGTTCAGAAATTAAGGCTTTCTTGAGTGTTTCAAAATATTCTAAACAATCATCATCGAAAACAAAAGGAATATCCTTTTGTAAAAGATTCGTAAGAGGCCTAGAAATTTTAGAAAAGTCTTTGATAAATCTCCTATAGAAACCAGCATGACCTAGGAAACTACGAATACCTTTGATATCTTTAGGACATGGCATTTTCTCAATTGCATCAACCTTAGATTTGTCCACTTCAATACCTCTTTCAGAAATTTTATGGCCCAAGACAATACCTTCATTAACCATAAAGTGGCACTTCTCCCAATTCAAGACAAGATTTGTTTGTTCACATCTCTGCAAAACTTGATCAAGATTGCTTAAACAATCATCAAAAGACTTCCCATAAACAAAGAAATCATCCATGAAAACCTAAACAATCTTTTCACAAAAGTCAGAGAATCTAGCAGTCATACATCTTTGAAAAGTAGCATGTGCATTGGATAAACCGAAAGGCATACAACATCTATAAGCATAAGTTCCGAAGGGACAAGTAAAAGTGGTATTTTCTTGATCAGGTTGAGAAACAGGTATTTGTGAAAAACCAGAATATCCATCAAGGAAGCAAAAATGTGTGTGCTTAGATAATCTTTCTAGAATTTGATCAATAAAAGGCAGAGGGTAATGATCTTTTCTAGTTTCTTTATTTAATCTTCTAAAATCAATTACCATTCTATAACTTGTAATAATTTGTTGTGGAATAAGTTCATTCTTATCATTAGGAACAATAGCAATACCTCCTTTCTTAGGAACACAATAAACATGATTTACCCATCTACTATCAGCTATGGGATAGATTATACCTGCTTCCAGAAGTTTTAAGATTTCCGTTCTTACCACCTCCTTCATTTTCAGATTTAACCGACGTTGGTGATCAACAACGGGTTTAGCATCAGGTTCCCATATTAATTTTGTGCTGACATAGAGTGGGACTAATGCATCATCAAGAGTATATCCAATAGCAGCTCGGTGCTTCCTTAGAACTTTCAATAATCTTTCTTCTTCATGTTTAGCACTAATAATAACAGGATATATCTTCTTTTCATCAAGATAAGCATATTTCAAAGTGTCTGGCAATTGTTTAATTTGAACACAGGATCACCTTTAGGTGGAGGAGGACCTCCTAGAGTTTCAATAGGCAAATTGTGTTTAAGTAGAGGACGTTGTTCAAAGAAAATCTTATCTATTTCATTTCTTTCATGCATATGTAAATCATTTTCATGGTCTAGCAAATATTGTTCTAAAGGATCAGTAGATGGTACAAAAATAGAAGCAAGACCAATAATTTCATCCTCACTAGGCAATTCTTTTTCATAAAGCTTTCTATTAAACTTGGAAAAATTAAACTCATGAGACTCATCACCAAAACTAACACTGACAGTTTGTTTCTCACAGTCTATTCTAGCATTAACAGTGTTCTAGAAAGGTCTACCAAAGATAATGGGACAAAAGTCATCTTGTGGGGAACGAAGAACAAGAAAATCAATAGGGTATTTTATTTTCCCACACAAGACTTCAACGTCTCTAACAATCCCAATTGGTGATATAGTGTCTCTATTGGCAAGTTTAATAGTAACATCTATGTCTTCTATCTCTGCGGGTGCTATGTCATTCATAATTTCTTGATATAAGGAATAATGAATAGCACTCACGCTAGCACCTATGTCACATAAACCATGATAACAGTGATCTCCTATTTTAACTGAGACAACGGGCATGCCAACAACAGGTCTATGTTTATCCTTTTTATCTGGTTTGGCAATTCTAGCAGCTTCTTCGCAGAAGTAAATAACATGCCCATCTACATTTTCTTCCAAGAGTTCTTTAACCATACCAATATTAGGTTCTACTTTAATTTGTTCATCAGGTTTAGGTGTTCTAATATAGCTTTTGTTGACCACAGTTGAAACTTTAGCATGTTCCTTTATCCTAACAGGGAAAGGTGGTTTTTCAATATAAGCAGTAGGAACAACCCGATCAACATTATAAACTATGGTTTCTTTTTTAATTGGTACCAGTTCTCTAATTTCTTATTTAATAGGTGGGTGATATTTAAACCATTTCTCTTTAGGGATATCAACATGAGTAGCAAATAATTCACAGAAGGAGGCTATTATCTCAGAGTCAAGTCCATATTTAGTGCTAAACTTTTGAAAAGCATCAATATTCATAAAATATCTAACACAATCATATTTAAGCTTAATACCTTACTCTTTACCTTGATCGAGTTCCCAATCTTCAGAGTTGCATTTAATTCTTTCCAAAAGATCCCACCAGAATTCAATAGTCTTCTTCACAAAGGAACCAGTACAAGAAGTATCAAGCATGGATTGATCATCACGAGAAAGTCGAGCATAAAAATTCTGGATAATAATTTTTGTTGAGAGCTCATGGTTGGGGCATGAATATAACATTGACTTAAGCCTCCCCCAAGCTAGAGCGATACTTTCTCCTTCACAAGGCCAAAAATTATATATATAATTATGATCACGATGAACTAGATGCATAGGATAATTTTTTTGATGGAACTCCAATTTCAATCGATTCCAATTCAATGATCCAATATCATCGCATAGCCTATACCATGCCAATGCTTTTCCCTTCAAAGATAAAGGGAAAACCTTCTTCATAACTTCATCTCAGGGTAAACCTGCATGCTTGAACAATCCACAAATTTGTTCCACATATATCAGGTGCATATCACAATGTTCGGTTCCATCTCCTGCATTAGGATTAGTTAGCAGTTGTTCTATCATACCCGAAGGAATTTCATATTCAATATTTAAGTAGGTGCAGTAGGTTGAGGGGTAGCTAATTGTGGTTCCGATCGAGGTGAAGATACCCCGAACAAACCCCTCAAAGGATTGTTTTCCATAGTAACAAGTGACAGTAAATTTCAGCACACTATATAAATGTTTCCTTACCAAAGGCGCTTCACTCCCCGGCAACGGCGCCAGTAAATAGCCTTGATGACCCACAAGTATAGGGATCAATTGTATCTACTTTCGATAAGTAAGAGTGTCGAACCCAACGAGGAGCAGAAGGAAATGACAAGTGGTTTTCAGCAAGGTAATGTCTGCAAGTGCTGAAATTGTAAGTAATAGAGTAGTTTGATAGCAAGATAATTTTCATGCCACTACACTTAAGCTAACAATCATGATAAAATGTGGTTTGACAAAAACTTTTGAGTGATTTGGACCTTGCCTTGATTGGTTTTTGTCTGCTGTTTGCAAGTGCTCTAAAAATCAAATAAATCCTCCAACTCCTATACTCCTTCTCCTTGATCCAAAAACCTTTCCCAATGATCATGCCATGTGTATAGGACATAAAAACAATTTCTTACAAGAATAATTTGGCCAAATAGTATTTTCAAAAATTAGTTTTTCAAAAACCCCTGAATTGAGGTTTGCCTTTGCAAGTACTTAATTAAGGGCAGTAAAATCTTTCAAAAATATATTTGACTCCTATTAGATATAGGATACCCAGAAACCACAAAAATATAATTTTAAAAGTTATTTTCCTATTTTATTTAAAAGCTTTTTCTTAAGGCCAGAAATGGTCTTTAATAGGGAAAAAAATATTTTTTTTGTTTCAAAAATATTTGACAAAAGCCTAGGGAAACTCAGTGGACATATATTGTCCATATATAAGAGTTTCAACACATGGTCATGTTCAAAATATTGGTCAAACCCCTCAAAAACCCTTTCTAGATATTTCAAGCTTTTGAAATATTTACAAAGGAAATATTCTCCAAAAATTCCAAGAAAATTCTAGCATGTCACATATGACATGTTGGATGATCTTGATAAGTATCATGTCATGGAGAATAGTATAACCCCATGAAATCCCCTCAAAACCATTTCTGTCCATTTTGAAGTTTGAGCAACTTTACATTGCCAAACATGTCCAAATGCTCTCAAATCTTGTGAACATGCTCAAATGGTCTAATAATTCATCTAGACCAAATGGAACAAGTTGGATAAAATGTTATCTTGATGAAAGTGCCCCAAAACCCTCTCTGACCACAATTTAATTTGAACAACTTTGTACTACCAACTTTCTCTCCTTGACCCCAACCTTGGTGAGCATATTCACATGACCAAATGAGGCCACTACACCAAGTGGTGCATCAAGGAGAAGTGATTTGCTCAACTAGATCTACACAAGTTCATTTCTGCTAATTTCTAGGGTTTGCCAAAGTTACATTGGCAACTTTCTTCAAATGAGATCAAACTTGGTGATCATCCTCAATTATATATTCCATTTGATCCTGTTGATTCTCATGTCAAGTGGGATCCATTTGCTTGACCAAACTACCATCAAACACCTTCTGCCATAATTTTGTGATCAACATTTGGGGAACCAGATGGATTCTCCTTGAGCCACAATTCCTACCACATCATGTCCTAGAACCCCTCAACCACTGGCAAAAGTTGGATTGCTTTAGCTCAAGTATTTGGGGGTGAGAACCTCATTTTTCATCTTTGTCCAGCAACTTTCCCTCTCTTTCTGCTCACCCTCTCTCTTTCTTTGACTTTGCTAGCTCTCCAACGTCACCCCAGGCTTTAGCCCATCACCCAAAGACACTCCAGGGCGCAAGTGGACACGGCAGAAGCGCATAAAAGCGCGCCATGCCGACAAAAGCCTGCTCTGGAGCGCTCTGATGGCGGCCGAGCCTTGCCGCCGTACTCCCGTCCACCTCGGGCCGCCCAAGCGCGCCAGTCGACGCGCCTCGGCGTCCGCGACACGCCAAGGCCTGGTCCCCCTCCCCCTTCTCCCTCCTGATGCCCCCTTGCACGCGCGCCAGAGCCGCCCGAGAGCCCCAATGGGCGAGCCCACCTGTGAGCTCTGGCCCTTCCCGCTATCTCTATTCTCTCCCCTCACCCTAGACCAACCCCACGAGCACCCAGACCGCCCACTTGAGCCCCCATGACCTGCAGCAGCAGCAACAGCCTCGTCGGCGCCTTTGGACCCTGATGAGCCACGGGCGGCTATATAAAGCCGCCCAGGCCCCTATGGACCTCCTTCGCTCTCTCCCTCCCGAGACCCCTAAAACAAGCCACTCCCTCCTTGTGCCCTCCATAGCCCCCATGGCCGGAGAGCCGCCGTTGGCACCGGGCTAAATTCGCGACGCCCGAGCCCCATCCCCTCCACCTATGCGTCTCAATGCATCTCCACCGACCCCCCGAATCTCCCCTGCACTCCGGTTACTCCTCCCGGTGGCCGTAGTGCCGTGCCCCCCGTCACCGTCGGCCTCGTCCGCCGCGACCAATGCCCTGCTCGACCCCGTACTCCTCGGCGATCGTGCCACCGGCGGATGGATGCGTCTTGGCACCCTGAGTACACCGGTGTGCCGAGCACCATGGGAGGTGGTCGGGGTCGCCGGCAATCATCGCCGGAGTCATCGGCCACGCCAGCCGCTTCGAGGTTGAAAGACGACCGCTGGTGTGTCTTGGCGGAGCCACCTGCGTCGGCCGAGTCGGCGCCGGGCCCGCTGAGGTTTAAGTGAAGACGGCTTCTGCCTCTGCCGCTTCCCCCGCGAAAGACACGCCCAGCATGGATTACGCCTTCGACGTGGCCCTTACCCGCACGCTGCTGAGCCGCTAGGCCGGCCCACTAGCTATCTCACGCCCAGTGCGTCTTTTAGGTATAAGCCTAAACTTTTCCTTTTCCTTTTATTCTGAACTTCTAAAATCGATAATCAATTCATTTTAACTCCAAATTTGTTGATTCAAATTCCTAGTGACCCCCATAAATCATTACCTACCTCCAGGAGTACCATGCACATTTTTCCAGAATACTTTCTTTCACACATATTTCACAAAACCCAATTTTCCATTTACGTGATGAACTTTAGAAAATCACAGAGAGCTCAAAATTGATCCAAATGCCATGATTCAAATTCCTAGATATTTCTAAGTTCATAACTTAGTTTATGAACATTTTTCTTAATACTTTCTGTACCCCACAAAATAATGAGCCATTTCTTCATGTTTGTCAACTTTGCAAATCCATAGAATATTCATTTAAACTCCAAATCCAGTGAAACCAACTCCTAGATGCTTCTAAAATCATTATTTGTTCAATGGGTGCCTTTTCTCATTTTTCAAAATAACATTGTTGTGCACTTCTTGTAAATCCACAAATCCCTTGATTCCATCATGTTGAAATGTTCAGAGATATCCAGTGATCAAATCCCAATGAAACCACTTTGGTCATTCCTCATATGACCAAAGGTATCCTAGAAAAGTCAAATTCATATTTTTAGAGCACTTCTATGTTTGCCTTGTTGTGTTGCTTATTGTTTTTGTTTCCGACGTTAGTTGACGAAGTAGACGAAATACTTGGAGAAGGACCAGAAGACTCGAAGACTCTGATGAACCAGGCAAGCAGCCCTTTGACCATGTTTATGAAACCCTTTTTATGCATGCCATATAGCATTTTTATTGCTTGCATCGGAGTCATGATGTTGTGGTGACCACATGGGGTGGCTTGCCACCGTTACTTCCTCATTGATACTTGCATTGTGCATGACCCTACCTTCTTATGAGGGTTATGCCGGTGGGAGTAGATAGGATGCTAAAGTAGTGCTACGCAAAAAGGGACGGGTATATGCATGGTGAAGGAGGCAAAGTATTTTCAAAGAACTTTTCGAAAACCCCGTCAGGTGCCACTTATGCCCGAGGGAGATGATGAGATGGGTAACCACTTGATGACGAAGTGGTGTACCGAGGCAAGTGTGTGTATTGTTTTCGAACGGATTGGTTTAAGTTGCGACCGTTATTCCAACCTTACATGCGCAACCACTCTACCCTTATATGGGAAAGGGCATTATTGATTACCTAGGCCGATACTAGCTTGGAGCCCGCATTACTAGTGACGGGGAAGAGTTGGTGCTCTCTCTCGGGACGGGGTCGTGCCGTAGGGCAGCCATGACTGTCTTCTGAGGCACGGATACACGTTGTGTCCCCTCTCGGATGTTACGATCTCGAGTGAGTCTCATATGATGTACATCGTGAGGATACAGAACAACGAGTGGACTCCTTGTTAGTGTCGTCTAGGGAAAGGTAGTTATCGGGTGCTTACCACGGGTACTAGAGGTATCGCGGGTCGTGGATGACACGGAAGTTCCCCGGATCTTGTGGGTAAAGTGTGCAACCTCTGCAGAGTGTCAAACTATTCGAATAGCCGTATCCACGGTCAAGGACAGTTGGGTAACCGCTCTTGGGCTACGTCCACATGTTTACAAACCAGTGTGTGTGTTTGGATAAGTGGGAAAGATCTACTTGGGTCAAGTCAAAGGACTTGACATGATTGAGTTGGGTTGGTGCCCACTCTATCTATGTTGATATCTGTAACATGTCCTCATGGTTACTGGAATTCTCTGATGCATGTCTTACAAGTTGTTGAACATATTATTGCACTCAAAACTAGCTTTACGCAAAAATTTACCTATATCATGCATTGTTATATCTGGAACCAAAACATGGGTTGCTTGCAGTACATTCAAAGTACTCATTGGCTTGCCACGGTTATTTTATTGGCGGGCATGAAAGAACAGGATATGATGAAGAATACTTGGTGACGAACATGCGAGCTAGGGCGCTTCCCGGTCGTAATGCTGTAGGGTTAAGGCAGATGGCATGGGTCCAAGTTATCGACGAAGATTTCCCTTTGCAATGTTATACTCAAGACTTGACCATAATGGTCCTACTTGTATAATCTGGTATGTATGGATGTAAGCCTCTTGTTATTCAGCTTCTGTGTGTTCAGTGAGCATTGATCTCTGGGATCACTGTACACGTGCATTCGGTGATCACGACTTATGAGTCGGGGTCCCCACATTACTTGAACAAACCTCCTACTTATGATTAACCCTCCATAAGCATCGTAACTTACGAGAAAAGTATTAGGAATAAATTCTAACCATAGCATTAAACTTTTGGATCAATCGGTCCCTTACGGAATAAGCGCATAAAGCGGGGTTTAAGCTTCTGTCACTCTCGCAACCCACCATCTAATTGCTACTCCACAATGCATTCTCTTAGGCCCAAATATGGTGAAGTGTCATGTAGTCGACGTTCACATGACACCACTGAGGGAATCAGAACATACATACTATCAAAATATCGAACACATATCAAGTTCACATGATTACTTACAACATGATTTCTCCCGTGACCTCAAGGACAAAAGTAACTACTCAAAAAAATATAATCATTCTCAATATCAGAGGGGTATTAAATAGAATATTGGATCTAAACATATAATCTTCCACCAAATAAACCATATAGTAATCAACTACAAGATGTAATCAACACTACTAGTCACCCACAAGCACCAATCTATAGTTCCGGTAACAAGATTGAACACAAGAGATGAACTAGGGTTTGAGATGAGATGGTGTTGTTGAAGATGTTGATGGAGATTGCCCTCCCCAAGATGGGAGAGTTGTTGGTGATGATGATGACGATGATTTTCCCCTTCGGGAGGAAGTTCCTCGACGGAATCGCTCATGGGAGGCAAAGTGCTCCTGCCCTAGTTCCGCCTCGAGACAGCAGCGCTCCATCCCTAAAGTCCTCTCCTTATTTTTTTTCTAGGTCAAAATGACTTATATACCAGAAGATGGGCACCGGAGGTGGCCCTAGGTGAGCACAACCCACCCGAGGCTGCTGGGCTCCTTTGCGCCCAGTGGGTTGTGCCCAATGAGCCCCTCTGTAGTTATTTGCTCCAATATTCTTCATATATTTCATAAAATTCTCCGTGAAGTTTCAGCTTGTTTGGAGTTGTGCCGAATAGGTAGCCTGACATAGCTTTTCCAGGTCTAGATTTCCAGCTGCCGGAATTCTCCCTCTTTGTGTATACCTTGCATATTATGAGAGAAAAGGCATTAAATTACTCCGAAAAGCATTATTGTACATAAAAACATCATAAATAACAGTAAGAAAACATGATGCAAAATGGACGTATCAAGCATACCAGTGACATTCATGTGACATCTGACAACATCAATAGTTTCGGGGATCCCATTACGGCAATTTCTGCATGGGCACAACATATCTTCGGCCCCATGTGAGCAAGCGTGAATTCCATAAACTGATTCACGCCAGCCATGTATGGTGGCGTGAGGACCGTTCCATGAGTAACCCAACCATGATCCATTGCATGTACAACATGAAAAGTAAATAGAACGCACCTAATATTTGCTACTATGATGTTTTTAAGTAAACAGATCTCACATGAAATCGCCCATGTTTGACGTTTGATGTCTACTATGCAACTTTATTCTTGTAGACACGTGTTGGGCCTCCAAGCGCAGAGTTTTGTAGGACAGTAGCAATTTTCCCTCAAGTGGTTGACCTAAGGTTTATCAATCCGTGAGAGGTGTAGGATGAAGATGTGGTCTCTCTCAAACGACCCTGCAACCAAATACAAGAAATCTCTTGTGTCCCCAACACACCCAATACAATGGAAAATTGTATAGGTGCACTAGTTCGGGGAAGATATGGTGATAAAAGTGTAATATGGATGGTAGAAATATATTTTCATAATATGAATAAATAAAAGCAGCAAGGTAGCAAATAGTAAACGGGCACAAAAACGGTATTGCAATGCTTAAAAACAAGGCCTAGGGTCCGTACTTTCACTAGTGCAACCTCTCAACAATGCTAATATAATTGGATCATATAACCATGCCTCAACGTGCAACGAAGAATCACTCCAAAGTTCCTATCTAGCAGAGAACATAAGAATAAATTGTTTGTAGGGTACGAAACCACCACAAAGCTATTATTTCTGTTTGATCTATTCAAGAGTCCGTAATAAAATAACACAAAGTTATTCTTTCTGTTCGATCTATCCTAGAGTTTGTAGTAAAATAACACCAAAGCAAATTCATATTCATAATACTCAATCCAACACAAAGAACTTCGAAGAGTGCCTCGAGATTTCTACCGGACAAACAAAGACAAGAACGTGCATCAACCCCTATGCATAGATTACCCCAATGTCACCTCGGGAATCCGCGAGTTGAGTGCCAAAACATATATCAAGTGAATCAATACGATGCCCCATCACCACGAGTATTAAATTGCAAGACATATATCAAGTGCTCTCAAATCCATAAAAGTATTCAATCCGATAACAACGAAAGCTCAAAGGGAAAAACTCAATTCATCACAACAAGATAGAGAGGGGAAAACACCATATGATCCGACTATATTAACAAAGCCCGCGATACATCAAAATCGTGACATCTCAAGAACACGAGAGAGAGAGAGAGAGAGAGAGAGAGAGAGAGATTAAACATATGGCTACTGGTACAAACCCTCAGCCCCGAGGGTGAACTACTCCCTCCTCTTCATTGTGGCCGTCGGGATGATGAAGATGGACACCGGAGATGATTCCCCCCTCCGGTTGCGTGCCGGAAAGGGTCTAGATTGGTTTTCGGTGGCTACACAGCCTTGCGGCGGGGGAACTTCTTATCTAGGTTAACCCCGAGGGTTTTCAGAATATTTGTGAATTTATAGGGTAAAGAGGGGGTGCAGGAGGCCACCAAGGTGGGCACAACCCACCTGGGCGCGCCTGGCCCCCCAGGCGCGCCCTGGTGGGTTGTGCCCCCCTCGGTGCACCCCCATGTGCTGATCTGGCCCATCTTGGGTGTTCTGGTCCAAAAAAAAATCTCCAAAAAGTTTCGCGGTGTTTGGACTCCGTTTGATATTGATTTCATGCAATGTAAAAAACAAGCAAAAAAACAACATACGTTATAAAGTTGCTATAAAGTTGCTATAAAATGATTGTAAAACATCCAAGAATGATAATATAACAACATGAATACTTCATAAATTATAGATACGTTGGAGACGTATCAACGTTACCGCTGTCGTGCGTGACTTCACCCTTCAACTGTGGCGTGTGGCCTCGTCGTACCCTTGCAACCACGTTCACCTCGCCGAGTTATCCTCTTGACTCATTGATGGGGGTATTGGGGAACGTAGTATTTCAAAAAAAAAAACCTACGATCACGCAAGATCTATCTAGGAGAATCATAACAACGAGCGGGGAGAGTGTGTCCACGTACCCTCATAGACCAAAAGCGGAAGTGTTTAGTAACGCGGTTGGTGTAGTCGAACGTCTTCACGATCCAACCGATCAAGTACCAAACGCATGACACCTCCGCGATCTGCACATGTTTAGCTCGGTGACGTCCCTCGAACTCTAGATCCCGCTGAGGCCGAGGGAGAGTTTCGTCAGCACGACGGCATGGTGACGGTGATGATGAAGCTACCGACGCAGGGATTCGCCTAAGCACTACGACAATATGGCCGAGGTGGAAATCCGTGGAGGGGGGCACAACACACCACTAAGAGATCAACTTGTGTGTCTATGGGATGTCCCCCTACCCCGTATATAAAGGAGGGGAGGAGGAGGCCGGCCAGTCACAAGGGGCGCGCCAAGGGAAAGGAATCCTACTCCTAGTAGGAGTAGGTTTCCCCCTTTCCTAGTCCAAGTAGGAGAAGGGGGGATGAGGAGGAGGAGAGAAGGAAAGGGGGGCCGGCCCACTAGTCCAATTGGGTTTGGGCTAGGGGGGCGCGCGCCACACCTTGGCCTGCCACCTCTCTTCCACCAAAACGCCCATGAGGCCCAATAACCCCCCGGGATTCCGTTAACCCCCCGGTACTCCAGAAAATACCCGATACACCTCAGAACTATTCCGGTGTCCGAATATAATCTTCCAATATATCAATCTTTATGTCTCAACCATTTCGAGACTCCTCGTCATGTCCGTGATCTCATCTGGGACTCTGAACTACCTTCGGTACATCAAAACACATAAATTCATAATACCGATCGTCATCGAACAGTAAGCGTGCGGACCCTACGGGTTCGAGAACTATGTAGACATGACCGAGACTCGTCTCCGGTCAATAACCAATAGCGGAACCTGGATGCTCATATTGGCTCCCATATATTCTATGAAGATCTTTATCGGTCAAACCGCATAACAGCATACGTTGTTCCCTTTGTCATCAGTATGTTACTTTCCCAAGATTCGATTGTCGGTATCATCATACCTAGTTCAATCTCGTTATCACCCAGTTACGTTGTGACGTTTGATAGCACACTAAGTGTTCCTACGGTATTCGGGAGTTACATAATCTCATAGTCATAGGAACATGTATAAGTCATGAAGAAAGCTATAGCAATAAACTAAATGACCATAGTACTAAGCTAATGGACGGGTCTTGCCATCACATCATTCTCTAATGATGTGATCTCGTTCATCAAATGAAAACACATGTATATGGCTAGGAAACTTAACCATATTTGATTAACGAGCTAGTTTAGTAGAGGCATACTAGGGACACTCTGTTTGTCTATGTATTCAGACATGTACTAAGTTTCCAGTTAATACAATTCTAGCATGAATAATAAACATTAATCATGATATAAGGAAATATAAATAACAAATTATTGCCTCTAGGGCATATTTCCTTTGGTCCCCCACTTGCACTAGAGTTAATAATCTAGTTCACATCGCCATGTGATTTAACATCAATAGTTCACGTCTTTATGTGATTAATACCCATAGTTCACATCACCATGTGACCTACACACAAAGGTGTAACGTCCCAATTTTCAATTTGGATGTTATACATAGGTCATCATATGCATATCATATTTTATTTGCATTTTTGTTGTGATCCTAGAAATCTTAAGCAACTCAAGGACCCAAGGAGAGAGTTGGGGATTTCATTTATTTTCATATTTGAATTTTTCTCAAATTTGAAAAGAGCATCAATTTGGTTTTAACATTTTTCTCTCCAAATATTTCTAGTATTAAAAATAAAAGAGAGAAGATAACATGACTTCTTCAAAAAGAGAGGAATATTGCAAGAAAAAATTTAAAATCAAATATATATATTTTATTTGGATTTTATTTGAATTAGAAAATATGCATTTTCGAAAATTGCATTTTAGGCCAAAAAATGTTCACTTTGTTCTAAATATTTTATTTACATGGTGAAAAATGTTTTTGGCATTTTTAGAACTTTTTCTTATATTTTATTAGGGTTTTTTCTTGGTGAATTTATTTCAAAAAAGTTTCACTGACCGGGCCAAAGGCCACCGAGCCGGCCAAGCCCGCAATGCCGCCGCCGTCCAGACTGACGCCGAGGGGAGTCCGAGCGGACTCCGCCCAGCTAACCTCCTCGCAAGCCCCCCCGGGCCTCTTTAAATTGGGCCAAGGCCCCGCCGCCCTCTCCACCCGAGCCGCCCCCGCCGCCCCCATGCCTGCGCTGCTAAATAAGGTCGTTGTTCATCGCCGCCACTGTCGCCGGAGTTGCCGACCCACCAGTTTTTCGTCGTGAACCGGTAAAAACGCCCCGGATCGCCCGTTTTTTTAGGTTTTTGGTTTAGATCGGTTTTGTTTTAGGGTTCGCTCATTAGCGAGCGTTCATCCGTTAGATTCTGTTAACGAACGTTTTCGTTCGTTTCGTTCTGTTAGCGAACGTTCGTTCGTTAGTGTTTTCGGCCAGGGACCTATCCACTATTATTTTTATCGCAGATTAGCCCCTGATCTTCAAACCCTTGCAACTTTTTAACCGTTCGTCCGAATCCAGTGAAACCAACGCCAAAATCATCGTCTTGAACCCCTCTTTCTAGTTAATCAACTTGAACATGGTTTTGTCAAATTAAATTTTGGTTTCAAGCAGATTTGAATACGAACTTCTTTTTATCACAGTTTGAGTTTCGTAGCTCTGATTCAATTGATTCTTTTTGCAAATCGAAGCTCTTCAGTTGAACTTTCAGTTTGGATCTTTTTATTTGAGTTTTACCCTTGCATCTATGCTTGATTGCTTATGTAAGATATTTTATTGTTTGCGATAGAATTTCTGAAGTGCAAAGCGTGCTACTACGAGTCACTAGGGTTTTCGGATCGTCGTCAAGGCAAGTAACACTTTGATCATATCCCTTATTACCCAGTTTTTATGCATTAGTTTCAACCCTCAAACATTGCATGAGTAGGATTGATAACATGTGGGTATTGGGAAGTAGTTGATGATGGTAGAACCTATTGTCCTTTTTTATTCAAACCTTGGGAATTACTTCTACGCTATGCTTACTGCTATGCTATGCTCATAGACGTGGTTTGGTTTGAGTGATTCATGAAAGATGTGAGAGATTATTACGAACTAAGGGTTTATTTAAGGTGGCTACTTTAATACACATCTGGGTGGATTGTTTGTGGGCACCTGGGGAATCCAGTGTTGTCCAAGGAGATCCCGCGGAATCCATGTGATCATCCTATGGTTCGCCACCCAGGCTCGAAGGGATCATAAGATTATTCATGCTAGAAACTTCCCTGTGCAGCCACAAACCATTATGGGCTCTAGCATAGTTGATTATGTTGTGTGACCTCTTTCAGTGGTAAACTAGCAGATGTAGGGGATGTAGGTGGTACGGTTTACCCGTCGAAAGAGTTAATGCTTCTGAAAGACTATGTCTCAGTCATCCATTTCTCAAACACCATGTAGTGCGAGAAATCCAACGGAGGAGATCGAGTCTTGTGGGAAAAGTGCGCAAACCTCTCCAGAGTGTATAAACTAATCATGGTTAGCCGTGTCCCCGGTTATGGACATCTTGAGTATCTGGTTCTTGAATTATTATGATGATCTCATCACTCTTAATTAATTTGTTGGCTTATTGATTATTAATTTTGGGATTGAGATGGGGTTTCCATTCTCAATGTTTTCAACAAACTTTGTAGTAAATAATATATATTCCTTTGCAGTAGGGAAAAATTGGCTTTACGCAAAAATAATAATCATAGAGCCTCCACCAGCCATATATGCATGTAGATATAGTTGTTATTTTTGTTCATTGCTCTACAGTGTTATTTTGCCAGCATATTCCATGTGCTGACCCATTTCGGGCTGCAACATATTATGTTGCAGACTTTTCAGACGAGAAGTAAGGTACGTTAGGTCGTTGTCGTGCACTCAGCTATGCCGTTGGAGTTGATGGACTCATTTACTTTCGATGCTTCCGCAGTTATCTTGTTTAGATGGCCTTAAGCCATATTCTTGTAGTAAGTTCTCTTTTGAGACATTCGATGTAATAAGTGTGTGATTGCACTCTGTTATAAATCCTTTGAGTATTGTGTGTGTCAGCATTACCGATCCAGGGATGACACTTATGCATAGAGATTTGACCGTTTGAGGTCGGATCTCTACAAGATGGTATCAGAGCACACGCTGGCTGTATGACGCGACCACTAAGATAAGCCATAGGTCACTCTCCTCTACTAATTTTTGACTCTCCTCCATTTTTCCACTCTATAGATGGCGGGCCCAAGGAACAAGTTTGCTCAACCGGATGAAGGCACACCATTTGGACGACACTTGCAGGAAGTCACTAGGTACTTGAACATCGGAATACCAAGCTTCACCGGGACCTACACCGCTACTTTACCAGAAGAGGAGCATTGGATGATTTGATTTCATGTTCCAGGGAGGACATTCGCACCAGTTACTGAGCCCATAGAGTTTTCCTTTGATGCACCAACCTGGAGTCTAGGAAAGAGCATGGCAACCCACATCGCCATGGGGCGCATCAGCGAATTATACAACAAAGATCTTAAGGGCACCATCTACCATATATGTGGGCGCCGAGATGAGCAATGGGAGCTGATCAGCACCAGGAGGGACAAGTCCATCGCAGCCTTCATCCAGGAGTTAAACCAGCACATTCGCCGCCAGGAGAACCAAATGTGCGCCAACATGATAGATCTGAAGAAGGTGATGACCAGGAACATGGAGCTTGAAGAGGAACTCAAGTATACATGCGATGGATATGAGGAGGAAATTGTAGTGTTACTGGAGAATAATGAAGACCCGAAGAAGAAGCTAGGAGTATTCATGGGAGATCCCGCACCTGAGGAGGACATCCGTTCTGAAGACTATATCATCATCGACGACACCGACTCCGACCCCGACAGTAGTGATGATGATTACGAAGACGAAGCTCGAGCGGATATCATGGAGTCTTTCAACGATCAAATCTTCTAGTCGACCACCATATTATCAGTAGTATTCCCCCATGTATATAGTATTAGTCCGAGTATTTTGTAACGGTAGTTAGATCGTTTGTATGCTCTTGTTTGAATTGAGTGGTGTGATATGAATGTGTTTGTATCATGTGATGCCCCTTATTCAATAGTACACTAATCATACACGCAAACGTGTACGATCAAGATCAGGGACTCACGGAAGATATCACAACACAACTCTAAAAATAACATAAGTCATACAAGCATCATAATACAAGCCAGGGGCCTCGAGGGCTCGAATACATGTGCTCGATCATAGACGAGTCAGCGGAAGCAACAATATCTGAGTATAGACATAAGTTAAACAAGTTTGCCTTAAGAAGGCTAGCACAAACTGGGATACAGATCGAAAGAGGCGCATGCCTCCTGCCTGGGATCCTCCTAAACTACTCCTGGCCGTCGTCAGCGGCCTGCACGTAGTAGTAGGCACCTCCGGTGTAGTAGGAGTCATCGTCAACGGCGGCGTCAAGCTCCTGGGCTCCAGCATCTGGTTGCGACAACCAAAGAGAAAGGAAAGGGGGAAAAGGGGGAGGAAAGCAACCGTGAGTACTCATCCAAAGTACTCGCAAGGAAGGATCTACACTACATATGCATGGGTATATGTGTAAAGAGGCAATATCGATGGACTGAACTGCAGAATGCCAGAATAAGAGGGGGATAGCTAGTCCTGTCGAAGACTACGCTTCTGGCAGCCTCCATCTTGCAGCATGTAGAAGAGAGTAGATTGAAGCTCACCAAGTAGCATCGTATAGCATACTCCTACCCGGCGATCCTCTCCTCGTCGCCCTGTTAGAGAGCGACCACCAGGTTGTATCTGGCACTTGAAAGGGTGTGTTTTACTAAGTATTCGGTTCTAGTTGTCATAAGGTCAAGGTACAACTCCAGGTCGTCCTTTTACCGAGGGACACGGCTATCCGAATAGATAAACTTCCCTGCAGGGGTGCACTACATTACCCAACACGCTCGATTCCATTTGGCCGGACACACTTTTCTGGGTCATGCCCGGCCGCGGAAGATCAACACGTCGCAGCCCCACCTAGGCACAACAGAGAGATCAGCACGCCGGTCTAAATCCTATGCACGCAGGGGTCTGGGCCCATCGCCCATTACACACCTGCACGTTGCGTACACGGCCGGAGAGCAGACCTAGCAACCTGAATTTCAAAGGAAGTTGTGTTACGCTGTCCAACACGGAGCACGCCGCTCAGTCGCTGACGTCATGAAGGCTTCGGCTGATACCACGACTTCGAGTGCCCATAACTATTCCCGCGTAGTTGGTTAGTGCGTATAGGCCAGTGGCCAGACTCAGATCAAATACCAAGATCTCATTAAGCGTGTTATTTGAAGTATCCGCGAACGCCGACTAGGGCCAGGCCCAGCTCTCTCCTAGGTGGTATCAACCTGCCCTATCGCTCCACCACAAAGTAACAGTCGGGGGCCGTCGGGAACCCAGACCCACCTCTACTGGGATGGAGCCACCTGCCCCTTCAGCCCCCATCTCCGAACAGTATCATAAGTAATGTAACAGTATAAAGTATATATCAGATGCCCGTGATCACCTCCCGAAGTGATCACGGCCCAGTAGTATAGCATGGCAGACGGACAAGAGTGTAGGGCCACTGATGGAACACTAGCATCCTATACTAAGCAATTAGGATAGCAGGTAAAGGTAACAACTGTAGCAACAATGACAGGCTATGCAGCAAAATAGGATTAACCGAAAGCAGTAACATGCTACACTACTCTAATGCAAGCAGTAGAGAAAAGGAATAGGCGATATCTGGTGATCAAGGGGGGGCTTGCCTGGAAGCTCTGTTGCACAAGAAGAAGGGTCGTCGGTGACGTAGTCGTACTCGGTGGCATCAGCGCCGGTCTCGGGGTCTACCGGGAAATAAGAGGGGGGGAAGAAACAGTAAATACGGAGCAAACAAAGCATCACAAAACATAACGAGGCAATACGCGGTGCTAGGTATGCCCTAACGCGGTAGGAGGTGGTACCAGCGAAGGGGGGAAACATCCGGGAAAGTATCCCCGGTGTTTAGCGTTTTCGAACATATGAACCGGAGGGGGAAAGTTGCGAGTTTGATAGGCTAGGGATGTGTGGCGGACGAACAGGCTGCGTATCCGAATTCGTCTCGTCGTTCTGAGCAACTTTCATGTACAAAGTATTTTCATCCGAGTTATGATTTATTTAATATTAATTTTCAAAGTTTTTAATTCATTTTTAGAATTAATAGAATTAATTTAATTTATAAAATGTCATTATGATGTCAGTGTGATGTCATCAGCCAACCAGTCAGTTGACTTAGTCAAACTGACAGGCGGGTCCCACTGTCATAGTCTAAGAATAACTAAACAGGTTTAATTAGTTTAGCTAGTGATTAGGTTAATATAAATAGGATTAATTAAGTTAATTAGTTAATTAGTTAATTAATATTTTTTTTATTTATTAATTATTATTATTTTAAATTCTTTTTTTAACAAAAACGTTCTCGGGTGGGGGCCTTTGTCATAGGCCCCAGGGGGCCTAACTAGTGCGGGCTACCGGGCGACGGGCAAGCGCTAACGGGCGAACCCAAGCACGACGTCGCCCGAACGGACTCGCACATGGGCGCGGAGGAGGCCACGAGCAGCAGCGGGCGGCGAGCGGCAGGGAGCTCCAGTGAGCGATGGCTCTTGGTCTGGGCGACAGTCACGAGGGTCACAAGGACGCGGGTGAGCAGGGGGGCCGCTGATGTAGGCGCTCGTAGCAGCAGGGAGGCGCGGCCAGCGAGCGAGGCAGTTGCAGCAGCGCACTTTGCGGACAAGGCCGGCGCGAGGTGGAGGAGTAGCGGCGGCAGCATATGAAGGTGCAGGCGAGGGGAGGCGGGCGCAGCGAGGGGCGTCACGTGCATGGGGCGGCTGTGGATGCGCGCGTGGGGCACAGACGCAAGGTGCGAGCGTGAGTACATCGTGGTGCTCGTCGCCCATGGCGGCAGCCGGAGCTCGGTGCTCAACGGGATGATGGCTAGGAGGCGGAATCGAGCACGGAGGGGAGAGGGATTCACGACGGAGCTCATGGTGGAGCCATAGTGCATGGCAGTAGGCTCAAGGGAGGCTCGGGGTGGCCGGAGTCAGGGACGACGAGGTCGAGGTCGGGTCGGCGATGGAGATGAGGAAGACGGGGTGGTGTTGCGGCGTCAGCGAGGCGGGTGCAGTCCGGTGGGAAGGAAGGGGACGCGGTGATGGCGGGGCAGCGTCAGGCGGCTTCGGGTCCTCGTGCGGCGGTGGTGGTCGACGACGGCGGGTGGCGATGGTGACGGCGAATGGGGCCGGGATCGCTCCCCATCCCGGTCCAGATCGGGAACGAGAGGAGGGGGAGAGGCGAGCGAGTGGGGGAAGTGGGGGCTGGGTGGTTAGGGTTTTGGGTGGAGTGGGGGGATAAGGAGGAGTGGGGTGGGCCTCCTGGTTGGTCTAGATGCCAACTGGGCCGTGGTCCAGCGGGGGAGGGGGGTTTTCTCTTTTATTTTTGTTTACTTTCCTTCTATATTTTGTTTATTCTCTGTTGTTTTCTGTTTTAATTTTATATTTTAAATACATTAGTTTTATAAAATACATTAGTTGTACATAAATTAGTATGAACAAATATGCCACCACCACAATTAACTTGGCACCTAAAATAAATTAGTTCGCAATTGTTTATTATTTTAAAAGCATTTAAATAATTGTTCTCGCTACATTTTACTCATATTAGAGTATTTAAACAATTTATAAAAGTGTGGTCTCTCCACCATAATTACCTATGCATTATTTGGCACAAACCGAACATTTTAGTTTTAATATTTGAAAACTTTAATTGTTTGACTTGATTTTGAATTTGAATTTTGAATTGGTTTTTGAACTAACCCGAGATTAACTACAGTGACATAGGTGACGTGGCATCATTAACGAGGGGTTACTGTAGCCTAATTATCCGGGCGTCACATCTCATGTGCATATGGGTAGTGCTTTCTCTTTAGACCTCATTCTATTCTAATCTCTCCCCTCTAAACCCATCAGATGCCTCCCAGACGTGACCCCGGATTTATCTTCCCACCGGAGCTCACTCAGTTGATCCAATAGCAGAATGCCTTGATGCAGTTGCTAGTCCAGAACCAGGGCAACAACAACAACAACCCACCGCCACCACCTCCACTTGACAATTTAGCTCGTTTTCTGAGGTTGAATCCGCCGGTGTTTTCCAGTAGCACAGAGCCGATAGTTGCTGATGATTGCCTCCGCAGGATTGGAAGGGAGTTGACCACCACAGGTTGTACAGATGCTGAGAACGTGCATATTGCCGCACACCAACTGGATGGACCCGCGGCCTCATGGTGGAAGAATTACACAGCCACTTTTCCTATAGTCAATGTCACTTGGGATTTGTTTCAGCAAGCATTCCGCACTGCACATGTCTCAACTAGAGCTATGAGCGTGAAGAAGCGTGAATTTCGCAACTTACGCCAAGGAAATCATACTGTAGGGCAGTATGTGGATGAGTTTAGTAAGTTAGCTCGATATGCCCCGGATGATGTCGCCATAGATGCCGCGAAGCAGGAGGAGTTTATGGAAGGGTTGAATGATGAGCTGAGTATGCAGTTGATGGTAGCAACATTTGCTAACTACCAGGACTTGGTAGACAGGGCTCTTATGATTGAAGGGAAGTAGCAGCAGATAGAGAGCCACAAAAGGAAGTATGGACAAGGGAAGTATAACTCTGGAGCTCAGCAGAAGCCTCGTTTTACCCCGAACTCGGGAGGACACACCCACCATAACCATGGAGGCCACACTCACAATGGAGGAAGTTTACATAACCACAGGGCCCCAAGAATGGAAATGGGAATGGAGCAAGCAGCAACCAGAACCGTTCCAACCCAGCAACACCTGCTAAGAAGGATCTGAGTCATGTCACCTGTTACAAGTGCGGGAAGACTGGGCACTACGCCAATGATTGTTCTGAGTTGAAGAATGGCAATGGAAATGGAAGCTCTAGGAAGAAGCCCAATCCCTTCACCAGAGGTCAGGTGAACCACATCAACGTGGAGGAACTTGAAGATCAGCCTGACGTAGTGATTGGTAAGTTTTTGGTTCAGTCGTTTACTACTCTTGTTCTTTTCGATACTGGTGCATCGCATTCATACATATCAAGGGGATTTGTGGACAAGTTTAGGTTGCCAACCCTAGCCCTTAGGTCACCCATGTTAGTAAGCTCGCCAGGAGCAGAGTATATGGCCAGCCGATGGTGTGATCGGTTACCCTTAACCATTGGTAGCCATGTTTTCCCCTCAGACCTAATAATTTTGGAGTCACAAGGATTGGATATAATACTAGGCATGGATTGACTATCAAAGTATGGAGGAAACATTGACTGTGCTAGTAAGTCGATACTTCTCACCACCCCGGAGGGAAAGAGGATCAAGTATGTATCCAGGCATGCGCCAAGGAGAACCCAAGTGAATTCCCTCTCAAGAGTTGTTCAGGAGGAAGTGCCTGTAGTGAGGGATTACCTGGATGTATTTCCAGAGGAACTACCAGGCATGCCGCCAGATCGAGATATAGAGTTTTTGATAGAGCTGTTTGTTGGGGAACGTAGTAATTTCAAAAAAAAATCCTACGCACACGCAAGATCATGGTGATGCATAGCCAGGAGAGGGGAGAGTGTCGTCCATGTACCCTCATACACCGTAAGCGGAAGCGTTATGATAACGCGGTTGATGCAGTCGTACGTCTTCACGATCCGACCGATCCAAGTACCGAACGCACAGCACCTCCGAGTTCAGCACACGTTCAGCTCGGTGACGTCCCACGAACTCACGATCCAGCAGAGCTTTGCGGGAGAGTTCCGTTAGCACGATGACGTGATGACGGTGATGATGATGCGACCGACGCAGGGCTTCGCCTAAGCACCGCTACGATATGACACTACAAAAAAAAGATACCTCCGTGACATTTTGGGCCGAACGAAAAAAAATTCGGTCATACATATGACACTTCTATGACGATAATTGTGACAAAACCCGGTTACATCATAGATGTGGTGGGCTCCTACTTCTATGACAAAAAATCATGACAGAAAATGGGCTTTTCGTCCTGGGCTGGCGGAGACGCAGCTGCATGACATTCTTTGGGCCGTCCATGACAGAAAAAACCATGGTAGAAGCGAGGGGAGGAAAATTTCAGGAGTTGCGGTTACGGTGGGAGGTCGGGGCGGCGATGCGCGTTTTCTCTACACGTACGTGCTGCAGCGTGTGTGCGGCGTTGGCTCTAATCGAACCCGAAGCGAGGCATTGGGCTCTAACGAACTGGCGATTGCACTGCAGGCTACGTTATTGAGCCCGGCGATCGATCGATGGCTGTTAATCTGAACCCTATCGGCGATTCGCCGCTCTGCTGCTAATCAAGCCGATCGATGTTGCCTCGTGGATGAGCGATGGCGTTGCGGGGGAGGGGGTTTGGATGAGCGATGGCGGCGCGTTGCCTCTGGATGAACATGACCCGTGGTGTGGAGGGCTGGATGAGCGATGGCGGTGGAGGGTGGCCGTGGAGGGGTGGTTGAACATGAACCCATGGTGTGGAGGGCTAGATGAGCAGAGAGCGATGGAGGCGCCCGTGGAGGGTGGTTGAGCGATGGCGGTGGAGTAGCGCGCGGTGGAGGCTGGATGAGCAGGAGCCCGTGGAGGTGGAGGAGGTCGACGGTAGCCCGTGGAGGCTGGAGGAGGTCGGCGGTGGAGATGAACAGTATCCGTGGAGTCCTGTTTTGCGATGCGCCACACCCTCCCGATGAACAGGACCCCGTTTGACCGTGGCGCTCCAACACAAGTCTGTTTGTCCGTTTTGCGGTCGCCACACCCTCCCGATCAACAGACCCCGTTTTGACCGTAGGAGGTCCGTTTCATCCGTTTTGCGATACGCCACACCCTCCCGATCAGCAGACCCCGTTTCGACCGTAGGAGGTCCGTTTCCTCCGTTTTGCGGTACGCCAGACCCCTCCCGATCAACAGGACCCCGTTTCGAACATGGTCGGTCGAACACAAGGCCATTTCCTCCATTGTGCGGTACGCCAGGCCTCGTTTCCATCACCTGTTCCGTCCAAGCCCTCCCGATGAACACGACCACGCATTCCGTTTCGACCCAGCCGGTTGGCTCCCCATGAACACGACGACGACGCTGTTTCTCCGTTCTGACCAAGCCATGTATGTATGCGTGAGTAGGCGTTTGAGACCCTGCCCGTATGTACGTACGTGGCCGTTTTCTTTCTTGCACCCTTTCCGATGTACGTACGTGTACATGCTACGTGCGCGCCTCTACTACGACACGTGCGCGCCTCTACATCGACCAGTATATATGTACGTACACGTTCACGACCAGAATGACAACGCTACGTACGCTTCGACCAGGTGGGTCCCGACTATCAGACACTTCCTTGCCTACGAAGATGTAGCTGGTGGGTCCCAGCAGTCAGGGGGTGAATCTTTTGTTTTTTTTTGCCCGGACGCACTTCCTTGCGTGCGAACATGTAGCTGGTGGTTCCCAGCAGTCAGGGGGGAAATGTTTTTTTCGCGAAATACGGTGGCCCGTCCGGTGGGTCCCTGCTATCAGGTGGAGGAAAAATTATTTTGCGCGTAATAAGGAGGCACTTCCTTGCGGCCGCCGTGAGTAGCCTAGAGCACCACGGCGGTGGACGACAGCGAGGCCTAGGAAGGGGATGACGCGGAGCCGGGGAAGACGCAGCAGTGGATGCCCACGCGAAGAGGAGTACGAGGGTGAGTCTGCCGTCGCCGCAGAATAACAGGGGGTGTGGGTGAGTAGAGGGATGGCCTGGCCAGCGGTGGGACTAGTAGGGGGCAGTGAGGCCTCTTCCGCATCGCATCCGGCCACGGGAGGCAGGAGCACGAGGCACGACCGGCGCTGGTTTGGGCGGCTGGAGGAAGAAGACCAGAGGTTGAAGAAGCACTACGGCCGTTGGATGGACATCATACGGTCACTGGAGCTAGAATCATGCATATTGACTAAGTTGACAAATCCCTCCATCCCCGTCAACTTAGCAGGCCCTAAGTCGATCGGCACTATCTTTGGGTCCCAGCTAACAAAGCGGAGTATTCATTTTTTGTGCGTAATAAGGAGGCACTTCCTTGCGTGCGAAGATATAGCTGGTGGGTCCGAGCTGTCGGTGGCGTTAACGATTTTTCACGAAATCTGAGGCCCTTCGGTGGGTCCCGATGTCGGTGGAGGAATCATTATTTTGCGGCGTAATAAGGAGGCATTTCCTTGCGTGCGGCCGTGGACCAGCTATCGGCCTCTCCACGTCTGATCCACCAGATGCATGTCGGTCGTTGACCACATTGACCAGGCCGCACCGAGAGCACCAGGCGGTGGGCGACGGCGAGGCCTAGGAAGGAACAACACGGAGGCAGGGAAGACTCGGCGCTTGTTTCCCACGCGGAGGGGAGTATCTGTTGTCGAGGTTTATGGCTCGGCTGCCGTCGCGGACAATAACAGCGGTGTGGGTGAGTAGAGCGGATGGCTAGGCCAGCGATGGGAGTCGATGGGCGGTGAGGCCTACGTGGCAGCAGAGCCGGCCGCGGGAGGAGGGAGCGAGCAGTCCCGCCGCGCTTGTTTGAGCGGCCGAGCAGAAGAGCAGAGATTGAAGAAGACGACGGCCGTTGGATGGCCATCCAACGATCCTTGCTTGTCGTCAACCTTCTTTTAGGAAAGCCTCAAATCTGTGGAAAACAGCATGCAGCCCATCTGCCATTATTTCTAATAATTTACAGCCCATTTGCTAATTCTTAAGGTTTTTTTGGAGCCCATATTCTTTTTGTTAGCATTACAGCCCATATTGTGGCCACGGTTAAAAATTATACGAAATTTTGCATATTTCAAAAGGGTCCAACTGTTTTTAATCCCAAATTTTGACTCACATTCAAACTGATTTTAAAAATAAATGTATATCAATATAAAATCCAACAAATTCTCCACGCATAAAAATTAATGTAATTTAAAATCTTGAAATGAAAAAGATATTTGAAACTAATTGCGGTTTGATGTGTTTTAAAATGTACAACCCATTTCTCATTCTTGATGGGCCATTTTCTCGGCCAGCCAAATGAAAGCTCTCCTCGTCTTGAAAGATTTGCAGCCCAACAGGCACGACAAAGCGACTTACTTGGCAAATCACAAAAAACTGGGCTGTGGTCGTGGACCCACTATCAGCCCTCCACGTCAAGACTCTTCCGATGGAAGTCGTTCCTTGACCACGTTGACCACACCGCGACGGAGAGCACCACGGCGGTGGACGACGGCGAGGCCTAGGAAGGGGCGACGCTTGGCCGGGAAGACGCGCGGTGGAAGCCAGCGGAGAGGAGTACGAGGGTTCACTGGTTCGGCTGCGGGTTCCAGCAGTCAGGGGGCAAACTTTTTTTTGCAAGATACCGTGGCCCATCCAGTGGGTTCCCGTTGTCAGTTGGAGGAATCATTATTTTCCGCATAATAAGGAGGCACTTACTTGCTACGGCCGTGGACCCAGCTGAGACTCTCCACGTACAGTATGCTTCCGAAGGAAGTCGTTCCTTGACCACGTTGACCTCGCCGCATTCCATTGCATGCATGCATCCATGGGCATGGTGCGTCCCCACTGTCAGCCTCTCACGTACAGTCATCTTCCGATGACTCTCGGTTGTTGACCACGTTGACCACACCGTGCGGCGCACCTGCATCGGAATGACCGGAGATGGGGAAGATGGGGCGGTGGAGTCGCAGATGGAGAGGAGGGAAACTTCATTGGTTGGTCTTGGGCGGCACAGCCAGCAGTGCCGCCACGGAGACAGGAGCAAGAACAGAGGTTGAAGAATGAGCACGGTTGTTGGATTAACATCCAACGGTCCAGCTGCTAGAATCATTTGTTGATTAAGTTGACAAAGCCGTGCGTACACGGCCGCTTAGTAGGCCCACAAGTCACCACCAAATCGACGGGTCCCACTATCAGCGGGATGAATAATTTTTTCGCCAAAACAAGGAGGCACTTCCTTCCGTGCGAAGATACAGCCATGGGTCCCAGCTATCGGTGGAGAAACATTTTTTCAGCTTAATAAGGAGGAACTTTCCTTGCTTGCGACCATGGACCTCGTGGGTCCCAGCCGTCGAGCTCTCCACCTACGATTCTCTTCGATGACTCGTTTGTTGACCACGCCGCACCGAACACAACGAGGCGGTGGACGACGGCGAGGCCCTGGACGGGAACGACTGGAGATGGGAAAACGCGGCGGTGGAGTCGCAGATTGAGAGGAGGAGAAGGGTTATAACTGGTTACATTGCGGCGTGGGGCTGTAGTCATGGAGAATAACAGGAGGTTTCGTGGGGTGGAGGGATAGCCTGGCGGCGGTGGGGTAGCGCTTGGCGATGATGCATGCTAAGCGAGTCGCTAGTCACCGGAGGCGGACCAGGCTGTCCCGCGATCTTGGAGGAAGAAGACGAGAGATTGAAGGTGCATGCGGCCATTGGATATAAATCCAATGGCTGTGGAGGACACAATCATTTATTGACCAAGTTGACAACGCCTGCGTGAGGCCGACCTATTGGCCCACATGTCACCGCAAAATGTGGCATATATTTAACCCATGTTTTCTAGAATGTACAGTCCATTTGCTGGGCTGGGTGAACAAATAATTTTGCGTCAATCAGGCCCATTTATATTTTCTAAGAAATCCCAGCCCATTTTCACTTCCTTGAAATACACGTATTAGGTGGGCTCGTTATATATATAATGTTATGTTAGAAGGAGCAATTAATATCAAAGAATAAACCGGAGAGGCACATTATATATATATATATATATATATAATTAAGAAATTAGCGAGTTATTGCTCAAAATAAAAATGAGTGTGTTATTATTAAATTGGTCCTTCAAAATCTTCGCAAGCTTTTATGCGCAATCACCAGGATTTTCCTTGCACGTGAGTCAAAAACAACCAGGATTTTCTGTTAAACATTTACTTTTATAAGTTAATAACCGTGGGATGTTTTTATAATGTATATATAAGTCTCTATAAAATATACGATAATAGTAATAATATAAA
The DNA here is from genome assembly GCA_021605205.1 of Aegilops longissima. Lineage (NCBI taxonomy): Eukaryota > Viridiplantae > Streptophyta > Magnoliopsida > Poales > Poaceae > Aegilops > Aegilops longissima. Next base: position 492,153,830 of record CM038678.1, read on the forward strand.
TATATATGTGGTTAGAAGGAAAACATAAATTGGACACAGCATTACTTTTATAAGAGACCTGCGTTTTATACCCCACAAGAGGCATACTAACAAGTTCACACACAAATACAACAGAAAAGGTAAACATTCATATCAAACTCAGGTTCACAAGACACGTTCATATTCATAGCCAACATTCACTATCAACAACTCAAAAGATTCATATATACACAAGCTCAAAGATATCTATGTGTAACGCCCGGATTCGATCGCCTGTGTCCGCCATTATTCGCCGTCGTTGCCATGTCATTTGCTTCGTGTTGCACTTTGCCATGTCATCATCTGCATTTCATATCATGTCATCATGTGCATCGCATTTGCATACGTGTTCTTCTCATGCATCCGAGCATTTTCCCCGTTGTTCGTTTTCCAATCCGGCACTCCTATGTCTCCCGGCGCCCCCTTTTACCTCTTTTCATGTGCGGGTGTTAAACGGTCTCGGAATGGACCGAGGTTTGTCAAGCGGCCTTGGTATAGCACCGGTAGACCGCATGTCAAGTTTCGGATCATTTGGAGGTCGTTTGATACTCCAACGGTTAACCGGGTAACCGTAAAAGCCTCCTTCTCCTTGCAGCCCAACACCCCTTCTAAAGTGGCCCAAAACCCAGCAACTCCCCTCCATGCTCTCGGTCGTTCGATCACGATCGCGTGGCCGAAAACCGCTCCTCATTTGGACTCTCCTAGCTCCCTCTACCTATAAATATGTGCCTACCCCCGGATTTTCGCGCAGATGAAACACTAGCCCCGCTCCCTCGCCTTGCGGACATGTCCAACCCGCCGACATGTCCGCCGCCACGCCGCCTCGCCAATCGTGGGCGCCACGTCGCCTCCGCTGCCGCTCTCCTCCAACCCGCAGCCGCCACGCCGCCACCGGCCGCCCCACTCCATCACAGCGCGCGCTTGGCCAGCTGAGCCCGAGGCCGCCCTGCCCGCCCACCGCCGCCTCCGCTTGCCCGACGCGCGTCGTCGTCCCCGCCGCGGCCTTCGCCGCCGTCCCGCTGATCCCGCCGCGGGCATCCTCGCCGCCGCGGCCTTCTCCGCCTCCGGTCGGCGCCGCCCAGCGCCCAGCGCCGCGCCTCGCCGCCCAAGCGCCGCCGCCCGTCTCCTCAGGCGCCTCCCGTCGCGTGCTCCGCCGCCAGCGCCGCCACCACCATACGCCAAGGCCTCGCGCCGTCCGTCCGGCGAGCCCCGCCGCCTCCACCTCGTCCCTGCAGCGCGGGCCCCGCCGCCGGACTCTGCCGGCGCGCCGCCGCCGCTCCGCGCCTCCTCCGGATCTCGCGCTGCCGCCTGTCCGCTTCGCGGAATCGCCGCCCTCGCCGGAGCTCCGGTCAAATCCGATCCGGGTAGCTGGGTGGATGAGATCCACCAGCTCCCCGAATCAAACGCATCCGCCCGTCCCGGATCCGCTCCGTCCCGGAACCGTCCCGTCCTGGGTTGACTTTCCAGAGGTGATTTTCTGCAAAGTCCCAGATTTTAGTAATTTTCATGCTATGTTTGACCTGCCGCATCTCTGCATCCGTAGCTCCGTTTCGTGCGTGTAATATGTCAAATTGTTCGCCTCGACGAGTACATCATTTCATCTCATAGCATCATTTTCATTTGAGCTCATATTCATGGCCGAAATTCTGTTAGAAGAGTGCTATGTGATGTTAGTTTCAGATTCTTATCAGTACATGCACTTTTGTCATTTTTGCAATGATTGATGTGTGCACCCTATGAACTTGAGTCCTACATGTGTTTTGTAATATGCCATGCCATATTTCCAGGGGTGTATGCCATGTATTTTTTTGATCTCTGTGGTGACTAGCACAAGCATGCAAACTAGGCTTCATGATGTTGCTGATTTCGCCTGCTCACTGATATTTTTATGCCATGTAAACTTGATGCTACCGAGAGATCCATGCTTATTTTGAGATACTTCAGTAAGGATGTTTTGAACATATGGTTATGCTCTATCCATACATGCCCTTGTTTGCAATTATGGAGTGACATAGCTTGAGTCAGTCGAGCTCTACTTTTGCTATAAAATGTTTCCTGGCAGGTTGTTTACATGTTATTCAATTTTGCCAAGGTTGGTGTAGTTGATCCGTGTACGATATGATGTTGTTATTGCCATGTATAGCTTCTATGCCATGTCTTCTTACTGTGAGTTTCCTTTCCATGCCATGTATTGCTCTGTGGTAAGTGGTTCAAGCTCACCAACATGCCTACTTATTGTTGTTCCTGCCATGTATGAATCTGTAATATAACTTACCATGTTTACATGGGTGCCATCATATTTTATGGTCCTTTTTGGCTCATGGTCACTAAAGGAATTTTGTTCTATGCATTTAGTAGATTCATGCCATGCCTTTTTTTGCCATGATAAGTTCCTGTAGCATGTTGTTTCATAGCTCTAAACATTGCAACCTGATGTTATTTCTGCTAAAGTCTGAAACTGTTATTATTTGCAATCTTGCCATGTGTTTTTGAGCATGTTCTAGTGATTTCTGGAGATAGCTCAGTGTTCATGTTTTGTAATGCTTTACCTGTACATCATGCCCATGCCTTTTGTTATCATGTTGAGATTCTGTAGCATGTTGTTTTGATGCTTGCAATATGCCTACTTGCTGTTTTGGACAGATTGTTGTCATGTCTTGTATAGTGTGTATGTGTTGCACCGTTGCTCCGTTTTGAGTGTGCTCTATATGAAACTTGCTTGATTTTGCATGTAGTTTCATATTATCATGTTGCATCCTTGTTTTGAGGTGTTTGCTTGATATTTATATGCATTTTGCATCAATGCCATGCTTAACTTATTTTGCTCATATCTTCTAGGCCGTAGCTCCGAATCTAATGAACTTTATATGTAACTTGACTAGAATCTCGTGTAGATCATCGTGGTGCATCTTAACTTGCTGTTTAACAACTTGAACATAAGGTTTATTCAGATCTGGACCAATTTCAAAATTTGCATATGAGGACTTACCGGACTTGTTATATGTTGTTTCCGGCCTCATTTAAACTTGCTTTGATGTGTTGCTCTTGTTTGCATCATCTCTTGCCATGAGTAGCCTCATCTAGATTTGTCATGCATCATGCTTGTTGTGCATCATGTCTTGTCTATGTGTGGTGTGTTTACCATGTTGTGTGCTTCTTCTCGATAGTTCCCGTTTCGTTGCGATCGTGAGGATTCATTCGTCTACGCTTGGTTCGTCTTTGTGGCTTCATCTTCTTCATGGACTCGTTCTTCTTCCTAGCGGGATTTCAGGAAAGATGACCGTCACCTTGGATCTCATTACTATCATTGCTATGCTAGTTTCTTCGTTCTATCGCTATGATGCGTTACCTATCACTTGCTGCTCAAGCCTCCCAAATTGCCATGTCAGCCTCTAACCTTTTGCACCCTTCCTAGCAAACCGTTGTTTGGCTATGTTACCGCTTTGCTCAGCCCCTCTTATAGCGTTGTTAGTTGCAGGTGAAGATGAAGTTTGTTCCTTGTTGAACATGGAGATGTTGTTCCTTGTTGGAACATGTTTACTTGTTGGGATATCACAATATATCTTATATTATTAATGCATCTATATACTTGGTAAAGGGTGGAAGGCTCGGCCTTATGCCTGGTGTTTTGTTCCACTCTTGCCGCCCTAGTTTCCGTCATATCGGTATTATGTTCCCGGATTTTGCGTCCCTAACGCGTCGGGTGATTTATGGGACCCCTTGACAGTTCGCTTTGAATAAGACTTTTCCAAGAAGGCCCAACATTGGTTTTACCATTTGCCTCACCTATGCCCTTTTTCCTTGGGTTTCGGAGCCCGAGGGTCATCTTTATTTTAGCCCCGGCCGCTTCTCCTTCGAGTCTGGTCCAAACCGAGCGATGTCCGCGCCCACGGGCAATCGGGGTTTATGCCAACCCGACGTCTGCTCATCCGGTGTGCCCTTAGACCGAGATATGTGCAGCTCCTATCAGGATTTCTCGCACATCCGGGCGGCTTTGCTGGTCTTGTTTTATTGTTTGTCGAAATGTCTTGTAGCCGGATTCCGAGACTGATCGGGTCTTCCGGGAGAAGGAATATCCTTCGTTGATCGCGAGAGCTTATCATGGGCTAAGTTGGGACACCCTGCAGGTATAAACTTTCGAGAGCCGTGCCCGCGGTTATGTGGCAAGATGGGAATTTGTTAATATCCGGTTGTAGTAAACTTGAAGCAAACTCTTCTAAAATACACCAACCGTGTGCGTAACCGTGAGTGTCTCTTTTCGGGGTTGATCGAGAGGAGTACACGGTTTCTTGGTTATGTTTGACGTAAGTAGGAGTTCAGGATCACTTCTTGATCATTACTAGTTGACGACCGTTCCTTTGTTTCTCTTCTCGCTCTCATTTGCGTATGTTAGCCACCATATATGCTTAGTCGCTGCTGCAGCCTCACCACTTTACCCCTTCCTTTCCCTTTAAGCTTTGCTAGTCTTGATACCCATGGTAATGGGATTGCTGAGTCCTCGTGGCTCACAAATTACTACACCACCAGTTGCAGGTACAGGTTTGCGATGATCATGACGCGAGAGCGATGGTTTGCTTGTCTTGAGTTCTTCTTCTGCTTCTTCGATCAGGGGATAGATTCCAGGTCGGCAGCCTGGGCTAGCAGGGTGGATATTGTTTGAGTTTCTGTTTATGATTCATCCGTAGTCGGATGTTGATCTTGTATATGATGTATTGTTGTATTCATGTGACATTGTATGTATTGGATGTATCCCCATCTATTATGTAATGTTCATGTAATGATATCCACCTTGCAAAAGCGTTTCAATATGCGGGTCTATCCTTGGTGGGACCGTCGAGTTCCTTTTGGATAGGGTCGCATATTGGGCGTGGCACTATGCATCCAAATGATTGATAGATCACACGATAATATTCATACATAATTCACAAAAAGATTCAGATATACACATGTTCAGTATGTTTATGCATCCAAATGATTGAGATCACAGCCAATATGATCCATGGACGAACTTTAATTACCTAGGGTACAGACTGGTAAATGGTGTTCAATCGGAGGTACTTCTTGCTAAAATTAGTTCTTGTACGAGTAAACTTTCGAGTACATAAGAGGCAGCATGCATAATCTGAACTTTGCTTGTAGGTTTATCTCAAATAGTGGCCTCGTCGAGGGAGGTTTGAGCAACTTGGCCACTACTTTCATCCAACTAGTTCTTGGCTCATCTTGGTCTTGTATCTCGCCTAAATTCTACATTGCGCAGACGAGAAAGGAGGCGGTTGAGAAAATGAACCACCCAAATTTTTTGTGCAGTTCAAGCTGAAATGGAGCATCCTTGGCGTGCGAGACCGATTAAGTGCCGATGAATATACGCGTCAACCAACTTGTCCGGAATCTTTAGACTCCATGCCATATAGTTCGCTACCATATGTGCCGATAACCAAAAGGCACAAGTTGGGACCAAAGATCGGATCGTTTTTACGGGCTATGCACCAAGCAATATTTTGGCGTTCACTCTCCTAATACTTGAGTTTGACAATTGGTTGGCGCTAGTTGATACTCGAATGAATATAGGCACTTCTTGTCAACGTCGATGCTTGTCCGAGTGAACTTTGGAGTACATAGCAGCAGCATAAGTACCTGTCCATCGATCATTTTGTGCAGTTCTCTGAAATCACCCAATGTAATGATTTGCACGCAAGTTCAGGCTCCAAATTACTCCTTTATGAAATCGCAAACAGTAGCACAATACCAAATTACCAATACATATGACGGGCACAATAATCAGGATAAAGACCAGTACCAACCTGTGTGAGGTAGCATATCAATTACTATTTCCTTTATTTGGAAGCCGAGATAAGCCAAGCAACCGACAAAGAAAAGAAGAAAGCAAGCGAGATTAGTGATCGACGTGAAAGGACGGAGTCTGTCGAGGCAATGAAGCACCCAAAGTTTTTGTGCAGTTCCACCAAAATCGAGCATCCCTGTTGGCACATATATTGAGAGAGTGAGATTACTATAATAGTGGGACTAGTTGATCAAACATACACTAACAAATAGAAGCACCCTCATTATATTAATGGGTAAAGTTAGCAACATAGTAGTCTTGCTTAAAGAGAGGTATTAGTTTATTTAATCAGTGCCAATTAGCTCAACTCAACACTCAAAGCATTGCCATTTATCATAGGTTGCAAAACTTAAAAGTGCAAAGATAAAGGAGTTTCTCATGACAAGAGTAACGATACAAATAGAGATGACAACAAACTAATATGGATGAAGGCCTTAGGCCCGTAGCAACCTGAGAAAAAAAGCTTATTCATGTAGTCCCATAAGAGAAGATAAAGCACTCACTGGAATCAAACAATAGTATATATTTTTGTGCACTTCAAATGTATGGTTGAAATCACTCTTGTTTACCAGTGCTGAGATTATATCAAAAGATTATCAAGAAATTCCAGCAGAGTTAAAGCACTTTGCTGGGATACGATTCATTGTATTGTCTTGTGTAGTTCCACTAAAATGTATGATTGTCACAACATGATCCCTGTTTGCACAAGTAGGAACAAGGTGAAACCTTCATTAGCTCGATGAGAAAGGATAGGAAGACATTAGCATATTACTCAAGCAGTAGCATCAAATTCATGATGGACAATACGCAAAACATTGCCTCATTGAACCAATGGCAATAAATTGACATGAAAAACAATAGCACTATTATGTCATGACACTAATAATATTCCCTCCCTGCTCCACAACATGATTCACCTCCATATACAAACATTCACACGTACATGATTTAGCATAGGGTCCTACTAAAGATTTGTTTAACTCCAACAGGAAAATTAGGCAGTAATAAATTAGTGGTACTTAATTACTCCTAATTAATTAAGTGAGACAGCAGAAGTGGAAGGGCTCCCTGGAGGATCGTCTCACATGTAAGGTAGTTGTTGCCGGAGCCATTGAATGGCCTCGACTGAGGCCTCTGGTTTCAGCAAGATCGCCTTGGCACTGTTTATTCTTCTTCTTCATCCTCTTCATGCTCTGTTTCTCTTTCTCCTCACCAGTTGGTGAAACCAAGTACATGATTGGCCTTCTAATTCAGAATTGGTTTTGTCAGTGAGGGAGTACAAGTGTACTAGTAAAAAACAGCATTATTTTCTCATGGCAGTCGAAAAATAGAGATGAACACATGCATTAAATATCATTCTTACCTAATGGAAGGTTATGGCGCCAATATGGATGATGAGGATTGGAACACAGATCTCCCTTTGTGCAGTTCCACCAAAATGAACCAACTGTTCCATTCTGACATTCCAGTTAAACAACACAAAAGTCACTTCTTTTAAGAAGAGTTTTGTGCGATGCACCAAAAGGTCACAACAACAACTGTGTGAATTGGACATCCTGTTTGCACAAAAAGGCCTGAGGAAACAGTCGAGTCTCAAACAATTACAGGCAAAAACATTTGGCTAAACTTGTCAGAGTCTCAAACAATTACAGGGAAAAACAGTGGCATGGCTTCATTTTTACCAGGGACATTATATTAAGAACAGCTAAGGCTGCGTTCGGTTCACATGTTTGGTGCAGGATTTTCATAGGAACACAATTCCTACGGTATTCTTTCCCTTCCAACCGTTCGGAACACGGGAAAGGTGAATAGTGTTTCATAGGAAGCTGGTGCAGTAATCTTGATTCCATAGGATTAGAAACATCCACGCTGCTGCTCATTTTTGAGCGGAAGCCGAGGCGGCGCTTCGCTGCCATGCGTTAGACAGGTTGTTGTGTTGTGTTTGCGGAATAAAAAATCAACATATGTGTGGTACGTGAGGTGAGGACAAGAGTAGTCCTTTGTGCAGCTAAATAAACAAATAGCATCTCATCTTGCCAAGCATGCTACTCTAAAAAACAAATCTGTACATTTCAGTAGTCCATCCGAACACATTCTCTTGAGAGTTTCCTCCGGTTCGCTGTTCCATAGTTTTATACCTACATTCATTTCCTATTCCTCTATTTTCATCAAGATCTATGTTTTCTGCCCTTTATTCCGAATCGGAGCCTAAATATTTGGTATAAGGGCATGGGACGGTGGGTGCACCAAAGAAGACAAAGCACCATGTACGTAAACAGGGGCATAAAGTGCTGATTCATAGTTTGTTGCCCGAGAAACAAACATCCAAGAAACATATCTGGGTTGGTCCCATTTTGTTCACTCTATCCACCTACTCCTATGTGTGGATAGCAAATCTAGTCCTGGTCATACCACTTGTACAACGTTACCCCTATATTTCCTTTTCGACCAAGAGACCAGGTTGGATGACCATCTGTACTACTTTCACCCCTTTCCTTCCTGTTTGTACCAAGTCCGATGTACATACTAAATTCCCCAACCCCCACTTTATTTCTTGTTTGAACCAAGTACTCCCTCCGTCCGTAATTACTTGTCATCAAAATGGATGTGTCTAGAACTAAAATACATATAGATACATCCATTTCAATGTGTAGCGACCCGACCCGAATGGATCAAGTCTACGTGCTCGTGTCATCCTCGGATCGATAATCTTGACACCACACAAGATTGAAGGATTTATAACAGAGTAGCAATCACACACTTATTACATCGTTTGTCCGAAGAGGACTTATTACAATAATATGGCTTAAGGCCATCTAATAACGATAACAGCGGAAGACTTGGAAGATAAGTGAGTCCATCAACTCCAGTAGCATCATCGAGTATAGAACCACGACCTAAAGCACCTTACTGTCGTAAATGCGAAAAGTCTGCAACATGAAAGTTGCAGCCCAAAACGGGTCAAGACATGGAATATGCTGGCAATGTAACACATAGAGAATAATGGATGATAAGCCTGTACTACATGCATATGTGGCTGGTGGTAAAAGCTCTATGGTTACGCTTTTGCATAAAGCCGTTTTTCCCTCTTGCAAAGGAATAAATTTGTTTAACTATCATGGTGGTTGTTAAACATTGAGAATGGTTGACAGATCCTCAATCCCAATTAAAAGTACTCATTAAAAACCCCACAATATTAATTAGAGTAACATGTTGAGATTCACATGATATTCAAATACTAGATACTCAAGATGTCCATAACCGGGACACGGCTAATCATGATTAGTTTATACACTCTGCAGAGGTTTATGCACTTTTCCCCACAAGACTCGATCGCCTCCGTTTGGTTTCTCGCACTACATGGTGTTTGAGAGACGGATGACCGAGACATAGTCTTTGGAAGCATTTGCACCTTACGATAGGTAGACCGTACCACCTACAACCCCTACATCAGCTAGTCTACCACCGTAAGAGTTCACACGACTTAATCAACTATGCGAGCCCATAATGGCTTGTGGCTGCACACGGAAGTTACTAGCATGAATGATCTTATGATCCCTTAGAGCACAGGTGGCGGTCCAAGAAAAACAGGCAAGTCTGATAGAAACCAGGTGCCTCAATCCACCCGGATGTGTGTTTAAGTTGCCACCTTAAATAAACCATTAGTTTAACAATCTCACATCATCATGGAATACACTCACCCAATCCATGTCTACTAGCATAGCATAGCATAATAAACAAACGTAGAAGTAACTCCCAAGGTTTCATAAGTAAAACAGGTAATAGGTACTACCTCATCTACTTCCCATCCCACAATTTAATTAGATCCTAATCATGCAATGTTTAAGGATTGATCTAATGCATAAAAACTGGGTATGAGAAAGTATGATCAAAGTGTTACTTGCCTTGCTGATGATCCGCAAAACCTAGAGACTCGAAGTAACAAGCGGCGCACTCCGGGTGATCTATCGCAGACAAACAACAAGCATACAACAATAAGTACTCATCTAATGCACAGGTAAATCTCGAATAAAAGATCTAACCAGAAAGTTCAACTTAAGAACCCTGGTTGTAAAAAGAATCGAATCAAATAAAGCAACGAAAGTCAAACGACGAAAGAAAACAACTCGGTTCTAGCAAGTTGAAACTAAGTCAAATTTTACAGTAGCAAAACTTTGTTTAAGTTGATTAGTCGGAACGGCGGTCTCGAGATGAAACTCCAGGCATTTGAATCACCTGATTCCGATAAACGAGCGAGAAGATAGACTAGAAAGAAAATCGGATCTAAAATCGCGATCGGAAAATAGCGGAATAAATCCGATGAGAAAGAAAACGATTTAACGGTTGAGCGAGCGGACGTTCATTAACGAAGCAAACCGGTGATCACGTTCGTTAGGGCGAACGGTCCGCGAATGCTTGCTAAACAAAACCGAAAGAAAAACCGATCTAGGGTTTGGAAAGAAAACCAAACGAAAACCGATCTAGAAACCGGAACGGAAATCGAACGGAAATCGGACGATTCTGAAAAACCGAACCGAGGAAAAGAAAGGTGACGCGCGCGGGCTAGTACCTCGAAGAGGCAAGGCCTCGCAGCGGTGGCGTAAGGCGGCGGCGGCGGGCGAGGGCGGCGGCGGCGGTGAGGGCGGCGAGGGCGGCGCTGGTGGGCGGCGGCGGCACTTGGCGGCGGCGGTGGGCGGCGGCGGCGGGTGAAGGCGTGTGCTGCTGCTGCGGAGGAGAGGAGAGGAGAGGAGAGGTGTTGATTTGATGTGTTAGAGGGGGGTGCTTGGGTATTTATATTGGGGAGGGGAGGGTATTTGCTTGGGGTAGGGGACAAGAAATAGACTAGTATTAGGAAACAAGAGGGAAAAGATCTAGAAACAGATACGGAATAAACGGAAGTAGGAAAAGAGTCCTACTAGGATTGGAAAAAGGAGCGGCTCCACAGTGCGCCTGTGATGGCCTTGTGGCGGCCGGGTGGGTGGCTTATGGCTTGGGCCTTTGGCCCAAAGCGCTATGATTTTTTTTCAAACGGTCTCGCGCGCAGAAAAATAAATAAAAAATCTAAACGAACTCCAAAATTAATAAAGTAAACTTTCCCCGACTCCTAAAAATGAGTCGAACAAAATGAACTTTAACACGGGGCCAAAATGCAATTTTTTAAAACACGCATTTTTCCCTAAGGCAAATAAACTCCGAGAAAAATCCAAAATTTGATTTATTCATTAAATCTTCATTTTTCCTAAATTTTGGGAAAGTCATGTTATTCCCTCTCTTATTTTTGATATTTGAAAAATATTTGAAGATAAAATAAATGAATCCAATGATCCTCTTTTCATAGTTTTGAGAGAACTCAAATACGAAAATTTCGAAATCTCCAACTCTCTCCGAGGGTCCTTGAGTTGCGTGAAATTTCTAGGATCAACAAAATGCAAGAAAATATGATATGCATGATGATCTAATGTATAACATTCCAAATTGAAAATTTGGGATGTTACAAACCTACCCCCCTTAAGATGAATCTCGCCCTCGAGATTCGGGTTGGCTAGAAAATAGGTGAGGGTGGTCCTTGAGCAAATCTTCTTCTCTTTCCCAGGTGGCTTCATCCTCAGTGTGGTGGCTCCACTAAACCTTGCAAAACTTGATAACCTTGCTGCGAGTAACTCTGCTGGCATATTCGAGAATCTTGACTGGTTTCTCCTCATATGTTAAATCATCCTTCAACTGAATTGCTTCAAGTGGCACTGTATCTCTTAGCGGTACTTCCGCCATCTCGGCGTGACATTTCTTCAGCTGAGAAACATGGAACACGTCATGAACTCCTGACAGTCCTTCGGGTAATTCCAATTTATAAGCGACTTCTCCCATGCGTTGCAAAATCCTATATGGTCCAACGAAACGTGGCGCCAATTTTCCTTTAACTCCAAATCGCTTAACTCCTCGAAGTGGGGATACTCTAAGATAAACTCTGTCTCCAACTTCATATTCTATCGCTTTGCGTTTTGAATCCGCATAGCTTTTCTGTCTTGATGGGCTACCTTGAGCCTATCGCGAATCAACAACCTTCATTCGCACTCCTTGATCAAATCTGGTCCAAACAATCGACGGTCTCCAACTTCGTCCCATGATAACGGTGTCCTACATCTCCTTCCGCACAAAGCCTCGAAGGTGCCATCTTCAAGCTGGTTTGGTAGCTGTTGTTATAAGAAAACTCTGCATACGGCAAGTTATCGTCCCAACTAGATCCATAATCTAGTGCACAAGCTCTCAGATATCCTCCAAAATCTGATTGACTCTCTCGGTCCATCCATCTGTGTGTGGGTGGAAAGCAGTCTTGAATTCCACCTGGTTCCCAATGTTTCGTGCAACCGATTCCAAAACTTTAAGGTAAATTGGGTTCCTCTATCGTCGATACTCCTCGGAACTCCGTGCAAACACACAATTCTGGTCATGTATATCTTTGCCAACTTAGCACTGCTATAGGTAGTCTTGATCGAATGAAATGAGCTACCTTCGTCAAGCGATCGACTATAACCCAAATCGAGTCATAGCTCGAGCGAGTCTTTGGCAAACCTGTGATGAAATCCATGCCTAGTTTATCCCACTTCCATTCGGTATTGGCAATGGCTGCAACAATCCTGCTGGCTTCGATGTTCTGCCTTCACTCTCGACATACATCGCAAACTGCTACATACTCGCGATATCCTTCTTCATTCCGGTCCACGAATGTTTTCTTCAAATCTAAATACATCTTGGTATTTCCTGGGTGAATCGAATAGGGTGAATCATGTGCCTCTTGCAGAATCAACTTCCTGATCTCTGGGTCATTTGGCACGTAAATACGGTCCTCAAACCATAGGGTATCGTGCTCATCCTCACGAAATCCCTTTGCTTTTCCTTCGCTCATTTTCTTCTTTATATCCGCAACCTCTTTGTCCTTTTTCTGAGCTTCCCTGATTTTGTCCATCAACGTAGACTGAATCTCTAATGCTGCTACGTAGCCTCTCGGAACTATTTCCAAACATAGCTCTCGAAGGTCTTCGGCTAACTCCTTGGGTATTCCTCCCACCGTTAGTGTATTGACGTGGCTCTTACGGCTCAATGCGTCTGCTACAACGTTAGCCTTCCCGGGGTGATAATGCAATCTCATATCATAATCCTTAATAAGCTCCAACCATCTCCTCTGTCTGAGATTTAATTCCTTCTGCGTGAAGATGTACTTCAAACTCTTGTGATCCGTGTATACCTCACAATGATTTCCAATGAGGAAATGTCTCCATGTCTTCAATGCATGCACAATGGCTGCTATCTCCAAATCATGTGTGGCATAATTCAACTCATGAGGCTTAAGCTGTCGTGAAGCATACGAAACAACTCTTCCTTCCTGCATAAGCACTGCTCCAAGTCCTCGGCGTGAAGCGTCGCAATACACCTCATAATCCTTGGTCCGATCCGCAAAATTAACACCGTGAGGTAACCAATCTTTTCTTCAACTCCTGAAAACTTGCCTCACAATCCTCGGTCCATATGAACTTGGTATCCTTTCTCAACAATTCCGTCATAGGCTTTGCAATCCTTGAGAAATTCTCAATGAATCTCGGTAGTATCCTGCGAGTCCAAGGAAACTCGGATCTCTCAACTGTCGTTGGTGCTTCCCATTTGGTTACGGTCTCAACCTTTGTGGGGTCAACTGCTATCCCTTCTCCGGATATAACATGTCCAAGAAATCCAACTTCCTTTAGCCAAAACTCACATTTGCTGAACTTGGCATATAACTGATGTTCCCTCGCCTTCTCCAAAACCAATCGCAAATGTTCCTTATGTTCCTCTTCATTCTTGAGAAAACCAAAATATCATCTATGAACACCACGATTTAACTTATCCAAAAACTCCATAAACACTTTGTTCATCGTGGTTCATGAAATATGCGGTCGTTAGTCAGTCCAAATGACATAACGGTGTACTCATACAGTCCATATCTCGTGGTAAATGCTGTCTTAGGTATGTCCTGCTCCCGAATCTTCAATCGATGGTACCACGATCGCAAATCGATCTTGGAAAACACTTTAGCTCCTTGCAAACGATCAAACAGATCATTTATCATAGGTAGTGGGTACTTGTTCTTGATTGTTACTTCATTTAATCCACGATAATCAACAACCATCCTTAACGATCCATCCTTCTTCTCCACTAACGAGACGGGTGATCCCCAAGGCGAAGAACTTGGGCGATAAAACCTTTATCCAATAGCTCCTTAATCGCTTCTTGATTTCGCCAAATCACATGCGGGCATCCCGTATGGTCGCTTCGATATCGGGCCTGTTCACGCAACAGCTCAATCAAAAACCCAATGTCTCTATCTGGTGGCATTCCTGGCAATTCCTCAGGAAATACATCAGGGAAATCCCTTACCACTGGTACTTCTTCCTGCACAACTCCTGATAAGGAATTTATTCGTGCTCTCCTCGGCTCATGCCGTGATACATACTTGATTCTCCTCCCTTCTGGGGTGGTAAGCAAAATTGAATTAGTGGCGCAATCTATGTTCCCTCCATACTTCGATAACCAATCCATGCCTAATATCACATCCAATCCTTGGGATTCCAGAACTATTAGGTCCGAGGGAAAACATAGTGTCCAATCCTTAATGGCAATCGATCACACCATATACTAGCCATGTACTCTGCTCGGGTGAGGTTACTAGCATGGGTGACCTAAGGGCTTGGGTTGGTAATTTGTACTTATCCACAAATCCCCTTGATATGTATGAATGTGATGCACCAGTATCGAAAAGAACTAGTGCAGTAAATGACTTAACCAAAAACTTACCGATTACTGCATCGGGCTGATCTTCAACCTCCTCCACATCAATGTGGTTCACCTGTCCTCTGTTGAAAGGGTTTGGCTTCTTTCCAGAGTTTCCATTTCCACCTTGGCCTTCGGGACACTCATTTTGCATAATGTCCGGTCTTGGAACACTTGTAACAGGTGACATGGCTCAAGTCTTTCTTGGCTGGGGTTGTTGGTGTGGTCCGGTTCTGGCCGTTGCTTCCTCCATTCCCATTACCATTCTTGTGGCCATTATGGTTGTGCGAACTACCTCCTCCATGGGTATCTTGAAACTGAACTCCTGTTTAGGGGTATAACGAGGCTTCTCATTGGGCTCGAGTTATACTTCCCTGCCCATACTTCCTCTTGCGATTCTCAATTTGTCTGCTGCTTTCCTTCAATCATGAGGGCGCGGTCTACCAACTCTGGTAGTTATTGAAACTTGCTACCATCAACTGCATGCTTAACTCATCATTCGGTCCTTCCGAAACTTCTCCCGCTTAGCTGCATCCATAGTAACGCTATCCGGGGCATAACGTGCTAACTTACTAAAATCGTCCACATCTTGCCAACATCCTTCCTCCTTGGCGTAAATTGCGAAACTCACGCTTCTTCACGGCCATAGCTCCTGCTGAGACATGGGCGGTGCGGAAAGCTTGCTTGGCCCGATCCCATGTGATGGTGTCTATAGGGTAAGTGGCTGTGAAATTTTCCCACCATGCTGCTGCGGGTCCTTCAAGCTGGTGTGCAGCAAACTTCACCTTCTCACCATCTGTGCATCCTGCAGTGGTCAACTCCCTTCCTATCTTGCGGAGCCAATCATCTGCTACAATCGGCTCGGTGCTACTGGAATACACCGGCGGATTCAGCCTTAAGAAACGAGTCAAGTGATCTGCAGGTGGTGGTGGCGGTGGGTTGTTGTTGTTGTTGTTGTTGCCTTGGTTCTGTACCAATGTTTGGATCAAAGTGTTCTGCTGCTGAATCAATTGGGTGATCTCTGGCGGGAAAACAAACCCGGGGTCGCATCTCGGAGGCATCTGAAGGGTTTAGAAAAGACGAGAAATTAAGAATAGAGTGAGGTCTAGGGAGAAAACACTACCCAAATGCTCATGAGACAAATGCACACAAAATCACTTCATTCAATTCAAACAAAGGGCTTACAACGGTCTAACCATCGCAAAAGTGCGTGTACTAAAATGTTTACATGGAGGTAATACTACTAATATGTGGGGGTCATCTACTAATTTGAACCGGTGGAAGACTCCATGATGTCTGCTCGACCGTCTTCAAAGTCGGGTTCACTTGGATCCGAATCGGTGTCGTCGATGATGATGTAGTTGCTCGGACAGCCGACGACTTGTCTTCATTCTTGGCGCCAATTTCTTCTTGAGTTCTTCAATCTCATACTTAAGATCGTTATTGTGTCTTGCTACAGCTCGATCTCGTCCATGTAGTCCTTGCGTGTAGACTTCAGTTCTCCTTCAAGTTCGATGATCCTTCCTTTGCATTCTTCAACTCTATCATATCATTGCACATCTGGTTCTCTGGCGTCGAATGTGCTGGTTTAACTCCTAGATGAAAGCTGCAATGGATCTGTCCTTCTTGGTGCCGACTATCTCCCATTGTTCATTCCGGCGTCCGCAAATCTGGTAGATAGTGTCCTTGAGGTCTTCTTGATAAACTTCTCCAATCGTCCCATGGTGATATGAGCTGCCATGCTCTTTCCTGACTCGGTGGGTGCACCGAAAACACTATCTATAGGCTTGGTGATTGGGGCGAATGTCCTTCCGGAACATGAGCTTGAATCTTCCAGCTCCTCTTGAGCAGAGTGGCGTTGAAAGTCCCTGAAACTTGGTAGTCCAATGTTCGGTACTTGGTGACTTCCTTCAAGTGAAATCCAAAAGGTGTGCCTTCATCGGTTGGGCGTACTTGATCTTGGCGTCCTTCATCCTAAAAGAGTAGAAAAGATGAGGAGTTAGAAAATGAGAAGAGAATAGTGATCTATGGCTTTAACTTAGTGGTCGTGTCCTCACAATCGGATGTGCTCGATACCATCTCTCAGAGCGACCCGACCGAATGGATCAAGTCTCGTGCTCGGTGTCATCCTCGGATCGATAGTCTTGACACCACACAAGATTTCAAGGATTTATAACAGAGTAGCAATCACACACTTATTACATCGTTTGTCCGAAGAGGACTTATTACAATAATATGGCTTAAGGCCATCTAATAACGATAACAGCGGAAGACTTGGAAGATAAGTGAGTCCATCAACTCCAGTAACATCACTGAGTATAGAACCACGACCTAAAGCACCTTACTGTCAAATCAAAAGTATGCAACATGAAAGTTGCAGCCAAAACAGGTCAAGACATGGAATATGCCGCAATGTAACACATAGAGAATAATGGATGATAAGCTTGTACTACATGCATATGCGGCTGGTGGTAAAAGCTCTATGGTTACTGCTTTGCATAAAGCCGCTTTTTCCCTCTCGCAAAGGAATAAATTTGTTTAACTATCATGGTGGTTGTTAAACATTGAGAATGGTTGACAGCATCCTCGATCCCAATTAAAAGTACTCATTAAAAACCCAACAATATTAATTAGAGTAACATGTTGAGATTCGCATGATATTCAAATACTAGATACTCAAGATGTCCATAACCAGGGACACGGCTAATCATGATTAGTTTATACACTCTGCAGAGGTTTATGACTTTTCCCCACAAGACTCGATCGCCTCCATTTGGTTTCTCGCTTTTCTACATGGTGTTTGAGAGACGGATGACCGAGACATAGTCTTTCGAAGCGTTTGCACCTTACGATGGGTAGACCGTACCACCTACAACCCCTAAATCAGCTAGTCTACCACCGTAAGAGTTCACACGACTTAATCAACTATGCGAGCCCATAATGGCTTGTGGCTGCACACGGAAGTTACTAGCATGAATGATCTTATGATCCCTTAGAGCATGGGTGGCGGTCCGAAGAAAAACAGGCAAGTCCTGATAGAATCAAGGTGCCTCAATCCACCCAGATGTGTGTTTAAGTTGCCACCTTAAATAAACCATTAGTTTAACAATCTCACATCTGTCATGGAATACACTCACCCAATCCACGTCTACTAGCATAACATAGCATAATAAGCAAACGTAGAAGTAACTCCCAAGGTTTCATAAGTAAAACAGGTAATAGGTACTACCTCATCTACTTCCCATCCCACAATTTAATTAGATCCTAATCATGCAATGTTTGAGGATTGATCTAATGCATAAAAACTGGGTATGAGAAGTATGATCAAAGTGTTACTTGCCTTGCTGATGATCCGCGAAACCTAGAGACTCGAAGTAACAAGCGGCGCACTCCGGGTGATCTATCGCAGACAAACAACAAGCATACAACAATAAGTACTCATCTAATGCACAGGTAAATCTCGAATAAAAGATCTAACCAGAAAGTTCAACTTAAGAACCCTGATTGCAAAAAGAATCGAATCAAATAAAGCAACGAAAGTCAAACGACGAAAGAAAACAACTCGGTTCTAGCAAGTTGAAACTGAGTCAAATTTTACAGTAGCAAAACTTTGTTTAAGTTGATTAGTCGGAACGGCGGTCTCGAGATGAAACTCCAGGCGTTTGAATCACCTGATTCCGATAAACGAGCGAGAAGATAGACTAGAAAGAAAATCGGATCTAAAATCGCGATCGGAAAATAGCGGAATAAATCCGATGAGAAAGAAAATGACGAACGGTTGAACGAACGGACGTTCATTAACCGAAGCAAACCGGTGATCACGTTCGTTAGGACGAACGGTCCGGCGAATGCTTGCTAAACAAAACCGGAAAGAAAAACCGATCTAGGGTTTCGGAAAGAAAACCGAAACGAAAAACCGATCTAGAAAACCGGAACAGAAATCGGAACGGAAATCGGAACGATTTATGAAAAACCGAACCGAGGAAAAGAAAAGGTGACGCGACGCGGGGCTAGTACCTCGAAGAGGCGAGGGGCTCCGGCGGCGGCGGCGGCATAAGGCGGCGGCGGCGGTGAGGGCGGCGCTGGTGGGCGGCGGTGTAGGGCGGCGGCGGCGGCACTTGGCGGCCATGGTGTGGGGCGGCGGCGTGGGGCGTGGTGCTGTGCTGCTGCTGGAGGAGAGGAGAGGAGAGGAGAGGTGTTGATTTGATGTGTTAGAGGGGGTGCTTGGGTATTTATATTGGGGAGGGAGGGTTTTGCTTGGGGTAGGGGACAAGAAATAGACTAGGATTAGGAAACAAGAGGAAAAGATCTAGAAACAGATCTGGAATAAGCGGAAGTAGGAAAAGAGTCCTACTAGGATTGGAAAAAGGAGCGGCTCTCCAGTGCTTGTGTGCTGATGGCCTTGTGGCCGGCCGGGTGGGTGGCTTATGGCTTGGGCCTTTGGCCCAAAGCGCTCATGATTTTTTTTAAACGGTCTCACAGAGAAAAATAAATAAAAAAATCTAAACAAACTCTAAAATTAATAAAGTAAACTTTCCTCGACTCATAAAAATGAGTCGAACAAAATGAACTTTAACACGGGGCCAAAATGCAATTTTTGAAAACACGCATTTTTCCCTAAGGCAAATAAACTCTGAGAAAAATCCAAAGTTTGATTTATTCATTAAATCTTCATTTTTCCTAAATTTTGGGAAAGTCATATTATTCCCTCTCTTTTTTTTGATATTGGAAAAATATTTGAAGATAAAATAAATGAATCCAATGATCCTCTTTTCATAGTTTTGAGAGAACTCAAATACGAAAATTTCGAAATCTCCAACTCTCTCCGAGGGTCCTTGAGTTGCGTGAAATTTCTAGGATCAACAAAATGCAAGAAAATATGATATGCATGATGATCTAATGTATAACATTCCAAATTGAAAATTTGGGATGTTAGACAATGACAAGTATTTTCGGACGAAGGGAGTACAAGATTCGACTCCATGAAGTAGCTTTACCTCTAACAATAGAAGAAAAAAATAGGTGACGTTGGACCATCCGATCGAGAGGGGCTGAGAGGTAGAAAATGATGCACATGCAGCGACGTAGCGAGCTGGGGAAGTAGACCTAAGGCTGTTTCGAACGAAGATATACTTGAAGGTCGTCGGGATGTGGATAGGTGGGCGGCGAGAGGCCGGATCCGCCCACAGGCAACGGCGAAGGGATCGGAGGACCTCCCGCGCCGGCGCTCGGCCAGATATAATGGTGGGGCCGGCAGTGGGTCTCCTCCCTCGCTGTCGACGACGGCCTAAACGCTGCCCCTCCTCCCCTTCACCGGCGGAGGGGGATACGTCCGGATGTGTAACCAGCGGTGAGGATAGAAAGCCAGTGTTTTTTGAAGGGAGAAAGATAGTGTTACTACCCCTATCTTGTTTAGATCTGGAGAGGATGAGAGTATGTGAATAGAGCAACCCTAGCAAGCAAGCGCAGAGGCTCCGGCCTATATATAAATAGTGGGGTAGTTTTCCTTTTTCACTCCATCAAAACAATCGTTTAAAATTGTGTACTACTACATGCCAGGTCGCGGTTTTTTTTAGTTGTTGATTGTTTTTTGAGATAGCTACCCGCTTGTTCCAAGTGGTGTTACGGTGTGCCAGTCGCACTTGGTATCGCTCAAGTCCGGTACTACAAGTCCCTCCATTAAATGAACAACCACCCCTCGTAAAATTGTGAACAAGCCCACGGCTAAAATTAGCGGAAACGTGGGTTGCCCCAACATGCATTATCATTTATATTTTCTACTCCTCCGCTCCTAAATATAAGTCTTTTTATTAGCCACACCTAAGACAAGAATTTTTTATTAGCAGTGAACCCCACATGTCATAGACACAAAATTGTGGCAAGATTCCTTAGGCAAGCCAAAGTTTGTCTAACAATTTGAGCAACTCAGGTTAGGCAAGTGTGGCAAGTGTGGGAAAAATAATGTGGCAACATAAGACAAACATAGTCACAATCCAAACAGCCCCGTAATTTTTTGTGACATGCATGAAAATTTGGTTAGTTAAATTTATAGTCAAAATTTGGCAAGGTGCATCAAATCAACACATGCAAGTATCAAAAGGAAAGTCATGGCATGCATGCATGCGTTGTACTCCCTAAATATAAGTCTTTCTAAAGATTGCAACAAGTGACTACATACGAAGCAGAATATGTCTACTCCTAGATACGAAGTAGCCCATTTGAAATGTGTAAAAAGACTTTTATCGAGTGTAGTGCTTTGATGTGTCGCGTCAACTCGTACAAGACCGAGAAATTTGATTACTACGACGCCTCTCCCTCACGGACTGAGCTCGGTGCCTTATCGCACTGCCTTTTTGGCTGCATGACAGAGGGCCAACCACCGTTGGGCCCACCTATCATAGACGCAAAGGCAGGAGCAGTAAGTAAAGCTTCGCTACGCTATCCCTCCCGCACGAGGTGGACGGACATGGAGCAGTGGATTCGATACTGTAGAAGTAGGAGTAGCATCATTGTTCGTCTTCTCGAAGAGGCGAAGAGCCAAGCGCAACCTGAACGTGGCACTGTTTCCTCCTGGGGTCACCAATGTTTATACTCATTACATTGGTTGATACTCATTCTGCATAGGTCCACGCACTTAGCACCATTTCCTCCTGGGGTCACCAATGTTTATTTGCTAATTAATATCATTGCATGCAATGAACTAGCCATTGCAAGTCATTAAAAGCATGCACACCTCTCATCTCTTATTGGCTGATATGTCAAGAAACAAGAAACAAGGTAGAAGTTAATGCACCGCGCCTAAGTGTTTTGGGACTATTTGCTTTTCGTAAGATGACTTACACACCTTAGACGGAGGGAGTAGTATAGACCTGTAAACCGCAAAGGAGTATTTGCCTTTCTAGAGATTTCAACAAGTGACTAGACTACACCGTGTGCAGTACCCCCTCCCTTCCGGTTTGTAGGGCTCAAATCTCATGAACCAAGGCATTTTGCGATTGGAGGAATGTATCTCGTACTTTACAAAACTACCCTAATTAAACTCATGCATTAATCACGTAGTTCTATCGTTTTCCTCTCCGCCTTGGTCGCGGTGCACAATATTGAGCACTCCTATATGACTAGCCGCTCTATCTACATGCGGGACATTTCAAAGCATCCGGGCCCGTGCCAATCACCAAATCACAGCGAGGTGCTACAATGAG